>CM077030.1:84871021-86071021 GCA_039090855.1 Macrothele yani
ATTCGTCCGCAAAGGATCCGGGTTCGAATCCAGCTGAAGCATGGATGTTGTGTTTGACTTGCGGCACTGGCTCTCTCCCTTCCCTGGAACCAGTGACCCTAAATTAGGGACGAGCGAATGCTTATAGCCCATTGAGTTGCTCACGGTGGTCGTTAAACCTCCAAAATGAAAAAAAACGGTGGCGCGGTGGTCTAAGCGACGGTTTCTGATTATTCGTCCGGAAAGGGTCCAGGTTCGAATCCCGGTCAACACTAATCTGAGTTTGGAACAATGCGGTGTCCTCGAATGTCCTCAGATTTAAACCCTGTGGAATCTCTCTGGGGTGCCGTGGAGCTGAACATCAGATACGACGTTTCGGGCGGAGTTGTGAAAAACGCTGAAACAGGCTTGGCTGGCATTACCTCCGGAAATTTTCCGGCATCTGGTAGAGTTGATGTGTCAGCATGTACAGGCTGTTATTTCCGCTAGAAGACAAGAACACGCTATTAGGTAGGTATCTCTAATGTTTTCTGCATTGAGTGTACTTTGGAATGGATTTCTATTGGTTAAGGCGTTTTCGAATGGGGTTTTCCTAATGGTGAGATACTTTCGAAAGGAGTTCTGGCGGAATATTGGAATAGTTTGTAGCTCCGATGTTGAGAACTGGTTGCACCTGATGTATGGTGGTTATCATGTTTCGACGCAAATTTGAGAGCCTCCGGTTCATTTCCCACTCTTGTTGTATAAAGTTTTCTGAGGAGTTGAGCAAATGGTAACAGAGGAACACAACATTTCTACGCCAATGAGACAGAATGCCTCCCCCGTATTTCTGAAGATTTATTCATCAGATATATCTATGAATATATTTGTACTGCATTAACCAATTCCAAAAATATGAACTTTTCTATTGTTTCCGCAAAAAACAAAACAAGAGGATGAATCTTATAATAGTTTTCTCCACTCTAAGCGGATAAATGTGGAAAGCTTCATCTTCATGTAGTTATTTCGTTAAATTATAGTTCCTCTACAAATGGGGTCCCCCCTTTTTGTGTTTTTCTCTTACAGACCAAAGTTAGCATTGTCGCTTGGTTTTCGCCCATGAAAGCGCATAATTTAATGATCCAACCTGTTAGAAATGCTGGCCGAGAGAAATTCATAATCAATCAATGAGATATGAGCTACCGCCACAAAGCACAAAAATAGATCAAACGAAAACAAAGGTAATAACATTCCCGACGTATGGAAATTGGATTACGTTCATCGGATTCGCGATACAAAGGAAATGCTTTTATCGCAATGGGGACAGAGAGCAAGAGAGGGGGAGACAGAGAGAGAGAGAGAAAGAGAGTGAGAGAGAGAGAGAGAGAGAGAGAGAGCTAAACTGGACCAGAAGCACGGCATTCTTTGGAAATACACCCAGCAACCGGTAATAAAAATTTGTGTAACGAAGAAAGGAATTATTGATTAGCAATTACCGAAACTGATTCTTTGCCGAACAGGGATTCGGCACCCCTTTCTTTCAGAAAAGAACGCCGGCTTCATCAATCATGCATTGACATCCGGGAGAAGAGGACGGATTGACTAGAAGGTGCGCTTCATTTCCAAAATCATTCCGATCTCTGCAAATACAAGATGGATCACCTTTAAATATTAATTGAAGATCAAAGCATTCAGTGCCGCGAGCTGCGCACAGAATGCAAGGTAATAGTTCTGATTCCATTCTCAGAAAGGAAGCGGACCATTCAAGTCCCCTCCCCGCGACTTCAAATGGAAGATGCGCTTTATGTAATTAGAGATTTAAGAAAAAAAAGTAAAAAAAAAGTAAAAGTAAAATGTACTTAGTTAATTGCTTTGTATATTAGAAATTGTTTCGTCGTGGAATTTTACTAATTTTTAAAGAAAAATTCTGAGCCATATTTGCTGACCCGAATGAAAGAGTACAGATTATTAAAAAAATATATATCTTTAAAGAAAATCGTCATTTAAGTTTAAGGATTCTTGACGATCCGAGCAGACGATCACAATTAATTGGAAGTAAAGAAAACAGCAAATGTTGTTTAAACTGTCATTAAATCTGAAGCATACTTAATGACGCACACGCACAAATTACTTTAAAGAAAAATGAAAAAGGCAGAGGGTGAAAAGCACAAGACAGCTGCGGTTATAGCTCCGATTAATTGTATATGTTCACCATGAATAAAAAAATTAGCAGGTGATAAAAGTTATCCCAAATGCGTCTATATGTGTCATAATCACGGTTGTTTAGAGTCACAGTATGGGGATGGTGTACTGCAATTGTAAGAACAACATGTTTTTCACGGTAATTTTTGATTTGTCCCAATAAAACGATGACTTCGTACAATACTTCAAATGAAATGAGAAACTCACCGTCTATGTACGATATTTAATAAAATACGAAAGATATTTACAGTTAAAATACCCCACTAGTACTTTCGGGGTAACATTTACCCCATCATCAGTTGGAACAGAGGAAATGCAGTACTCCCTTATATAGTTGTGCAACGATGCATTATGGGTATAAGTCATCAAACGTCGCATGGGACGTGACCGTTACCATTATAACAGTGTAAAGAGTATAATTTCACATATTATTTGTCGTTTGGAAAATGAACAAAACGCTGCCCAAAATAAAACGGGCTTTAAGTCTTTGTTCAACGCATCCCATTGATTAAATGACGTGCTTTGTACTGCTGATTAAAATGATTGAGGATGATATAAAAGTTCACAACTAATTGTTTACCAGGGATAAGTGCAGCTGTTTATCTGATTGTTGTGTACATATACATTACTTACTCTATACGTATGATAGGGCTAAGTTTATTTCACTAATCCAGTCACTCGTAATCCGGTTTTTAATTCGTAGCTATTAAATTTATTTGAGAATAACGAACAATATGCCAGTACCATACTTGAGGTGGACTTGAAGTGATTTTGCTTCCTATACTTCCAATGGAAAAACCTCTGCATACATTTTCTTCACAATTAATGCGCTCCCAAAGATGAAAATCTGAACATTCGATTAAAATAACTTCATATTATAATTTGGAATACTTAATATTTTCTAAAACATAACCGTAATTATATTAAAAATCAATAACTTTTCCTTTGGTGGTGTTGAAACCAGAAAAAAGATGGCGCGACCTGTACTTTGATGACATCAGTAGACAAACAAATGTTGGATTGCATAATTATGGTTTAGAAAATATTAAGTATTCCAAGTTATAATATGAAGCTATTTTAATCGACGTTCAAATTTTCATCCTTGGGAACACATTAATTGTGAAACAAATGTGTACAGAAGTTTTTCCATTGGAAGTATAGGAAGCAAAATGTATCAAAAATGACGTCTGACAATTGGAGATGAAACAATCTTCTGTTCATTGGGACTCTGAATAGCTATTTCGTTTACCAAGGTGCTCAATATAGGCTAAAAT
The DNA here is from genome assembly GCA_039090855.1 of Macrothele yani. Taxonomy (NCBI): domain Eukaryota; kingdom Metazoa; phylum Arthropoda; class Arachnida; order Araneae; family Macrothelidae; genus Macrothele; species Macrothele yani. The sequence continues at coordinate 84,874,456 of CM077030.1, forward strand.
TAAAGTCAGCTTTGAACGGCATTGGCCAACTAGAACAAAGAGTTAGTATCCGAATGTTTACTTTAAGTAGAATTGTCAGGAAAGATAGAATTCTTTATGGATCGTAGAAATGCCTTTCTAAGAAAGATGAAGAAATTCGAGACGTCTCTAGAGACTATGCGAAGTATCAGAAGAAAAATATACTTTTTTTAACAATATTTGATTCAAGAGTATTCTGCTAAAGTGGAAATCTTGAGTTTATTACTTCTTTCCTGCAACTTTGCTTCTGTGCAGAGAACGTAAAACGACTCCGAAACAAACGTATTTTGCGAAAGTACTTCGCGTTCAATGAAAGACAGGCTGAAGGAATCATATATTGTGCACGTGTTCACAGAGAGACACAATGTTCCTTATATACCATGGTGTGTCAAAAGCTTCTTCCGTTTGCTCTTAAAAGTTTAAATATGCATGAAAGTCATACACGCTTGCCTCATTCTGCAAAGTACAGGCCGTTGTATTCTATAGTCATCTGACAACGTTCCAACACAGCCACGATCCCATGGTGGTACCACTCGGAAGCGTTTTAGACAAAAATGTTTCTGATGTCAGATTTTACATCCACCACTGAACAATAGAGCCGTCCTAGAAGCAAGTGGACCATGAATCCATCAAATTTCTGTAGTTTTTCGACGCGACCACTCTGGAGGTCTGATTTCAGTCATCCTTCACTTCCAGCAACGTCGGTTTCCTGTTTTTGAGCGCTGAATAGCGTTGGCGCAGAGCATCGTAGATATTCTGTAGTTGCTAGTCATTGAAGTTATTGTCCACATCCTGACAATTTAGCACCATTTCTCACTGCACAGGCCCATCGCAATTGCACAAAATGCACAGCACGACATTCTTCTCGAACCGCCCTCTTTGCACCATTAGTTGGGCATTCTGGTGTGGTGTCAGCTACTGGTTCCCAGTGGTTGCAAATCTCAGTGCACAAGACCTTCACAATTCCACCAAGTGCACAGCATGGCTTTATCTCAAACTGCCCTCTTTGCGCCACTGGCTGTGCTTTCTGGAGTGGCATCAGCCACTGATCCCGAGTGGTTGGAGAACCTAGTGAACAGAACCTTTACGATTCCCCTAAATTCGCATTTCCACCAATTTCCAGCACAGCATGTCTTTGTCTCGAACTGCCCTCTTTGCACGACTGGCTGTGCTTCCTGGAGTGGAATCAACCACTGTTTCTCAGTGGTTGGTTGTAATTCCATGTGCACAGGACACTCACAATTCCACCACATTCCTAGCATGATGTCCCTCCCGAACCGCACTCTTTGTACCACTAGCTGTGCATTCTGGTGTGGCTTTGGCCACTAATATCCAGTGGTACGATAACATAGGGATATCCACTTTTCACCATATGTTATTATAGGACGACAAAGCCTATTGTCCTATGGATTTGTTAGCAAACTACGACAGAGATTAACACGTCGTCGCACCTTCTGTGTTGCCAATGCAACGAGGAACCGTTCGATGGCTCCTGGGTGAGAAACCAACCGGGTGCACTTAACGAATAATGGTATATTGTGAAATCCTCACCATAGTTGTCAATTGTTGTGTACTGGTACCGGTGTTTTGTGTCACAGCTACGACCAGGGTGTGAGTGTTAGCTGTCGTTGGACGTCCTCGCCTCGTCTTGTCTTCAAGTCTGTTGTTTCCAACATTGAAACGCCGGAACTATTTCAATGCAGTTTTGTTGACCGCTGTTTTTTTACCTTCCACTTCAAAAATTTCTCTCTCTCTGCTGCTGCCACGTTTTACACGATTTTTGAGTAATGACGTTGGAGCATCCGAACAGCATGTTTATCGACCTCCATTGTCTGCTCACATGATAACGCAATTTGGAAAGGTGCCAAACTCACGTCATCAGTCTTGTATGTTTAAAATCATCGCGGTACTTTATCGACGCTAGAGCTCATTTTTTATTGGACTGGAATGTCAACATTATTTACTGCAGCTCAAAACTGGACGAACCTTTGATTTACCTTAGTGTGAGATGAGAAAATCCCCTTAGCCCGAAAGTTTTGTCCGTTCGCACATTTAAAAAAAAATTTAAAGCAAGAGACTTGGCAATGATAGGTGTCCCAACAGCATCCTTTATGGCTTTCCGTTTTCAGAGAAAAGCAAAATCACACTGATCAATATCACAGCATGAGGATGCAGAACACTATAGGAGGACTGATCAATAAGAAACTTTCTACAACCTTAGTAGACGAATGAGGGATATGTATATCGATGTCTCGAATATCATTAGAGTCTCTTGACTAAATGGTGTTGCTTGGCACAGGAGTTTGAATAATAAGTTGGCGTGCTGGAGAATAGATTCAATTTAAAATTAGAACCCTCCTGGAAACTTGCTATCATTAAGAGATACGCGAGGTCATCATGTTTCTCTGGGCTTGTGGATATCCCTTGCCTACTGCAAAATCTCTGTAGTTCTTAAGCCATGAGATTTTGGACCGTGTCAGAATGGTATTCAAACTTCCTACATGGCACGTTGATTTCTGCTGTTTAAGGTGTCTCTCTACGTTTTCATCAGTCAACGCATTTTTTCCGTAGCCAGATTTTAAACGTCATTCTGACATGCTACGACCCTCATCATTTGAAGGCCGTAGACGTTTTGCGTTGCCGATGGATGTTCGCTATCAGTTTTTTTATGTGCACAGCAAAACCTTTCATCGCGTGCATTTTAGGATGAGATAGTTTCCAGGAGAGTAGTAATTTTAAATTGAATCCGATCTCCAATAGCTTGCTTTTTTATTCAAACTTCTGTGCTGAACAACGCCCTTTAATGAGAGGAGTGAAATGACGTTGGGAGATGCATGTTTGCTAATCCCTAATCTGCTGCGAAAGACAATCGAATCTAACGTATTGATCAGCCGTACATGTTTTACTAAACTCTTAGCGGCTGAACAGCAGAAGGGTTTTCAATAGGATGACTTTGATGATTTTCAGTTAAATATAGTGAATCCGTGACGTTCTACAGAGGTGGAAACATGTGTCAAGACGACAAATCTGCAGCAAGACATTCCGTCCGCGTAGCTTTGTTGGGAGAGCGACTTACTACGGAGTGAGGGGACTCGGCTTTGATGTACGTCGCGAAAATACTTGTGTTTTCACAATGGCGCGCGATTGTGGAAAATGGATTCACTGGACGTTAGGTTCTTCGAAAAATGTGTGATGTTTGTTCCACACATTGTTTGGAATTAATGAAAAAATCCTATTTGTCTACAAAAAAAAAAAATAGGGAGATGATGATGTGACGTACTACAGAGGTGAAAAGATGTAATGGCCGCCCCGGTAACGCAGTGGTCTAAGCGATGGCCCCTGATCATTCGTCCAGAAGGGGCCCGGGTTCGAATCCCGGTGAGGTATGGATGCTGTGTATGTCTTACGGCACTGGCTCTATCTCTTCCCTGGAACCAGTGACCCTAAATTAGGGACGGGCGACTGGTTATAGCCTATTGAGTTGCTCACGGTGATCGTTAAACCTCCAATCAGCCGCCCCGGTGACGCAGTGGTCTAAGGCGTTGGCCTCTGATCATTCGTCCGTAAGGGGTCCGGGTTCGAATCCCGGTCAGGCATGGATGTTGTGTTTGTCTTACGGCACTGGCTCTCTCCCTTCCCTGGAACCAGTGACCCTAAACTAGGGACGGGCGACTGCTTATAGCCCATTGAGTTGCTCACGGTGGTCGTTAAACCTCCAATAAAAAAAAAAAAAAAAAAAAATCCTCCAATCAAAAAAAAAAAAAAAAACATTTATCAGGACGACAAATCAGCAGCGAGACATTCTATCAGCGTAGCTCAGTTGGGAGAGCGACTTACTCCGGAGTGAGGGGACACGCTTCGATGGTCGTCGCTGACAAACTTGTGTTTTCACAAATCACGAAAAATAAAGTAACCCTATTAGTAAGTTATATCTCCATGTGATTTTTTCTATTCTCTAAAGTGGAGAAACCCAAGAGAGAAAATAGCTTTCTGATATCAGAAAATTAAACGAAACCTGAAGAGACGAAAGACATTCGTTCAAGCGATTCCTAGAATTTAGTTTTATACATGCTTCAGTTAATAAAAAGACTAGTGGCAGAACGAGAGAGCACACATTTAAGGTAACAATAACGAAATGGATTAATTTTTTCAAAATATTTTATTTTTACAGATTTAGTCTTGATTTGTTTTCTTCTTTTATCGGTAGTCGTACTTTAGTTATTTAGCGGCTGCAATGCCAAGTATCTAGAAAAACATGCTTAAGTATTTTTACTAGATTTACACTAACGTATATTTTTAAATCGCATTTCAATTTAATTAACTCTCTGCAGTTCGCAGTTTACATACACTGAAGAGCAATTGAATTAGAGACAGCTGGCGTTATGCAAATGTGGCACTGTTGGCGGCCCTGTAAACGGAAACGACATGACGTATGCAGCGATCCGACAATATAAGGAGTAATGCGACGGTAATCAGTAAGAGTCGGACGCAGTAAGGGTAATACGATTAATCTAAGCTCATTTGATCGTGGGCAAATTGTCGGGGCATGACGAATGAGTCACTCTATCTCATAAGTCGTGCAGGCAATGGGATGCACTGTGTCACGAGTGCACCGTGAGTACATCGAATGCGGTAAAACCATCCCTGTAAGGGCCAACTGCCGTGGACAACAGCGTGTGGATGAGCGGGGTCATCGTCGGCTTGCTCGCATTGTAACAGCGGATAGACGGACCACAGTGCAAGAAATCACTCGGCAATTATACGCTGGTGCACAAAAACGTGTAAACAGCCACACCATCCAGAACCATCTCCTCGCTATGGGGTACAGGAGCCATCGTCCCACGAAGGTACCGCTGCTGATCGCACATCACAGGGTGCAAAGATTGGCATGTGCGCGGGAACATCACCACTGGACCCTAGACATGTGGGAAAATGTTGCCTGCACTGATGAATCGAGATTCACGTTGGTACATGCGGATGGCAGGATACGAGTACGGCGCAAACCACATGACGCGATAGATCCTTCTTGCCAGCAAGGTACTCTTCAAGCTGGTGGGGGTGGCATTCTTCTCTGGGTACTAATTACGTGGACTGAAATGGGAACCCTGGTACGTGTGATATCGTCCCTCACAGGTCAACGTTACCGGGATATCCTGGACGACCATTTGCTTCCCTTTGTGCGTCTTCAACATCCCACTGGGGACCTCACCCTGCAACAAGACAATGCACCGTGCCATCGCTCATGAATGGTATCCGAATGGTTTGATGAACACTACACCGACGTGACCTCGCTTTCTTGGCCAGCTAGGTCATCTGACCTCAATCCCATCGAGCACATCTGGGATGCCATCGAGAGAGATGTTCGAGGCTCTGACCCCCTCCATCAAATCTTCGTGAACTGTGGGAGCTTGTTCAGGGGTGGTGGATCCTTATGGCTTCCAATGGCTTGTCGAGTCCATGCCGTGACGAATCGCCGTCGTCATCAGGGCGAAAGGTGGTGCTACACGTTACTACAAAGGTATCTCTAATTCAATTGCTCTTCAGTGTACATGTCTTACCTAAGTGATTTTAAGCAGTTGCAATTCGGGAATAAGGAAAAACTCAATATTATCCCAAAGCTGACATGATAGTTACCTTACCAAGCACTTTTATTACCTTCGATAATGTCAAATGCGGAAGTGGTAAAACAAAAACAAAAACTAAAGTTGCCCATAGTATTACAAACTTCAAAGTAAGCATTCAAAGAACCTATTGGAATATCCATTTCGTAAAAGATCAAAATGTTTTCCAAGCAGACAGCTACGAAGCAGTTCACTGTAAAGTGTTATATTTGCAATTCTTCAAGAAGCATTTCAATTACCTAACCGTCTGGGATTTCTAAGATCAAGATTTTAATTGTCAAAACTGATAAGCTGTTATTATATAGAGCGATAAGCTGTTAGCCCAATGAATATATCTCCCAGGAGTCAAATGAAACGCGTCCCGGGAAACTTTCATATTATTATTTATTCATTCTGTTAGAAACGCAAACGATTCAAAACAGACACACCGCGGGAATCAACATGAGTTCTTTAGTGCCTATTTTAAGCAATGTTTCCATTTAAATAAATGTCACCTTTTTCAGGGTCTTTCATCTACTTTTCTAAATTAAAGATGTATAGATTGACAGCTGATGACGTACACATCGACTAATGAACTCAATCACGCAAGGTATATATTTTGTTGTTTACTATAAAAAAAAAAAAGATTAGAAGTACAGAGAATTTAATTGAAGAGTGCCAGACTAATACTGCTGTTCGCGTGCTTTTTCCTATTGCGTGTTAAGCAAAATGGTATTTCACGAAAGTTTTTTAATCCAGTGTATTATTAGCAGTGACATGTGCAGTTCCAAACTTTAAGTAACTATTATATTGGGTTTTTGGCAATTCATGTCTCCGTCTTAAATGGCATGGTGCGAACACTTTGTATTTTTAGCGTTTGTCACCAAACATTCTGTTGATAATCATTTCCATTATTAACTTCCAGAGAGACGCGTACATCTGTGTAATAAAACAGCAACCGTTCGTATACAAAAACCAAACGAAATTTCATGTGTAACTGAAGAAAAACTAAAATGTTTATTAATTTTATCACACTCCCACATACGCAGACAAGCAAATGATCATGGCTCCGTACAAACCCGCTCACATATTTAGAAGTCTTTTACTCATAAAATCATGCCTAAGCAGATTCAATGTGTTATTTTGGCCCATTGTATTCAGCATTATTTCTGCTAATGACATACACGCGCTTTTCTCTCAAATTCCTTTTAATCGAAATGAAAAAGCTGCACGATTACTCTACATGTATGAAGCAGTTCTTGTAAGCTTTGTTAAAGTAATTTCTATATTTCGAGCAATTTAGTAATATATTTTAGAAATTTTTGTAACGTAGGCTAATGAAATTTATCACTGAATTCGACCACTGCCAGAAATAAATTCGCATTAAAAGGAATTCGTTTTAATGTGAATCATTTCAAGTCATGCAAACGAATTGTACTCGGAGCTGTCCGGGTTTAACTCTCAAAATACAATCTGTGTATCCTGTTTTTTACACTGAGAAACACGTTTTGTTAATTCAACAAATAAATTGTCGATATACAGTCAACAAAATTGCTTGTTGAATATGCAAAATTATTTTTGATTTAACAAAATTTATTGTTATCACGACAAAACTTTTGTTCATTTAACAAAATGATTTGACGATTTTTGGGAATTTGTTTGATTCAACAAAACATATTGTTATCATAGCAAAATGTTTTGTTGCTGCAACAAAACATATTGTTATCATAACAAAATGTTTTGTTGCTGCAACGAAACATATTGTGTCACGATAACAATATGTTTTGTTGCAGCAACAAAACATTTTGTTATGATAACAATATGTTTTGTTGAATCAAACGAATTCCCAAAAATCGACAAATCATTTTGTTAAATGAACAAAAATTTTGTCGTGATAACAATAAATTTTGTTAAATCAAAAATAATTTTGCAAATTCAACAAAAAATTTTGTTGACTGTATATCGACAAAAGATTGCGTTGATTTTGTTGAATTAAGAAACGTTTTTCTCAGTGTAGAGCATTAAATGATTGTGCTGTAAGAACCACCTTCTGAACGCGAATAGTTTTTGTTTCTTATGCACTGCAGTCGACTGTGAAATTTGTTCGCAGAGCGGTAATGATATAGTTGGAATAAATGAATATGAAAAAATTCTGTTGAAACTTCATAATAACTTCTAAACGAAGTTCATCATCTTTTCGTTAGGTGTTAAAACGCCTTTTTTCTCCCCATAGATCTAACTGCAGTCACGAATTTCCTTTTTTGGGAGAAATTTACTTAAAATGAGCTTGGCAAACACACACTAGGTAATGAGTCATGAACTGTAAGTAAAATAGAGTACCACATTTCTTTTCTGCTTATAATTCGATATGGAGTATGAATCTAATGTATTAAATTTCTCAGTTTCCTTATCTTTATTCATTGATAAGACGATCGTGAGCATAAGACAGGACTAGAACAACTACAGTAAGTGTTCTGAAATTCTGTAACTATACGTATTTTTAATGTTTCTGTAAATATTAAAAGGAAGAGAAAGTGAAGTAACTTCTGCACTTTTTTGGAGGGGTGGGAATTTGAATCCCGTGAGTTTTTTTTTTTTTTACAAAATAACGTTACCCTATCATTTTCCTCCGACCAAACAGTCAAAGAAGCCGTCACGCAAAGGTGAAAACACAACAACAAAGAAAAAAACCAAGGTCACACAAGTATGCCAAGTAAAAGTGATCCTTTCAGCGAGAGTTATTGTTCTTTGATTTCTCACAGAGCCCGATTTAAATCAGAAACCGAAAGAGATTTTGATTTCACTTGGAAACATGAAATAAATTAAGGTAAACATAAGAAATGAATGAAATGGCTGATTTTCAGTAAGTTGAGAGGTACAATCGAGAGAGATAGATGGGCAGAGCGAAAAAAAAGACTACCTTTGCTGGCAGCTGGTCATTGTTATTCTTAAAGTGAATGCGCCCCCGGATGTCGACACGATTGTCACCGTCCAATCAACTGAATGGCGGGGGCGTGTTCCAGAGGTTTAATCCAAGGAGGTTACAATAGATGAAGAAAGGGCCAGCCGTTCTCCTCGTGTAATCAAAGTGAAGCCACTGAAATGTCACGGTCATGATTTCACAGCCAATCACAGCATCTGGCACCATTTTGGTGAGACGACTGAGCATTAAAGTCATCTGCTCAAAGTTGTGACAGTTTATGATGTCATCCTTACTGAATCCATTCAACCTCCTATTTTGTGACGCCATCCTTACTGCATTCATTCAACCTCCTAGTTTGTGACGTCATCCTTACTCTATCTATTCAAACTCCTAGTTTTTGACATCATCCTTACTTCATTCTTTCAACCTTCTAGTTTGTAACACAAACCTTACTCCATCTATTCAATCTCCTAGTTTGTGACGTCATCCTTAGTCCAACCATTCTACCCCCTAGTTCATGACGTCATCCTTACTCCATTCATTCACCCTCCTAGTTTGTGACGACATCCTTCCTCCATCCATTCAACCTCCTGGTTTGTGACGTCATCCTTACTACATCCATTCAACCTTCTAGTTTGTTACGTCATCCTTACTCCAGCCATTGAACCTCCTAGTTTGTGACGTCATCCTTGCTCAATCCATTCAACCTCCTAGTTTGTGACGTCATCCTTACTCCATCCATTCAACCTCTTAGTTTGTGACGTCATCCTTACTCCATCCATTCTAACCTCCTTGTTTAATCATTGCGAGATAAAGAAGATATGCCCATTGTAGTTCTGGCGGCTTTGAAAAACCAGTGGTCAATGCCCACGGGGTCTTGGGAGGACCTCGAGGAAGATGCACTTAACATACGACATCTGCCACTCCAAATGAGTCACGGCGATTTTATATTCCTGTCGAACGGAAATGTCCGTTTCAGCAGCTTCCAAACAAGTTCTTAGTAAACGGAATATTACATTTTGTACGCTTTCGGAATGGTTCCGTTAGAACGTAATATTGCCATTCAGAGTTCTTGGATCACAACCGAATTTAAGGCACAATATTTATTTTCCCTTTGACATAACTTTTATAAATAAGTCGATTCGGCGTATAATTTGTGGCACGGATTTCTGCAGAAAAATAGTCTCAATTTATTCCCAGAAAAGTACGGTGATTCACAAGTACTGAATTCAAGCCTGGCCGTGAACCATCGCATGATGGTAAGAGTAGAAATTGTTTGTCGCGAGCAAACTCTGCAACCACCGATGTAATAAAAATATCCATATAAAGGAAGTCGTTTTATTTCTCGTGATGCACTCGTGACAGGAATATTTTTATATCCCCGGCCAGTAGAAGCGCAGAAACGAACGCATATTTAAGGTGACATATGCGTTCTCAGCTATGTCGGAACTTCCTGTTTCCCTTGGAACTGGTTAAGCATGGTAAATACTTAATTTTGCTTTTAGTAAACTTTCTCCTCACCCCATTTCTGAAACTACGCATCACTCTCATGCTTTGAAGCAGGGACGCGCCAAGCGGAAGTTCAACGGGTGCGAAGCATACTGGCGCCTAATTTCGGGGGCGGCAGGAAGCCTCAATCAAATTTTACGGTCGAGTTGATTACGGTTGTATACGCACGTTAATTCCAATAAAAAAGGCATATTAAATAATAAACAACTAATTAACTATAACCTTGGACTAAATATGTATAAAAGAATAAATAATAATTTCAATTGTGAAACAATTGATATCCATATTGTTACATATAAATACGATACCAGAAAAAAGACTCTTATTAAAACATGTAAGCCAAAAACTGAATTGATTAAGAAAATCATAATCTATCAGGGCCCACACTATTGGAGTCATTTGCCTTCTGAAATAACTATAATTAACAATTATAATTTATTTAAAAAGAAACTGAAAAGCTACTTACTTGCACACTAATAATGTCATTATTATTTAAAACAAGTTAGTAAAATCATGCAATGTATTGATTATAATACGCTTTCCAACATACCAGAAATCATTACTCAAGTTATTACTTAAGTTATGAGGATAATGGCTGTGGAATAAATCTCGCTCCTGTGCCGTGACCTTTCATCCCACTTTGATGATATTTAACAGAACTAGGCTCAGTATACCTCCGAAATAGCATGATAAAGTATTGTCGCAATAGAAGCATTTTTATGTAAGTTATGATGCATAAGGGCTATGGAATAGATCCCGCTTCTGTGTCTTAACTTTTCACCCCATTTCTCCCATTTTCAACAGGATTCGTCCCCAGGCAGGCCACTACAACATACTAACATTTCATCCAAATCGAAGCATTTTTACGAAAGTTATGACGCATAATGGCGATGGAAGTGATTTCGCTCCTTTGTCCTGACCTTTGACCCCATTTCGCCCATTTTCAATAGAGTTTGTCCCCAGGAGGTCCCCTACCACATACTAAAATTTCATCGAAATCGAACGATTGTTACGCGAGTTATCGTGCGGTCGGGCATACGCACACAAAGCGTGACGTAATGAGGCAGATGGGAATCACGTCCATCTGCTCGCAAGAGTGTGACTTCATCAAATTTTAATAGGATCCGCACACAACGCGTGAGGTAATGAGACAGATGGCGTGACCACGCGCCAACATCTAATGGGACAACGCCATGACACCACACTAAAAACGTGGTAGTTTGGGGTGGTTATTTAACCCACTAAACGAATTTTCCTAAAGTCAAGATCAAGCTAAATCGATTTCTAGTACGAGAAAACGGTAGGTTAAGGACTTTCGTCAAAATCCTTAGAGCCGTTTTCAAAATAAAATTTTCATAGATACAAGAATTGCTGCTTTAAGGTGAACGTCAAGTAATTTTGCTTCCTATACTTCCAATGGAAAAACGTCTGTACACATTTTCTTCACAATTAATGCGTTCCCAAGGATGAAAATTTGAACATCGATCAAAATAGCTTCATTTTATAACTTGGAATACTTTATATTTTCTAAAACATAACCATAATTATGCAATGCAACATTTATTTGTCTACGGACGTCATCAAAATACAGGTCGCGCCATCTTTTTTCTGGTTTCAACACGACCAAAGGAAACGTTATTGTTTTTTAATATAATTATGGTTATCTTTTAGAAAATGTTAACTATTCCAAGTTACAATATGAAGTTATTTTAATCGATGTTTAAATTTCCATCCTTGGAAACACATTATTTCTGAAGGAAATGTGCAGAAAAGTTTTTCAATTGGAAATATAGGAAGCCAAAATTCTGACGTCCACCTTAATAGTATGGGATAAGTGCGATGGAATGGATCCCGATCCTATGTCCTGACCTTTGACTCCATTTGTCCCATTTTCAATAGGGTTTCTTTCCAGGTAGTTCCTTACCACATAGTAAAATTTCATCGAAATTGAACCATTTTTACGCACATTATGAAGCATATGGGCAATGGAATGCATCCCGCTCTTATGTCCTGACCTTTGACCCCACTGCACCCATTTTCAACAGTCTTCGTCCTCAGGCGGTGCCCTACGACATAATAAAATTTCGATTCAAATCGAACCATATCTACGCAAGTTGTGAGGCATAAGTGCAATGTAATGGATCACGCTCCTATGTCGTGACCTTTAACCCCATTTGTCCCATTCTTCAATAGAGTTCGTCCCCAGGTGGTCCCCTGGAATCACATACTAAAATTTCATCGAAATCGAACCATTTTTACGTGAGTTATCCTGCCGACAGACGGACAGGCGGACGGAAAAAGCTGGAGCATATACGCTTCTTCAACCTACTGTTGGAAAGCGTAAAAAAGGGGGCATGATGGTAAACAACAAGCCCGAAAAAGGTGAGTGAATATTGTAAAACGAGCATTGCTTGTTTCATCCTGAAACTTCGATTTTCCTTTCATGATCTGTCAAACGTTGGGGTCTATTTCACAATTTGACCATGACTTTGGGGTTTCAAGTCTAAGTCAGGTCACTATTTAGGCCTTTTCCTTGATTCCCCGTGCTGTTTCAGTATTCCCACATTGGTATATAAATAATTGTGATAATTGTAGTAATATTTCACGTAAGAGCTAACAATGGTAAATTAATAGATTAATAAATAAATTAATTAATTAATTGGTATAATTAATTAATTTATTTATTAATCTATTAATTTACCATTGTTAGCTCTTACATGACCGATGAATAGCGGTATAACTATACGATTGGGATTAGAGGAAATGCTATCACACACTCACCAACCCGCTTGGCCAGCGTGGTGAGTTATGGACAAACCCTACCACCCCTGAAGATGATTACACAATATAATGTGTGAGAGAGAGAGAAAGCTGAATTCATGGATTATTCGCAGCGTCATTTGAACTAGAGTTTTACGGATTCACCCCCCCACCCCCACCCTTCAGTTTTATATGAGGCAATTGTGTTTTATGAAAACTCTTAATTTACGGGAAATAGAAAATAATGTTGCTAAAGATACGTATTTCATGTAAAAATAAATACAATTTGAAAAATAATTTGAAAACAAATCTAGGCTTGCACCCGGGCGGAAAATGCCCTTTACGCGTTCCTGCTTTGAAGTAACTCCCCAGATTTTCAGAAGAGTTGTGTCTTTCGCGAACACACACTTACACACACGCCGAGTCATTATTTCTTATTATACACAAGCAAAAGAATGACGTTCCCTTCAAATTAGCTATTTTGAAACGCTATGCACTTATTATACTGACGATTTAATTGCTCAAAACACTGCTGGCATCTCTCTTTTTATACCTTTTGGAGGGTGTTTCACATATTTTTTAATTGTGGCTACATATCAAAACGTTTTGGCAAACGGATTTTACCTAAAATTGCATTACACACATTGATGACCTTGTATACCCCTGATATCGATTCTATCGAATTGTGGTTGTCCACAAATTAACAACAAATCCACTTTCTCATCAGCTTAACATCCGTTCGACAAATCTAAGCAGCAACTCTGCGTACTCTTAACAAATGTCTCAAACAAGCCACTTTCTAACATGACGTTTGGCCATCATGCCTCTCGTATATATATACTCATGGTCAAAAAAATAGTTGCACCCAGAATGACGTGCTGGATTGCAATGCTATTCGGAAGGAAGGTAAAGGTTACCAGGAACAATAAATGATTAAACATTGAGACAGATATAGGTAATATTTATTCGGCTACACGCCAATAAGTAGTGTCTCTCAGTACGGCGTCCGGCCGCCACGCTTGCTCACACAGCATGACAGACATCTCGTCATGGAGTTGTACTAATGGTGTCCTGCGGGTGGGTAGGGCGTCCAACAGCATCCCACACATTTTCAATCGGCGATAGGTCTGGTGCTGGGTCTGGCCATGGTAGAGTGTCAGTGCCTTGAAGGCAAGCTCTCGAGATAGCAGCAGTATGCGGACGAGCTTTGTCCTGTTCAAAAATCGCACAGCAGTGAGCGTTTAGAAAAGTAGGCCACTGGTTGCAGAACCTCATTAAGGTAATGTTGGGCTGTCAAAGTGCCTATAATGTACACCGAAGGTGATCTGGCATCGTAGACAATTGCACCCCACACCATGCCTTCTGTATGCGTGACGCTGGACAACAAATCGTTCATCTTGGCGCTGATCACGGTGCTTCCACACGAGGATTCGTTGGTCATCTCCTCCAAGACAAAAGCGGGACTCGTCACTGAAGATCACCCGCTGCCATTCTGCATGGCTCCATGAAAGTTTGGCAAGATACCATTGCAGTCTTTGGCTACCATGCGATGGTGTTAAGGGTAGTCGTCGTAACACTCTACGTGCGTGTAGTCCTACGTCGTGGCTGTTGGGTGACTTCGCGCATGTCGGAAAACCCGTCGGTCCTCTCCAAGATTCGTCAATGTCTCCCAGAGCCTTCCTGTCGCGTCTGCGTGGTACGTTGTTCTATACACTGCAGCCAACAGCGTACTATGGCGATTTACCCACGACCGGTATAGCGCGCAATACGGGTATGAGACCATCCCGCCTGTAGTCCGACGATGCGGCACCTCTGGAACTCCTCCAAATGTTCGAATTGGTTCCGAACTTTTCCGAGGCACACTTCACTTGCAAAGGATGCAACCAATACAACAGCACGAGTCCGAATGGAAAGGACGCCCAACGGGACGACCTTATATAGCCGGGAAGGCACAGCGCTACGACCCCTCCTTGCTGGCGTCACCTGTGCGACCGAGCGTGATACTCGAATCAATTGCATGTCACACGATGTCAAGCCAACTCACCAAGTTTCATTTCTGTCGGTTGCTTCCTTCTTGGTGCAACTATTTTTTTGACGATGAGTGTACCTAGGTATTCAGTGTTTGCCTTTTATCCTACTCCGACAGACTGTTAGTGATGCCAAAATGAAGAAAATTGTTCAGAGAAGTAATATGTCTCGTTCTCCTTTTTTTATTTATTTAAGGTTTAACGACCACCGTGAGCAACTCAATGGGTTAAAAGCAGTCGCCTGTTCCTGATTTAGGGTCACTGATTTCCAGGGGTGCTGTGAGACAAACACAACATCTATGCCCGGCTGGGATTCGAACCCGGACCCTTCTCAGACGAATGGTCATAAGTCAGCGCTTAGACCAATTTTTCACTGTTTAAAATTCGTAATTTTTGACTGAACGAGACAGCTGCCCCCTGTGGCACATTGGTCTAAGCGCTGTTTTATGACCATTTTTCCGAGAAAGGTCCGGTTTCGAATCCCAGTCGGGCATAAATGTTGTGTTTGTCTCACAGCACCCCTGGAACCAGTGACCCTAAATCAAGAACAGGCGACTGCTTTTAACCCATTGAGTTGCTCACGGTGGTCGTTAAACCTTAAATTAAAAAATGTTTAGCACGAAGAAACTAAATTTAAATAAGAACACAGAAACTCAAAGCGAGTTTAAATTAGAGGTATACGTTACATTCTATTCCAAGATTTGGAGATACTTACAGCTGAAAATGGCAGGACATTTAGAAATCAAAATTTCTGGGTAATTCCTTCATCGTAATAACAGTTTTAACGGAACCGAAATAAATTTTGTTCTGCTATTAATTATTCGAGTTTATTTACTGTTATTTAATTAGGAACATATAATTTTTCACTGTTTAAAATTCGTAATTTCGCTTGAAATGTCGTCGAATCATAGCACTGCCGAATTTTATGTTTGTCTGCTATCTTGTATATATGAATTATTTTTTAGCCTTTGCTGTTTCAAAATTTACCGATATTAATTTTGGTTTCGATGGTTGGGAATTTATTGCTGATCTACACATACCCGTATAAACTCCGTATTGTTTTCTTCAATCCGGAGTGAAGAAGTTTTCGAAATTTCATTTATTTCGATTTGGATAGATTTGTTCTTTAACCGAGGAAAGCTTTTCTCATCGTGATATTCTTGCATTCACTATTTATTCCATGATGCCAATTTGTCCATTGATGTTTGCTTAATGTTACCAGCAACTGAGGACTTTACCTACTACAAACACCTTGCGTGAATATATCTCTTTCAGTGAAATTCGAATGATTGCAAGCTTTCTGTACTGATCCATTCTTCTCTGCTACTTTATGCAAGGAGAGGATGTTGGACACTCGAGAACGTATTTCAGATTTACTCTTAAATAAATGCCTTTGATTACTTGGTAGTTAATAAAAAGAGATTTATTAACTTGAAAGCTAGAGATAATCGGATAGACATAGTTTCAAGTGCACCATATGAAAAAACGACAGATTGAAAGGCATGTGTGAAATAAAATTACATTTAACAGTTAATAAGGTTAATATTTGATTATACACTCAGGGGAAAAGGGGTGATGAGCAGTTGACATGGACATCCCCCGCGCAGAGTGGAACAGACCCAAATCGGAAGCAGACGATAAATAGGTGAACAACAGGTCTTCGCAATAGTGTATCGCAATCGACGAACATCGGTTAACGTGGTGATCTGAACGACTTTGATCGTGGACGCATACTTGTCACAAGACAGATCGGTTATTCTATCGTACAAATGGTAAGAACCCTAGGTTTTCCAAGGATAACTATATCAAGGATGTAGTGCGGGTATACCATCGACGGACGTACCAGTGCCCAGAGAGCAAGCAGTGACCGACCACACGCCATTGATGACCGGGATCGACGTAGACTCTCCAGGCTCGTATAGACGGATCACTTGTCAACGATGGCGCAAATCACATCCAGGATAAATGTTCGAAGACCTAGCAACGTCAGTGAACGTACGGTATGACGGACATTCCATTCTCTAGGCTACGGGATCCGACGCCCTACTCGTCTGCCAATCTTGACAGTTTGCCATCGGACATTACGCCTCGTCTAGTGTCAGGAACATCAAAACTGGTTATCTACAGAGTGGTGTGCATCGTATGTTCAGATGAATCCCGTTTTCAGCTGTCCCGAGTAGACCGTAGGAGTGGTGTGGCGTCAACAACAGTATGAGGCCGTGGCTCCATAGTGCCAGGTCAGATCTGTTCAAGGCGGTGGTGGCCCAGTGATGGCTTGGGGAGTATTCTCATGGAACACATTAGGTCCATTGGTCCTGGAGAGGTCCTTAACCAATGTGGGCTACAAACATGCGGTGGCCGATCATTTACACGCTTTCATGTCCTGTGCTGCAACCACCTAGGCATGGCTCGAGGAATATTCACCTAAGTTTGAAAATATCCAGTGGCCCCCAAAGTCCCCGGATAACACTGTGGAAGCTCTCTGGGACGCCGTGGAGAGGAACTTTAGATCCTTGGATACCGAACAGATGTCACTGGCGGAGTTGTGGTCAATGCTACAACAGGCATGGCTGGTATTACCTCCAGAAACCCTTCGGTATCTGGCGGAGTCGATGCCTCGGTGTATATAGGCTGCTATTCGAGACAGAGGAGGACCCACACGCTATTTCGTTGGTATGTGTAATGTGTTGTCTATTGAGTGTATTATAATATCCCTGGACTTGAGTTTACGACAATAATTTAATGAAATTATTTTAAGTAAGGTAATTTTATTTGGCAGTTGATATAAATGCAATAAGTTTCCACATTTCAAAGGTTGAACACATATTCCAAAGACAGTATCTGAGAATTTCTCATCACTGAAATACACTATCTACCAACACGTATTTCGACACTTGTGATAGCAAAGGAAAACGAAGATTATTCACCTTCAATAGTTGGTGGAGCCTCCACGAGCGGCGATTACAGCTGCGACCCTCCGGGGCATACTCTCAACCAGGCGTTGTACGACGGCTAGCGGCATTTTCTTCCACTCGGCTTGGAGAAGACAGGTCATTTCCTTCACCGATTTCGGACGGTGGGGGCACCCCTTAAGTCGACGCTCCAACTCGTCCAGAGGTGCTCGATAGGGTTAAGTTCCGGACTCTGCACAGGCCAGTTCATTCGATTAACCCCATTGTCACCATGCCAAGCCATGGTGGACCTCGCAACATGACAGGTGGCATTGTCATCCTTAAAATAACATGAGCCCACCCCGTAAAACTGCCACAACGTAGGAAGTGCATGGTCTTTCAAAATGGTGCAGTAGGTCTCGGCGTTGAGTTCACCAGAAATTGCAACCAAGGGTCCCGTGCCATACCAGGAGAAACACCCCCATAACATAATTCCACCGCCGCCGAACTTCACAGTTGGCACAATACATTCCGGCAGGTGTCGTTCTCCAGGCAGACGCCAAAACCCACACCCTGCCATCCGAACGGTAGAGGGTGATTCTTAATTCGTCGCTCCAGAGAACCTGTTTCCACTGTTCAACCGTCCACTGTCAACGGTCTATGCACCACGTTAGGTGAGCAGCGCTATTGGACTTGGTGATCAAACGCTTGTGGGTGGCAGCATGTCCGTGATAACCGAGCAGTTGGAATTTCTTACGGATGGTATTCATCGAAAGAACACTCCCGGATGCCTGTTGAAATTCCTCGCGGATGTGGCCCATCGATATGGTGAGGTTCTTCCGAATTTATCTGGCCAGCACCCATCGGTCTCTAACTCCCAGTTTTGTGGGTCTGCCGGGTTGGGGCGCATTCCGACAGTCACCTCTCATCTTCCTCTTGCCAATCACGTAGGCCACTGTCAATTTTGGGTATTTCAACTAACTGGATATGTCCCGCATGGATCGGCCATTTCTGTGATTTCTCGAAATCAAAGGTCTCCGAACTGCGTGGCATCTTGCATACGACTGGTTGTGTTGTTGTTTCCCACACGATATTTAAAAGCGGCGGCCGTAACGTGCATCAGGACCGTAGATATCGTTGATTGCAAGGGTGTTCAATTACTTTTTGGTAGAAAGTGTATATAGTGGTGGTCGTATTGAGTAAAAAGACAAAATATTTATCGATTTAAATGGTTATTTTGGAAAAGTAAGGCGCGCTTAACGTGATACTGTATAATAACGTTATTACAAAACAATGAGTTTCAATAAGTAGGAAATATACACCAAATTATACTCACCATAGTATAACTATATTAAAAATCCGAAATGTCTTGGCGTAGAATACAAATAAAACTCTCCAAGCTTTCGCACATCAACTACATTGCTGGCCACCCAAAATGCAACACCAAGAAGGACACGAGATAGCATAGCCAGATTTACTGGACACATATCAACAGATACAAAGATGAAATGATTGAGCTTACAGGGCAGTGCGACTTGCGGAACACGCAGACATCAATAGTTCGTGTGACCCCCATGGCTGGCAATAACGGCCGCTACACGCCGCGGCATCGAACGAAAGAGGCTTTGGATGTGGGCTTGGCGTATGTCTGTCCAGGCTGCTTCCACACGTTGCCACAGTTCATCAGGCGTAGCCGCGGGTGGTGCTTGCCGGGAAACTCAGTTGCCGATCAGTGACCAGACGTGTTCGATGGGCGACATATCGGGAGAACAGGCGGGCCGTGGTAGCAGTGACACCTGGTGGGCCGTGAAAAATTGTTGCACGATGCGTGCCATGTGCGGTCACGCATTGCCCTGTTGAAACGTGGCCGCCAGCAGGTCCTGCATGTAAGGGATGACTATAGGCTACAAAACGTCGGAGATCCAGCGGTGGCTGTTGAGTGTACCGACGATACGTACCAGAGGGCTGCGGGTGTCATTTCCAATTGCGCCCCAAACCATAACACCAGGCGACGGACTGGTATGGCGATGCAAAATGCAGGCGTCATACAGTCTCTCGCCGCGGTACCACCACACGCGGATCCGACCATCGTGGTGTTGCAGGCAGAAGCGGGATTCGTCGGAAAAGACAATGTCGTGCCATTCCGTAGTTCAGGTGCTGTGTTCAACGGACCACTACCCCCGCACTCGCCGGTGGTGTAATGTCAATGGTAATCCGAGCAATGGGCGCCGTGCGACAAGTCCCCGGTCCTGCAGACGACGTCGAACGGTACGTGCTGACAGAGGTTGTTGCGCAACACACCATGCTTCCTGCGCTAACGTTCGTGATGTGGCAGTACGAGCTGTCAATGCCCGCCACACAACATGCTGGTTCACTCGTTTGGTGGTGTGCTGTGGGTGCGACAATCGCTCACGTCGGTCCGTCCGTCCCTCCTGCACCCACAGAATCCATACTCGTCTCACTGTGGCTTGATGTCGTCCCACACGGGCGCCGATGTCTCGGTACGATAGACCGCTGTCGCGATTATCCACTATTCATCCTCTGTCGAACTCCGAAACGTGCTGGAATGACTGCCGTATTCTACGACGAGGCATCAGGAAGCCTCCCACGCACCTGTCCGGCAGCACATCATACTTCCACTACTTACACCCCGCTATCTGTGCACCCTTCTTATAGTGCTTCTCGGTGGCGTGCCGGGCGCACATTATTTGCATATGCCCTGCAATGCCAATGGTTTGCATGTGCTCTCGCGGGCGACGCATGCCTCGAATTTCAGGCCACTCGGATGCTTCCTTCTTGGTGTTGCATTTTGGGTGGCCAGCAGTGTAGATGGGTTTTTCAAGGAAAAACACAGCTAACTGTAAACTGGATAATAGATCGTTTCAAAACTTTGAATGCGGTGACTTGACTAGACAATAAATGAATAGGACAAACGTGATATTTCGAAAAAACGAAGCCACATTGGTTGGGCGCGCGGTATCGGAATGACCAAACGTTCGTTTGGAATTAGAGTCAGCGAACATAAAAGGGATGCAAGAGACGGAAAATAACTACTGCCTTATCAAGAGAACTCAAGTTCAAGTCCGCCGATCCTATATGGAGTGATGTAAAGAATTAGCTTCATACCCCAAACCCAAATCTACTGCCATTCCCGAAACCTTGGAAATCTTGACCAGCTGCGGGGATTGCAATGATAGAGTCTCTTTGGAGTTGTTACGTATTTGGAATCAAGTCTTCAAATAATGCTGAGTTTTATACCATACTACCGCGTGCCCAACCAACGTGACCTCGTTTCTTGGAAATATCACGTTTGCTCCTGTTCATTTATTGTCTAGTCAAGTTAGCGCGTTTAAAGTGTTGAAACGTCCTATTATGCAGCTGGTTGTCTACCTTCCTTGTAAATGCCACCTGGTTGATGTGCAAAAGCTTGAAAAGTTTTATTTGTATTCCACGCCAAGAAATTTTGGATATTTAATATAGTTATACTATTTTGAGCAATGAGTTTTACTGAAGAGTTCAAGATTTATAAAACTAAGGGTCGTTTCCTGGTCACGGCTAATTCAATACAGACTTTTTTAATGGTATTGCTTACCCTGTTGATAATGAAATTCAGTAGCTTATTTTAATGTAAAAGTTTATGCTCATGCGCTAGTTCTCTACCATTGCTCCCACTAATTCTAACCGTTGAAACTTTATTTGAGAAGTATTTTCCGCAAACTGTCTTACTATTTTGATTTGCCACTTGAGAATTGGGTTGATAAACTTTTGAAGAAACACCTGTGATGAAAGATTTAACTGACAAGGGCTCCCATTTTTTCTGAAAATAATTGTTTTTTGATTTCCATTGCACAGAATACAGGTTCTTTGGTAAAAATATTCCATTGCTGATAATGTTTTGCAATATCAATTAAACAGTTATAAATGTTTCTTTAAATTTTGTGTTTTCACTTAGTTTAGTGCTTCTGACGTTTAATCATATTTCAGTCTAAGTACATCACATACGCAAGCGGCTGCGCCGTTTGTTTTAAATAAATATATTTGATACTTTCCTTTTGAAATTAAGCATCAATTGGGCGCAAACAAGATTGTTTGCGTTTCGAACTTTTAGTTAGATCCAAATTGGGCAGTGGAAGGCATAAGATTTTGGTTCGATTTGTATGAAATTTTAGTATGTGGTAGGGGACCACCTGGGGACAAACCCTATTGAAAATGGGTGAAATCGGGTGAGGACATAGGATCGGGATCCATTCTATTACCCTTATGCGTCATAACTTACATAAAAATGGTTCGATTTCGATGAATTTTTTTATGCTTTCCAACCGTAGTTTGAAGAAGCGTATATGGTCCAGCTTTGTCCGTCTGTCTGTCTGTCCGTCCGCACAATAACTCGCGCAAAAGTTGTTCGATATCGATGAAATATTAGTATGCGGTAGGGGACAACCTGGGAACGATCCCTATTGAAAATGGACGACATGGGGTCAAAGGTCAGGACATAGGAGCGGGATTCATTCCATTGCTCTTATGCGTCATAACGTGCGTTAAAATGGTTCGATTTCGTTGAAAGTTTAGTATGGTGTAGGGAACTATCTGGGGATGAACCCCATTGAAAATGCGCAAAATGGCTTTAAAAGTCAGGTCATGGGATCGGAGTCCATTCCATTGCCCTTATGTGTCATAACTTTATTAAAAATTCTTCGATTTTGACGAAAGTTTAGTATGTGGTAGGGGACCATCTAAAAAAAACTTTATTGAAAATGTTTGAAATGGGGTTAAAGGTCAGGACATAGGAGCAGGATTCATTCCACTGCCCTTATGCGTCATAACTTGCGCAAAAATGCTTTGATTGCGACAAAACGATTTCATGTTGTTCCGGAGGTATACTGAACCGATTATGTTGAGTATCATTTAAATGAGGTCAAAGGTCAGGACACAGGAGCGAGATTTATTCCACAGCCGCTATCCTCATAACTTCACTAAAAATGCTTCTATTGCGACAAAACTTTAGTGTGTTGTTCTGGAGGTATACTGAACCGGTTCTGTGTAATATAATCGAAATGGGGTCAAAGATCAGGGCACAGGAGCGAGATTTATTCCGAGGCCATTATCCTCATAACTTGAGTAATGCTTTCTGGTATGTTGGGAGGGGTATCATAATCAATGCATTGCATGATTTTGCTAACGTGTTAGTCAAGTTATGAGGATAATGGCTGTGGAATAAATCTCACTCCTTTGCCCTGAACTTTGACTCCATTTCGATCATATTCAACACAACTGGTTCAGTATACCTCTGGAACAACATACTAAAGTTTTGTAGCAATACAAGCACTTTTAGTCACGTTATGAGGATAATGGCTGTGGAATAAATCTCGCTCCTGTGGCCTGACCTTTGACCCTATTTCGATGATATCCACCAGGCTTAGTTCAGTGTATTTCCAGAACAACATGATAACGTTTTGTAGCAATCGAAGCATTTGTACGTAAGTTATAACGCATAAGGCCAATGTTATGGATCACTCCTATGACCACACCTTTGACACCATTTCGTCCATTATCAATACAGTTCCTCCCCAGGTTGTCAATTACCTCATACTAAAATTTAATCGAAATCGAACCATTTTTATTCGAGTTATCGTGCGGACAGACAGGCAGACAGACAGACGGACAAAGCTGGAGCATATACGCTTCTTCAACCTACGGTTGGAAAGCTTAAATTACTCATTCACTCGCATTAATGACAGCAAACATTTAATCATCACGCAATTAGGGGCTCTACCTTGAACGTGACTGTGACTTCTGAGTCTTTCTGGCTCAGTGGTTAAGACGCGCGGTTTCTGTTGGACCAACCCAAACTTCCCCGAAAAGAACCACACCAGGGAGAAAGGGAAAGGATTCTCTGGTGTAAGGGCTGAAAAATTCAAGGACTTTGAATTTGAGAAAATTTCACAGAAAAAACCAGAAACCAGCTTTTCTTGAATAAACATAATTACTGACTACGAAAAATCTCTGAAAATACGGGTTAAAAAGTTAGTAAAATCATGCAATGCATTGATTATGATACGCTTTCTAACATACCGTAAATCATTACTCAAGTTATGAGGATAAAAGCTTTGGAATAAATCTTGCTCCTGTGTCCTGACCTCTGACCCCATTTCAATGATATTAAGCAGAACCGGTTCAGTATACTTCCGGAACAACATACTAAAGTTTTGACGGAATAGAAGCATTTTTAGTCAAGTTATGAGGATAATAGCAGCGGAATAAATCTCGCTCCTGTGCCCTGACCTTTGACCCCATTGCGTCTATTTTCAATAGGGTTTGTCGCCAGCTGGCGTCCTACCACATACTAAAATTTCATCGTGGTCGAATCATTTTTACCCGAGTTATCGTGCGGACGGATGGAGGGATGGGCAGACAGACCAAGCTGGAGCATATACGCTTCTTCAGCCTACGATTGGAAAGCGTGAAAAAACGGACCTTTTAGAAACGAAAATTTCGTTAAAAGATGAACACCTACCGGAGAAATTGCAGCACGTTATTTTTAGAAATTTTCCGTGGTCACGGTCCTCTTCTCTTCCGTCTAAGACGGGTTAAGTCTGCCATTGATCAGATTACCCCAATCGTCTTTGTTCCTGGCTTTCCGAAAAAGTTCACCCTATTTTCTGCAATCCCCGAGATGTTCTTTATGAATTTCAGCTAGGTAAGCCTTGGTCTCGCAGGTGTTATTTTTTCTGTTGTGAAAGTACTTCTTAAGATGTTAGGTATTCTGTTTTTGTCCATGCGTGCAACGGACCGAACCATTTCAGTTGCTGTTTTCTATTTTTTTCCCTATATTGTCACTTGATATGACAGGTATTTTCTGACTGTGCTATTTCTTTTCTTTTCTGACTGTGCTATTTCTTTTCTTTTCTGACTGTGCTATTTCTATTCTTTTCTGACTGTGCTATTTCTTTTCTTTTCTGTCCAGCTGGTTTTATTTATTTTTCTTAATCATTTCATTTCAAACGCTAATAATTTTTTCTCCTCTCGGGACTTAATTTTCCATGCTTCTGCTCTACAGATGGCCATTGGTATATTTATTGATTCATATAATTTGATTCTGGCTTGTTTGGATATTTTGTTTGTTTTCCAGGGTGTACTCTCTCTCAGATCCGTGAGTTCACACCGCTTATTTTTTACCGTGAAGTTTGGATAGTTCCTTGATAAATTTCTAAATCACTGAGTTTATGGGAAACAAAATTACGAGGAGAATTAATGGTTGTTAATTTGAATTGATCTCTTGCAATAGTTAAAACGTAATAGAGGATTTCAGTCTTTTTTCTATTCTAAGTCGCGAAAGGGTCTGCACATATTTTCGTGTTTCGATAAAGCACCGGAACTTCGTCTTCTTTTTTTTTAAGATCAGAAACTCGGAATGCAATTTTTCATCAACTTTTGACACGGATCCTCTTAATAAAGGAGGAAAAAAGCATTAGAGCTGAAAATCTATTTTAGACGCAATTTTTGTTTCCTG
The DNA here is from genome assembly GCA_039090855.1 of Macrothele yani. Lineage (NCBI taxonomy): Eukaryota > Metazoa > Arthropoda > Arachnida > Araneae > Macrothelidae > Macrothele > Macrothele yani. The sequence continues at coordinate 84,899,694 of CM077030.1, forward strand.
TGTTGCTAATAACGCGTATCCCTAATCTAATTTTTTTGTAGTATAGAAACAGGCGACTTTGTCACAGAGTGTATGAAATTTTCAACGAACCCACACGGAAGTCATAAATCACTATTCGTGCGGTGTCCTAAAAGAGCGATTGTCCCCGAGTCTCTTGGCAGACATGAAGAATTACTTGTTTTAACGCACGTGGAGACGTCCTGCCGAATCCCATTTATTTCATGAGTCGCTGGTCCACTGGTCTATCGCATAATGGATCACAGCAATCCCTCATCTCTAAGCTAAAGATGTCTACCGAACAAATGCTTTGACACACCGAGGCGTAAATGGCCTTCGCCAAGACAACAGTGATAAGAATAATGGAACATATTTACAACATCTAAATCACTCATAATAAAAAAGCATCGAAGGGTAAAAAAAGGCATCTATGGGAAATCTGCAAAGTGTCCGGCAAGTGAGCTTCATAAGAACATTGTTACCTCATACATTTCTTGTTTTCGTTCATAATATATGAACCCTCATTTGCGGATATTACCCATACCATCACTCTGGAATCATAGAACAATTAATTCTGCAGCAAAAATGAAAAGATTGTTGGGGTGTGTTCTGTTTCGTTCATATACAATCCTTGGCCCAAACGTCCTGCACCAGTAGACCGAAAGTCAATTTTTGATGCTTGAAGTCTACTTATACAGCGTAATAGTAAAGTCGGGAAAACATTGTTACGGAGATTTAATACTAGAATTTTAGGCATAGATATAAAATCTCATTACGCAACTTTATTTCGCTTTAGTGCTCTTTTTCCTTTGTTTCCATGAAGGGTGAGATAAAATTTCGCTGTTTCATCCCGCATTGAACAACGGAAACACGGTTTATTTAGAGACGCCAATTTGTCGTATTTTAGGATCTGAGCATTAGACGGATTAGTATTGTCTTTTTGTCTTTTTCATTTGATTGATCCTTTACTTCTTTAACTTCCTTTTTTTTTTTTTTTGATTGAAGTTTTAACAACCACCGTGAGCAACTCAATGGGCTATAAGCAGTCACCCGTCCCTAATTTAGGGTCACTGGCTACAGGGAAGGGAGAGAGCCAGTGGGGTAAGACAAACACAGCATCCATGCCTCACCGGGATTCGAACCCGGACTCCTTTCGGACGAATGATCAGAGGCCATCGCTTAGTTTCAATATTCGCTTTTATTCACTTAAAAGAATTACAACAGAACATCCCCAACCTCACACGCAGTGTGAGAGAAGGAGAGAAATAAAACAAAATGTAGATATTTACAATGAAATGATAATTGTACAAATGAGCAATGACAGGCATTGCATTATTTGCTGTAAACAGCAATAGCTCTGGGATAATTGTTCATTGAAGTCTTGGAACATCACTGGAGCGAAACAATTTACAGAAAAAAATTCCGTGCAGTTCTAGTGACATGGGAATCACTGGTGGCAGAGAGCCACTGTGAGGATGAAAAGAACTGTGTACAAAAGGTGACATCAGCAGGAAGCAAACACAATCCAGTTCCAGGAGGAAACATGGTGAGGGAACAGTAAAAATTGAAAGTTCCGACGTAGGTTTATTAAAACAGCAGATGAACAGTCTGGGCACTACAAAACCGAAACCAGGGACGACACGGCGACCATGTTTTGAAGAAGGCAGGTAACCGTGCCGTGTCATTCGCCAAGGAGTATTCCAGTGTGAGTCTGGCTTTAACCCTGTTGCGATAGTGTGCAACTAAAGAGGTAGAGAATGTGATAGGATCTGGATCTTGTAACTGTAGCAGGTGAGAGAAAATAATATATTTAGCTAGGATAAATAAATACGAACAAACTGGTAAAATAGAGGTGAAACTTGTAGAACTGTGGCCGAGGAAACGATAATCTTCTAGGGTGAGATCACTGGTACAAGAAGGATGTGCAAGTTGAAACATACTGTGAAATAGTGGGAGCAGCGTCGGACAGTAAACAAACATGTGTAAGACGTCTCCAACGACGTTACAAAAAGGACAGAGATCTGATGAAACTATATTTCTCCGGAACAAAGTCGAAGGGACAGGCAGTCGATTGTGCAAAAACCTCCAGTGCACATTAAGTTCTGAGGAGAGGGCAGGTGAATATTGGGCAGTAGACCAGACCGAGGTTAGTGCAAAAGAAGAACCAGAGGGAATAGGGCGAGGTACCGCAGAAGAAGAGCGGAGAAAACGGTACAGGGTGCGGGTGGAAAGACTGTGGAGAGGGAGGAGATCTCCGGAAAAGGGAAGGAAGAACGGAAAAGGGAGAGAGGCAGAGGAAACGGAAAGGAGGCCAGAGGAATCGCCTAGGGAAGGAAAAAGTGATTGAAGAGCATGTTTAAGTTGAAGGAAGTTATCAGAGAGTTCGGGCGAGGGTGAGAGGGTGGGAAAAAGGTCGGAAACGGGTTTCCATGAAAAATCGGGGAGGACCAGTTGGGAAACGGAGACTACACCAGCGTGTAGCCATGCGGGGAAAAAGAAAACGTTGGCAGTAGGAGGAAGGAGGGATGGAGGAGAAAAAAGAGGCTCGGAAAGAAGATCAAGAGGGGAAGACGGGGGTTGACGAATGAGCGGTAAAGAACGAAGGAACTGAACAGCTTCATGGTAGACTAGAGGAAAATGGGGGGAATGACAGTGTGAATATCCATCTTCAGAAGAAGATGGACGGTGAGGCAGGGATTAAGGGGTGAAGTCAGAACATTAATAAGAAGAATGGAAGCGGAAGAGTCTGGTTGAACTGTCAAACGGAGGAAATTGAAAATTCTTACAGCTTTATAACGTATGGTAATCTCTGGCATGTTGAGGCCACCACAAGTTGAAGGTAGAGACAATACTGTAGAAGATAACCAATGAGTAGATGACCAAACAATGCTGAGCATTGCTGATGTTGTTGCAGTTTGAACGTAGGCTGGTGGCGGTTGTGAAATCCAGGAATGATAAACTAACGAGAGAATGTGGGTGCCAGCAAGCCGTGCACGACTGTGGTAGGTCAAACAGCACTTCAGCTTGGACCAGTAAGCAGCGGTGTGACGTAGTTTCCTGATGAGGGGTTTCCGGGTTGCAGCCGCTGCTGAGACCCTGCTGCCAATGTGCACCCCAAGTATCTTTTGACTGGTGGAAGTCCAATGAGCGCCCCACGGTGCATCGGGGCGAAGTCTCCAGGAGCCACACCACAAGCCTGCACACTTTGAAAGGTTTAACGAAGCGCCGGAAGCAGCAGCATACACTTGGTACCATGCAAGAACAATTGTGAATTGCCATTCTTCTCGGATGACAACTGTGAGATCATCGGCGTAGGCAGTAAGAAGAATAGAATGGTGCCTGGTGCTATGCTGAATGGTGGAGGGGGAGGTTGTAGAACAGAACGGATAGAGCAAAGAAAAGGCTCAAAGACTAGAGAGAAAAGTTGTCCGGAAAGAGGACATCCTTGACGGATGCCCTTACGAAACGGAATGAGGGCTGTAAGGAAGGGGCCGTCCGGATATGGACAACTGAGTCCTGGTACAGGGCAAGGAGGGCTGTGGAAGACAGATGGGAAACCGAAGGCAGAGAGCACAGAGGCAAGCCACTGATGACTCACGTTATCAAAGGCCTGCCTCTGATCAAGATTGAGGAAGGCTGAAGGTTCAGAGGAAAGGTGGGCAAGGCTATATGAGTCACGGAGGAGATTAATATTAGTATGAATGCCTCGACCAGGGATGGTGCACGTTTGGTCGGGATGTATGACGGTGGGAAGGACAGGGTTCAATCGAAGAGAGAGTATTTTAGTATATATCTTTTAGTCAACATTAAGGAATGGATATAGGACGCCAGTTATCCAACTCCAGCAGACACCCCTTCTTTGGAAGAAGAATGATGTGAGCTAGGAGCTAGAGTAAAAGCGGGGGGAAGAACAGATAAAGAAAAAGCTGCTGTAAAACAAGGCAATAGGACAGGGTGTAGGAAAGGGGAAAACGTACGAAAGAAATTAACTGTCAACCCGTCAGGGCCAGGTGACGAGTGACAGTTAAGTAAGGCAAGTGACTGTACTACTTCTGCTGGGGTGATAGGCCAAAAAAGAGATGTAACAAGATGCGATGGAATATGTGGTAAGACACGAAGAATCGAATCAGCATGCGGAGAACTTGACTGGAACTGAGCAAAACGTAACTTGAAATATGTTCTAACACCGGAGCAAATGAGAGTGGGGTCATTAGTAACAGTTCCATCGGGTAACTTTAGATTACGGAGGTGATGAGCAGAACGTTTGTGGAATTCCAGTTGTTGAACCTGTTCACACAGATAGTCATTTGGCTGGAGATAAAGGAACTTGAAGCGGTGAAGAGCTTGTTGGGAGGCAGGAAGTAGCAAGGCACGAAGTTCAGCTTGGTAATGAGAAAACAGCGGAGAATCAAGATCTAGGGTGGAAAAAAATCGAGCGTGCAGCATCAATCTTCATAGAGGCGATAGTACGTTTTTCGTGGGAGTATTGTTTGGTATAAAGAAGAATTTGGGATCTGACATTTAATCAGTGTTGCAAGGGACAAGAAGCAAAAGGGAGCATATATAAGGCTTGTTGGAGCTGCGATTGGATGGAATTTACGTAGGTTGAATCAAGTAAAAGATCATCATCAAGGGTTCAAGTTCGGTAGTATTGCCGAGGAGATGGACCAGTGTGAAGACACATTACGACACAGCTGTGGTCGGAAGAAACTGTTGGTGTGTGAGAAAGGGAGATAACTGAAGGAAGAAGAATTGAAGAAACATAAAACCGGTCAAGTCGGGCAGTTGTAGGGGAGGAAGTGGAGTAGGAGCGCCAGGTGTACGAACGAAGAAATGGGTGCAGGTGTCGAAAAGAATCTTGGAGTTGTAGCTGGTTGATGGCTGTAGAAAGTGCTCGGGTAAGAAAATACCTGGTATCCGTGGAACCGTCCGATCTGTCGAGGGATGGATCAAGGGTGCACTTAAAATCACCACCGAAAATGCCAATATCAGTGGCTGGAAGACCTTGAACACAGGAAACAAAATGCTCAAAAAGACAGTCTGCATACTGTTGATTGCCGGAAACATAGGTGTTGAAGATATGGTATCGGAAGTTGTGAAGTCGGAAGGACAGAAGCTGCAGGATGTCACGATAAATCGGTTTGACCGTGATATCAGTAATTAAGGATCGAAGACGAAAATGGATGGCCACCGCAAGTCCGGCGTGAAGACTACGTCTATGGACATGGTAGAATTGAAATGGCCAAGTTCGCCCCCGGTGGTATGGGGTGTTGGGATGACAGTTAGTCTCCTGTAGCAATAATATATCCACACCATGCGGTGTAATGTCTTCAAACACTAACGCATTGGTAGGAGGGACGGAGCATCCCTTACAGTTGAAAGAAAGTAATTTTACTTTGAAAGAGGTTGTAGTGGTTGAATATTACTATCAGCACTTCTGTGAAGACTGGTTACACGTTTCTTTAAGTTAGATGTCTGCGCATTAGTGACTGTGTCAATTTTCGGCAAAAGAGCAAGTAGATTCTGAAGTTGGGTGATAATAGTAGGAAGCTGAGCATTACGTGATTGAACGCAGTCTAGCTGCTTGAGAGGACGTGACGGTTGATTGAGTATGCTGAGAGCAAGATCAGACGGCGCCAGCGGCCCGTCTAATGCAGGGAAGGTTTCCAGATATTATACGAAAGCTTTTTGATCCAACAATTTTGGAACTGCTGGGGACTTAAGAGATGTAGAAACTGCAGTTGGAGAGAAAGACTGTCGAATTGGCGAACGGGAACGAGAGCAGCGTGGAGAAGACGTCACCGGCGAGATTGAACTCTGTCTAGTACGTTTCAACGTGAGAACGCCGGGAGAATCTGGTGGGTGTAGGACAGTTAGATCTGACTCCACATTAGGGGATCCAAGGGAAGAAGATGAAGCAACACGACGGAGGGGTTGCCATTCCTTTTCGGAGATAATACCCTCCGAAGAACGTAGAGGTACCACAGCAGCAAGTGGGTCCAACGATGGAGAGGTGGCCAAGGTTCCCGTAGTAGAGATGGAAGACTTGGAGACTGCTGACGAATCATCATCTGCTGGGGGAGAAGCCTCTGGAACAACAGTAGCAGGGATCAAGGACGTCTGTGGAGCCAAACTTGGTGTGGCCAGAGAAACTGATGTTGAGGGTGGGGTGTTGACTTCGGGCGGTATGGAAATAGGTGGCTTAGCAGATGCATGGGGACAACGTGATTGGATGTGGCCATATGCCTTGCATTTAAAACAATGCAAGGCAGTAACGATATCGATCCGGAAAATCTGCTTCCCTACTACTACAGTGAGGTCAGTAGGGCAGTCAGCAATGGCATCTTCAGTAGGGAACAGGATCCTTGCTTGGCGACGCAGACCTAAGATGTTCCTGTCATCTGGGTCTGTTGGTGCGGAAGGCAGAGTTGAAATGGAACCAACTACTTTTCCACAACGGGAAAGGGCCGCCATTAAGTAATGGTCCTTGATTTCTGGTGGTACGGGATAGCACGTAACAAGTACTGGGCGCTGCATGAGAGGGATTCCCAGTAAGGTATGATCCCCAACATGCAATCCGTCAGATAAGACGCGCTTCACAAACTCTGGCTTCGCAAAATAGATGAGAACAGTCCTAGGTTTCCTCGACATATGGGTGATCGCTCCCTTAGGGAGGTTTGGCGTACGGCGAAGGAGTATTTCTTAAGGCTGGTGTCCGGGAGGGCATCAAAACATATGCCAAGTTTCTGTGTGCGTAAAACCTCTTACCCAGCAGCTGAACTTTCTGGAGTTTCGATGCGTAATTTCTTGTTGTCTCTAGTGACAATCATATCAAGAGGCATTGTACATGGATTCTTTGCTGTAGAGGAAGATGAACTGGTAGGCAACGGATACTGAAGAAGTTAATGACGTCACTGTGGTGGACAATGTCGGGAAATCAACATCCATAAAGTTGGAAGAAGAGGTGGTAACATCAGATAACGCGGCTTGGAAACCAGCTGCGTGTGGTGGTGACGATGACCGAACGTGGCCAGGCTGGGGCGGAGCTTTGCTATCAAGCTTCATACCTAGCCTATCAAAAGCGGTCGCCGTCATTTGCAATGGCTCGCCTGCTAAACCCGACCCTGGGCAAAGCCAGGACGGAAAAAGAGTTAGTACAAGTAAAGTTTTACTTACAGGACGTCAAGGTTGGACTCAATCGACACAGGAGACGTTCACAACGCAGGAGATACACAAAATGACGGCACACACACAAAATAACACCAATAAACGCAGGTCAAACACGGAGCACAGGTCGACACAATCTTTACAAAGCCATCGCTTAGACCACTGCGCCACCGGGGCGGCTCTTTAATTTCAAAGCTGGCGACTGAAAGCGCAAGCCCTCTTAATTTATACCTCAATGCTTTGTATTAGCAGAAGCCGGAGTTTCATCCGAGGGCTTAGGAGTCGAGGGGTTTTGTGATGGAAGAGGGAGTTTCCGGAGAAACAAAGGGGTGCTAATGGCAGTCGATTCATGGGATTGGAAAGGAGAGGTCGCAGGAGGACGAGGGCAGCAAAGGCCTGAGGTGTTGGAGAAGCAGGTCTTAAGCTTACCTGGGAAATGGACGTATTCTGCGCAGCACGAAACAATGACCGAAGAGAGGTTTAGGGAAGGAATACTTAGTTTCAGAGGAGCAGGGAGGAAAAATAACTAAAATTAAAGACAACATTTCAGCGATTAAGCAAAGAAAAGAACAAAGTGCTTCTTAAGAAGTTTAAAAGGATTGCAAAACAATATTATTTATACCTACACTAAAGTGCCAGAAAAACTGGTACACCAGTCTAATATTTGGTAGGTCCCCCACGGGAGCGCAAGACTGCAGAAATACGACGGGGCATGGACTCCACTAGCGTCTGGAAGTAGGCAATGAACACCATACTTCCTGCAGAGCGTTCCGCAATTCGAGTGTATTCCAAGGTCTCGGATTCCTGTGTTCGATAGCGCGTTGCACGGCATCACAAATGTGTTCTATCACGTTCAGATCTGGGCTCTTGGATGGAAATTGAAACACCCCAAACTCAGATGAATGCTCCTCTAACCATAATATAGCGTCACGACACTTGTGTGGAGGTGCATTGTATTGTTGCAACAGGCCCTGCCCATCAGCAAGAATGCAGGACATGTACGAGTGTACCTCATCAGAAAGGATGCGCATATAGTGTTGGCCGGTCACAGACGTTTGTAGACGTACCAGGGGTCCCAGTGAAGTTAAGCTAAACACACCCCATAGCACTACGGACCCCCTACCAGCCGGTACAGTTCTCTTTTCACAGTCGGGATCCATGGCTTCATGGGATTTGCGCCACACACAATCCTTCCATCTGCCCGATACAGTTGGAAACGCGACTCGTCAGACCAGGCTACTTGTTTCCAACCATCAAGTGTCCAGTGGCGGTGTTGCCGTGCCCAAGCGGAGCACATAGCTCTGTGTCGTGCACCCATCAAGGGGACTCGAGTTGGGTGTCGGCTCCCAATGCTCATATCGTGCAGGGTACGTTGCACAGTCCGGAATCTGATGCTTGTTGAGGCTCCAGCATGGAATTCAGATGATACCTACGAGAGTGTTGCACGCCTATCGCGTGAAACGATTCTTGACACCCGACGATGGTCACGTTCACCCAATGTCTTTTTACGGCCACACTGGTATCGTAGGTTGGAGATTTTGCCAGAATTCTTGTAGTCACGGTACACCCTTGCAATGGTCGTCCGTGAAAATCCGAACTTGGTTTCTACCTCCGTAATACTATGGCCTATCTCACGAGCGCCAACTATGACACCGCGTTGAAAATTGTTTAAAACGTTATTACTTGTCATTCTCATGCCAAAAACAGCTCTGACAGCTGTCAAGGATAACTATTCCTTCATATACGCACAGGCGAACGCAACCGAGTACGCGCATAGGTGACGTTGCTTTGTATTTTGTATAAGCTCGTCTGTACCAGTTTTTCTGGCACTTCAGTGTATTTTATTACCATCAACCACGCAAGAGTTTACAAGTTAACATAAACCACCTAACAACATAGTATACATCATTTTAAAGGATTTGTTTTGCTGAATTTAAATATTTTCACAGAATGTTATTACCAGTATTAGAAGTGAATGAAGTTACAAGCACAAATGTGCAAATGAGGAAACACAAAGGCAGTTTTGAAAAAGCATCCGCGCCCGTTTGATCCACTATGGCTTTCTCCGACAACCGCTTGTAATATACACTGCTTGCCACCCAAAATGCAACACCAAGAAGGTAGCGTCCGATTGGCCTGAAATTCGCATCATGCTTCGCCCGCGAGAGGACATGCAAACGATTAGCATTGCAGGTCATATGCAAATCATGTGCGCCCGGCACGCCACCGAGAAGCACTATAAAAAGGGTACACAGAAGGCGGGGTGAAAGTAGTGGAAGTGTGTTGTGCTGCTGGATCTGTGCGTGAGAAGCTTCCTGATGCCTCGTCGCAGAATACCGCAGTCATTCCAGCACATTTCGGAGTTTGACAGAGGACGAATAGTGGCTTATGGCGACAGCAATTTATCGTGCGGAGACATCGGCGCCCATGTGGGACGACATCCAGCCACAGTGAAGCGAGTATGGAACCGTGGCACATCACGGAACGAGAGGAACGGCATGTCGTGCGGCGGGCATTGACAGCTCACACCGCCACATCACGAACGTTAGCGCAGGAATTAGGGTATGTTGCGCAACATCCAGTGTAAGCACGTACCGTTCGATGTCGTCTGCAGGAGCGGGGACTTGTCGCACGGCGCCCATTGCTACGATTACCATTGACGCTACACCACCGGCGAGTGCGGCGGCAGTGGCCCGTTGAACGCCGCACCTGCACTACGGAATGGCACGACATTGTCTTCTCCGACAAATCCCGCTTCTGCCTGCAACACCACGATCGTCGGAACCGCGTGTGGTGGCACCGCGGCGAGAGACTGTATGACGCCTGCATTATGCATCGCCATACCGGTCCGTCGCCTGGCGTTATACTTTGGGGCGCAATTGGATATGACACCCGCAACCGTCTGGTACGCATCGCCGGTATACTCAACAGCCACCCCTACATCTTCGGCGTTTTGGAGCCTGTAGTCCTTCCTTACCTACAGGACATTCCAGCGGCCACGTTTAAACAGGACAATGCGCGTACGCACGTGGCACGCGTCGTGCAACAATACTTCACGGCCCACCAGGTGCCACTGCTGCCATGGTCCGCCTGTTCACCCGATATGTCGCCCATCGAACCCGTCTGGTCGCTTATCGGCAACCGAGTCGCCCGGCAAGCACCACCCGCGGTTACGCCTGATGAATTGTGGCAACGTGTGGAAGCAGCCTGGACCGACATACCCCAAACCCGCATCCAAAGCCTCTTTCGTTCGATGCCGTGGTGTGTAGCGGCCGTTATTGCCAGCCATGGGGGCGACACAAACTGTTGAAGTCTGCGTGTTCCGCAAGTCGCACGGGCCTATAAACTCAATCATTTCATCTTTGTATCTGTTGTTATGTGTCCAGTATATCTAGCTTTGCTATCTCGTGTCCTTCTTGGTGTTGCATTTTGGGTGGGCAGCAGTGTATATTAAAGAATGTAGAATCGTCTGCTGACTTGAAACGCACCTGCTTATAGTCAGTTGACGGAAGTTTATGCAGAATTCTTGGTGATATTTGAATTTCGGAAGTTCGGAGACCTGAAAATAGGTCCTGCCATTTCAAACCAGGGCAAAAATTATTAATTTGCAATAAATTTGGATTCAGTAGGCGTAAAATTTCTGTTAAATGTAGCTGTGACCATTCCACTATCTTGCGCACCATTAAAAGAGTTGCAGAAACTGGATGTGTGTGAAACAGAAAAATAACAGGTAGACCAAGGCCATCTACTGAACGTGATGATAGCATGTTGATTCGTTGTTTCTTAAAATGAAGCTTTAAAACAACCACTAATTTAAGAAATGATTGGGAGAATGAAGTAGGCATTATTGCTTCTGCACGTACAGTTCGTCATAGTCTCCAAGAAAATGGACTGACTGCACGAAAAGCTGCACTAAAACCTTTCCTTACTGAACGACAACGGCACAAAAGAATTGCTTGGGCCAAGACACAAAAGAATTGGACTGTTGATGAATGGAAAATGTTATTTTCAGTGATGAAACAACAGTTACTGTTTTCGCTAATAATGGAAATAAATATGTACGTCGTCGGGCTGGTGAAATATATAAGGCATGCTGCACCTAACCAACAATCAAGCACCCACATTCGGTGATTTTATGGTCCTGTATTTCAGCCAGTGGTGTTAGCCGTTTGCATATTGTTGATGGCACATTGAATGGATCAAAATATGTGTCCAGACTGCTACCATCTGCACAAGACATGAGTTTGCGGAATTTTATCTTTCAGGACGATAACGCACCGTATCATCGGTCAAAGTTGGTTCAGGTGCCGGCATATTCACCGGATCTTAATACCATAGAGAATCTGTGAGTGAGATTGAATCAAAAGATCCGATAACAAGGACCCACATCTAAAACAGCATTAAAGTAGTGTGAAAGGGTCGTATGGCACCGTGTTATCACCAATGAACAACTAGAAAAGCTTATTAGTTCCATGGGAAGAAGGTGCACTTTCTTACTAAAAAACCGTGGTTATCCAAATAAATATTAAAGCGCATTTTGCTTGTTGTTAAGTTATTTCAAGTGTCCTGCAAGTTTCAATAATATACTGAACAATAATTTTACGTTAAATGCATTGTACACCAATTTCACAAATACCACTATTTTTTGGTCTTTATGAGTAGACGTTGTACGTTTACTTGTAACTTCACTTCTACTACTGGTTATAACATTCTGTAAAAATATTTGAATTCAGCATAACATTTCCTTTAAAATGTTGTATCATATGTATTCCTGACTTTACCATTACGATGTGTAATTTGACTTCAAACTTCAAAAATTTAATTCCGGTCTACTGGTGCAGGATTTTTGGCCACGACTGTAAGTAGAAATCTCGATTATTTATCTTTATGTGCACCGAATATACGCTATCTGATCAAAAGTATCCGGAAATTTGTTTATCTACAAATTCCTTGTAACAAGAAAGGAACCAATATCGAGTTGGTCTCCCATTGCTGTTATTACAGCCTGCAGTCTACTAGGAAGGCTTTCCACTAGATTTTGGTACGTTGCTGAGCGAATAGCTTTCCACTGTGCTACAAAAGCGTTGGTCTGGTCGCTCACTAATGTCAGGCACCTCTGCACAGCTCGCAGTCGGCGTTTCAATTATTTCCAAAGTGTTCCATATGGTTGAGACTGGGTCTCTGTAAAGACAATCAAGTTCTTCCACACCCACCTCTTCAAACCATGCCTACACTGACTTAGCTTTGTGGACGTGGACATTGTGCTTCGTGGACGGGGACATTGTGCTTCGTGGACGGGGACATTGTGCTTCGTGGACGGAGATATTGTGCTTCGTGGACGGGGATATTGTGCTTCGTGGACGGGGATATTGTGCTTCGTGGACGGGGACGTTGTGCTTTGTGGATGGGGACATTGTGCTTTATAGACGGGGACATTGTGCTTCGTGGACGAGTATATTGGGCTTCGTGGACTGGGACATTGTGCTTCGCGGACGGGGATATTTTGCTTCGTGGACGGAGATATTGTGGTTAGTGGACGAGAACACTGTGCTTTGTGGATGGGGATATTGTGCTTTTTGGACCGGGACATTGTGTTTTGTGGACGGGGACACTGTGCTTTGTGGACGGGGACATTGTGCTTTGTGGACGGGGACATTGTGCATTGTGGACGGGGACATTGTGCTTTGTGGACGGGGACATTGTGCATTGTGGACGGGGACATTGTGCTTTGTGGACGGGGAAATTGTGCTTTGTGGACCACGTAACTGTGCTTTGTGGACGGGGAAACTGTGCTTTGTGGACGGGGAAACTGTGCTTTGCGGATGCAACTATTCTAGTATTGGTAAGCTGCTTCACCGAACTGTAGCCATAATGTTGGGTGCACAGAATTGTCGAGAATGTCATCCTAGGCCACGGCGTTAGGCAACCCGGCACTTAAATTATTTTTCAGGTAATTGTATGATGTGTGTGTATCAGCCTGTGGTCCCCTTAAAACAAAATATTTTACAGCTATAAAGAGTAATTTCATATTTAGGAGTATTTTTTTAATAGTACTATAAACAAGTACATTTTAAGTTCTCTTAAAGATAAATCAAAGTCATTGGTAGTTTAATAAGATCGGAATTTCCAAAGCATTGTTACTTCCAAAAAATCACGAATAAAAGAAATACGTAATTTTTAATAAGTCCTCCTACGAAAAAAATAAGATTAGTACAAACCTATTTAGAAGAAGAGTAAGCTGCAATAGAAAATAAAATTACTAATTCACCAACATTAATAACAAAAAATATTTCATCATCGCGCGATTAGAGTTCTTTTCTTATACGTGACTGTATGTTAGGTGTCTTTCTGGCATCAACGGTAGCACGCGCGGCTGCCATTGAAAAGGTGCCTGGTTCAATACACCCCAGCGGGAAAGGATTCGTATCAGGGCTGAAGAAGTCAATATCGATTATTTCGCAAACATTATGTATAAACACGGAAACCCCCGAAGAGGGCTTCCTTGAAATAAATAAAATTATTGACTATAGGAATTCTGACAAAATACTGAAGTTCGAAGAAATGGAATTTTCGTTAAAAGAAGGTCACCTACCAGCAACTTTGTTCCAAACTACTTTCAGGAATTTTCCGTGAATGCACACCACGTATTTTTTACAGGGTAAACAACTCATTACTCCAGCGCATGTCTATAGCTTGACATCAAAAAGCATTCGCCTCCCATTCAGTACATAATGCTGTTGCTTAGTAGTTATAGGGAAAGTAGTAAAAATTTAGTTTTATTTAATTAAAAGAAACTTTAGGATAAAGTAGATGTATTTTTAATTTACTTTTACCTTCAAGCACAGTGTTTCTGAGGGAAACGGTTAGGCGGTATTTATGTCCCACACTGAATTATGGAATGACCTCCAAATACGTACTCATTCGTACTTGTATGTTTATTTACATCTTATCTCCTTTAAAATTAAGAAAAAAAAATCGAATAAAGCAAAAAAAAAAAAAGAAACAAAGAAAACAAGAGTAACCTAGGACCTGTTTTTTTTAAACAAAGGAGTAACCTTTATTGCAAATTGCTATAAATCACTACATCTGATGATAAATGCTTGAAAGCAGTATTTATCAAAATGAAGAATGATGTTTATGCATACAGTAAAAGGCTTCTAAAGATCAATACTTTAAGAAATCGTCTTTACGCAGGAGAAAAGTTAACGACATAAAAAATTAAATCCAAATCATTTCCATTTTTAATGAATTTCAAGATGTACGTTTGTAGAAACGAACATCGCCATGTTATTAAGAGTTTAATGGGACAGCTACCCAGGCATATCGTTTTCAACTTTTGTTGTTGTTGTTGGGGTTTAGGGACCACCGTGAGCAACTCAATGGGCTACAAGAACTCACCCGTCCTTAATTTAGGGCCACTGGTTCTAGGGAACGGAAAAAGCCAGTGCGTACTACAAACATAACCTCCATGCGTCACCGGGATTCTATATGCACTATATTGATAAAAGTCTCCGGAGACCTAGAAGAGAAACACAACATAGCATTTTTTGACATACATTAGTACAGTGTCGGTCCACCTTTGGCCTTAATACATGCACTGGCCCTTCGAGACATGCTTTCGACAAGGTTTTGCAACACAGCAATAGGTATGCGCTTCAATTCAGTACATAATGCTGCCGCTAACTGTTGCTTAGTAGTAGGCCTTGGTTCCAAATTTCTAATGCGGCACGGCACTCTAATTCATCACATAGGTGCTCTATGGGATTACGATCAGGGCTCTGTGCTGGCCAGTTCACACACGATACGGAAGTATCGTCAAACAACGCCGTAACAGTCCTTGCTTTATGGATCGGTGCATTATCCTGCTGGTACCAACAAGGTTCAGTTCCATAGTATCGGCACACAGTTAGTAGGGCATAATTGTCCAGAATATCGAGGTAGACGTGCTGGTTAACAGGTTTGTCAACGATAACCAATGGGCCGGGACTATACCACGAAAAACACCCCCCACACGAGTAAACCGCCGGCTCCAAACTTGACCGCAGGAACAGTAAACTGTGGCAAATAGCGTTCCCCCGGTTGACGCCATACCCACATACGGCCATCAGGCTCATGGAACGTGAATCTGGATTCACTAGTCCATAGGACCCGTTTCCATTCATCTACTGTCCGCGATATACGTGTGCATACCAAGGTTTCAGCATTTTTACTCACCTGTACACTGATGTCTTCTGCAGTACTCTGTCTTTTACCTATAGCGACTCTCCTGAGGCTTCGACGTCCTCGATCACTGATTTTCTTTGGTCTGCGGTACGTTTTGCTAATTCAGGAAAGCCATGTGTTTTCCACTTATTCAGTACATCCAAAACAGTTGACTTGGGTATGTTTAAACGCCTCCCGTTTTCCCTTATGGACAACCCATTAATACTTATAACAACACCCAACAATCTTTCCTTCCTCAAAGTCAGTTTACTACCGCGACGACATTTTCACTCCTCGTCACAATGCGATATGATCGCTGTCAACTGCAGGCTTGTTTTTATACCATTTGCAGCTGTACTGTGAATCTTAACAATGCAGCGGATCCGTTCATTTGCTTTTGAAGGTGTGTCTGGTGAATTTTGTCAATATAGTGTATATTAATGAATTATAAGTAAGATTTCTGATTTTGTCATTGCGTAACATTTCTTCGTGCAGCTAGTGAACTGCTACAGGGTTTGGGGTTCGACAGATTAATGTGAACACCTGGGAAATGAAGGTTTTACTTACCTAATAGGGTGTGGAACCACTTTTGGTATTCCAGACCACCTGAATCCTCCTTGGAGTGGACGCATACAAATCCTGTCTGGTGGTTAGTGGGATGTTACACCATTCTTCATGCAGAAACTGCTTTAGGTCCTTGAGAGATGCGGAGGAGGAGAACGTGATCGTACCCTGTTTTCCAACACAGACGTCAGTGGCTCGATAATATTTAAGTCTGGTGCTTTGGGAGGCCAATAAAGGTGTGAAAGTTCGTTCTCGTGTTCTTCAAACGATGATTGGACATTCCGAGATCTGTGGATTGGGGCGATATCATCTTGATGGATGGCATCCCCGGCAGGAAACAATGCCTGAGCCATTTATGAACTTTCTCTGCAAAAATAGTTTCATACGCCCTGCCAGTTATCAGTCCTTTTAAGGTGTTTAGGGGACCTGCTGAAAACCACGGTGTGAGCTGCCAGAGCATGACTGAACGACAACCATACTGCACGGTTTGGATCAGGCAGTCTGGTTTGTATGCTTCTGACTGTATTCTCCACACGCAAACAGGTCCTGCAGTGGGGAATAGTGGGAATGTGGATTCATCCGACCACAGTACACGATTCCATGCACCGGTAGTCTACGTTGTATGCTCCTGGTACAATTGTCGTCGCCGTTAAGCATTCACCCGGATCACCAGAGGATTTCCAGTAGCAGTTCTGCCAAGGATATCTTGTATATGCAGTTCCCTGGACACCGTTTCCGTTAATACTCGGGTCTGGAGATGAGATGAAGATTGAGCTCCGCACTAATTTCCTGCGTCGTTTTCTTCTTATTATGAGTAACAATCCCATTTAACGTTCTCCTGTTTCTATCAGTCCGGCTGCTCTTGTGTTTCGCAGGCGAAGTTTTGAAACGAACACGGTATGTCGTCATGACGCTAGACACAGTAGCTCTCGATAGCCAAACTATCCTGGCGACTGTTGACATGGAGACACCAATTAGCCGGCTACCAACCATTAGCTGTTTTCCGAAGTCCGTCAGGCCACTCATTTCGTCGTCACTCTGAAAGAAATTTTGCAATACGATACTTTAAATGCATTTAAACAGGACTTTGAGGTTATAAACAAAGCTGTTACAAGCAAAATGGGGTGGATACATTTGCGTATTGCGACGTACGCAGCTGCATTAAAAATCACGTCTCTGAGCTTGGTGTTCACATTGTTCTGTCCAACCCCTGTAGGTGCTTTCTACCGAAAGCAATAAACTTGGAATATAGAATGTGTTTGTTTATAAATCATCAACAGTTCTGACCTCCGCTCAGATGCCAGTGGAAGGAAGAGTATTAGTTACCAGTTGCTTAATGACCAGGAAAGGGAATTCTGCACGCAATGATTTTTGGTTGAAGTCTTCTACATTAATTATGTATGATCAACGACAATAAGGTGTGGGCAAGCCTGCCACCAAAATTTACTACTCCACCTCTGCTGCGACTCCAAGATTTACAGCTTCATCGAGGGCATATTTGAATTATCAAAATTTATGGAACCATTTTGCATTTTCTTCACTCTTTAGTTTTTCGTTTTGGAAAACAAATTAATAATTTATTTTATATTTCATTGCAATCATAAATTTGCTTTTAACAAAACAAAGCCGTACTTGTTTTTGAACCCACTTTCCTTACTCACCTTAGTTATCTTCTATGCCACCCTCCAGAAATACCGATATTTAAGCTAAGCTACGTGACTATCTTCTTTGCCATAGATTCCGAAGAGGGTCATAGAATGGAGAAAAAAGAAAGCTGGCAGGGAAACCAGGTCCAACTTTTCCGACAGCTAAAATAAATCAATTGAAATCTTTGCATTAATTCCGTGAAGCAAATTTCTTTTTGGAACAATTTCATAATTACAGAGTTATTCCGGAAGTTATTGGATATACGCCGTGTGTAAACCAAAAACAGCATGAAAATATTATTTCACTTTTGTGCAGTTTTTGAAAGACGCCTCATGTTAGAATTTAGAAATTCTAATAAGCTGTGACGTATATCTCTAAACTAATATTTCTTTTTGAGGTTTTGTTCTTAGGTAATATTACTTCTCTGATATATTTCTTTTTGAACGGCAGGTTGACTCTTCGAAATTTCGGACTGGCTCAGAATTCATTAACTACCGAAATACCCGGGCCCTGGCTAGAAATTACACGTCTTGAATTGCATTACTGTAAATAATTCAAAACGTGTAATTCCAAGCCCAGTTGAATTACACGTGTTGAATTTCATTGTGGATTTATTCCCATGGTAGAAGGATTTTCAATTTCCTAAGCTATCTGCCATTGAAGGACAAAATTTGCTTAGCAAGACATGATTTATGCATTTTCCAAAGCTATGGCCCAAGCAAGGATTAGTTTAAGGAGGACTGGTATCGAAAAACTGGGAAAAAATCACATTCCCATTTTTTGTATTTTATTAAAAATCAAGAATCTTATCTTTAAAATGATGTATTAATTTCCAAATTTGGACAGTTACAAGTATTGTTATTTATTTTTTTAAATGTCCTCACTCCCGCGATTATTGGGGTGACGTTAGTTTTTAGAGCAGCAGGTCGAGTTTTAGAGAAAAGAAGATCAAGTTGAAGAGCAGAGGCATTAGATGCAATTCTCTCTCTCTCTCTCTCTCTCTTTTCATGATGAACTTGATCTGGAAACTGCACACACATATGACAATATTGTGATTATTATACTACACTGCTGGACAATTGCTAAAGACGGATCATAAACGGCTATATAGCTCATAAAAAACTGAGTGTGGTTGGATGCCAAGTGAAATAAAATGATGTCAGAATGCCAGGACATTACAAGAAAGACAATTTATTCTGCTCTGAAATCCAGAAGGCTTTGAAACGTGTTCAAGGGACAAACAGGCCCTTTTGTGCAGAATACGTAAACGTGAAAAAAATGCAAATACCGTCCGCAGGCGTTCTGGCGTAAGCTAACAATACGGGATATGGCCACCATGGAGGGCAATGCAAGATTCCACACGTCGTGTCATGCTTTGCACAACATTATCAAGCAGCTGTTGGGGTAATTTATCCCATTCCTCGGTCAGTGCACGGATGAGGGTGTCCTTGTTTATTGGAGGGCACTGGTGACCAGCAAGACTCCTGCCCAAACCATCCCACACATTTTTCAATAGGTTTCAGATCTGGAGAACGTGCTGGCCATACGAGGCGTTGAATACCCTCGCTCTCAAGACACTCCTGGACAGCGACTGTTCGATGACATGTTGCGTTGTCGTTAATGAAAATGAATCTATCACCGACAGCACCACGGAACATGCGAACATGAGGTAGCAGAACATCATTAATTTATCGTTGGCCAGTCATAGTCCCAGTTGGAAGCACATAGAGGGACGTACTGCCATTGATCATGATGCCAGCCCATACCATGACACTACATGTCGGATATCGGTTCCATTCCTGTATGTTTGCTGGACAATATGTAGTATCAATATCACGCCAGATCAGTTGTCGTCGACAATAAGACGATAGACTGTATCTACTCTCATCTGAGAAGAGGACCGCAGACCAGTCGTTATCAGTCCAATTGCGATGTTGATGGCACCATTGCAAACGGGCGGTACGGTGACGTCTGGACAATGGAATGCCCACAACAGGACGGCGGGCGTATAGTCCACCTTCATGCAAACGTCTGGCGACAGTTTTTCGGGAGATCCGCTTGCCAGTAGCA
The DNA here is from genome assembly GCA_039090855.1 of Macrothele yani. NCBI lineage: Eukaryota > Metazoa > Arthropoda > Arachnida > Araneae > Macrothelidae > Macrothele > Macrothele yani. Next base: position 84,919,341 of record CM077030.1, read on the forward strand.
GCCATAAACTGATTTGCTACCTCACTAGCTGTGCTGCGCCGGTGTCTTTTTGTTGATAGCACTATGTACCGATCTTCTGCAGGAGTAGTACTGCGAACACGACCTCCCCCGTGACGTTTGCTACACTCTCCTTTTGTTTGAAATGATTTCCAAAGCCTTGAAACAACACTGTGGCTGACGTCGAACACCCTGGCAACATCTGTTATTTTTCGCCCTTCTTCAATCTTGCCAATAATACGGCCACGCGTAAAATCATCTAGGTAATGTCGGGAAGACATACTGAAAATTGCAAATTCGTCAATTGATTCTTTCCCTTTCAACTTTGCGTTTGAACAACAACGGTCAATACGCGTCAAATCCTTTATATCTCTTATCAGCTCTATGACGTCACGAACAAGTTTGACAATCCGAAATTTGCATACGCACAACAAGTCTTACTGTATCCCGCACTTATGCTAATTTCCACATTTTCCTGGCTTCCATTTTATGGTTGCTATCGTTGCTATTGTCATCCGTCCTTAGCAATTGTCCGGCAGTGTATTAAGCGCAAAGCTTTGTTAATGTTACAAAATGCAGAACAATCTGGTCTGGAATACTTTTACTTACTTTTTTTTTGATTTTGGAAATTTCCTTACATTCTTTATTTTATTGTCTACTACATCACTCTAAACTACCTTTACCAGTTAGCATATATGTAAACATATTGCAAAGATTAGTTTTCTAGAGTCAAAATATCAAACACTTGCAACTGTCTGTACGGCTTTGTACGTTTTATAATGCAATTTATTCAAAATAAAAGTAAATTTAGAAATCAAAAAGAAATAACGAATGGAATATTTTGTTTCTAAACGATTTTCTTTTCTTCAAAGGCTTTTACCAAAATTACTGATTCCCTTGATACCGTCGAATGGCAGGTTGATTATTTACTTATTTTGAAATCCAAATTTTTGAGCATTTGGCTTTATGTGTAGTATTTCTAAAAACATATCAATATTGTGAAGTGGATTAACTGAACTAAAATTTTTAAACTAATGATTTTTAAACTAATCCTTGCTTGGGCCATATCTTTGGACAGTGTATAATGCATAAATGCAAGCCTTGATAAGCAACATTATCAAAGAATCCGGGCCCGGGTGGTTCCGGGCTCAGCAAACACATGCAATCAATGAAAGCGGGCCGAGCCCGTGCTCTAAGCCTTTTGACCCGGGCTGGCCCGGGCTCCTAAAATTGAGCCCGAACTAATCTCTAGTAGAGAAGTGTGGTGTACTGTGAACGTAAGACGATATATAATACTTATCTGAATTTGGAATTCATGTTATATTGATGATCTCAGCTCCGAATAAGTGTCACCTATGTTAATAATGTGGTTCAGTTTACGAGACTGTTTTATTTGTTTAAATAGGCATTGTGTTTGTGTGTAAAACTATGTTGTGATTCCGCAATTGGGTTTGACAGATATAAACCAGGAAAATTAAGAAACCACTTCTTTGAATCATATGTAAGTACCATTTATTGTTCTATCAATCCCAACGACCGCTAAGTGTTTTAGCATTTAGTATTTAAGGGATTGTTGTTTCTGCTGTTTTTTCTTAATATTAAAGAGACTGTTTGTGTATTGAGCATTTAGTATTTAAGGGATTGTTGTTTCTGCTGTCTTTTTCTTAATATTAAAGAGACTGTTTGTGTATTGAGCATTTAGTATTTAAGGTATTGTTGTTTCAATAAACAGTCAACAAGAAAATAATTGTTGTATCCCTTTAATCGGATACAACAAATTACTCGGAGTTCGTTAAATGTGCTGAAATCAGCTCGTACGAATATGTTCGCTGTCTAATTGGTAGGCCAAATGCTGGTGGAACGAGTGAACCTCCACATGAGAAACCGTTGCTTTTCCTTTACGTTCGTTACCCAAAGTAGTCATTTAGAAGTATTATTGACACTATTCTTATAAAAGAAAAACTATCCTAATAATCCGATTTATTGACGTAAAAATACAAAATAACGTTTCCAAACTTTCGAACTAACTTTTTCAAGGCAAATACGTAGACACTTGAAAAAGCCATCTGGTAAACATAAAACTGTCTAAGTTTTGGAAAAAATAAAGTGGATATGCGAAAGCTTGGAAACGTTTATTTTTGTTTTTGTTCCAATAAATCGAAGTACTAATATAGTTTTACTATTTTATGTATTATTGGTGTACAGTTCCACATTAATAATTAGTTTTTGAAGCTAATCCTTTTTGACTCAGTACCTGCTAAAAGGGACAAAGCAACGCACCTAAGTAAGGACAGAGAAGATGTTTAAGCCACTTGTTTTCACCCAAATGCATGATGGCCGTGTCTGGGGGACTAGCCCTTCCACATCATGCTTTGGGTTTTTGAGTCATGCAGCAGACAAAAAATCACAGTGCTATGGTGGGTACTGCTATGCTTACGTGGGAGAAAATGAATCTTTTTTTTGTTGCATCTTTCGTAAAACCCGGCCGCTACATGACCATTTCTGTGTAGGGGTAGGCAAAAAATGTTGGGCACCATTTGATTCAGGAATACCGGCCCCTCAAAAGGCTAATACTTAAAAATCTTAAGACATTACGAAACGTCAGCATAACTGAATTAAAACTTTCGTGCCACCCAGGTAGCGCAGTGGTCTAAGTGATGACTTTTGATCATTCGTCCGAGATGATGGTTCTTGATTCGAATACCGGTGAGGCATGGATTTTGTGTTTTGTCTTACGGCGTTGGCGCTCTCTCTCTCTTCACTGGAAGCAGTGGCTCTAAATTAGGGACGGGCGATTGCTTATGGCCCAATGAGTTACTCACGGTGGTCGTTTAACCTCCAACCAAAAAAAAATATATATATTTTTTATATTAATTCTGGGATAAATTTGTAATAACATTTTAAAATATATTTCTCTCTTATTATATTAGTTACAATTTTACCTTGGCCGATTTAATAAATCATCAGATGATGTACTATGACCTCCATATTCAATCCTAGTTTATACTTTGCGTGTAAGTTCCGAATTTCTTTTCGTGTTATCCTTTGCCGACAAATAGAGAGACAGATTTGTAATTATACCACTGTACGCTTTGCAAAATGTCCTATGTGTTCAGCAGCAATTATTTCTCCTGTGCACGTGTCTTTTTTCTTTCTTTTACTGTTTTCTCAGATTGGTTTTCATTGAATGTTCCTCACTGATAAGATTCATCCAAAAAATCACACTCAGGATCGATAGGTTTCCAGTAGTCTTCCCACCAATGTGAAAAAGAAAGAAAAACAGAAAAAAATGAACGTTATCCTCATTATACGGCATAATTTATCTTTTCCGGTTCGTTCAGCCCTTTGTCTAGATCGCCCATCCTGTAACTGGCCAGCAACGCAGAATTGATTATTTTCCAGGTAACAACACTTTGTGGAGATCAGCACACGCTCTCTGTGAGACAAATCAATTGGTTGCAGTTTCTAATCGTTGGATTCTCACATTTTTTTCTCTCTCCCAGCTATATGAATTATGAAGTAGAGGACAACGGCTTTTGTCAAAGAATTAATTTCGCCAGCTTCCTACCTCTACTGTTTTAATAATATTATTACGTCTTCGAAATCTGAAGGAAAAAAGAAGCACGAAAAGTATAAGCAGAAATGATGTCCTTTACACTGTATAAAAATAAAATTCTAGAAGTTTTGTTTTTGAGATAAACAATAAATAACGAAAATTCTTTTTCCCCTGAAGTTCTGACCTAGACCTTATTTTTCTCTTTATAAGAGCGTAGTCTTACAAATAAGATGCAAAAAATTAATTAACGCTTATTTCAAGTTTGTGTAATCTGGTAAACTTTTTAAGAAACGACATCGAAATAGCAGATTGTACCACAGCAATAAGTGTGACCACGTCTAACATTACGTTTTCCGATAGTAACGCTGTCAAATATACTCGGAACTTAGAACTTAGTTTTTTAATTAACTCACGATGGCAAAGATACATTTGAGTAAAATTAAAGTAAAATACACTGCTGGCCACCCAAAACGCAACACCAAGGACACGAGACGGCAAAGCCACATTTACTGGACACATAACAACATATACAAAAATGAAACGTTTGAGCTTACAGGCCAGTGCGACTTGCAGAACACGCAGGCATCAATAGTTCGTGTGGTCTCCATGGCTGGCGGCGTGTAGCGGCCGTAACCGCCGCTACAAGCCGCGGCATCGAACGAAAGAGGCTTTGTATGTGAGTTTGGGGTATGTCGGTCCAAGCTGCTTCCACACGTTGCCACAGTTCATCAGACGTGAAAGCGGGTGGTGCTTGCCGAGCCACTCGGTTGTCGATCAGAGACCAGATGTTTCCGATGGGCGACATATCGGGAGAACACGCGGGCCACGTCAGCAGTGACACCTGGTGGGCCGTAAATTATTGTTGCACGATGCGTGCCACGTGCGGGCGCACATTTTCCGGTTTAAACGTGGCCGCTGGCAGGTCCTGCGGGTAAGGGAAGACTACAGGTTCCAAAACGTCGGAGATGTAGCGGTGGCTGTTAAGCGTGCCGGCGATGCGTACCAGAGGGGTGCGGGTGTCATATCAAATTGCGCCCTAAACCATGACGCCAAGCGACGGACCGGTATGGCGATGCATAATGCTGGCGTCATGCAGTCTCTCGCCGCGATGCCGCCACACGCGGATCCGACCATCGTGGTGTTGAAGGAAGAAGCGGGATTCTTCGGAGAAGACGATGTCGTGTCATTCCGTAGTCCATGTGCGGTGTTCAACAGCCTGCAGCCGCCGCACTCGCCGGTGGTGTAACGTCAATGGTAATCGGAGCAATGGGCGCCGTGCGATAAGACCCACGTCCTGCAGACGACGTCGAACGGCACGTGCTGCACAGGTTGTTGCGCAACACACCCTAATTCCTGCGCTAACGTTCGTGATGTGGCGGAGCGAGCCGTCGATGCCCGCCGCACAACATGCCGGTCCTCTTGGTCGGTGGTGTGCCGCGGCTGGGGCTCACTTCGGTTCATCTGTCTCTCCTGCGCCCACCGAATCCACACTCACCTCACTGTGGCTGGATGTCGTCCCACACGGGCGCCGATGTCTCGGTACGATAAATCGCTGTCGCGATAAGCCACTATTCGTCCTCTGTCGAACTCTGAAACGTGCTGGAATGACTGCCGTATTCTGCGACGAGGCATCAGGAAGCTTCCCACGCACAGGTCCGGCAGCACAATACACTTCCACTACTTTCACCCCGCCTTCTATGCACCCTTCTTATAGTGCTTCTCGGTGGCGTGCCGGGTGCACATGATTTGCATATGCCCTGCAATGCTGATCGTTTGCAAGTGCTCTCGCGGGCAACGCATGATGCGAATTTCAGGCCGATTGGATGCTTCCTTCTTCGTGTTGCATTTTGGGTGGCCAACAGTGTATTACATTTAGTACTACCAGATCCTCTATCAAAAACCATAACTTTGGTTTTTCCCTTATTTATACTCAGTTTGAATTTCATGCAAACTTCAATACTCGTTCGGGTTTGACGCTCATCTTATATTCTCCATCTCATATATTCCACATAATGAGTGTTCAATCCCGGGTGAATCACTCTGTATTTGAAATAATTTCTCCTTCGGGAAAACATAATACCAGGGTCAATCAAAAGTTTGACCCATTTGCCGCTAAAAAGTTCAATGATGCAAGAAAGCAATATTTGCTCACCACATTCTGCAAAGCACAGAATATTATGTTGTATTGTGTTGTCGGAAATGTCATGACGTATTTTAGTCATGCTTTGCAAAGGTCATTTATTGATAGAAAGAACAAAGATCAATCAATAATATAATGCCCGTTTTATTCGATAGCCTTTTGCCATCTTTCAGTGAGCTTACGAATGCCTTCTTCATAGAAGAACCTGTCTTTCGTGGCGAAAAACTGTACAGGGTGTTGATTTACAGCCCCATCTGAATTGAACCTTACACCACGCAAGGACTGTTGAAGAGAGAGAAACAAGTGGAAGTCTGACGGCGCAAGGTCAGGCAAGTATGCTGGGTGTGGCAACACATCCCACCCAAGCTCCAATAATTTTTGGCGGGTGATCAAACTTGTGTGTGGTCTCGCGTTGTCGTGATGGAATACAACACCTTTACGATGAACGAGCTCTGGACGTTTCTGGATGAGGGATTCTTTCAAACTATCCTATTGCCGACAGTACACATTCGAATTGATTGCTTAGTTCCGTGTTAGGAGCTCGAAAAACACGACACTTTTAAAATACCACCACACTGAGACCAGAACCTTCCGCTGATAAATGTCTGCTTTGGATATCGTTTGAGGCGAAGCAGCACGTCGGGACCAAGATCCGTTTCCGCAGCACATTGTTGTACACAATCCACTTTTCGTCACCAGTTATCCGTCGCTTCAAAAAAGAATCGTTTTCATTACGTTTAATGAGCATATCGAAAATGTTTATACGCGCCGTCAATTGATCTTCTTTGAGTTCACGAGGAACCCCCACATCGAGCTTGCTTACGTATCCCAGCTTCATCAGGTGGTCGTGAGCGCTTGAATGATGGAAGCGCAATGTATCTACAATCTCTCGTCTCGTGTAACGTGGGTTTGTCGTCATCAACCTCGGTTGGCCTGCCGGACCGAGGGGCATCGTTGAGGTCAAAATCGCCAACACGGAATTTTGCAAACCACCGCTGGCATTGCCGTTCTTGTAGAGCATTATCACCGTGCACTTTATGCAACTTTTTGCAAGCTTGACGCGTGTTCTTCCCTTTACGAAAGTAAAACAGTTAAATTATTGCGAAAATGCACAGTTTGGTCTTCCATCTTCAACTTGATGTCAAATCTCCGCAAATCAACCCAATCGCTTACTATTCGTTTTAGACTGCAGCTAGAACTGGCACCTGTCGAATGCCACAGCGATAACAGAGCTGCGCATGCTTCCAGTACTTCCAAAACCGTCCAACCGCCATCGGGTGCCAAAATGCGTCATGACTTTTCCGACAACCCAATATAAACCTTTGCCATCGTTCCACTAGAGGTACGATCCCACGCCGGTAACACATGGCTGGCCTCGGGGACACAAACGTTCTTATATGAGATTCCATTTGTTACGTACCATTGAAGCGAAGTGCCGTCCCTGTAAGAAACAGGCCATGAACTAAACATGTAGCAGTAAGTTGGGGTAATGTCCAGACTGTATTGAGGATGATGTAGGATCTTATCGACTTTTAATTCCTGGAGTTTATCCACTTTGAGGAACCCCTACTTGTTATTGATGAGCAATGGTGAGCGTTCGTGCAGATTCTCATGGACTCGCTGCAGTTGTTCGGCATAGAAATTACCGTCTACAGCATGACTTTCCTCTCGAACCGTCCTGTTTGCACTACTATGTGTGCATTCTTGCGTGGCCTCAGTCCCTGGTTCCGAATGGTATGGTAACATATGAACATCCACTTTCATCTGTTGGGACGATACGACGCCGAGACCTATCGTCCTCTGGATTTGACACTGATCTGCGACAGAGAAAGAAACATTGTTCCCCTTCTGAGATATCAATTCACGGGGAACCATTCGACGGCACCTGTAGAAGAAACCATTCTGCTGCAGGTGGCGGACAATCGGGTATTCGGAAAACCACATTTCAGCGCCACCTTTCGTTCACTAGTACCGTGGCTCGCTGCTACAGCTACGACCAGGGTGTTAGTGTTAGCGGAGGTCCTGACCTCCGATTGTATTCGAGAGTGGCGTATCCAGCATTGAAACGCCTGAAACATTTTTGTGCAGTGCACCTGTCCGCTGTTTCCTCGCTTTCAACTGCACAAATTTCTCTTGCTACTGCTGCCGCGTTTAACCCTTTATTTCCAACGATGGCATAGGAATATCTCAACAGTTTATGGACCTACAACCTCTACTTCCTTGGTAACGCAATATGGCTCTGTGTCAACCGAAGGTCATCGGCATCGTATGTTCCACATCATCGTGGTACCCAATCGACCCTGGCTTGCCTTTGTGCAGAAATGGAGGCCCAATATTATGTGTAGTTCAAAACGGTTCGAACGTTTTTCTTTTTTTGTGGGTCGGTGGCTTAATGACCACTGTGAGCAACTGGATGAGATATAAGCAGCCTCATGTTTCTAATTTAGGTCCACTGGTGCCAGTGAGTCGAACTTTTGGCTTACCCTGGTAAAGGAAATTTTTAATAGCTGTTTAGTCCTATGAAATTGAAAATTGTTGTAACTCAAACTTTTCAGAACAATTTGCTCACATAACAGAATTTGTTCTCCAGCATTGATATAACATTTGTGCTTGCTCATGTATTTAATTCATATATTTAAAGGTATCGCTGTCTTTTCCCTCATTTGCATCAAATTTAGGGATATTAACTATGGAATAATTATAATATTTAGGTTTACGTATCCGTGAAGCATTTTGAGAACTTTTGGAGCATCGCATTGGTTATGGCTTGGGGCAATTTTTATAAGTTTTATTTCCTCCATTGCTATTTCTGACCGAAACAACTCAGAGGAATCTGCTTTTATTGTGGTATTATACTGATGAGAGCTTTTTTTAGGGAGTGTGGGTTTAACGACCCTCGTGAGCAACTCGAAGGGATATAGGCAGATTATTCTGGTATTATACATTGATACTTCTTTTAGGGAGTGGGGTTTATCGACCCTCATGAGCAACTCGAAGGGATATAGGCAGATTATTCTGGTCTTATACCGATTAGAGCTTTTTAGGGAGTGGGGGTGAACGACCCTCATGGGCAACTCGAAGGAATATACGCAGATTATTCTGGTATTATACCAATGCGAACTATTTTAGGGAGTGGGGGTTATCGACCCTCATGAGCAACTCGAAGGGATATAGGCAGATTATTCTGGTATTATACCGATGAGAGCTTTTTAGGGAGTGGGGGTGAATGACCCTCATGGGCAACTCGAAGGAATATACGCAGATTATTCTGGTATTATACCAATGCGAACTATTTTAGGGAGTGGGGGTTATCGACCCTCATGAGCAACTCGAAGGGATATAGGCAGATTATTCTGGTATTATACCGATGAGAGCTTTTTTAGGGAGTGGGGGTTAACGACCCTCATGAGCAACTCGAAAGGATATAGGAAGATTTTTCTGGTACTATACCGATGAGAGATTTTTAGAGAGTGGGGGTGAATGACCCTTATTAGCAACTCGAAGGGATATGGGCAGTTTGCGGTCTTTAATTTAGGGTCAGTGTTTTCGGGAAGGAGGGCCATCTAGAGTAAAAAGTTCTGAGAAGGTCGTCATTTAGAGTAAAAAGTTCTCAGAACTTTCGTAGAGAACAGACTCGGTTTGTAACGTACCAGGAGATGTGACGTACCTGCCAGCAGGACGCACACGACATAAAGGCAGATAGCAATTAGAATCAACGTCCGCGTAGCTCAATTGGTAGAGCAACTTATTCCGGAATGAGGGAACCCGGGTTCGAATCCTGGCGTGGACAGAAATGATGGAGAAATTTACTTCGTTATAATGGCGCCCGAACTATCCGGATGACCCGACCGTTCAAAATCTCGTAATGGTGTGATGTTATTTCCACACCGCGAGATAGGAAAAATCAGAGAATCCCTTCTCCAGCACTTCGAAAAAAAAAATAAAATAAGGGGTAGATAATGTAACGTACCAGGAGATGTGACGTACCTGCCAGCAGGACGCACACGACATAAAGGCAGATAGCAATTAGAATCAGCGTCCGCGTAGCTCAATTGATAGAGCAACTTATTCCGGAATGAGGAGACCCGGGTTCGAATCCTGGCGCGGATAGAAATGACGGAGAAATTTACTTCGTTATAGGTTGAATAACGGTTTTGCTTAAATTATCGTAGATTTTGTAGTATGTTATTACTGATCATACATTTACTTTATAATATAGGCATATTTGGAAATAAATATGAATGTAATTCTTTATGATTTTTTTTCATTAAAAAATGAGCCAAACTTCCACCCATTAGTGCTTGTTTCTCCAAGAGCATGTTTTTAAACGTTTCTCTTTTGTAAGTTCTTCCATGTTCAAAGGCTCATTCATCATCTTTTCCATGATGATAATGAATGAGATAATTCCTTGATGTACTAGAGCTTAGTTGCGTCATAATGATGAAAATGCTAGTGACAAGAGTTAGGTGAAGTCACGGTAATAAAAAAGGTTACGGATAAAAATTTAGTAATGTTATGATCGTAAAATGGCTAGTCATATATACACTGACGGAACAAAAATCCCAACACCACGAAAAAATTGTTGTAGAGGAATGAAATGGCGGCAATACATTTGTATAGGTAACATATTTAATCGATTAAGGTTTCAAGATCACGGCTTATTGTAAGCGCGAGAAGAGCCATTTTAAATGTGAAATGCTGGTACATTAATAACCGGTGTAACCACCAGAATGTTGACTGCAAGCACGCAAACGTTCATGCATTGTGTCGTACAGGTGCTGGATGCCAGTTGGTGGGATGGAGTACCATGCCTGTTGCACTTGGACGGCCAATACAGGGACGGGTAATGCTGGTTGGGGGCGACGCTGGAGTTGTCGTCCAATGATGTCCCATACGTGTTCGCAGAACACAAAGCAGAAAGCAGAATTCGAGATGGGCCGGGTACGGGTTAGATCGGTGTGTTGGACTTTTGTTTGGCAGCGGGTATTTTTAGACGTTCTCAATATTCTCTAGTTCGTTGGGCTGTAGTTTTCTTGGGCTTCTTACATTCCTCATCACTTGCTCTGGTCTTTTGTTTTGACTTTCTCCACTTTTGCTTGCGCGTTCATTCTGCGAATCCCCTGCATTGTCGAAAATGCTAACTCGTTCACACGAAAAAAGTTTAAAAAATTTTAGTTTAAACCACTGCGATATGTTTTTTATATATTTGATTAGATCTTGTCGAGAGCTTTGAAACGCTACCTCACGCAGTCGTTTTGCATTCACGGTTGTCCAAATAAACCGCGATTTTGTCAAAAGTGTTCATCGGTTGACAAGAAAGCAATTTTTAAAATGTTCAATTCTGCGAAACGTTCTTCGTATATTTGAATAGATCTTGCCGAGAGCTTTAAAATGATACCATGCACAGTCGTATTGCGCTCACGGTTGCCGAGACACACTTAGTCAAATGCGGCGGCACCTCCAGAAATATTGCATCATCTTCCTCGCGCACGGGGAGCGAGGGGAGCGTCGCGCGCACGATGCGCAGCACGCGAATTGGACTCCATGCTGTTTACGAATATATTAACACGATTAGTGTGCGGCACGTATTTTTAACGCTATAATGATTTCAATTGGGACCTACTTTTGTCACCTGCGGTTTGCAGTAAGTCGCCCAATACTATCCGCGGAGTTAGACGTAGCCCTACGTCAAAATGCTAGATGTGATAAGACTTTAGTGATGTTATGATCATTAGGAGGCTAGATGTGATAAATGTTTACTGATATTGTGATCATGAAAAGGTTAGAGGTGATAACACTTAGTGAAAGTGTGATCATAAGAATGCTCGAAGTCACGAGAGTCTGGGGGCGTGGTGATCATAAAACGCTTCAGGTAATAAGTGTTAAGTGACACTGCGATCATAAAAAGGCTGGAGATTATAAATGTTTAGTTAAATCGTGATAAAAAAAGCTAGATGAGATAACAGACTGTGGACGTCTTAATCGCGAAAAAAGACTAGAGGTGGTAAGAGTTTAATCCATCCTTGATCATAAAAAGAAGTGTTTAGTGACGTAGTGATCATAAAACGGCTAAAGAGACAGCAAAACGCTTATTTGGTTTCTGTTTTCTTATTTCATCAGTTATCCTATAAAGACGACTGCTGTCTCTAAACGGACTTCTATTAAAAATGTCGCTACTGACATTTTTATATGACAATTGAATAAATACAGAGCATTTATTTTCTGCGCAGCAACAAGGACTGGAAGCATTTTGTGAATTAACCCTTTAACGACCATGGCGCCCAAAACGCCCGTACGTAAAACAGCCAGAGACGACAGAAACGCCTGTCTAGAGGGAGTCGGATTTCTTATCCTTACTTGTTCTTCAAATTTTCTCGAGGTATGGGGTATCAGCAGAAGTCACCCTCAGTCACTATTGTAGTTACTAAACAAAGAAGTGAAACAACAGACAGTTTCGGGCGTTATGGTGTTTAGACTGATACAAGATTTTTGGATCACGGTCATTAAAGGGTTAAACTTCAGTTGTTAACGAATTTTTGCCTACAGGTTCGATAGTTAATACTCACACGGGGCATTCAATAAGAAACTTTTATGCACGTGTAAGTAAACGTGTTTTTACGCAGCGCATGTGCAAAATAAAACGTGAATCACCGCGTGATCTGGGCAAGTTTTTAAGACTGCTACTCGTCAGATATCGTCAGTAGTATTGATCATAATAGGAAAAAGAAAGGCACTTTCAGAGTTCGGCAAAGGGCTCATTGTATGTGCCACTCAGGCTGGAGCGGCGATTTTGAAAACTGAATGGTTCCTCAAAAGGTGAGATATCCCGGGATTTTAACCAGTGGAAAGATATCCCACATTTCTTGGCTAAGAAGCGTAATTACGGCCTGATAAAGGTATGTGAGGAACGAGATCTGAGTCGTCTGAAGAGGTTTGTACTGAGTAACAGGACTTTCTGCGGGCAGCAATTGACCGAAGCATTCAATGAAGGCTGCTCATGATACGTATCTTAACGAATTGAAGATGATCAGTATTGACAGTCGCATGCTTATACGGAAACTATTAATTTCTGAGAAGAACCGGAACGTTCGTCTACAGTGATATTAGAAACTCCATAGCTAAACGCTGTGGTCCGACGAGTCGTGGTAGACTTTTCTTTGTACCGATGGTATGCGCAGCGTTTGGCGGGAACAGCATAACCTAATTGACCCTACTTGCCTGGAAAACACAAATCAAGATTCTGTAGGTTGAGTGATGGTGTCGGGCACGTCCTATTTGTACGGAACGGGTCTCCAGATATTTCTGGGAGGTCGGGTGTCCTACACGGATTATCTGAACGCTGTTGATGTTCAAATCCAACCTGCAGTGGTTACTTTTTATCCAGAAGGTGACTGCTGTTTCGTGGGCGACAATGCTGTTGTACATAGCGCAAGATGTGTTTAGCAGTGATTCAGCGAACACGACAGCGACATCCACCGTCTTCCTTATGGTCACCACAAAGCTCTTATCCAAAACCGATTGAGAATGTAAGGGACATGTTAGAAAAACAGATCCGGAAACTAGGTTCTGTTCCGTCAAATCTTAGCCATGTAAAGGACTGTCTGGTGAACACCTGGTATGCTGTAGACGTAGATGAACTCCAACACCTTCTGGAATCTATGCCAAACAGGCGTGTAGATTCCACCATGTATAGTTCTCGGTAAAGAAGGTCCAACTCAGCATTGAACAAAAGTTTCCAACTGAATGTCCGGTATTTTTACGAGCATTAATTGTTTTGGGCCGTCACTGTGCAATCCCAACTCTCATTTCCCGCATCAAATTGATCAACACTTGTTTGTACTGATGATTATGACAATGCGTGCAGAATACATTCAATGATCAGGTAAAACGCTTTGTTATACACGATTGAAACGAAGTCTGAAGATGACATATGTGCTTTGTAAAATTACATTTAATCACACTTAACTACAGTGAAGTGCCAGAAAAACTGGTACAGACGAGCAAAATACATAGCAACGTCACCTATGCGCGTACTCGGTTGCGTCCGCCTGTGCGTATATAAAGCGATAGACATCCTTGCAAGCTGTCAGAGCTGTTTTCGGCATGAGAATGACAAGTAATAACGCTTCAAGCGATTTTCAGCGCGGTGTCATAATTTGCGCTCGTGCCATGGAATTTCGGAGGTTGAAACGAAGTTTGGATTTTCACGGACGACCATTACAAGGGTGTACCGTGACTACAAGAATTCCGGAAAAAACCTCCAATCTACGATACCAGTGTGGCCGTAAATAGACATTGGGTGAACGTGACCATCGTCTGCGGTCAATAATCGCTTCACGCGATAGGCGTGCAACACTCTCGCAGGTGTCATCGCAATTCAATGCTGGAGCCTGAACAAGCATCAACGTCCGGACTGTGCAACGTACCCTGCACGATATGGGCTTTGGGAGCTGACGCTGAACTCGAGTCCCCTTGATGGGTGCACGACACAGAGCTATTCGCCTCGCTTGGGCACGGCTACACCGCCACTGGACACTTGGTGACTGGAAACAAGTAGCCTGGTCTGACGAGACGCGTTTCCAACTGTAGCGGGCAGATGGAAGGATTCCTGTGTGGCGCAAACCCCATGAAGCCATGGATCCCGCCTGTGAACAAAGAACTGTATCGGCTGGTGGGGGGTCTGTAATGGTATGGGGTGTATTTAGCTGGACTTCACGGGGACCCTTGGTACGTTTATAAACGTCTGTGACAGGCCAATGATATATGCGCATCCTTTCTGACGAAGTAAACCTGTTCATGTCCTGTATTCTTGCTGAAGGGTTGGGCCTGCTTCAACAACACAATGCACCTCCACACAAGTGTCGGGACGCCACATTATGGTTAGAGGAGCATTCATCTGAGTTTGTGGTAGTACCATTCCCACCCAAGTCCCCAGATCTGAACGTGATAGAACACATTTGGGATGCCATGCAACGTGCTATCGAACACATGAATAAGAGACCTCGGAATACACCCGAATTGTGGAACGCTCTTCAGGAAGAATGGTGTGCATTGCCTACAGCATATTTCAAGAAGCTAGTGAAGTCCATGCCCCGTCGTATTTCTGAAGTTCTGCTCTCCCGTGGGGTACCTACCAAGTATTAGATTGGTGTACCAGTTTTTCTGGTACTTCAGTGTGTATCATCATCATCATCATCATTGTCAACCATTATCAATCCACTGCTGGACGAAGGTCTCCCCAAGTTTCCTCCACAACGGTCTGTCTTGTGCCAGTCTCCTCCATGTCACTCCCGCATATTTACGAATTTCATCCACCCATCTCCCATGTGGTCTTTTTCTGGGTCTTTTCCTGTCCCTTGGAATCCAATCTAAAATTTCGGCTGTCCATCTATGGTCTGTCCTTCTGGCAGTATGTCCAGCCCATTGCCATTTCAGGGATTTAACCCTGATCATGATGTCTTCCACTCTCGTCATTTTTCGGATCCACGAGTTTCTCTTCTTATCTCTCCTGGTTATACCAAGTATGCACCTCTCCATGCTTCTTTGAGTTGTCTGCAGCCTTTGTATGTCTCTTTTAGTTAAGGTCCACGTCTCTGCACCATACGTAAGCACTGGAAGGACGCATTGATCAAACACTTTTCTTTTAAGACATAATGGCATATTGCTCTTGAAAATTATGCTGTTTCTTCCAAAAGCTCTCCAGGCAAGTTTTGTACGCCGATTAATTTCTTCATCAATGTGACCCTCACTTGATATCTGCTGTCCAAGATAAACATACGTATCTGTTATCTCCAGTTTTTCTCCATCAATCGATAAATCTTCATTTCTTGTAAAAGCATTGAACATCACTTTTGTCTTCTGAAAGTTCATTTTTAATCCCACTTCTTTACTCTTGTCAGCAAGTTCCTGGATCATACTCTGCAGCTCTGATGGGGTAGTTGCAAAAATGACTACGTCATCAGCAAAACGAAGGTGGGTTAGATAATCTCCATTAATCTTTATCCCTTTGTTTTCCCAGTTCAGTGATTGAAAGACATTTTCCAATGTGGCATTAAAGAGCTTCGGAGATATGGTGTCACCTTGTCTCACTCCTTTTCCAATTTTTATGTGTGTTGTATTTTCAAACAGCTGAATCTTTGCACTTGCATTTTCATAGATGTTATTAATAATATTAATGTATGCATCTTCAATACCGCAGGATTTCAGAGCCGTGGTAACTGCTGATGGTTTCACCGAATCAAAGGCTTTTTCATAATCGATAAAAGCCATGCACAATGGAAGTTCATATTCCCTCGCTCTTTCAATTAGTTCTCTCAGTACGTGGATATGATCTTTTGTGCTGTAGCCACTCCTGAATCCAGCTTGTTCTCTCGGTTGAGCCATGTCCAGTGTTACCTTCAAGCGGTGTGAAAGAACTTTAGTGAAGATTTTATAAACCACTGATAGGAGGCTGATAGGTCTGTAGTTCCTGAGATCCTCAATGTCACCTTTTTTATGTAGCAGGATCATTGTAGCGTTGTTCCAATCCTCAGGAATCTTCCCTTCATTAAGGCATCGAGTGAAAATTTGGGCGAGTACTGTTTCGATTTCTCCACTTGCTTCTTGTATGATGTCTATAGTAATTCCATCTTCTCCTGGAGCTTTCCCCCGCTTCATGTTCTTGATTGCATGAGCAACTTCTGCTGGGAGGACTGGAAGAACTCTGGTACCTTTCATGATGTCTGGAGTACATGTATCATCCCTTTCATATAATTTGGAGTAGAAATCTTTCACTCTTGTCAAAATTTCGCCTCTATTTCTTGTTATAGAACCATCTTCTTTTCTCAGAGCCATAATCTGTTTTCTTCCCTTACTGAGATGTCCCTTTGCTATCTTAAGGCTTTGGTTGTTTTCAATTGCTTTCCTCACTAGCTCACAGTTGAACTTCCTTACGTCTTCAGTGATACTTTTTCGTGTTGTCTTGCATAGCTCTATATATTCCACTTTGGAAGTCACATCTTCTTTAGTTGTCCTCATCTCTCTTTTTTTGCATCAACATTTTGGTTTTTCCTGATAATTTGTTCACATGCAACTTGTTCTTAGACCCAGCTAATTTTGTTGCTGTTTCCATTAGAGCTTTGGTTACTTTTCTGTTAACTTCCGAAATATCCACTTCTTCCAATGTTAGGCCTTCTAAATCAGAGAATCTGTTCTTCAGTTCCAACTTGAAAGTATTATGGTGTTTTTTAAGGTTGGTTATGTCAATACATTTTGTTTGTCTTATGAGCTTGCCACGTTCCAGTTTAGTGTTGAGGTGCATCTTACATCTCACCAATCTATGGTCACTACCTGTGTTGAACTTGTTCAGCACACTGCAGTCTTCGATGACGAATTTTTTGTTACACATAATAAAATCAATTTCACTTGTCGTTCCAATTGGATGTCTCCATGTCCATTTCCTGTGTGGCTTTTTCTTGAAAAAGGAGTTCAAGATGAAAAATCCTTCTGCCTCTGCAAACTCAACGAGAGTATTTCCACGCTGGTTTCTGTTGCCGTGACCGAATTTACCTACTGAAGTTTCATTCTTTTGCCGTTGCCCTATTTTTGCATTGAAATCTCCCATAATTATCTTCAAGTGCTGCTTACCTTTATTATTTAGATGACGAATTTCCTCATAAAATTCTTCAATTTCTTCTTCAGAATGACTTGTGGTGGGTGCATAAGTTTGAATAATCTGAGCCTGGTATCTTCTCGATAGTTGGATAACGAGTCGTGCAGCTCTGTCAGAGGAACTTTCAACTTCTACCACTTTATCCTTAAGTTTCTTGTTTATTATAAATCCAACACCACTAGTTCTGCCAGTATCTGTCCCACGATAATAGAAGAGATGTCCACTTTTCAGTTCAATGAGATATTCTCCTTTTCTCCTTACCTCACTTAGCCCGACGATGTCCCACTTGATCCTTTGTAGTTCCTCTTCCAATTCAAGAAGCCTTGAATCAGAAGATAGGGAGCGTCCGTTATAGGTAGCCAAGGTCAGCATCAAATGGCAGCCTAGTCCGGTCCTCCGGGGATTCTTAGCACCCTCTGCCTTCATGTCGCACTGGCCGCTGCCTTGGCCAGGTACATTCCAGCTGCCGGAGACTGAGGGCCAAGATTTAAGTTGTAGAGTCATTTTGGAGGTGTTTGGCCATAACTCACCACGCTGGCCAAGCGGGTTGGTGAGTGTGGGATAGAATTTCCACTGATCCCGATGGTATAGTTATACCGCTATTGGCGGTCGTCAGAGCCCCTTTAGTGGGAACAGGATGCACCACGAGAAGGCGGGGTTGACATTTGTCAAGGAGAGGCTGTGATGTTACGCATCACCTGAGATTAAAATGACACTCATAAGATCTTTCAGACTCCCCTGGAGTCCTTCATCAGATGAAAAAGTGGCGGCATAAAAAGGTTACCATGGCATATAAATACGATAGTCATTGCCACTCAATAATTCAATTCACAGAAGCAAATAAAATTCAAGCAATTTACATACCGAAGGCATGCATCAAACACAGGTAAGAGTGGACACACGCTGTTCCAAACTTCTGTTTGGAATGAAATTTGCTTTAACTTTAACAGGTACAATGACGTTCCAAGCCTGGGAAACTGGGGTAGGTTAATCCTCGTTGCAACACATATTAAAGAATTTGTGGATGTACAGACTTTCTGTAAAACGGATTTGAGTCTTACTTCGTAGGGGTTTCAAAATCCTGGATTCTTTCCAGTGCGGGTAGTAAGCTCCCAAAGTGACGAGGCGAGATAAAACCGTGGATGAAGCATGCATTTTAATGTTATATTTGTGTTTCGATTGTTTAATGTTATTTATGTCCCTTGTTTGTATCTCTCGAAATATTTTAGAACGTTCAAAGTGTAAAACGACCAACTGGATGATCCCCGAGAAAAATATGTACAATCTGCCCAGCTAGTTAGCGATTATTGGGTTCTGTCGTCAGGATAATGGGGAGAGGGAGGTACTTATATTTGAAAATAGATGGAATATACGAAATATTTATTCATTTGTGTTTTACATGTAACGACAACAAAATGTTCAGTAGAGACGAATGCAAAAGAAGGGGTGTTTTCTATTGATCATAGAAACATGGTTTTGGGAGTCGATTTCATCATATTTGTTTGTGAGAAAGGGTAAAGGGTTTAAGGAAAGTGCGTCTCCTTAGAGATATCTACGTGTTCGTTTTTAGTAATAGGATCCACCATGCATATGCTGCTAGTATCTAAAGAATGGGCATCTGTATTTCAAAATCTACAAATCAGGAATTTATTCCGCTTCGTGTCCGTGTTGTAAGAAAATAATGTACCTCATAAGGATTAAGTTCTGAACAGCTTTAACCTAAGTAACAGTTACGAGTGCACTAGACTGATTAAGATCAAAACGCTTACAGCGTAAATAAAATTCGTTTACTTACTATGTGACGTATATTCTCAGTTAACTTTCAATTTTTGTTCCTTTTGCTATGTAAATTTGAGTTTGTTCTCTTTTTTTTTACTTTCCAAACTTAACGTTACGTCTTTTCCTACAAACGAGAATACTGTTGGCAACACTCTGAGGTCGGATTAAGAGTGACGTATGTGTGACATGGTAAGAACGGTAGATAAAAAGGCATTGCAGCGATTGTTTTATTTAGAGAGAGACGTTGGGTGGTAAATTCTAATAGTTCGTTTGGATATACGACTGCTTAAATTGCCAATTAAATATTTGTAAATGTTATGTGTTCAGCTTTAGTAACCATGTTCGGTTCTAGTGAATATTAGTTCCAGTTCCGGTGTTGTGTATTTAAGTGATTCTTGTTGAAGTGCTGCTTATCAAGTACCTGTTGACAGCAATAAAGAAATAGCTGTAAGTAAACCTCCTGACTTTATTTGAGTGACGCGTATTTCACTACAGATGAAGTTCTAATTTATGTAGTGTTTTCAGTTAAGCCAGCGACACATCAACGCAACAACTAGCGTAAAACAGTAGATAGATCAGCAAGCTTTCCCTCTTCACAAGGAGGCTTTTTCAACTCGGTAGTTGGACATAAAGTGATTGTGTCCATAAGATACATTTATGTCCAACTACTGCCTTGAAAAATCCTCCCAGTGGAGAGCGAAAGCTTGGAGATTTATATGTACCGTTTTTACACCAATAAACAAACGGATTTATTTTACGCTATAAACGTTTTGATCTTGTAATTTAAGTTTAACGTTTGCGAGTTTAACTATGTATCTCTGGAGATGTTTGTACTGAATCCCGTTACACCTTAATCCCACTTTGTCAAACCATATCCAAATGGGAAGGCTTAAGAATTAACAAGTTACATAGAAAAGCGAAAAACTTTATGACCACCTGTCTAATAGGATGTTGATCCTCCTCGTCCCACCAAAACTGAAGTTACCCGGCAAGGAATAGACGCTACAAGATTTCTTTAGATGTCATGATGTATCAGGTACTACCACGTAACCAACAATCCTTTAACTCCTGAAATTTACGTGGCTGAGACACTGCAGATCGGATTGGCTATTCCGACACAAACCCCAGATTCTCGATTGGATTGATGTCTGGAGAATTTAGAGGCCAGGGAAATACCAAGAAATCCTTTCCTTATGTTCCGCAAACCATTCTGGAACAATCCGGGCAGCGTGGCATGTCGCATTATTCTTCTGAAAGAAGGGAAAACTAAAGGGGAATACTGCTCCGATGAATGTATGTTTCTGGTCTGCAAATTATGTTTAGGTATATGGTACACGTCATAGTTTACTGCACATGAATGATTGGACGCAGAGTTTCCCAGCAGATCATTGCTCAAAGTATTACACTTCTTCCTCCAGCATGTTTTCGTCCCACGGTGCATCGTGGTGCCAACACTTCCCCCAGGAAATGACGCACAAGTACCGACTGTTCACATAGTGCAACAGGAAACGAGATTCATCGTACCAGATGACATTCTTCTAACCATTCAGTGTCCAGTTTTGATGTTTGCAGGCGCTTTCGAAGGTGAATACTTGTTAGCATGGGCACACGAAGCAGCCTTTGGCTACACAGCCATACTTTCAGCAGAGTTTAGTGCATTGTGTGTTGTGACACATGTCTCTCGTCATCAGGATTCACATTATCCGCGAATTGCGCCACAGCATTCTTTCTGTTGGCTCGTACCATACAAAATGGCCTTTGCTCACCTCTGTCATGAGCCATGAACGGCTCATACTTTTCCAGCGGTTCGTAGTTTATTCCTCCTCGGACTACTTTCGGAAAGTACTGACCATGGCTGACGGTGAGCCCCCATAATCCTTGCAATCTTGGAAATGCTCTCTGACCCATGTGATGTGCCTGCCCCGCAGGACGATCACGACATAAAGGCAGATAGCAGCGAGAACGAACGTCTGCCTAGCTCAGTTGGTAGAGCGACTTGTTCCGGAATACGTGGACTCGGGTTCGATGCCCGGCGTTGACCATAAATGACGGAGAAATTTACTTCGTTATACCCATTCGAATGGCCATTACAATTTGGCCTTTTTAAAACTCGCTTAAGTCAGCTACCTTTCCCATCTGAAGAACAATAATCACACCGATGAACAGAGCTTAATATCAAGTGTTGACGTTCACACACACACAGTCGTTTATAGACAGTTTCTTCCATTTTGTATAAAAATGCGCTGGCCATAATGTTTTGTCTCTTTGGCGTATGTCCATCCACAAGTTTTTTTGGTAATCATTTGTACTGCAGGATATAAAGATAAACTCTTGCCAGAATGTGAACTCGGTGGTTTCAACCCAGGCGACAATCTCAATACACTGCTTATATTCGTTCTATCAATAATAACTTGTGTACGTAAATCTCTATACACCTAAATTGCTATATCGTTAGCGTATATAAGTCTCTGAATAACTCCAAAGGAACTACTCTCTACTACTACATCACGCTGTATACATTCAATGTTGGTATTATATATTTTTTCCTCACTATCAGTGTTTTCAAGTAGAAAACACATATCTTTGGGAATTAATGTCTCGTTCGGTGAGAAAGCGTCTAATGAAATGTAACTAATTTACATAACAGAATAGAAACTCAAAATGAAGGTTAACTAGAATTTCACGTCAGAATCTCTCTCTACTTATTGAGAAACGGGAGGGAAAAATTCATGCTGTCGACAAGTTAAAGCTCATTATCGACTGACAAAGCTAAATGTATGGTATCATGTGATGCAAAAATGTTTAGTTAACATAACTCCCAAAACGCCCTTACATCCAAACTACCAAGACTGCCCGAAAACACCAGACTAGAGTGAGTAGGATGTCCTACCCTCACCTGCCTTTGAATTTATATGGCCTCTACAGGATTAACAGAAGTCACAATTGTTGTAGCTAAACAAATAACTGAAGCAGAAGTTGGTATCTCACGAAGCTATATTATTTATTCTCATGACATCGTGTACCTTCTGCGTGGAAAAATACAGTGATCGGACCCGTGAAGCATCTGAAAGTCACATTAGACTGCTGATCGGAAGTTTCGTGTGGTGACTACTCTAATTATATGTTCTATCAATAATAACTTTTGTTAATTCTTCTCTTGTTAACTTGTAAAGGGGAGGGAAGGAAGGAGAAATTCTGAAAGGAGAAATAGAGAGTTTCTGGCGTTATATTCTGTGCGATACAACATTTCAGAGCCCTGCTCATCGAAGGGTTAAAGCAAATTGAAATTCCAAAATTGCCTTTTCTAGAATCGGCTTGAATTTCTGAATTTCCGGAAAACGGAAGTGTGATGATCTAGTGTTGTTTCGGTGAATATTGGAAAACCGACTTTGATACGGCATGCGTAAAACCTTCGCCAAATAATGAAGTCTTTCAATTATTTGGCGAAGGTTTTGCGATTTTATAATATGAAATATTATAAAATCTTCCTTAAACTAGATTTCCACTGCACTAGCCAGCTTTCTTCAAGAATAGATTTCAAGTAGAGTTGTCTTGGTATTCATGAAATCCATTTAGATTTTTGAGAATGGCTTTCAAGTAGAGTTGTCACCGTATTTATGATATCCAAATCCCACGTAGTGTGCAGCTTCCGTTTATATGTCCCGTTGCTGCGTGGCAAGAAAATGCGACGAAGCTAAAACGACCACGTCTTTATTAAACATCATCAAAATTTTGTAATTATCACCATTTATTCGAAAATTTTAAAGTCAACTTTGCTGAAATAGTCGCACAACTAACAAACGAAACTTTATGCCAGTTATTAAATTAGGGCGCTAAAATGTCCCAGTGCTGTTGCGAAGGGAGTTACGGGCAAATAGAGTTAAAATTTATTGCACTGAATTATTGCGTATGAGAATATCTGTTACATCTTTGCTTCATCTCGTTAACTAAGTCCATAAATCTGGTCCAAATACTATTGAAATAAAGCAACTGTTATTAAATCAGTTGCGTAAATGATACAGCTTAATTTGCAGGTGTTTTGAAGCGTTTCTTCCTGGGTAAAGGAGAGTTGTTACGATCAGAACACTGGAGAAAATTATTTAGTTTGAATATGCTTTCCCTTTTCTTTCTTTTAGTTTTTCGCAAGTGAGTAAAATAGGTTCTTGAGACAATTGGTGGATTTTTTTCAAATTTAGTGTTTCTTGGAATTTGTTTGCCGTGGGAATGTAGCTTAAAGCTCAGTTGATCTTTGGTTACATATTTCAGATGAATTATCTCGAGAATGACGCTTAACATTTCGTAGGTAGTATAGCTGACCTTATAAGTGACATTAGTCTCAAAGAGCGTTTGTTAACTTCATTTGGAGATTGATTTACTGCATCAAGATCTCGACAATTGCATTACCCGTATGGTATGGCTGTCTTAATCTTCCTGAAGTCTCTCTCAATATCATACTCAACGAATAATTGGCTTTCTTTTACGAATAATTGGCTTTCTTCCTCAGCCTTCAACCCCTTATTTCTTCTCCAAGAGCTGTTGTACTCCATTACACGATGTATGACTTAGCTAAAGGATACTATGAAAAAACTAAGATTCATCGCAATCCTCTACTCAGAGAGGCCATTAACTATACTGTCAATGAAACTGACAGTTATAAAAGGCCAAAAGCTATCTTGAATAAAGTTCCAGAAATGAACCCAATTCACAGCTACCCTAGCAAAAAAAAATAACAATAATTGGGACTAGTGTTCGGAGGGTATTCTTCACATAAGAAGAATTTTTGTTAAAAAAAAAGGGGCTCTTTTAAGGGCCGTACTATGTTTTGCAAAAATACTTCACACATGTGAAGAAATCTTGTTAAAAAAAAGGCTCTTTTAAGGGCCGCACTCTGTTTTGCAAAAATACCTCATACATGTGAAGAAATCTTGTTAAAAAAAAGGGCTCTTTTAGGGGCCGAACTTGTTTTGCAAAGAGAAATAATACAGTCCACATATATGAGACTGGCCCAGAAACAAGGTACTATGGTTTAAAAAAACAGTACCAAACTCCCTCCAGCTAGTGGAATAAAAAAAAAAAGAAAAATTCTCTGAGAAGCTAGGTGAAAAGCTGACTCCTACACGGGAACTGAGCAAACGACAACTGTGTGGTTTGAGGTTCCTTGCAACACAGGGTTTTGTAAGAAAACTGGGTGTTTATCTGTAGGATTTTTCTTGTGTGGTTCTTTTCTTTTTTAGGCACTCCTTTTCCTTGTCCTTTCCCGATTCCCTGCGGCCTGGCGTTGTCTGCGGGATGACTTGCTTTGATTGATTTGTTGCAGGTAAGTATGTAGGGTAGCTTACAACTTCAATACTTAACGGGAAACCGTATACTCCTTTTGCTCTAATATTTCTGCACTTTTCTTTCATGCTGTTCTATCAGGAAAATCTGTTCCCAAATATCTTATCTTCTTCTTTTTCACCACCTGACAAAAGGCGCAGAGCGCTGAGGGTTAGGGTCTCTCAACCTCAGATAGGAAATTTCTCTCTGTACTTGACCCTCTTCTTTCTCCTCGCAATCCCTTTCTCCCTTTTCTTCTATTTCTCAGGATGGATCTCTATCTGCTCACTCCTTTTTGCCTCACTGATATCTGTTGTGAAGCTCTCTTACTCTGGAAAGTTCTTCTTTCCACCCGTCTCCTTCCTTCTTCCATAAATGGTGTCTTAAACGAACCAATCTTCCTCTACTCCGTCCTGTATCCTCGTATTTTCGGTCTCGGCCCACTACTTTTACTACTCTTCTTGGCTTGTTGGGGGGGGGGGGAGTATCCCAATAAATCTGTTCCGATTTCGCCTGGAAACCTCTTTCCGAAATCCTTCCTTCGCTGCCTCCAAAGTCGAACAATCGTGCGAAATCCATCCTCCTCAAGACTTCGCTGAGGCGTCTTTACCCTCAGTTGGTCTCCCGGACAAGCTTCATCTTAGCCATCTGCGTCGCTATTTCTACCATTTAGGTAATCTTGGTATCAACAATTGCTCTACGTCGCCGCACATGTTGTCGTCAAAAATGCTGTAGAAGCATTACCTTACGCATTTCCCAGCACCAACTCCGATTCCTCGGATTCCGCAACTGCATCTCGAAATCACTTGGATATCAGTTTGTGGCACCTAAAACAACACGCATTCACTGGCTGCATTTACACGGGCGTCTTTTAAAACCTCTCACTTTACATCGTTTTTGGAAGTTTACCATCTCCGGACATCATCTATTGATCTACTCCATCTGATGTGATCATGTTTAATCTTGAAACTACCCATGTTTTTCCGTCATGTTTTGCCTTGCAAGTCGAGTTTCCTCTACGTGTCACACTTGGCATGATTTTGACTTACTCACCAGTCAGTTTCAAGTCTCTTCCAGGCACTATCCCTCGTGCTCCTTTCTTCTATGTCAAGCTAAGTATAGTATTTACATTTTTCATTTTATGGGTGTTACACGACAACCTCCGTTAACTATGCTGTTGCACGAAAATTTCTTTGCTGTATCTTTCGACTCCACGTTAGAGCAGTCTTACAAACTGGGTACAATCAGATTGATCTTTCAACCTGCCTTCCAGATTTCCTTACCAAATGAACACCCCCTCACCCAATGGTTCACGGTGTGTCAGGCCAGACTTATTCATTCACCTACTAGATCTTCTAGTAATGTATATCGACTTTTTTGTTTTTTATGCAATGCTTCATCTTCCCTCATGATCATTTAGTGGCATTTCCTCTTGGTGCGGTTTGGCGTATTATCGCGTTGTTTGACAGTACTTGAACATTATTTATGTATACAGGGTGGATTGAAACGACCACATAAACACCCCAGCGGGTGATTCATTGGATCTATTCAAGCATAAAATGTTATCTGACTATTTTGGATTTACGGCTTAGTTTTTCAGATATAAGCCCCTGAAAGTGCGTGACGTCACGTCCGGAATCGCCTGTTTTTGAGGTTTCAAGCACATCCTGAGTGTCATGCAGGAAAGCTCGTGGCGGATGCCTGATTCTGGAAGCTGAGTACCTCGGCAGTCATCACGACTGATTTACATATCGTAGTGCTCTCCGATGCCGCATGTCATGCAACAGGGCTACCAATTCCGTTCGTCTCGACAATTGCGGAAGTAACACGACTTCGGAAACAGGCTGGATTGACTGTTGTTGTACTGCGATTGCAGCATCAAGCATCCGCCACGCGCTTCCCTGCATGACACTCGGGTTGTGCTTGAAGCCTCAAAAACAGGCGATTCCGGACGTGACGTCACGCACCTTTGGGGGTTTATATCTGGAAAACTAAGCCCTAAATCCAAAAATGTCAGAGAACATTTTTTGCTTGAATGGACACAAGGAATTGCCCCCTGGGGTGTTTATGCGGTCGTTTCGTTCCACCCTCTATACATGTGTGCATAATTTAATGTTTGTGTGTCTTTTTTTATTATGTGTTTTGTGTAAATAAAGGTGTGTGTTTGATCTGACATTATAACTTACGAAATCCCAGCAAAACTGTCCTATTTTCCGATTATGTAGGAATCTCCCTGGATTTAATGAACTATTAAAATATTATAAAATCTTCCTATATGAAGAAAGCATTTTTCTTCCTTTTTCAATTTAGGTAAAGTAAAAAATGCAAAATGAATAACGAATTTACGTTTGTTTTTATCTGAAATAGCCTTCGGTTTTCAATTTTGGGTGCTCCTAATAAAATTTCTTTTTTCATGCGACTCGTGGATAAAAATCTCTTTATATCAGTCGCTCATGAAATGAGCCCTCCATCTATTCCGTGGACTGCTGAGGAGTATCCCATTCAAAAATGTTGTGATATCATTGCAGATAACCTACTAATAAGGTCCCATGTAGGTTCTATCACATAGCTTTTCCAAACTTTTGGATATTCTGTTACTGGAAGGCAAGGAAGCGCGACGAAGCCAATAAGACCAAGCCTTTACTAAACATTATCAGAAATTTGTAATTTACACCATTTATTCTCACATTAGAACGACAACTTTGGTGGCTCGGGGCGATCTCGAGCTGCCACGAGGTATCACCCATTCTCCCAACACCTAAGAACGCGTCGATCTGCCACGAAGTACCACCCATTCTGCCAACACATAAGAACGCGTTGAGCTGCCACAAGGTATCACCCATTCTTCCAGCACATAAGAACCCGTCGAGCTGCCACGAGGTATCACCCATTTTCACAGCACATAAGAACTCGTCGATATGCCACGAGGTATCACCCATTTTCACAGCACATAAGGACTCGTCGAGCTGCCACGAGGTATCACCCATTTTCACAGCACATAAGAACGCGTCGAGCTTCAACGAGGTATCACCCATTTTCACAGCACATAAGAACGCGTCGAGCTGCAACGATGTATCACCCATTTTCACAGCACATAAGAACGCGTCGAGCTGCCACGAGGTATCACCCATTTTCACAGCACATAAGAACTCGTCGATATGCCACGAGGTATCACCCATTTTCACAGCACATAAGGACTCGTCGAGCTGCCACGAGGTATCACCCATTTTCACCAGCACATAAGAACGCGTCGAGCTGCAACGAGGTATCACCCATTTTCACAGCACATAAGAACGCGTCGAGCTGCAACGAGGTATCACCCATTTTCACAGCACATAAGAACGCGTCGAGCTGCAGCGAGGTATCACCCATTTTCACAGCACATAAGAACTCGTCGATATGTCACGAGGTATCACCCATTTTCACAGCACATAAGGACTCGTCGAGCTGCCACGAGGTATCACCCATCTTCACAGCACATAAGAA
The DNA here is from genome assembly GCA_039090855.1 of Macrothele yani. Taxonomy (NCBI): domain Eukaryota; kingdom Metazoa; phylum Arthropoda; class Arachnida; order Araneae; family Macrothelidae; genus Macrothele; species Macrothele yani. Next base: position 84,947,265 of record CM077030.1, read on the forward strand.
CGCGTCGAGCTGCCACAAGATATCACGATTCTCCTTGAAGCCCTCCTGGAAGCAACCTGTGTTTCATTCTGATTTTTCTTTTCTGATGCTCGGCCTCCCATCTGGTGAAACCGCTCCGCCGCGCAAAATATTGTTGACCTTCTCACATGGGTTTGGATCCCCGTTTCCAAGAATGCAAAAAACGCCTCAAACTTTCCATGGTACATACTGCATCTGTCTTATAAAATCAGTTTGCAACAATAAAGTCCCTACCATCACAATGGTAACGGGTTTGAGTTAAATCTAGTATAACAACTGCTACGGTAAGGCTTCACAGATCGTTAACATCGAGGTAAAATGCCGATAATCAATTTCTTCATCTAGTTTAATAAATCGTACAGCTTCTCACAGAAAACAGTGTAGAACGTAATTTATTTTTAGGTTCTCTGTTCGTTAGCGAATGGAGAAGTCTGTTGGATAGCCGTTTCTAAGTCAGATAATATCAAGAGTGCAAAATCAATAACAAGCATCATTTACGGAATTAAAAGAGTGTAGTAAAATTTTAAACAAACACCTTGGAAATACGACGGATATATAGTTAGGTTGTTTTTTTGTTTGCTTTGCAAATTCTTGTGTGATATCAGATTTAAATCAGGGAAGTCAGTCTAACTTCTGTAGAGCACAAGGCCAAGGTTCTTGAGATAATTAGAGGATGGCCACATTTTTGTTGAAATATACTGTAAATACGATGATGTGATTACAAAGATTCATGCTTAATTTATTAAGCGTATAAACTCTTTCAATTAATACTATAACAGTTGGGAAAAAGCTTACATTTAATTAGAACACCGTGGACTTCTTGCATGTCCACTTCGATACTTGTCGTTACAGTCGAAGTAATTTTTTTTAAGTGTACAGTCATTCATACTGTTCTTATGTTTTCACTTTATACGTATACACCTATGAGTCATTGCATTATGACCGTCCCCAGCCTAGAAAAATGAGGTCGCCTGGAGACCAAACGGTAACGCAGATGAGGTTCATAGAGCAGCATATATAGAATCCAAGGACCTGCTTTCGGTTAGAAGGGTGTTCAGAGTCAGAATGGGAAAAGTTACCGATTTATCGGAGTTTGATGAATAACAAACTGCGATGGCACGACGGCTTGGAACTACCAACTCGGAAACGGCGCGGCTTGTGGGTTGTTCACGTGCCTATGCAGTGACTACGTATCAAAAGTGGTGCACAGATGTTCAAACGACGAACCGTCGTCCAGCAGTGTGTTTTGCGCAGCTCATTCATGCCAATGGGGAGCGGAGATTGTCGCGCATTGTTCACAGTGACCTGAGGGCCACAGTGTGACAAATCACCCGCAGCTGTTGTAGCTGCGGGTGCTGGTGGTCAGGGCAATGTGTCACAGCACACAGTTCATCTCAACCTTCTGCGCATAGGCCTGCGCAGCCGAAGACCTAGCTGAGTCCCCATGCTCACTGCAAGTCATTGAACGCATGCATGAAATGGGCCCAAGATCATCGAGGTTGGACCGTGAATGATTGGGAGAAAATGGCCTGGTCTAACGAATCAAGATTCCTGGTGCATCACGCATATGGCCCGAGCGTTCATACGTCGATTACGAACGGAATCAATGGCAGCTGCATGCACTGTTGGGCAGAAACAGGCCGGCCGCGACGGTGTTATGCTGTTGGTATGTTTTTTATGACCCTTTATGCCCCATTATCCCAATAGCACCATCCCTGACAGCTCTCAGTAATCTGAACATCGTTGCGGCCCAAATTCACCCATTCATGGCAACTGTGATCCCTTCTGGTGATGGCCGTGACCAACAGGATAATGCACCATGCCACATTGCCAGAATCGTCAAGGAGTAGTTCGAGGAGCATGCTGGTGACTTTCTGTTAATGCCCTGACCTCTAAATTCACCCGACATGAACCTAATCAAGTTTTGCGGTTCGACTTGGTAAAGCGGGTTCTCGCCGAATCACCACCACCCCGAAATGTACGGGAACTGGAGGACCTGCTGTTGACATTATGATACCAGATACCCCAGGATACCTATCGCCAGATCATCGATTCGATGCCTTGCTGAGTGGCCACTTTTTTGCGTGCTAAAGGGGTTCCTAGAACTTATTAGGTAGGTGGTAAAATATAATGGCTAATCCGTGTATACACTCTTTTCCAAATAAAAAAAATCGAAGCACCACGAGTAAGTCGTTCGATCCTCATGAAAGTCCGCATGCAAGTACCTCAGGTCCTAATATGCAAATTATCAATAAATAACGACCAATGATGAAATAATAGCTCTCCAGAGTACATATGAACCGCATATCGGCGAGGGTATGTCAAGAGCAAAGCTCGCACTTAGGGACAATCTTGACAACGGATTGTGGTGGCATTATCCTCCACTGACTGCAAAGATGCCTCAACGTCTGATCTGTACACAATGCGGAAGGTTAAGCGTGTTTGAGGGAGGACGTGTAATTGGGCTGAGAGAGGCTGGATGGTGAAGCCGCTGTATCGCCACTCATTTGAGTTAGAGCAGCGCATCAATCGGATGACGTTGACGCCAATGGGTTGCAAAGGGCGCATCCCAGCGTCACGCGGGATGTAGACGGCCTAGGGCAACGACATAATGCGAGGATCGAGCAATTTTGAGAGCCGTACGAACAGAACGTAATTCGCCGCTGTCAGCAATCATTGGCCATGTTGCGTCATCTACATGTACAGATGGACCGTTGTCAGACGACTCGTGGGAAGGGGACTGCATTCAACGTGGCCACTCCACCGCCTACCACTTAACAGCGCAGGCACCGATTGCAAAGGTGTCCAACCCGAACAACGCGGGATAGTGTCCAGTGGGATCGTGTTGTCTTCAGTGATGAGTCACGGTTTGCACTTGGCGCCGATGACGAGAGCATACGTGTCTGGAGACGATTCAGCCACCGCACGGATCTTGCCCATAGCGGGAGTGGTAGTCTATGGATCTTGCCCATAGCGGGAGTGGTATTTCTACGATAACCGGAACCCTTGGTATTCCTTCGCGCCACCCTCACGGCTCAGGGGTTCGCCAACGACATTCTACCCCCTGTTGTATTGCGAGAATACAACGAGCAATTTTTCAACAGGATAATGCCTAGCCACACTCCGCACGGCTGTCTCAAGCCTGCCTTTGCAATATCGACCCAATTCAGTGGGCATCCTGATCGTCCGACCTCTCACAGATCGAACCTGTTTAGAACATGATGAGATACCGGAATGACAGCGAACTGGCCCATACGAAATGACAGCTAACTGGCTCGCAATTTGGACACCATCTGGCATGCTAAATCTTAGGGCAGTAACCGTGAATTGTATGCGTCTATGTCCCGCCGGGCAACCGCTTTTAACCGACCAAGAGTTGGAGCTGTAAAGTACTGAGCTGTTCCAATCGTGTAGCTGTTTTATCCTAATAAGTGACCCAACTCCTCTGAACATGTTTTTTCCTATACATGTACATTGCACTAACCATTTTTCATCTTGATTGTATGATTCCTTCTCGGTGCTTCGTTTTTTGTTTTTTTTTGGGGGGAAGGGGGGGTGAGGAGTTTTTTTCAGCAAAGAGTATATATAAGGTCAGAAAATGCCCTATGCGTGTGAAATATCTTCCAAACATTAAAATAACTTTTAATCCCAAATTCCCTGTGTTTGGGTTTTTCTCAAAAAAAATAAAAAAAATTAGAAAATTAAGCAATTTTGCTCCCATCTCTGATCGAGCTCCAATAAACTCATCTGCATGAAATTTACATTATTCCTTTTGATAAGTGGGAGTCTCATAGCTGCTCCGAGGTTGTCATTCTGGAGTTGATACCAAAAGCAAGAAGCGAGCTAGAGACGACGAGGGTATATCGGAGGATATGTTGAAAGTGTGGGAATTGCTGTAATAAAATCTTCATGGTGAGTACCGGCACCTTTTTTCCCAGAAAAAAAAAGCACTGGGTAGGACGAAATCATTGCATTCAAATAGACCAGTGCTTTCCAAACTTTTTGCTTCGCGAAACCCCTGAGCTAGACCTTCAGACATCGCGGAAGTCCAGCTCACATAATTACGCAGGCCTACACGATGTTAAACCATTTGCATAATATTTGGTTTATTTTATCATATTATCTAAAAAGAACGAAAAAAATGACATAAGTATTATTAAGAAACGATGGGTAGATACAGAAACGAAAAGAAAAACGATGAAAAATCCGTTTTATCGGTGTATACTGATATAGTAAACAAGCAAGCTTTCGCCACAAAACTTGTGGCTTCGTCAGGTAGGATTACCAGCTAAAGCAAACTTGGAGTTCTAAACAAAATTCAAAACACTAGATATCAGGTATTACGCAGAAGAGTAACAAATGCCACCAGCAGTTCGCGAGCTGTTCACAGTAATGCAATGCAGGAATGCGGCGTGAAGGAGAGTGCGCCAGGTGTCAGGAAGGTCGACTGATGCTCCTTAATTGATGAATAAAACATCAGGTCTCCCAGTTTTTGTATATTTCGGGGTGGTGGTGATTTAGCGCGAACCTGCTTTTCCAAGTCGAACCACAAATGTTCGATTAGGTTCATGTCAGGTAAATTTGGTGGCCAGGGCATTAACAGAAAGTCACCAGCATGTTCCTCGAACCACTCCTTAACGATTTTGGAAGTGTGGTACGAAGCATTATCCTGTTAGTAATAGCCATTACCAGCAGGAAATGCAGTTGCCATGAATGGATGAACTTTGTCCCCAACGATGTTCAGATACCTAACAGCTGTCAGGGATTGTGCTATTGGGATAACGGGTCCTAAAGTGTCCCAAGAAAACATCGCCCACAGTATAACACCGGCCGCCTGTTTCCGCCCGACAGCGTCATAGCCTCCGTTGGTAATCGGCGTATCAACCCTCGGCCGTCTGCGTGATAAAACAGGGATCTTGATTCGTCAGAACAGGCCACTTTCTTCCAATCATCCAAGGCCGAATCTCGATGATCTAGGGCCCAACTATTTCATGCGTTTTTTTGGTGATGACGTGCAGTGAGCATGTGGAGCCGACTGGGTCTTTGACTACACAGGACCATGAGCAGAAGGCTGCGATGAACTTGGTGCTGTGACACATTGCCCTGATCACCACTGTTGTAGCTGCCGGGGATTTGTGGTACTGTGGCCCTGCGGTCGCTATGAACAATGCACGAAACTCTCCGCTCCCTCTTGGCGTCAATGACCTGCAGACGACACACGGCTAGACGATCGTACGTCGTCTGGCCACCTGTTCACCACTTTTGATACGTACTCACTACAGCGGCACGTAAACAACCCACACGTCACGCAGTTTCCGAGCTTGTAGTTACGAGGCGCTGTAACATTACGATTTGTCCTTAATCAAACTTCGATAAATCGGCAGCTTTTCCCATACCGAACACTCTACTAACCGAAATCCGGTCCTCGGGATGTATATATACTGCTCTGTGAACTTCATCTCCAGGCGCGCTCATTTCTATAGGCTGGGGGTGGTCATAATGTAATGGCTCATCATTGTACTTTTTCTTCTTGTTTGAGATTCGAAACCGCACACAAATGTACCGGAAAAGTAAAAGCCTTAGCCATATGACACTAGGGTATTCAAAAGAGGTTAAATATGCGCATAATCGTCCACTGCGGTTGTTTCTACCGAGTTTAGTGTCTGATTATAGATTGCTTTGATATTAAGAAAAATGCGAATTAATGTCGAAATAAGAAAGTTTAAAAATTTTTATTTTACGAAATACAATCGCATTTATACAGCTCTAAAAACAAACGGGGCGGAGCTTGCTTTACATAACTGTTTACTTTTTAGCTTTAAAAAAATATTCATAATTATATATCCCCGGAAACGTGTGCTAACTTGTTTTGTAATCTGCGCATTGTTTGTCAAACAAAAGGAATAAACTTATGGTAAGAAATAAAATGTGAACTGAAGTAATCGTTCAGAAAGCGAGCAAACATTTTTAATCACAAAAGTAGTTCTTTCACTTCCTCAGCAAGTCTCATTTATAAGCAGCTCGTTTGTTCCAAAGAACTTGGCTTTTCTATATGGCAGGAAGAGCAATATTGGACCCAGTCCCGATTTCCTACCATTAATTCGACTCCTTTCTTTGTTCTTTTTATTGCGCTACCATTTTCCCTTCACGTAAAGACACTAAAAATAGGATTATTCAGGAAGGAATCTTTGAAAGGAAGCGGTCAGCAAAGGGGAAAAGCAATAGAAGTTAGAGAAAGCAGTGGTTAGATGTGAGGTCGGCGTACGTATGATTCTCTATTTTTATTTTCTTTATTTGGTCTTTCATCCTCTTCGCTTATGCGGTGGGTGTTATTCAAGAAACTTTTATCTCTGCCGGACCTCTGCCACCGGCGGCATTTTGGCCGACCTCCGCAGTTTCTTTCAGTAGCCATTCACTCGCCCGTAAACCTGGTCATTGATAACAGAAACTCGGGTGACTCGTAATTCTCCGGCGTACCATTGGCCTGAGAACGGCATGCAGTGCGCTGTAAATAGATTGTGGAACCCTGAGGATCTCCACGGGCTGTGGTCAGTTTTCCATCCCTTTTATCACTTCTCGGTTGACATCTCGCAGTCCCAGAGCATGAAAGAAGACGAAAGGGGACAAAAAATAAATAAAAGGAAAACCGGGAACTAGAGAAAAATGGAAACAAAGACGTGGACAGCCAGCCCTTTTCGAGTGTTTACCCTTAAGTGAACGTGGGTATTTGCTCTGCACTTGTTTAGTTATTTGGAATAAATGAATTTTATCACAAAGATACGAAAGGCACTCCACGCATGGTGAGCTCAAGGCAAATATAACAGTTGAAGGCTGTATATAAATTCCATTTAGTCCTTCTATAAAGAAGAAAGGAACAAAGCTTTATCCTTTCCTTTACACCATATATCAGCTATTCCATATTCGGAATTAAGGTTGCTAGCATTCATTCTCTAAATAGGTTTGTTTCCATTCATCTCATTGACGTCTTTGTGTGGAAGATACAGGAATGATAAGATGTAGGCTAAAGTCTCTTAGCTGGAAAATGCTAAAGCAAATAAGTAAAAATTAGAAGATTTAAGTGTTCCACGTAACCTTGCTTTTAACGAGGGATCTCTTATTTGGAACAGAATAATTAACGTGATTTTCAAACCAAAGTCGGCTTGACGCAAATCTGGGAACCTCTGATCCCCAAATGACTTCTCGGTCAGTTTGAGTGTACAGACGTGAGGCCAAAAATGTCTTAATCTCCAAATGGCAACATTTCAGGTATTACTTGCAGAGAAAGAAAGGACTAACGCTTTTTTCTCAGATAAGGTGCTATTTTTATCAGGTAGGTCAAGAAAAGATGAAAGAAATAATTTTCCGATCACTTTCTGTCACTACCTGTGCATGTGTGTCGGAATGTTTACCATTATTCTGTGAATGTTTTAAATAATCTTTCTCTTTAAGACAAGCTAAAATGAAGTAACTCTATCGGTGAAATCGAGAAGGCACTGCCTGAACATTTTTGAGTCTCGAAAGTCTCAGTCACTTTAAATTGCAAAGAATTTGGTACTATGCTGGCATTACATCTTCATTTTTGGTCTAGTCTCTTCTATTTACAAAAGTTTATACATATATACATACATTTAGTTGACAGACGTTATTTGATATATACTTAGTAACGAGACTGTACACCTTTCGCCTGATTAAGGGCAGTTCACTAAGTTAGGATAGCGTACCATAGGTATCACCACCCATGCGTACTGTGCCACTTTCCATAATTTCGTCGCATTCCTGGATGAAGGATCCATAGCTAGAACGGATCTTTCACGGCATCTTAAAGATTTTCCACTGTGTTCATGTCCAGCAAACGCGGAGACCAATCCAAGCTGGAAACTCTTTAGGAATGCCTTTTTTACCATGTTCTACAGTAGTTATCACTGTAGAACTAGGTAGGAGGCGAATTGTCCTCCGCGAAGAGTATGTTGTCCAGTAGGTGAATGATGACCATGAACACATGCAGATATTCTGCAAGGATGGACACCTATCATGGACCGTTCAGAGGTGCATCTAGACGAGCCGAAGACCCCAATGTATATGGCTCTTGAAATATGATCGAGCCTCCACCTGCCTAAACAATTCCTTGTTGACACGTGGGATCCATAGTTTCGTACGGTTTCCACCATATACGCACCCTCCCCTCTGGGTGATATAACTGGAGACGGGAACTCATCGGGCTAGAAGACTATACTCCAATCATCCAAGGTCAAGTGCCGATATTATTTTGCCCAGTTTAGGCGCACAGTACGGTGCAGTGGTGTTAGCAATAGGATTCTGGTGAGCCGGCAAATCCGATAACCCAGTACGAATAATGATTGCCTGATAAATGTGGTGGGCAGATTTTCGGTACCACCATCGTTGAAGTCGGAAGTTCTTTGTGTGAATCTCTCTCTCTCTCTCTCTCTCTCTCTTTCTCTCTTTCTCTCTCTCTCTCTCTCTCTCTCTCTCTCTCTCTCTCTCTCTCTCTCTCTCTCTCTCTCTCTCTCTCTCTCTCTCTCTCTGGTTGGTTGCAACTATGCGAGACAAATGAGCAAGTCCATGTTAATTCATCACCTTTCTCCATCCACCCCTTTATCCACCATGCCATATTATTCCGTCGTATTCCCGACGCACTCCTGGTGGTGTTAAATCGGGATACTTCAATTACTCTATCATTTGTATTATAGAATCCGGTGGTGCAGTGGTCTAAGCAATGGCATCTGATCATTCGTCCGAAAGGGGTCCGGGTTCGAATCCCGGTGAGGCATGGTTGTTGTGCTTGTCTTACGGCACTGGCTTACTCCCTTCCATGAAACCAGTGATACAAAATTAGAGACGGGCGACTGCTTATTGGCCATTGAGGGGCTCACAGTGGTCATGAAAGATCCAATAAAAATAGAGTGACACATGCGTCGGGAACAAACTTCCATCTCTCTTTCAAACTCTGGTAACTCACGACATTTATCCATACAGACATCGACTTACCATATACATGAATGTAGTGACGTTGTCCTACCAATATACCTTCCGAGCTGTGGGTTCGTCAACTAGCCAGAGGGGTGAGAGCTTCGCGTTGCCCAGGAACTTGGTATTCTATGATTTCTGTCATGGGAGGCTACATAGACATTGCCCTACCACTAATTCCTTTACAACATTCTATGGGTAATGAATTTGGTCCTATGAAAATACCACGTCACATATCCAAATAAATACAAATTTACTGGTAGATTGTTAATGCAAAACGTCTCGATGGACCAGGTTAACTAATTTCCAGCACGGATGGGTTATAGGGTTATATACACTACATTGACAAATGTCACCGGACACCTAGAAGAGAAACACAACATAGCATTTATTGACGTTCATCAGTAGGGTATCGATCTACCTTTGGCCTTAATGCATGCACTGACCTTTCGAGACATGCTTTCGACAAGGTTTTGGAACACAGCGATAGGTATGTGCTTCCATTCAGTACACAATGCTGCCGCTAACTGTTGCTTAGTAGTAGGCCTTGGCTACAAACTTCTTATCCGGCACTTCTTATTCATCCCATAGGTGCTCTATGGGATTAAGATCAAGGCTCTGTGCTGGTCAGTCCACACACGATATGGAATTATCATCAAACCACACCGTAACAGTCCTTGCTTTATGGCTCGGTGCATTATCTTGTGGTACCAACAAAGCTCGGTTCCATAGTATTGCCACAGAGTTGATAGGGCATATATGTCCGATTATCGAGGCAGACGTGCTGGTTAACAGGTTTGTCCACGCTAACCAATGGACCGGGACCATATCATGAAAAATACCCCCACACGAGTATACACTGCCAGCTCCAAATTCGACCTTAGGGACAGTACACTGTGGTAAAAAGCGTTCCCCCGGCTGCCGTCTGTGACGTATATTCTAAATTAACTTTCCTTTTTAGTTTCTTTCCCAATGTAAATTTTTAGTTTGTTCTCAGTTATTCTTCACACTTAACGTGATACATTCTCTCTCAAACGAATACTGTTGCCAACACAATTGAGGTCAGAATGAACGTGACGTGTAACTGTATAAGGTAAGAACCATAGATAAAAACTACGAGATAACAGTTGCTAATGTGGATATGTGGCGGATGTGAATTGCGTTATTATTTTCGACGTGCGATCTGTTCTATTGATATAATGGTGGAATAAAAAGAATTGCCGTAAGTTTGACTTCTGTTTAAATGTTTCGTCTAGCCGTTAAGGTTTAATTTAGGAACTCTTTCATCGTATGGTTATGTTTTAAAATAACGTAAGAAGAGCGATAAAAGTTCAAGCTCAAAAAGAGGTTACGTTATACGTCATACCCACACACGACAATCAGACTGATGGATCGTGTATCTGGATTCATCAGCCCATAGGACCCGTTTCCATTGTTCTACTGTCCACGATAAATGTTCTTCACACCATGCTAAACGACGCGTAGTATTCCGAGTGGAGATGAAAGGCTTATGAGCGGCCACACGACCACGGTAACTCATGGAATGAAGTTCTCTGCGAATGGTGCGTGTACATACCGAGGTTCCAGCATTTTTACTCACTGGTACACTGGGGTCTTGTGTAGTACTCTCTTCGATTAACTGTAACGACTCTCCTGAGGCTTCGATGTCTTCAATCACAGATTTTCTTTGGTCTGCCCGTAGGTTTTGCTGCTTCAGGCATGCCATGTGTCTTCTACTTATTCAGTAAATCCAAAACAGTTGACTTGGGTATGTTTAAACGCCGCTGAGTTTCTCTTATGGACAACCCACTAATATAACACTCAACAATCTTTCCTTTCTCAAAGCCAGTTCTCTCCCGCTTCGACATTTTCACTCAACCTCACAGTGCGATATCATCGCGTTCAGTTGCAGGTATATTTTTATTCCGTTTGCAGCTGTACCGCACATCCTAACAACGCAGAAGATCAGTTCATTTGCTTTTGAAGGGGTGTCCAGTGACTTTTGTCAATATAGTGTATATTAGGTTGCCACTTTGTTATATGGAAAAATATCAAATCAAGGTTGTTTTTTAGAAGAATCTCCGAGGCTCCTCTGTATGACTTTCACTTTTATACGTAATTCTGCGCTGTCCAAATATTACACACAGCTTGTTTTGCTTTTTGAGTTCGATTATATGTAATTCAGTTTTACGGTTTTTACGTTAAATTTTGAATTTCAACTATCAAAAATACTCGGTTCTTTGATTCTTTTTTAGGTAACCTGCTGTGCTACAAATTTGAGAGAACTGAGACAGCGTTTTCTTGCACTCATGAAATGGATGATGCAATAAATATTTAATAAATAACCTTCCCATTTCAATTTTCTCTCTAAATTCAAAAGATTGCAAACACCCAAAGATTAGCGAATATGTTATTGGGCACTAATGCTAAATCAACAAGTGGACAAACTGCTTTAAAAAGAACAATGCGTGTAAGTAAAAAACGTGAAATAAGGATACTGAATATAAAAAAATTATTTTCCGATTTACTGTCTAGTACTTCACTGAGCTGCACGACTCGTTATCCAATTCTCAAGAAGATACAAGGCTCAGATTATTCAAACTTATGCACCCACCACAAGTCATCTTGAAGAAGAAATTGAAGATTTTTTTGAGGTATTTCTTCATCTAAATACACTGCCGGAAAATGAAAAAAGAACACCAAGAAGGAATTGGCGGACGATCATGAAATTTACATATATTAATGGGGTCGAGGTTACGTAGGTGTGATGTTAATTTCGGGACCAACCGGTGAGCACTTACCTTACGCCACAACACGGCATAATATGCAAATTATCGTCGGTGGTATTTAAGGAGTACGGCGAAGTGAATGTAATCAGTTGTCGGCGTACGGACACGTGCAAAGACCCTGAAGAAGCTGCAATGCCTGGACATCGAAGACGTGTACGATTTCAGCAGTTATCGGACTTTGAGCGCGGTCGTCTAGTTGGACTCCGCGAGGACGGGTGGTCGTATCGTCGTATTGCGGAGCGAATTGGACGGGAAGTATCGGTGGTGCTACGATGGTGACGTAGATGGTCCGAGGAACACTCCCACGCGAGAAGACGTGGAACCGGGAGACAGACGGACTGATGAGCGGACCGATCGACACATAAGATGAGCGGCGTTGTCAAGCAGAACATCCACTGCGGCGCAAATCCGAGCTGCCATTGCACCTGAGGTGACTCTGCGAACAATCCGCAACCGTCTACTGGATGCAAGACTACGTGCACGTGTGCTTCTGGCATGTGTACCTCTGACTCCAGCCCAACGTCAGGAACGGCTGCAGTGTTGTCGCAAACGTCAGCACTACAGAACGCAATGGCGATCTGTCGTGTTCAGCGATGAAAGCAGGTTCTGCTTGGGAGTCTCCGATGGACGTATGCGTGTTCGCAGACGCACAGGGTAGCGTCTACATCCTTTTTGCATCCGTCAGCGACACACAGGGCCTACAACTGGTCTCCTGGTGCGGGGAGCGATCAGCTATCACTCCCGTACACAACCAGTGTTTGTACCGGGTACGTTAAACAGCACTTCCTACATCAATAACATACATTCAGCCCGCTGTTGTGCAATTTGTAACTTCGGTACATCGTGGTGTTTTCCAGCAAGATAACGCACGCCCACACACGGCACGTGCAACGCAACATGCACTTCAGGGTGTTAGACAAATTTCAAGGCCTGCAGGTTCACCGGATTTGTCCTCCATTGAGCACGTGTGGGATTTTATGGAACAACGACTTATCCGGTCTCCACGGCCAGCCACGACCATCCCCGATTTACGCGTCCAGGTTGAGGATGCATGGAACTCAATACCCCAAACTTACATCCAACATCTGTACGAAAGACTCCATGCCAGATTTGCACAGTGTGACGCAGTTCATGGCGGTTCAACCTCATACTACCCATGCTACATGGAAATGTTATTTTTCAGTTTACCAGCACATACAGCTGTATTTTGCCATAATGTTTTGATCACGTTATCCTCTGTATTCCGGTATTATGCTGTATAAATTTCGTTGGTATCAGACGTTTCCTTCTTGGTGTAATATTATCACTTTCCGCCAGTGTAATAAAGGTAAGCACCACGTAAAGATAATTATGGGAGATTTCAATGCAAAACTAGGGCAACAGAATCAGAATGAAATTTCAGTAGTTAAATTCGATCACGGCAACAGAAACCAGCGTGGAAATACTCTCCTTGAGTTTGCAGAGACAGAAGGGTTTTTCATCTAGAACTCCTTTTTCAAGAAAAAGCCGCACAGGAAATGGACATGGAGACATCCAAATGGGACGACAAGTGAAATTGATTTTATTATGTGTAACAAAAAAATTTGTCATAGAAGACTGCAGTGTGCTAAACAAGTTCAACACAGGTAGTGACCATAGATTGGTTAGATGTAAGATGCACCTCAACACTAAAATCGAACGTGGCAAGCTCATAAGACAAACAAAATGTATTGACATATCCAACCTTAAAAAACACCATAATACCTTCAAGTTGGAACTGAGAAGCAGATTCTCTGCTTTAGAAGGCTTAACATCGGAAGAAGTGGATATTTCTGAAATTAACCGAGAACTCACCAAGGCTCTTATGGAAATAGCAACAAAAATTGCTGGGTCTAAGAACAAGTTGCATGTGAACAAATTATCAGGAAATACCAAAATGTTGATGCAAAAAAGAAGAGAGATGAGGACAACCAAAGAAGATGTGACTTTCAAAGTGGAATATATAGAGCTATGCAAGACAGTACGAAAAAGTATCACTGAAGACGTAAGGAAATGTGAACTAGTGAGAAAAGCAATTGAAAACAAACAAAGCCTAAAGATAGCAAAGTGACATCTCAGTAAGGGAAGAAAGCAGATTATGGCACTGAGAAAAGAAGATGGTTCTGTAACAAGAAATAGAGGCGAAATTTTGACAAGAGTGAAAGATTTCTACTCCAAATTATATGAAAGGGATGATACATGTACTCCAGACATCATGAAAGGTACCAGTACCAGAGTTCTTCCAGTCCTCCCAGCAGAGGTTGCACATGAAATCAAGAAAATGAAGCGGGGAAAAGCTCCAGGAGAAGATGGAATTACTGTAGACATCATACAAGAAGCAAGTGGAGAAATCGAAACAGTACTTGCCCAAATGTTTACTCGATGCCTTAATGAAGGGAATATTCATGAGGATTGGAACAACGCTACAATAACCTTGCTACATAAAAAAGGTGACATTAAGGATCTCATTAACTACAGACCTATCAGCCTCCTATCAGTGGTTTATAAAATCATCACTAAAGTTCTTTCACACCGTTTGAAGGTAACACTGGACATGGCTCAACCGAGAGAACAAGCTGGATTCAGGAGTGGCTACAGCACAATAGATCATATCCATGTACTGAGAGAACTAATTGAAAGAGCGAGGGAATATGAACTTCCATTGTGCATGGCTTTTATCGATTATAAGAAAGCCTTTGATTAGGTGAAACCATCCGCAGTTACAATGGCTCTAAAATCCTGCGGTATTGAAAATACATACATTAATATTATTAATAACATCTATGAAAAAGCAAGTGCAAAGATTCGGCTGTTTGAAAATACCACACACATAAAAATTAGAAAAGGAGTGAGACAAGGTGACACCATATCTCTTAAGCTCTTTAATGCCACATTGGAAAATGTCTTTCAATCACTGAACTTGGAAAACAAAAAGATAAAGATTAAAGGAGATTATTTAACCCACCTTTGTTTTGCTGATGACATAGTCATTTTTGCAACTACCCCATCAGAGCTTCAGAGTATGATCCAGGAACTTGCTGAAGTGGGATTAAAAATGAACTTTCAGAAGACAAAGTGATGTTCAATGCTTTTACAAGAAATGAAGATTTATCGATTGATGGAGAAAAGCTGGAGATAACAGACACGTACGTTTATCTTGGACAGCAGATATCGAAAGAGGATCACATTGATGAAGAAATTAATCGGCGTACGAAACTTGCCTGGAGAGCTTTTGGAAGAAACAGCATAATTTTCAAGAGCAATATGCCATTATGTCTTAAAAGAAAAGTGTTTGATCAATGTATCCTTCCAGTGCTTGCGTATGGTGCAGAGACGTGGAATTTAACTAAAACAGACATACAAAGACTACAGACAACTCAAAGAACCATGGAGAGGTGCATGCTTGGTGTAGCCAGTAGAGATAAGAAGAGGAACTCGTGGATCAGAAAAATGACAAGAGTGGAAGACATCATGATCAGAGTTAAGTCCCTGAAATGGCAATGGGCTGGACATACTGCAAGAAGGACAGACCATCGATGGACCCACGAGATTTTAGATTGGATTCCAAGGAACAAAAAAGACCCAGCAGAAGACTACATGGGAGATGGGTGGATGAAATTCAAAAGTATGTGGGAGTGACATGGAGGAGACTGGAACAAGACAGATCGTTGTGGAGGAAACTCGGGGAGACCTTCGTCCAGCAGTGGATTGATAATGGTTGACCATGATGATGACTTCAAAGGGAAGTTCTTTATTCGTATATTGAAAATATGAAATCTCACAGAATTTGTTAACTTCGATTTTATAGTAAAATTAGGATAAAAAATTAAAGCAAGAGTTAAAATAGACGTTGGCTTTAGGTAACAAAGCATTCTTGTATGTATATATGTATGGAGGAGGAAGAGCAGATTTAACGGCCACCGTGAGATATACGTATGTATGTATGTATGTATGTATGTATGTGTGTACATTTTACTCTTATGTTATAAATGAGCGTAAGCTAAAATTACGAGTTTCCCCACTTTTCTTCTGAAGGCATTCAGAATTGTACAATAGGATTTATCTTTTTGAAATTTCTTTTACAGCAGAGCGTCGAAAAGCCGAACGCCAAAAAACCGAAACGTCAAAATCCAAACAAGCTCCGCTCCACTTTTTTTGTGTGTGGGAGTGCGCATGTGTGTGTGTGTGTGAGAGAGAGAGAGAGAGAGAGAGAGAGAGAGAGAGAGAGAGAGAGAAAGAGAGAGAGATTAAGTTTAAGTACGGTCCTTGCATTTAACTTCGCATTTGGTGAGAATGGAATCGCCTAATTTTGGGGATGACGTGTCGAAGATGGAGGTGACTTCTGTTACTGAAGACAAAAGGCGAAAACTTTCCTAGTCACGTGTTCCCTGTGGGGCTAAAGGCGGCCACAGACACTCAATTTTGAATGACACGTTTGAGTGTCACGACAGCAAATAGTGCAGTTTTGTGCCTGAGACAGCATGTAGCGTGGAGTGAAGAGGATTTCAGGCAGGCGTTGAAGAGTTTCAATCCTGCTTCACTCCACGCTACATGTTGCCTCAGGCACAACATTTCCCAATTTCCTGGAGTGGCATTCAAACGTGTGTGTCTTTGTGCGCCTTAAGATTTTGCGACCCATTATCACGGCAGTACCAATCCTCGCCTCATCCCTCAGCCCCACTGGAGCCTTGAGGAAAGTTATTTCCCATGCATTCAGCATAAAGTACACCCCTTTGCAATCGGAACCACCCTGTAATGATTAGTAGGTTTTGGAGTTCGTAATTTATGTTTAAAAATGTGACAACATCAGTAGTTAAAATTGCAAACTTGTGTCATATTGCATAATAGCAAAAAAAAAAACTGTATTTTTTGTTTTCAGTTGCTTATTTTTGAAACATGTATTTGGATAATATAATATAGAAATGTTAGCGTATTTATATTTTTTTTACATGTTCGATAATCAGAACACATCGAGAATCCGAACCTCCAGTGGTCCCCATTAGTTCGGATTTTCGACGCTCTACCGTAAATGTTTTTTTTTACGTTTATACGCTTTTGAAGGTTCCACTGTATATGGTAATTTGCAGTGTCTACACTTAGAGCAAGATGATGCTCAGTATATTACCACCAGTGCAAAACAAAAGTTCGCCTTAAATAAAAAAAAACGGAAAAGCTTACATGAATGGATTAATTTCTCAAGATGAAGGACCTGTATTCACGTCGTAGCACCTCTAAAGATGTACATAAACCCAAATATGAAAACGAAGGAAGTAAATATGAAGAGCATCTAAAAATAAATGTGTTAATTAGAAATTTAATGAAAATTTCAACGAAGAAACCAAAACAAAATGTGTGACTTCGAAAAACATGAAGAACGCCTTCTTGGGCAACAGGATACATCCGACAAACATAATATCACTGAAAATAAACAGAATATCACGGAAAATATGAAAGTACATATTAGCGTTTAATTTAATGTTTTAAAGTATTTTATTGCAAACTTTTACTTTTGGAGAACTAGAGTGCGAATATGTGAACAAAATGTTTCTTTTGTAGCAACATTTTGCATAATCTTTAATTCATGATGGAATTTTAAATTTATTACATTTCATGCCGCTTTTTCAACAAAAAGTATCGCATGTTTTTTTTGTTTTTTTTTTTAAGTAGAACATACTTTTTGCAGGAATCATGAGAAAGCACAGCCGTATCTGTTCAGAGAAACATATACTTCAATAAACTGCACACATGAAGAAAAAAGGAAAAAAAATTGCGCTTAAAATCTATAACGCCGATTTCCAAGCAAAAATAGAAGAAACTTTCATGCATTCGAATATCTTTCGCCAGAGGAAGGAAAGCCTTTAAAGGCTTTAAAAATACGTTGCACTGGAATTTGTAATCGATAGGAGAATGGCGTATCTCAAATCGTCTTTTCTCTAACGGGCTTATCGATATGAAAAGGAATAGGACTGAATGCTTTTCGAACGGGAATCGTATTTCCAATTCATTTTTATCTTTCTTTATTTCTTTCTTTCGGGGTTTTGGAAGTTGAATATTTCAGGAATTTTCCACTTGAAAGCCGAAGAAGCGACTTTCGCTCCTGAGGGATATTAGATCTGAAAGCCAAAGCGGAACTTCACAAACAGAAACATTGGCGTCGCTATGGAGGAGAATCAAAGCACAGAGAAGCTACATATGTTGCCATATGTGAGTTATATTAAACGCATGCATGTGTTCGAAGGGTGTTGAAACGGAAAAACGATACGGAAAGGTAGAGACCGGGATCTGTTGCGGCGGCAACTTTGGATTTGCCTCGTTGCCTTTCAGAGGAAAATTCCACAGTTGTTGCATGGAAGGCGGGTGGCCTGAACGCTTCTTACCCACCCGTAGCTTGTAGACATATAGAAAGCAAATATTTCCACTCCTTGAAATACGAATCTTTTATTTTTAACTCAAGAACAGAAACCAATTAAAGACAAAATGTTTTCTTCAGTACGATGCTGACAGACACTCCAATTCAAAGATAAAATTCGAATGAGGCAGATTTTGAAAAAGAAAGATCTATTACAACAAACATAAATATTTTTTTCATCCCCTATGGTGTTTATACCTAAGAACATCTTTAATCAGACTTCTGATATAAATTTAAAATTTGCATTGCATGCTTAAAGCTGTACGTTTCAATCGTCTTGTCTAATCAAAGGACAATAAATTTAAAAGAAATAAAAAAATGAATTGAAAATATTTGAAAATCGTGTAATGAAATTTAATATTTCGATAAATTTAAGTATTAAAAATCATGAAAGAGAAGAATGCAGAATCTCCACGTGAACAAGGTACAATTGCAAATCAGATTTTTGTAAAGGATATTTCTACAAGGACGTATATACAGATTGTGTGTGTATCACCGCTGAGCGGGGAGAGTCCGCGCCCGGAAGCCAGAAGCAGAGAACGGGTCCGAACCGGGCTTGGCTACATATTTAATGCGGTTCGGGCTCAAATTCAGAGAGAGAGAGAGAGAGAGAGAGAGAAAGGCCTTGTTGTTCGTTCTAGACAATCCGAACTAAAAAACATAGGCGAATTGGCCACTGAGGCAGGATATACGTTAAACCGATGCATAACTTTATCGAAATAGCCAAAACCAGCCGCGTCAATAATTTTATGCCTCATCTTCGCTACCTGGGCTCTATTCCCTACATACCAAATGTTTCCTAATAACTCAAATACGTGCTCAAGAGGATGAACTTCGGTGTCGGCAATAAGGTTTCCGGCATCTTTATATACGATGCTTAAGAGAAATAAAGAAGGTATAAAGATAAAATAATTCGTGCACCAAAGCTGTTACATTGAAAACAAATGCCGTCTCTTGCACGGTGCACTTTAATATTTAGTGACTATCAATTTGTGGGATCCGTTCCATATATACCATCCGTATCGAATATCTTAAAGAACATATGTGATAAGTGCAAACTCAAGTTTGCGGTAAAGTCTCGTACTTTATTTAGCATTGAAAACAGAACAGAGACTGTTTCGATTGTGGGAACCGTCACGGGGTATATTTGGTTCCACTAAATTCTACTAACCCTGCTTAGCCCGATTTATGTTATGTGGGCTGTACCACTCGTAAATTTTGGGGCGCCACATTAATGAACATCAATATAATCTTAGAACGCATTCCGGCGTTACATCTCTGTCGAGACTTTGTTTAAATGGTTCTCACCTGCCATGTTGGAATTATACCATTATCCTGGATTTTCTCGGGAATAGTCGATCAACACTTTTCTCCGAAAGTATTCGTCAATGGCGGAAGGTGTTGCAAAGATGAACCCCTTGTGTTTATCCCACTGCCTTGGAAAATACCTGAGAAAGGTCACGCTCATCAACTATGTTTTTTACTCACGAAACTTGATTTTGGACTATGTTGGTGTAGGGCATGCGCATTGGCCGCTGCTTGTTTCAATGTGATATATAGGTCTCTCACTCCTATATTCACTGCTGCATTAGGATAACACCGTTGTGGTGTTGAAAGATCTTAAACTTATATTCATTTTAATTGTACACAGTTTTTATCATTAAAGTGTATCGTGCAAGAGACGTCATTTGGTTTTAATGTAATAGCTTATGAGAAAAATTGACAAGCCCACTCTTCTCAATGAGGCAGGTGTTTATCCCATCCCACTACAATATCCGGACGGCTCCAGACGACACTACATCGGAATGACCAAACGTGCGTTTGGAATTAGAATCAGCGAACATAAAAGGGATACAAAAGACGGAAAAATAACCACTGCCATATTAAGAAAAGTTAGGCGCAAATCCTCCGATCCTATGTGGAGTGATGTAACGAAATTTGCTTCAAACTCCACACCCAAAACTGCTGCCATGCGCGAAACCTTGAAAATCTTGACCAACAGCGAGCTTGCAATGGATGCGTCTTTCTGGAATTGCTACCATTTGAATTCAATTCTTCAAATAACGCTGCGTTTTCTAGCATAGTATCGTGTGCCCAACCAACGTGACCTCGTTTCTTCGAAATGACACATTTGCGCCTATTCATTTATTGTCTAGTCAAGTCACCGCGTTCAAATTGTTGAAACGTTCTATTATTCAATT
Organism: Macrothele yani; assembly: GCA_039090855.1. Lineage (NCBI taxonomy): Eukaryota > Metazoa > Arthropoda > Arachnida > Araneae > Macrothelidae > Macrothele > Macrothele yani. The sequence goes on from CM077030.1 coordinate 84,967,685, forward strand.
TACAGTTAGCTGTCTACCTTCCTTGAAAAAACCATCTAGTTGATGTGCGAAAGCTTCGAAAGTTTTATTTCTATTCTACCCCAAGAAATTCGGATTATTAGTATAGTTATAATACTTTGAATATTGTATCATATTTACAGACTGTAGCTCCCTGCTAATTTTATTGAGCAACATACGTAGAATGCAGCTCCGCATAATATTCCGGATATTCGGCAACCCGAAGCATTTCAGGAAGAAGCGAATGGTCAAAAAAGATCGTTCTCCTACATTATAGAAACAGATACAGCTGTTTCCCCAGTTGAGGAAGACATTGGTTAATTGTAGGGGAAAGGTAGTGGAATTCTGGAAGACGAGATAAAATTCGGGTTCAAGCTGAGATACTTCTTTAAAATTGAGCCCGAACTTAGCCATAGTGTGTATATGTATGTATATGTGTTTTATCATGTTTTAAAAAGATTAAAGTCAGTGTCCAGTAATTGGAGAGTTATGAAAGGGGAAAGTAAAGTTCTGAGAGTTATTTCCGTTATGAAAATAATTTCAGTTACAACAAAACACCATTTTCCTATAAAATTTCCTTAAAATGTTCCAAAATATCTGAAAGCCATACAATTTGGGGAGGGGTTAAGAACCTCTGTGAGCAAATAAATGAACTATAACAAGTCGTATTTCCCTAATTTAGGGACACTGGTTCCAGGTAAGAGAGAGAAACAGTAATGTAAGACAAGCACAGAATCCGTCCCATATATCTGACAAGGCTATAAAAGTACAACGGGATTCCTGCCCTAACGTTAACGCATATCGAATGAAAGACCTGAAGATTACGCTTCGTAATGGGGGGGTGCATTTTTTGCAGAGGAAACATTATTCGTTTTCACAGTAAGGTCTTCTTAAAACGACGCTGGATGTTGATGTCAAATTCCTGACAAGGCTGTAACGGTACGCATTTACTGACCACAGGCGTCACACTTATTCTCAGTTGACTCCACTTAAAATTGAGGCGACAAAGTGTAAGTTGAATGTACAGTAGTTGTGTTTGTGGTTTTGTGTGTTTCCTTCTTTTCTCTTCTGTAAATACACATGAGCGCATGCGCACGGCCAGTGCCTGCTGAGTCCTCAAACTTCTGCATCTCAACAGCCCTGCGTGGGCTCGTGCCTTCTCAAAGAGTTTGTCTTGAGATTTCGTAACGAGAGATTTTTGACGAGGTGGGGTCGATAGCCCCGCGCCCAACCTGGAGGACCAAGGGGCAAAGTGCGTCCGGGCCTACGTCACAAGGAACCATCCACGCATTCGCGTCCCCAAAGACGGGGAGTCTGCGTGAAGCCCTGGAAAGCCCGCAGACTAAATAGCCGGCAGGACCGGGATTCGAACACCCGCCTTCCGCACAGTGCTTAGCGACCTAACCAATGCTAAGTCCTCAATAGTCTTTCTAAAGGAGTCGCAAAAAACAATTTCTGAGGAACTCGCTGATGGAGGGCATTTAAAAGAAAACACATGATTCAAAGTATAAATAACCGTTAAGAATCAACAGGAAATTATTTAATGTAATTTATTTGTTCTTCCTTATTATCAAAGGCGTAGTCCATAAATAAAAAAATGAAACGTATATTTACTACAAGAATAGAGATGCGCGTAACTATAAAGATCAGTAAAGATGAAAAATAAAAGGAAAACATTGAGGAGTTACTAACATCATCAGTGAAATGAGAAACCTTAAATGGGCCTGGTGTGAACGCAATGTTAAGTGAACAAACCATCAGTAGATAAGAGATATCAAAATCTGGAAATGGTAGAACCCCAAAACTCTCATCAACACGCCTCATGGAAGACGTACAAATAAACTTACAAAATATCAGATCACCTGATCCACAAGGCATTGCTCAAGACATAAACCTTTTAAAAAGATATGCGGATATCTTTCATCAGTAATAAACTGCGAATGCCAGGTTACTCTTATTTGTGATTCAATTCTTTTCTAGTGAACAGAATGTAGCCGTTTTGCACTAGAATGAAACGGAAATAGTGCGTTAAACACCAAGTACCTAGGCAGTCATCGAAAAATTGGTATGACGACATATTTCCGACTAGGACGCTGTTTCGTTATTTTGATGATACCGTCCCAGCGGGCAAGTGCTCTGAACCTTGGAAAGAGCGATGACTTCTATTTGATGCTCAGAACCGTTGTTTTTTATCCATTTCTCCAAGATGGGCACAGGTTCGAGTCCCGTATCAGGCATGGGTTTTATGTTTACCTGATGGCGATGGCTAGGAATCCTCTTTGGAACTAATGGCGCCAACGTAGGAACAGAGGAAAATTTATAATTCTTAGAGATTATCATCATGGTTGTTAACCCCCAGTCCCAGCTCCCCAAAATGTGATACGTAATCGAAACCTCCTTGCCATTAGTTTATTGTCCTCTTAAGCTCGCGAATTCCTGTCCTTATGTCTTCAACTTTTGTGCCAATAGTGCTTTGTGTTATTAGTGACATAGGAGCAACTCGTCTTACAGCGATTAGCTACAGAAGTAGTGGTACAACTGATCAACAGATATTAGAATCCTCCAAAGGTTTTAACGGGCGACTATCCTAAACTTATCTTGACTGAGAGAAGGGGAAATCAGTCTGTAGACATACACTTCTCGACAAAAAAAATGCCATACCAGGAAGAACTTGTCGGAGCGCTATGTAAATTGGTAGATATATGTCGACAGTTGTGTTATGTAATTGATCGCATTTCCGAACCAATCATATGATACGATATATAAGGTGACACCATATCTCCGAAGCTCTTCAATGCCACATTGGAGGGTGTTTTTCAGTCGCTGAGCTGGGAAAACAAGGGGATAAAGATTAATGGAGATTATCTAACCCACCTTCGTTTTGCTGATGACGTAGTCATTTTTGCAACTACCCCATCAGAGCTGCAGAGTATGATCCAGGAACTTGCGGACAAGAGTAAAGAAGTGGGATTAAAAATGAACTTTCAGAAGACAAAAGTGATGTTCAATGCTTTTACAAGAAATGAAGATTTATCGATTGATGGAGAAAAGCTGGAGATAACAGACACGTACGTTTATCTTGGACAGCAGATATCAAGTGAGGGTCACATTGATGAAGAAATTAATCGGCGTACAAAACTTGCCTGGAGAGCTTTTGGAAGAAACAGCATAATTTTCAAGAGTAATATGCCATTATGTCTTAAAAGAAAAGTGTTTGATCAATGCATCCTTCCAGTGCTTACGTATGGTGCAGAGACATGGACCTTAACTAAAAGAGACATACAAAGGCTGCAGACAACTCAAAGAAGCATGGAGAGGTGCATGCTTGGTGTAACCAGGAGAGATAAGAAGAGGAACTCGTGGATCCGAAAAATGACAAGAGTGGAAGACATCATGATCAGAGTTAAATCCCTGAAATGGCAATGGGCTGGACATACTGCCAGAAGGACAGATCATCGATGGACAGCCGAAATTTTAGATTGGATTCCAAGGGACAGGAAAAGACCCAGAAGAAGACCACATGGGAGATGGGTGGATGAAATTCGAAAGTATGCAGGGGTGACATGGAGGAGACTGGCACAAGACAGACCGTTGTGGAGGAAACTTGGGGAGACCTTCGTCCAGCAGTGGATTGATAATGGTTGACAATGATGATGATGATGATATATATATATATATATATAAAGGCAAAACGGCCCGGCGTAACTAAGTTTGGGCATGCGATACGCGACATTGGAGTGGTCTCAGTGGCGAAAGCACGTATAAGGACTGAGAATGCCTGGGTGACGTCATCGGGAATCTTACCATCATACGGATAATTTTAGCATAGGCTTCATCATAAGGTTACGTGCGGCTGGTTGATACCTCCGTCGCATCGGAACGGAAGCGCACAGGCATGCAACTACTGTCTGCCAAATATGGCGGCAGTGTTTGGAGGAAAGTTACATGATTCGCTGTAGTGAGATTGTAGCATTTAGAAAGTAATTCAGACTCCCCGATCGCCGCATCAGACGTTACGTCCTTGCAGCAGCACAATCCTGCGAGGATGGCATTCAATGAGGTGAAGAGGCAGTTATGGACATCCCAGTATTGACAAGATTTGGGAATCGCAGAATGGCTAAGGTTGGTTTACGCTCTCGCCAGCGGCTACGACGACTGTCAGTTACCACAGCCCATCGTCGCGCAAGTTTGCAGTGGTTCCGTGACAGGACGAATGGGACCATCTCGTATTTAGCGACGAGTTTCTGTTCTGATTCAGCATCGATGATTGCCTACTGAGCGTTTGGGGACTATGTGGTACCAGAACTGATATTGCTGTCATCTGTGATCTTCACACGACACTTCAGCGTAGTGTCACTTTTTGGGGCAGTGTCAGTTTCAACAACCGTTCACCTCTTTCACGCGTAGTACGTCCAATAACAGTACGACGGTGTGTAGATGAGGCGCTCCAGCCCATTTTCTTGTATCTTTGTGGTATCCTTGATGTCCAGTTTCAACAAGACAGTACCTGCCAGCACACTGATAATATTAGTAGAGAGTGCCTACAAGTTGTTCAGGTGTTACCCTTGGGAGCGCGATCTCCAGATTTCTCCTTCTTAGGGAACGTGTAGGACGTCATTGGCAAACGAATTAAAGCCTCAGCACGAACCCCTCGCACAGTAAATAACTTGTGGACACTGGTCAACAACGCATGGCCAGCGATGTATCAGGGCACCATTCGGAGATTTTTCCAACCGATGGCACTCTGTGTTACCGAATGTATAGCCCAACATGGCGGCCACACGACCTACTAACTCGGGCGATATTGAATTGTCTTCTCGTACAACGCACTCGTGTGATCCTTCAGAAATGCAATCACTTCTTAACCACCTCTTTATCTAAATGTGTGTCAAGTTTCGTTACATTTCGTGCATTTCTTCATGGTGTGGCATTTTCTATGTCGAGCAGCGTACGTTTAAGAGGTGTTGCCGAAGAGTAAAGAAAGAATATTTGTTCACCACAAATCTTCATCAGAAAAAGTTGAATCCATTTCTCCAAGGTGGGCACAAAAGAAATCCATACCCAAACCCATTAATCAACAGCTCACCTATGTGCAAGAGATATTCCTGCAAATGAGTGACTTGTTGGTTAATGTCCTTTAATTTTGGACTTTCGAAATTAAAGGACATCAAGGATAATTTTATAAACTGTGGATTTCGACAAGTTTTCAAGGAACACCACTAGCCTGTTGCCAAAATGTATGCCCTTTATGCGAGGATTATTTTCTTGTGTCTTTCTCGTTAAAGGCCTGGCAACCCGATGTTCATTTTAGTCGTCAACAAACTAATTTTGAATTCACTGCAAAAGAAATACATCTGCTTCTTCGACATCAGCTTTTCTTAATACACAGGAACCACTTCGCGGTGAAAGGCACTTGATGAAGTTCCTTTTGTTTTCCAAAACACGAATAACATCGCGGATATTTGTCTCGGGCCACGGAAGATTTCAGCTTTTAAATGGAAGTAGTGTAGAGGGAGAGAAGCGCCACCTTGCACGAGTTAGAGTTTTGCACACTATTGACAGTCCCATAAAGGAAGGATCTATAGAGTTGAAATAGACATAAGAGCCCATGGAAATTCCTCAAACAGAAAGTGGCGCCCCCACGGACCTAAAACAGAAACAAAATGTGACGTGACCCCGTGACGTCGGCAATAGTAACTACGGCAACCCAGCGCTCGGAGTATTATTACCAATTCACATGCACAACATTTAGTGTCTTTGATATACGTGGGGTTAAGTGAGAACATAGTGAAAAATAATAGACCAGATATAGGAGAAAAGTTTTTAGTTAGTAGGATAGAGAACAACAGATAGGAAGAAAGTACTTCAGAAATAACAAAAAAATTACGAAGATGGAAAACAATTTTCGTAAATGTTGGCCAATTACGGAAATACAAAATGCCAGGTAAAAAATAATAAGCCGAAAAGCTAACGAAGTCAATAAGCTGGATATCGAAGCAGATGACAATTGAATACAAATTAGAATTGTAAGTGAAAAACAGACACGTAAAGACCCAAAAGTTATGAATTCTGTAAGGAAAAGTATACGATCAGTAAGTAATAAGCAAAATCATCATCATCATCATCATCATTGTCAACCATTATCAATCCACTGCTGGACGAAGGTCTCCCCAAGTTTCCTCCACAACTGTCTGTCTTTTGCCACTCTCCTCCATGTCACTCCCGCATACTTACGAATTTCATCCGCCCATCTCCCATGTGGTCTTCTTCTGGGTCTTTTCCTGTCCCTTGGAATCCAATCTAAAATTTCGGCTGTCCATCGATGATCTGTCCTTCTGGCAGTATGTCCAGCCCATTGCTCGTTCGTGACTGACGTAGTGTTAGTGGCTCCTATATTTTATGCATTTTAGTGTGGAATACCTCTTCCTTCACTCACCTGTTGCGTGGCCCGGCTGTCTAAAGGTACTGTGTACGTTTTGAGCTACTTTTCTAGCGTTCTCGTCCTCATATTAGTTCATATTCATCCGTTTTCTTATCGTTTGCTCGTTTGTTTACGTTTGGAAGCTGCCAAAATGGCGGCTTCCGGTATTTCCTTATCATCTATGGGCGTGGCGAATGCACGTCACGTCACTCTTCCCACGTCCATGGAAGTTAACATACTCTCGTCCTCAGACGTGTCTGCTCAGATGCCTTCCCAGCTTTCTAGTACTCCTGCACCGGCGCCTTCACTGGTCTTGGCTGCGCTTTCTTCTTCAGCTCCTGCATCTGCCTCGGTGCCCTCCCTGGGTACTACTGATTCTACTGCCTTGCCTTCGGCCTGTGCTTCTCTTCCCTCACAGCATTCTATGCCTGCCTTATCCGAACAGACTTCTCTTCCGAGGATGTCATTTGCCTCTAAAGTGCAACGAGGCGCTACTTCTACGTCCGATTCCTCTCCACCAGATGGTCATTTGCAAGCAACACCTATTATTCAGGTATCCAACCACAAGGTGAAGGTGACAATAGATGACAATTCGCAGATTGGCCGTGAGTTCAATAACCTCCTGGATAGAGGTGTGCTCTTTCATGCTTTACCAAATACTCCATTGCCACGCTACATGGAAGCTCTCTCTGGACATGTGCCGTTTGCGTCCATTGCAGGAATTTCCCGTACTCCTCGGGGTATTTCGGTACAGTTCAATCACAAGGAGGATGCTGACTTTTTCTTGCAAACGGACTTTCGATTGGGACAAACCATCTCATCCCGTCACCTCTTTCCAAGCGACGGGTGAACATCACGTTCTATCCTGTTCCACAGGAAGTGCCTGATACTGCACTTCCTCTCCTTGTCAGTCATGTTTGTAAAATTGTTGGCAAGGTCCGTCGCCTCTCTGACGCTCCCGGCGAAACTCGATTTGCACATGCTACCGGACCTCGCCGTCAGTTATTGGTCGTCTTTCCCACCGAGAAAGCCTTGGCGGATTTCCCTACAGAAGCTACTGTTGAAATTGGTGCACGAACGTACAGTTTAAAGATTTTCACTGCTCACTATTGTACACACTGTTTAACACAGAATCACACCACTGCCTCCTGTGACCGCGTTCGACGTGGACGTTCATCAAGTTCGCATCCCACGGCTGACCACATTGGTCTTTCTACTATCCCCACTACCGATAGTTTGCCTGACGTGAATTCTTCGTTTCTCCGTCAGACGAACATTTCCGTCACGGACAATGCTGCCTTTCCTCCTCTCCCGACCCGTACGATTGGGCATCCACATTCAAGATTGACAGAGTTGCCTTCGACTACAGATGTGTCTACAGCGGAGTGTTCCGATCCGGGTGTGTTGAGTGGTGGTTTGGCAGATCGGCCGTCTGGCTCTTCTCTTAGCCTCTCGGATATCGGATCTCCACTTACAACCTTGTCTACCATACCCTTGTTGCAACATCTTCCTGAAGCCTCGGCTGTTGTACCAGTCTCCACTGAGGCATCTCAGCTACGTACTGCTTCTTCGGCGACGGTCGTTTCCTCGTCTCCTGACTTGGGAGGTGAGCCTGATCCACTAATGGATACATCCGCCTCAGCATCTTCATCGAAGCGGATTGGAACTTCCAAAGGCGCTGTGAAACAGAAAAAGTTAAAACAACTTTCTGTGCCACATTCTGAGGATTCATCTAGTGTTCCCGAGATTTCCGGTTCTTGTGTTTCTCCACCTGATGATTCTTCAAACAGTATGCTTCTCCGCTCAGGTCCTGTCGATCCTCTCTCTGATGCTGAGGTTCTACAGGCCGTTGATACGTTTCCTCCAGTTCCTGGACCACTGTCCAGACAGCAACTTTTACGTCTTTTTAAACCTGCACGTACGATTGTTTGCTCTGAAGAATTCCTTCACTCACCTGATCTGGACCTGTATGCAGCGGTAACGCAATTCGAAGCTGATGTGTCACTTTTTAAATCTCTGTGTGCCACCCATCCTTGGTATCAGCCTTTTTTGAGACGTTACACGCGCCGTCTTGCCTCTTTGAAGGAACTCGTTGAGAAGCATATATGTGATACCTTCTATCCTTTTACCGATGACCTTTAGCTCTCTTCCTCACATTGATTACTTTTTGTTCTCTCAATGCTAGGGGATTTGCGACCCCGTTCGCAGATGCCCTGGTTTTGCAGACTTAGTGCATGTTGATTCTGATATTTTCATTGTGTGTTTTTACTATGATTCACAAGTAATATCTTGTAAATTTGCTTGATTTGTGTGTAAATTGGCTTTATTTGCTTTATTTAATGTATTGTAAATTTGCTTTATTTTAAAGTTGCGATAATTGCGTGTTTTTTGCTGGGTTTTCACAACTAATCGGTCTCGTTACTTGTGTGATCTCTTCATTATTTCAGTATCATTATCTTATCTGTTGTTTCCTGAATTTGTGCCTGTTTTTTAAATTACCTATAATTGTGAGTGTTTGCTGTGTTAGTGCTTTCCTCTATCGCGGATTATTATAGTGGTACGTTTGTTACCTTTGTTATTTTTATAAAGTTGCTGAGGTACTCAATGTTGTTTTGCGCTCTAACCACATTTCAGTTCCGTTCGGTTGATTTATCATAGCATAGTACATTTTAATGCATTTGTGCACATGTGTTATAGTGTTTGACATGCCGTTAGGCCATTCATTGTTCGTGTGCATATTCATTTCCTTTCTGTGTAACGTTGTGCTACATCGTGGATATACTGACTTTCCGCACTGTTGTTTTCTGTACTGCAGCTTTTAATGAATCTCTTATGTCTGTATTTTATTATAGCAATAAACTGGGTACCACTATGGTACCCACAGTTACCAATACCAATACAATTGCCATTTCAGGGATTTAACTCTGATCATGATGTCTTCCACTCTTGTCATTTTTCGGATCCACGAGTTCCTCTTCTTATTTCTCCTGGTTACACCAAGCATGCACCTCTCCATGCCTCTTTGAGTTGTCTACAGCCTTTGTATGTCTCTTTTGGTTAAGGTCCACGTCTCTGCACCATACGTAAGCACTGGAAGGATGGATTGATCAAACACTTTTCTTTTAAGACATAATGGCATATTGCTCTTGAAAATTATGCTGTTTCTTCCAAAAGCTCTCCAGGCAAGTTTTGTACGCCGATTAATTTCTTAATCAATGTGACCCTCACTTGATATCTGCTGTCCAGGATAAACGTATGTGTCTGTTATCTCCAGCTTTTCTCCATCAATCAACAAATCTTCATTTCTTGTGAAAGCATTGAACATCACTTTTGTCTTCTGAAAGTTCATTTTTAATCCCACTTCTTTACTCTTGTCAGCAAGTTCTTGGATCATACTCTGCAGCTCTGATGGGGTAGTTGCAAAAATGACTATGTCATCAGCAAAACGAAGGTGGGTTAGATAATCTCCATTAATCTTTATCCCTTTGTTTTTCCAGTTCAGTGATTGAAACACATTTTCCAATGTGGCAATAAAGAGCTTCAGAGATATGGTGTCACCTTGTCTCCCTTTCCAATTTTTATGTGCGTTTTATTTTCAAACAGCCGAATCTTTGCACTTGCATTTTCATAGATGTTATTAGTAATACTGATGTATGCATTTTCAATACCGCAGGATTTCAGAGCCATTGTAACTGCTGACGATTTTACTGAATCAAAGGCTTTTTCATAATCGATAAAAGCCATGCACAATGGAAGTTCATATTCCCTCGCTCTTTCAATTAGTTCTCTCAATACATGGATATGATCAATTGTGCTGTAGCCACTCCTGAATCCAGCTTGTTCTCTCGGATGAGCCATGTCCAGTGTTACCTTCAAACGGTGTGAAAGAACTTTAGTGAAGATTTTATAAACCACTGATAGGAGGCTGATAGGTCTGTAGTTAATGAGATCCTTAATGTCACCTTTTTTATGTAGTAAGGTTATTGTAGCGTTGTTCCAATTATCATGAATCTTCCCTACATTAAGGCATCGAGTGAAAATTTGGGCAAGTACTGTTGAGATTTCTCCACTTGCTTCTTGTATGATGTCTACAGTAATACCATCTTCTCCTGGAGCTTTTCCCCGCTTCATGTTCTTGATTGCATGTGCAACTACTGCTGGGAGGACTGGAAGAACTCTGGTACTGGTACCTTTCATGATGTCTGGAGTACGTGTATCATCCCTTTCGTATAATGTGGAGTAGAAATCTTTCACTCATGTCAATATTTCACCCCTGTTTCTTGTTACAGAACCATCTTCTTTTCTCAGTGCCATAATCTGTTTTCTTCCCTTACTGAGATGTCCTTTTGCTGTCTTTAGGCTTTGGTTGTTTTCAATTGCTTTCCTCACTAATTCACAGTTGAATTTCCTTACAGCATCAGTGATACTTTTTCGTACTGTCTTGCATAGCTCTATATATTCCACTTTGAAAGTCACATCTTCTTTAGTTGTCCTCATCTATCTTCTTTTTTGCATTAACATTTTGGATTTTCCTGATAATTTGTTCACATGCAACTTGTTCTTTGACCCAGCTAATTTTTTTGCTGTTTCCATAAGAGCTTTGGTTACTTTTCTGTTAATTTCAGAAATATCCACTTCTTCCGATGCTAGGCCTTCTAACGCAGAGAATCTGTTCTTCAGTTCCAACTTGAAGGTATTGTGGTGTTTTTTAAGGTTGGTTATGTCAATACATTTTGTTTGTCTTATGAGCTTGCCACGCTCAAATTTAGTGTTGAGGTGCATCTTACATCTCCCCAATCTATTGTCATTACCTGTGTTGAACTTGTTTAGCACACTGCAGTCTTCTATGACGAATTTTTTGTAACACATAATAAAAGCAATTTCACTTGTCGTCCCATTTGGATGTCTCCATGTCCATTTCCTGTGTGGCGTTTTCTTGAAAAAGGAGTTAAAGATGAAGAACCCTTCTGCTTCTGCAAACTCAACGAGAGTATTTCCACGTTGGTTTCTGTTGCCGTGACCGAATTTACCTACTGAAGTTTCATCCTGTTGCCGTTGCCCTATTTTTGCATTGAAATCTCCCATAATTATCTTCAAGTGTTGCTTACCTTTATTATTTAGATGATGAATTTCCTCATAAAATTCTTCAATTTCTTCTTCAGGATGACTTGTGGTGGGTGCATAAGTTTGAATAATCTGAGCCTTGTATCTTCTCGAGAGTTGGATAACGAGTCGTACAGCTCTGTCATAGGAGCTTTCAACTTCTACAACTTTATCCTTCAGTTTCTTGTTTATTATAAATCCAACACCACTAGTTCTGCCAGTATGTGTCCCACGATAGTAGAAGAGATGTCCACTTCTCAGTTCAATGAGATCTTCTCCTTTTCTCCTTACCTCACTTAGCCAGATGATGTCCCACTTGATCCTTTGTAGTTCCTCTTCCAATTCAAGAAGCCTTGAATCAGAAGATAGGGAGCGTCCATTATACGTAGCCAAGGTCAGCATCAGATGGCAGCCTAGTCCGTTCCTCCGGGGATTCTTAGCACCCTCTGCCTTCATGTTGCACTGGCCGCTGCCTTGGCCAGGTACATTCCAGCTGCCGGAGACTGAGGGTCAAGATTTAAGTTGTGGAGTCATTTTGGAGGGGTTTGACCATAATTCACCACGCTGGCCAAGCGGGTTGGTGAGTGATGGATAGCATTTCCTCTAATCCCGATGGTATAGTTATACCGCTATTGGCGGTCGTCAGAGTCCCTTTAGTGGGAACAGGATGCACCACGAGAAGACGGGGTTGACATTTGTCAAAGAGAGGCTGTGATGTTACGCATCACCTGACCTTACATCCCATAAGCAAAATAATACCACTTATTAGAACGCTGGAGGAACTGAAAACCAAAAAGAATCTTAAAATTAATAAAGTATTGCGTGTATGCGTCTTAAGCACTGCCGGATAGCAAGCCAAAGTCAAAAGTCTAAGTAACAGCATTCGTTCGGACAAAAATCATCACGTGGTTCGTGGGTTTTCCCTGGGAAACCAGCTGTCAATCAACTGTAGTTCGGTTTTAGGTCGCTGGTGCGCTGCAGTCGACTTCATGACGTCGTGAGTTTCAGCTTTATACAGCCAGTGTCTTCTCTATATATCCTTCCTTTATGGACAGTCCTACCGGTAAATGATATTTCGTTTCATTACATTTCCCATTTTTTCAAGAAAATAAAGGTGACACTTTACTTTTCGAAAACCTAGCGTAACTTGCGTACCTATGACCCAAATCTCTGTATGCATCTTTTCCTAACAGTAATGCCATTGGACGCATTGGTTTTCATTGGACGCAATGGTCACTAGCCCAATCAAACTGTCGCGTCTAGTAATATGGCTGACCAACCAGTAGTCTTGAGATTATCCTAACTGTGAAATGAGTACATGCTTTGATACAAAGGGTACCTGCTTTGATATGAATGAGTACTCGCTTTGTACTTGCCTGAAAGTAATGACTCGTCCCTCATAAGATTTTTATTTGCAGCAACAAAGACATGCTGTTAATAATGCTAGCCTATTCAAAGTATTGTCAATCACTTTCTATACGGTTCCGCCATCTTTGAACCCATCGAAAAAATCCATTTTGGAAACATTTTTGAGGCTGTCACCCATGAGTTCACAGCCAGTTTAACGTCTGTCACATCGTCGGACTGTTCCCCACGAAGGGTGTTTTTCAAAAGGGGTAAGCCGCCCCGGTGGCGCAGTGGTCTAAGGCGTTGGCCTCTGATCATTCGTCCGAAGGGGTCCGGGTTCGAATCCCGGTCAGGCATGGATGTTGTGTTTGTCTTACGGCACTGGCTCTCTCCCTTCCCTGGAACCAGTGACCCTAAATTAGGGACGGGCGACTGCTTATAGCCCATTGAGTTGCTCACGGTGGTCGTTAAACCTCCAATCAAAAAAAAAAAAAAAAAAAAAAAAAAAAAAAAAAAGGGGTAAACAGGGAAAAGACTGAGGAAGCCAAATCAGGACTATAAGGGGGTTGGGGCATCACCGTCCACCACATTATGGCAGTAGCTTGTGAAGTCTCCATTGCGGCGTGGGGACGTGCGTTATGATGGTGTAAAACAACACTATGTAGTGGAATATAACGTCTTTTTTATCTGATAAAGTCCTTTAGCTTCTTCAATGTCTGCACATAGTGAGCACTGTTTATTGTTGCAACTCCTGGATGGTGACACGACGATCAACGGTGATGAAGTCTTTCACTCTTTGCCTGCTGTCATCTGTCACTGCAATTGCGGGTCTTCCATTCCTTTGTTTGTCCGACACTGAACTTTCTCCTCCGCAAAACCTCTTCATCCATCTTTGGACATTACTGAAACCGATTGTGGCAGCTCCATACACTTCCAGGAGTCTTCTGTGGTTTACTGTTGCCTCACATACCTCTTTTCCCAAGAAGTCAATTATAGCTCGCAACCTTTCTCTGTCATTCGTGATTTTATTTCCGATTCTGAGTAAAATGTGTTCACACATTTGTAACATATCATAGTACATATCAGTGCAGTTTCATGAAATCTTTTCAAATTTTTGAAAGTTATTAAGGAGGAGGCATTACACTCAGGATGTTCCTTGTATATTAGCATTTGAGGATTGCATATGGAACACCAGTTTTACATTGTTCTTCCTTCAGACATGCGTATTGCCCTAAGAGTTCATTTGAAATTGCCGCTGATCTAGACATCTCTGTTGATCGCGAATGTGATAATATTGGTGTTGCAATGTACGAATGTGTACAGAAGTCTTTCCCAAGATGAGTCAAACTTTCGTCCCATTCTGAGTTCCAAATAATGTTTGCTTCTATTCTTACGCAAAACTTGCGCCAGGATCGACTGGGTACCTCGACGGCATACGAGGCTGATGATGTGCATTTCGCACAGAGCTACATTGCCTTATCAGATGAGTAGAGGATGGAGATCAATAAACATGCTCTTGAATTATTGGAAAAATGAATCACACGCAACACAGTAATGAGAGAAATTTGAGAACTTAAAAGCGGAGAAACAATGGAAAGCAGCACTGCACGAAAATAATTCGGCTCAATGCTGGTGACACCAGTTTCGAAGAGAAGCCAAAATGAGGACGTGCAACTAACACCAGCACTGAAACAATGGTGGACGCCGTGGCAGCAAATTTTGGTGTCAGTACACGGCAATTTGTAGATGAAGTAGGGTCTTCCCAATTTACAACCATTCGTCACCTACCACAGCTTTGTTTCTCCTCCAGGCGCGATCGAATGGTTTGCCATGAATTGACACATCAGAATGCGGAACAACGTGCTTCTCTCTCTGTCGCAGATTTCTATCAAATCTACGGGTCGATAGGTTCCAGAGTAGTATTGTCAGAAGTGATGAATAGTGGATATTCCTATGTTATACAAAGCCTGGGTAGCTGAGATCAGACCAGGAAGTGTTGCGAAGAGGGCGTCTCGACGGAAAGTCATACAGTGCACTTGATGCAATTGTGAGGGGTCGTGCGCATTAAGAACTCGTACCATATATTTAGTTTGTAGAGGCACTCTGTACCGTAAAACTGCAGTTGGTCCATGATGCTCTTCGGAAACGATAAGCAGAGCTACCAATAAGACGCGGGCGTTGCTGAGATTGGATAATGCCCCATGTCACAATTCCAAAGTAGTCCACCGAAAGCTACAGAAATTTGAAGGGGTTCAGATCCTACTCCGTCCCCCATACCGTCCGTAACGTGCCACATCCCACAACCACCTGTTCCACTCTAGAGCCGACTTTCTACAAGGAGGGTACTTCGCTTCTGTGGTTTGTGTAGAATCTTGCATACCAGAGTTTTTCGTTCTAGAAATCTGCCAAGTGGTACCGCCATGGGATCATGACCCTGGTGGAACGTTGTCAACGTGCTATAGAACACAACGGTCTGTACCTTGCAGAATGAAGTTAGCTTATATAAATTACTTACATCAATAAAATTCTGAAGTGTAAAAAGGAAAGAGGTTTCGCTCACCCTGAAATCTATTTACATGTTTATAAGCACCCCGCATAAAAAATAAGTCACCCCTGGAAGAACTTACCTAATAACGAGTGACAGCTCCTCTTTCCTCGATAACGGCATGAATCTGGTGTAGTAGAGACTCCACGAGGTTCTGGATGTATTGCACATCGATTTGCAGCCAGTCATGTGTCAACTGGTCCCGACGTTCGCCAGAGTATGTGACTGTCTATTCCTGTGTTTCACTTTCTGTTCCCAGTGATCCCACAGATTTTCAATAGGATTTAAATCTGGGAATTGGCTGGCCAGTCGAGGGGAAACGGTGTTTCGGATTGTTCATTTTGATACTCCTCAGACACAATTTTAGCATTGTGCACACGGCAATTGTCGTCTTGGAAGACAAGAGTAGCAATTTGATGCTGCTACTGGAGATGTAGGGTAAAGAGCAATACTTCGTCATTCAGAATGCGGAGATACGCAGGCTGGTTCAAATTCATCATCACTTCAACAGGAGGGCCCATTTCGTGGTACACAAAACACCCCCAAAACATCCCAGAACGCCCTCCAGCTTGAACAACACCTTCGACACAATCAGGATCAAAAGCTTCATTGAGCCTGCAATGCACACGTCGCATCCCATCATTAGAGTACAAACAATAACTAGACTCATCAGACGAAATTACTCATTTGCAATTATCCACAATAAAGTTTTGTTGCTTCTGAGCCAATTGATAACGTGCGACATTTTGACTTGTTCTTAAAAGGTGCCTGTTCCATGGTACTTTGCTCCAAAAGTTCATCGCATGTAGTTTTCGCCGCAATTTCCTTTAGGTAATTGGTTAGAGTGGACTTTCATTGACGGTTTGGAGCAATTTTTGCCTGGTTTGAAACCCATTTGCAATTACTAACGTAAAACATGGCAGGGCTCCCTGATGATGAGAATCGTTTTCCGGCCACAGTTACGTCGCCTATTTTCAGCTGACTGCAAACTACACCACTGTTTGTAGACCCGCTGGACACTACGCTTCAACACACCAACAAACTGGGCGACTTCATTCACTTTGTGTCCGTGGGCACGGCTAAACACGATGGATCCTTTTTTACCATTCAGTAACGTCTGTTTTACGACCCATATTGCAGACTAAATTCAACACACACGTTGCTCTTCACCACTGCAAGAGTCAGAAATCATCCTGTAGACCGCGTGAGTGCTATTTATCTTCCAACAATGCTATCACGGCGCCCTCTGGGCAACCGGTAACTTCCTACTGTCATTTCTGTTACAGGTGACTGATTTTTTGTCCGGTGTGCTTATATCCATTTACTCATTCATCAGTCTATCTATCTCATTAGAAAAAAACTTTTGAGAGGCAAATGTTGGAACAAGCGATGCATCCTTCTTCTTAAGCATGTGGCATTATCCACGAGATCACATTAATATTATGTCAGCATTTAAACGCGTTATTAAAGCTGTAATTTGAACAAGCAGAACACATGGTACTAAGAATTTCTCAGAATGAAGTTGGAGGAATACTCAATCCATCTGTCTCTCATATGAAAATAATGTTTGAGTGGAAAGTATTGGAACATGTGTGATGTTATTCTCATTTTCTATATAATCATCATCATCATCATTGTCAACCATTATCAATCCACTGCTGGACGAAGGTCTCCCCAAGTTTCCTCCACAACGGTCTGTCTTGTGCCAGTCTCCTCCATGTCACTCCCGCATACTTTCGAATTTCATCCACCCATCTTCCATGTGGTCTTCTTCTGGGTCTTTTCCTGTCCCTTGGAATCCAATCTAAAATTTCGGCTGTCCATCGATGGTCTGTTCTTCTGGCAGTATGTCCAGCCCATTGCCATTTCAGGGATTTAACTCTGATCATGATGTCTTCCACTCTTGTCATTTTTCGGATCCACGTGTTCCTCTTCTTATCTCTCCTGGTTACACCAAGCATGCACCTCTCCATGCTTCTTTGAGTTGTCTGCAGCCTTTGTATGTCTCTTTTAGTTAAGGTCCACGTCTCTGCCCCATACGTAAGCACTGGAAGGATGCATTGATCAAACACTTTTCTTTTAAGACATAATGGCATATTGCTCTTGAAAATTATGCTGTTTCTTCCAAAAGCTCTCCAGGCAAGTTTTGTACGCCGATTAATTTCTTCACCAATGTGACCCTCACTTGATATCTGCTGTCCAAGATAAACGTATGTGTCTGTTATCTCCAGCTTTTCTCCATCAATCGATAAATTTTCATTTCTTGTAAAAGCATTGAACATCACTTTTGTCTTCTGAAAGTTCATTTTTAATCCCACTTCTTTACTCTTGTCAGCAAGTTCCTGGATCATACTCTGCAGCTCAGATGGGGTAGTTGCAAAAATGACTACGTCATCAGCAAAACGAAGGTGGGTTAGATAATCTCCATTAATCTTTATCCCCTTGTTTTCCCAGCTCAGCAACTGAAAAACACCCTCCAATGTGGCATTAAAGAGCTTCGGAGATATGGTGTCACCTTGTCTCACTCCCTTTCCAATTTTTACGTGTGTTGTATTTTCAAACAGCCTAATCTTTGCACTTGCATTTTCATAGATGTTATTAATAATATTAATGTATGCATCTTCAATACCGCAGGTTTTCAGAGCCATTGTAACTGCTGATGGTTTCACCGAATCAAAGGCTTTTTCATAATCGATAAAAGCCATGCACAATGGAAGTTCATATTCCCTTGCTCTTTCAATTAGTTCTCTCAGCACGTGGATATGATCTATTGTGCTGTAGCCACTCCTGAATCCAGCTTGTTCTCTCGGTTGAGCCATGTCCAGTGTTACCTTCAAGCGGTGTGAAAGAACTTTAGTGAAGATTTTATAAACTACTGATAGGAGGCTGATAGGTCTGTAGTTTCCAAGATCCTCAATGTCACCTTTCTTATGTAGCAGGATCATTGTAGCGGTGTTCCAATCCTCAGGAATCTTTCCTTCATTAAGGCATCGAGTGAAAATTTGGGCGAGTACTGTTTCGATTTCTCCACTTGCTTCTTGTATGATGTCTACAGTAATTCCATCTTCTCCTGGAGCTTTTCCTCGCTTCATGTTCTTGATTGCATGTGCAACTTCTGCTGGAAGGACTGGAGGAACTCTGGTACTGGTATCTTTCATGATGTCTGGAGTGCATATATCATCCCTTTCATATAATTTGGAGTAGAAATCTTTCACTCTTGTCAAAATTTCGCCTCTATTTCTTGTTACAGAACCATCTTCTTTTCTCAGTGCCATAATCTGTTTTCTTCCCTTACTGAGATGTCCCTTTGCTATCTTTAGGCTTTGGTTGTTTTCAATTGCTTTCCTCACTAGTTCACAGTTGAATTTTCTTACGTCTTCAGTGATACTTTTTCTTACTGTCTTGCATAGCTCTATATATTCCACTTTGGAAGTCACATCTTCTTTAGTTGTCCTCATCTCTTCTTTTTTGCATCAACATTTTGGTTTTTCCTGATAATTTGTTTACATGCAACTTGTTCTTAGACCCAGCTAATTTTGTTGCTGTTTCCATAAGAGCTTTGGTTACTTTTCTGTTAACTTCAGAGATGTCCACTTCTTCCGATGTTAGGCCTTCTAAAGCAGAGAACCTGTTCTTCAGTTCCAACTTGAAGGTATTATGGTGTTTTTTAAGGTTGGTTATGTCAATAGATTTTGTTTGTCTTATGAGCTTGCCACGTTCAAGTTTAGTGTTGAGGTGCATCTTACATCTCACCAATCTATGGTCACTACCTGTGTTGAACTTGTTTAGCACACTGCAGTCTTCGATGACGAATTTTTTGTTACACATAATAAAATCAATTTCACTTGTCGTCCCATTTGGATGTCTCCATGTCCATTTCCTGTGTGGCTTTTTCTTGAAGAAGGAGTTCAAGATGAAAAACCCTTCTGCCTCTGCAAACTCAACGAGAGTATTTCCACGCTGGTTTCTGTTGCCGTGACCGAATTTACCTACTGAAGTTTCATTCTGTTGCCGTTGCCCTATTTTTGCATTGAAATCTCCCATAATTATTTTCAAGTGCTGCTTACCTTTATTATTTAGATGACAAATTTCCTCATAAAATTCTTCAATTTCTTCTTCAGGATGACTTGTGGTGGGTGCATAAGTTTGAATTATCTGAGCCTGGTATCTTTTTGAGAGTTGGATAACAAGTCGTGCAGCTCTGTCAGAGGAACTTTCAACTTCTACCACTTTATCCTTCAGTTTCTTGTTTATTATAAATCCAACACCACTAGTTCTGCCAGTATCTGTCCCACGATAGTAGAAGAGATGTCCACTTTTCAGTTCGATGAGATCTTCTCCTTTTCTCCTTACCTCACTTAGCCCCACGATGTCCCACTTGATCCTTTGTAGTTCCTCTTCCAATTCAAGAAGCCTTGAATCAGAAGATAGGGAGCGTCCATTGTACGTAGCCAAGGTCAGCATCAGATGGCAGCCTAGTCCGGTCCTCCGGGGATTCTTAGCACCCTCTGCCTTCATGTCGCACTGGCCGCTGCCTTGGCCAGGTACATTCCAGCTGCCGGAGACTGAGGGCCAAGATTTAAGTTGTGGAATCATTTTGGAGGGGTTTGGCCATAACTCACCACGCTGGCCAAGCGGGTTGGTGAGTGTGGGATAGAATTTCCTCTAATCCCGATGGTATAGTTATACCGCTATTGGCGGTCGTCAGAGCCCCTTTAGTGGGAACAGGATGCACCACGAGAAGGCGGGGTTGACATTTGTCAAGGAGAGGCTGTGATGTTACGCATCACCTGACCTTACATCCCTTCTATATAATACTACCCTTTAAAAGGCCAAGTTAATACTGTTACAGGTGTTAAATCTGGTAGTGAAGCATTGATTTGAATAAGGAGAGTCAAATATACTCCAAATTTCTGATCCCGAATTTAGAGGTATACGCCACAGATGTTCACAAATTATTAGAGTAAAACAGCGATTACAAAGCAAAGGCTACAAGCTTTTATGAGAAATAAGAGGATAAAATATTCCAAGCAAAAAAGAATTGAAAGGAAGATGCAGAAAAAAATAAATGACTAACACTGAACCATGTATTTTAAACGACGCATTCAAATATGCAAAAACTGTTTAAATATGTAGAATGCCCCCCGACTGAATCTTATTATCATTTTTTAAAATTTGAGCATAATGCTTTCTTTTCGGCAACAATTTATTTCTTAAAATTCATTCTGCATTTCATGTTATCAAATTCCACTATGCTTCTTAGCTAGCGATGAGTTACCTTTTGGAATTACCAAATTAAAAATTGTAATTTTCCTTTAATAACTGCTGTGCATTTGCTTGTAAATGAATATGATGACACACTACTCAGAATCATTCTAGAATAGGGTCAAAACAGTTGGTGGTGCAAAAAACATTCGAATATATTCATACCATTTTTTAATTGTTTACTTTCCTTTGTTTCTTCATGACCGCAAAATTTAAAAAGTAGAGATTTTATTTTTGATTATACAGTAGTTGCCAACATTGTGGAAATCTTTTGGAAAAAATGTATTTCTGAGGTTTCATGGCTGATTACACCACTTTGTTTTAGAATAACACCATAAAAATTATATATCAATGGAAAGATACTTTCATCAAGAATGCAATGCAACAAAGTTTGTTCCATTATCTGTATCCTGTGAAAAGGTATAGCCAAATACCCAGAAAAGGAAGCACAACTTGCTTAGGTTCATATGACGTAGCTTTCCTTCATTTGAATGTAGCCAATGAGCATGAGTGTTTAGAAAACCAATCAGGTGTCATTTTGTTTTGGCAATGAGCCAATCAGGTGTCATTTTGTTTTGGCAAATGAGCCAATCAGGTCACAGTAGGATTCAGCTATTGATGTCATGTATAGGAGCTGAGAGGAAGGCATTTGTCAGTGTGTTATGTGATTGCTATCAAGTTAGTTGGGGTTTTTTTTGTGTTCTTTCATTTAGTGGGTTTGTAAAACGTAATACAATTAAAGAAATGGCGCAAAGAGTTGACTGGTCACCCAGAAATCGATGTAAAATAGTACTATTAAGTGAACAAGGCTTCAGTTATGAAGAAATTAGAAGAAAATTGGTTGAAACTTAACCAAAGGTGGCATTTCTAAAGTTTTGAAGAGGTATATGGGGACACAATCACTACAAAACCAGACTGGTAAAGGCAGGAAAAGGTGCACAACAGCAAGCGATGATAAAAGAATTAAGAGATTGTGCCTAGGTGACAAAAGAAAATCATCTGAGTGTATACAAGATGAAATCGCTCAATGCAGTGTGAAGTTGAGTGTAAGGACTGTTCGGCACATACTGCAGGAATCTGGTCTAAAAGCTAGAATTCCACGAAAAGAGTCATTTTAAGCCCAAACTGAAGCCTTGCACGTGATCTTTTCCATGAGAATGATACATTTATATTTCAACAGGATTAAGCTCCATGTTATGTTGTTGCTGAGTGCAAAAATTGGTTTCAAGATAATCATATTCCATGGCTGGAATGGCCTGGGAATAGCCCAGACCTTAACCCCATCGAAAATCTATAGAGCCGACTAACGAAACTTGTTAGTCAGAAGCAAACCAGAAATAAAACCCAATTAATAAAAGCAATAATTAAATCTTGGTTTGACATTCTAACAGCTTCAGAACTAAAAAACTTGCTTCACTCCATGGGAAGGCGTTGTAAGGCCGTAATTAGTGCTAAAGATTACCCAAGTAAGTATTAACTGACATGGTGGGAATTTTTGTATATCTCATTTTTCAATGTATTTCACTTTTCTTCTTTATAACTACTGTTCTAATACAAAATTATTCATAAAAGTCATTGCAGTACATTCCTGATGAAATTATCTTTCCGTTGATATATATTTTTATGGTATTACTCTAAAACAAAGTGGTGTTATGAGCCATCAAACCTCAAAAAGTCACCATTTCCAAAAGGTTTCCACAATTTTGGCCACTACTGTACATGTGGAATTTTTCTTTCCAGAAGTCAGTACTCCACAATTCATTCTGAAATCCATAATTTCAGACTAAGTTCGGAAACTTTGTTTTTTGTTAAAGACCTAACCTTTTACTGAAAGACTATCTACTTTCACAGTGTCCAAATATTTAGGAACTTTACAACCTCTTTAGAACTAATTATAATTTCCCAAACATTTAGGGGACGGATAACTAAATTATCATATATTCTACATAATAATGGAAATGGCGAAATACCTGGTGTTGTACGGCCTGATGTTTCAGTGTCTGTATCTATTCCGCGGAAGAGAATTCCTCATTCGAGATAGCATAGGGATTTCATAACTAAGTTATACACTATCTACCAACAAGTAATTGGACATCCCTGAAATCGGCGATATCTGCGGTCCTGATACACGTCACGGCCGCCGCCAATAAATATCGTGTGGGAAACAACAACGGAAAAAGTCGCATGCAAGATGCCACGCAGTTCGGAGCTCTCTGATTTCGAGAAAGGTGTAATCGTCGGGTATCACAGAAATGGCCGATCCATACGTGACATATCCAGCGAGTTGAAGTACCCAAAATCGACAGTGGCCTACGTAATTGACAAGTGGAAGATGGGAGGTGACTGTCGAAATGTTCCCCGACCCGGCAGACCCACAAAACTGAGAGTTAGAGACCGACGGGTGCTGGCCAGAGAAAATCGGAAGAACTGCACCAAATCGATGGGCCACATCCACGAGGAGTTTGAACAGGCATCCAGGAGTGTTATTTCGATGAATACCATCCGTAAGGAAGCCCATCTGCTCGGTTATTAAGGACGTGCTGCCGCCCACAAGCCTTTGATCACCAAGTCCAATAGCGCTGCTCGGCTAACGTGGTGTAAAGAACGTCGACAGTGAACCGTTGAACAGTGGTAACTGGTTCTCTGGAGCGACGAAGCAAGGTTCACCCTCTACCGTTCGGATGGCTGGGTCCGGGTTTGGCGTCTGCTTGGAGAACGCCTCCTGCCGGAATGTATTGTGCCAACTGTGAAGTTCGGCTCCGGTGGAATTATGCTATGGGGGTATTTCTCCTGGTATGACATGGAACCCTTGGTCCTAATTCCTGGTAGACTCAACGTCGTGACCTACTGCACCATTTTGGATGACCATGCGCTTCCTACGTTGTGGCAGTTATACGGGGTGGACCCATGTTACTTTCAGGATGAAAATACCACCTGTCATGTTGCGAGGTCCACCATGACTTGGTATGGTGACAATGGGGTTAATCAAATGGACTGGCCTGCGCAGAGCCCGGACCTTAACCCTATCGAGCACCTCTGGGACGAGTTGGAGCGTCGACTTAACGGGTGCCCCCACCGTCCAAAATCGGTGAAGGAACTTAACTGTTTTCTCGAAGCCGAGTGGAAGAAAATATTGCTAGCCGTTGTACAACGCCTGGTTGAGAGTATGCCCCGGAGGGTCGCAGCTGTAATCGCCGCTCGTGGAGGCTCCACCAACTATTGAAGGTGAATAAACTTCGTTATCCTTTGCTATCACAGGTGTCCAATTATTTGTTGGTATATAGTTTATCAGATATGGATTTTTTTGCATTTTTCCGATCACACGTTTTACCAAAATGAATTTCAGTAAATCATGTTTTCTTCTTTTTAAAGGTGAATGAACGAGTGATATTAGGCCTCTCGACATAGGGAACATTGGGTGATATGTTTAATTCTTTGACAGCTTAGTGCATCATCAACTGCGATTCCCCTAGTGATCTATTTCACTTGCTTCTAAAATTTTGACACAAAAATATTTACGAAAATTTTCATGCACGCGCTTTTGAATAAGTTCACTCCGAAACATGTAGGAAAAAAGCGCTGTTGATCGAACATACGTTTTCTGTCTCAAGGGTCTCAAGTTCGACATTTCAATATTAAATTCAAGTTTGTTTTGTTGAAAATCTGGCGATTCTTTCTTACAAATTTATCTTCAGCATATCACGAATTCAGCTGCAAAAAAACAGAAAGAAACGTCTTTGTTGGAGAGATGCAAAACGTTGATTCACTCAATCTTATTGGATTTCGACAACTTCCAGTAATGCCACATGAAGTAGATTATTAATTATGTGTATAAGAGAAGCATCTGGAAATAAAGAAAGAAAGAAAACATTTCCTTCCCTACTTCGGAAATCCATGATATATGTAATCCAATAAGAGAACTGTTTGCCCCCAAGAAACTTGAAAAAGAAGAGAAGCAAGGAAACAGTTTCTCTCTCACTACGAAACATAAACTGCGCTCTATCATTCTTTACCTCCACAATTCTTAATAAACGGTTGTCTTAGTATCGTTGAAAAACATGTAAAACGTATTTCGGTTTCTGCTATCTGTGTTATCTCTCTTTAACCTGTTTTTTACAGAGCGATCATAATCCCTTTTGCAATCATTTTAACCACCGCGAACGCGCTTAGCAATCATCTTCAAAAAAATAGCTGCACCTAAAAGGATGTGTCGGATTGCAATGCTATTCGGTAGGAAGGTAAAGGTTACCTGGAACAATAAATGATTAAACATTGCGACTAATATGGGGAATATTTATTGAGCTACACGCCAATAAGCAGTGTCTCTCAGTATGGCGTTGGGCCGCCATGTTTGCTCACATAGCATGCTAGACGTCTGCATGGTGTTGTACAGGTTCCTAATGGTGTCCTGCGATAAGCCATCCCATGCAGCTTGAATCTTCTCACGCAGTTCCTACAGATTGTGAGGTAGGGGTGGAGTGAGGACAGCGCATCCAATAGCACCCCACACATTTTCAATCAGTGATAGGTCTGGCGATGCGGCTGGCGATGGCAGAGTGTCAGTGCTTTGAAGGCAAGCTCTCGAGGCAGCTGCAGTAGGTGGACCAGCGTTGTCCTGTTGGAAACTCGCACCGAATTGAGCGTTCAGAAAAGATAGGGCCACTGTTTGCAGGACCTGATTAACGTAAAAGTGGGATGTCAAAGTGTGTGTAATAAACACCAAAGGTGATCTGGCATCTTGGGCAATTGCAGTCCATAGCATGAAACCAGGCCTTCTGGACGTGAGATACTCGACAGTAAACAGTTTATCTTGGTGCTGACCACGGTGCCTCCACACACGGATTCGTTGGACGTCTCCTCCAAGAAAAAAGCGGAACTCGTCACTAAAGATCACCCTTTGCCATTCTCAGTGGCTCCTTGACAGACATCATTGCAGTCTTCAGCGACGATGCAATGGTGTTAAAGGCAGTCGTCGTAACGGTCTGCGTGCGTGTAGTCCTACGTCGTGCAGCCGTCTGCCAATGGTGCTGGCAATAATCGGATGATGCCTGGAGAGAACCACTGCTCGCTCAATATCCACAATCGTGGCTGTTGTGTCACTCCGCGCATGTCGGATACCCCGTCGGTCCTCTCTCTCTCCGTGGTTCATCTAGATGTCCCAGACCCTTCACTGCTACCAACAGCATGCTATGGTGATACCAGCACGACTGATATGGCGCGTACTACGGCGATATAATCATCTTGCTTAACGGTGCCCGACGATGCGGCCGCTCTCGAACTCTTCCAACTGCTCGAATTGCATCCGAACTTTTCTCCGAGGCATACTTCACTTGCAAACAACGCAACTAACACAACAGCATGAGTCAGAATAGAAAGCACGCGCAAAG
The DNA here is from genome assembly GCA_039090855.1 of Macrothele yani. Lineage (NCBI taxonomy): Eukaryota > Metazoa > Arthropoda > Arachnida > Araneae > Macrothelidae > Macrothele > Macrothele yani. The sequence continues at coordinate 84,993,750 of CM077030.1, forward strand.
GGTAGAACTTATATATGCGGTCAGAAACAGCGCTACGACGCCTCCTTGCTTGCGTCACATGCGCAGCCGAACGTGATACTTGAATCATTTGCATGTCACACGATGTCAAACCTACTCACCAAGTATAATTCCTGTCGGTTGTTTCTTTCTGCGTGCAATTATTTATTTTACTATGAGTGTATTTTAAAACTGGTTTCAACTAAGTCCAATACGAAAGTCCACCCATCCGAACTTCAGAAGTTCACCCGCTTTTAGTTACCTACAAGCTCGTCATACATCTTGGATATAAAGTACACATGTGTATGTAAATTAAAAATAAAGCAAAACTGATTTTAATGATTTCAAATAAAGATAAATATGCAGTCGAACGTCTTTAAACCACCCTCTTTAAACCACCACAACTATTTTTAGCCTGATGTAACCCATTAACGGATTTTCCCGACTATAAGCGCATTAAAAATTTTCTCGGTGTACCGACACCGGGCTGTCATCCAGACGCCTATACACTGAGAGCCCCAAATGTTTTCAAATGTTGTAAAAAAATATATTTTAACACACATACCCTTCCTTTTCCATTAAAAGGTTTAAGAAATCATTCGTGCTATTTCTAGTTCACCGAATTTTCTATGAAAGTCGCCACAGGTGTTTTTTTCATTCCATCACCTGTCAGGCGTATATTGGTCTGCCCATCAATTAGCTTACAAGGGTGCATTACTGTATTTGATGCACATGTAATATTTGAGCCTGCATTGCTATTAACGTATATGTGCGCGTTTGAAGCTTTATCAGCACACCGTGGTACTCTGAGAGTGATGGGATATGAGAGGATTTTCCCACGAATTGACATTTTGAGTAAAAGAGACAACGGTACTTTCACTGCCGCGTTTTTCAAGTAGACAACCACTTCCTACCGTTCAGTGCATTTATTGCTTTCCATCATGGTTTTCACATTGGTAGGGAATTGTTACTCCTGTTTATCTCGGCCTTTCTCTCTACCGGCAGTGACGGGAAATCTGTCTTGTGTGCTCACTAAATAATTTTAATTTCTAGGAACAAGGGAGAAAATACATTTCTTCAAGCGAGCAATTTATTGTGAATCAGTTTTCAAATTCATTTGAGAAATGTATTAGCAGACGAACAGTAGGAAATATCTTAAATGAAAAATGCAGGTGGACGGGCTTAAAAACTGATTATCGTACGGGTCAATCAGAAACACATCCCACGCGACTCTGCGTAGTAAACTGGAGTGGACGGGTTACAAAAGCAGAACCCTCATACGCCTCCATCACTTAACATTTTGTTATGGCGTTAGATTTTTCAATTAGTACGAATTTGTAATATTGTTAAGTTTTTTACTTTATTGCGAGTTTGTAATCGTGCTAAATTAACTTTATTCCGAGTGTGTAATGTTGTAAAATATTCTACTCTACTGCGAGTTTGCAATGGTGTTAAATCATGTAGTTTACGTGAAGTTAGTTACCGTTTCAACTCTTCAAATTTAGTAAGAGTTTGTAATAGCGTTTTTTTTTTATTTTTACTATATCGCGAATTTTTAATGGTGTTTATTATACTTTAGTACAAGTGTTGCAATGGCGTTAAATCATCTACAATAGCACGTGGTTGCAATGATGTAAAATCTTTTACAATAGCATGGAGTTGCAATGGTGTCTTATGTTCTACTTTAGTACGAGTGTTCGATGGTGTTAAATCTTCTACCACAGCACGGTGTTGCAATAGTGTTAAATCATCTACAACAACACGTGGTTGCAATGGTTTCAAATCTTCTGCAATAGCATGGGGTTGCAATGGTGTTAAATGTTCTAAAACAGCACAAGGTTTCAATTATGTTAAATCTTTTGGTCTACTACGAGTATGTAATGGTGTTAAATCATCTACAATAGCACGTGGTTGCAATGGTATCAAATCTTCTACAATAGCATGGGGTTGCAAGGATGTTAAATCGTCTACATTATTTCGGGTTTGTAAGAGTGTTAAATATTCTTTTTAACTATGAGTTGTATTTACGCGGAGAATAAACTTGTGCCTTCGAAACCCTGCATAAATTCCAGCTACTAATGGTATTTTCTTTAAGTGCACTTTCAAGCCAGAATCCTATACACTGTACCTTACGATTTCTTTCAAAATGCTGATTGGAAAAAAATATCAAGTCATACAGAGAAAGCACGCTCAATTCACACTGGCTTAACTTTTCTCCATATGAATGCATGAAAAGATATACCAGAATTTACTGTGGTATTAATATCAAAGTATGTTACTTTTTGAGTGAGACAGATAAAAGTAAGTTGCTTTGAAATATTCTAAACCAAAATTAACTTAATTAAGTGAACAAATTAAATCTCTTTATCCTCTTCATGATATGGAAGGCAGGAGGGGCGTTATTTGTGAATCTAAATTGGAAAAGCTAAATATGTATACATCAGTTTATATTTACTTGATTTCACAAATCACTCATTGAATGAGAAATAAAATAAACTCTCCAGTCAGAAAACATAAAAAAGAAAGTAATTATGTATGAAATTATGCCTCCACTATAAAATACGGAAAAATTAAAAAAAAAAGGAAATATTAATAAAAATTGTCTGTCGCTCTTTCTTAGAGCATTCGTTATTTCACTGAGAAATCATAACAAGTTGTTTTACCCATGGAAGATAACATTAACATAGTTTTCATGTGTGCGAGTAAAAGTGAGTTCACTTCATAGAATCATCGTAGCTCGACGCAGTCCAAAATTGGGTAAGTCAGCAACTTCGGTGAAAAGTCCGAATACCTTAGGAAGCAACGCAATGGCGCTATGACGCCGTACATTTCGGTTTCTCAGCAACATCTGTGTGAGAAGGGGAAACTGACGAACTGAAGCAAGTCCTCGTAATGTGTTCCTCTCAATCCTCTTTTACGACTGTCCGACAGTCATACAGGAAACAAACTGTGGCTTATCTCTACTATTGCAGCACATTTCCCAGCAGGCTCGATTTCTGCGGGTCTTCGGTGGAAGCCATCGGCACAGGCAATCAGTTAGAGGGAATGCACATAACATTGCTTAACAGAAAGGCTGTACCAAAATTTACAAACAACTTAAATGAGCAAGCTGCTCAGAAAAGCTTCTGATCCTAAATATTAAACTGCAATTTCTCATCGAAAGCTTCACTCTAAAAAATTGCTTGCGTCGCTCTCCTTCTGAGAGGATCCAGAGTAACTCTGGAAAAGGAACGGCAATTACGTGGGACAAAGATAAATTTTTAATTTTTCTGAAGATTGCGTATAAACCGGACATTTTTCGCGACGGGAAATCTCGATAAATTTAAGTAGGATAAGTATTCAGGAGAGCTATATCGGGCAAAAATCCTTTACTTTGCGTTGAAACTGTTCGAAACAGTAATTTGTAAAATATAACTCGAATTTCAGATTTCAAGACCTGCCCTTTCTTCCAGAAAAATAAAGAATAAAGTGAAAAAAGGTATTTACCATGCAGCGTAGTGCACACATAATTATTTGCGCTCTTAGCTACTACGATTGGAAGATTACTTTTCGAGAAGAGGTTTCGTTTCTTTTATTTGTGCAGGATATTAAGCCGTTAAGATTTTGGGAGTGGAAATTATTCTCTTATTACGTTTACAACTTTTTTTTTTCGTTTTCGTTATTCATTTTTCTGTAATATTTATAAAAATTAATAAGATGGAACAGTTAAGTTATTCACAATCCCTTATGACGTAATGGTGTAAAAAGCTTTTTGTAATGGAATAACTTGTTACATGGACATTGTGGAAGAAATATTCTTCACAAACACGTGGAACAAATACAGGATTACAAACAGAGCAATCAGAATAGCCGGAATTATCTAATTTACTCTTCAAAATGTAGCATCATTTAAATGAAGAAAATTACGGAATAAATAATCTTCACAAATGCATGGAAGAACTACAGGATTTTAAAGGCGGCAAACGGAATAGTCATTGCTTTGCTTACTGCTCAACATGCAACTTTAACTTGATGAAATTTAAGAATTACATCGCCCTAGGGTGGAAATGAACCTGCATCTTCCAATTTCCGTCCAAGCATGACATTCGTTAAATCGCCCAGGACTACGAAGTCTCAAGCATGTCAATGTTAAAAATCAGAACATTATCTGGTTTTCGGAAAATGTTACAAGTATATGAGTGTTAAGAATCAGAACATTCTCTCATTGTAGAAAAATGTATTTGAGTGTTAAGAATCAGAGTATTGTCTGATTTTCGGAGAATAATCTAATTCTTAACACGGAGATACTTGAGAATTCGTCGTCCTGGGTGGTGTAAAGTATAGCATGCTCGAAAGGAAACTGAGAGATGAAGGTTCGATTCCCGCCCCAGGGAAGTGTTATTCTCAAGTTTTCTGATGTTATGTTGAACAGAAGGAAAGGCAATGGCTATTCTGTTTTCAGCCTTAACAATCTTGTAACTTGTTATGTTGTTCTAGAAAAGTTCACAGACTTATTTAGATTTATATGTCATTGTCAAACATTTTAAGTTTTAAAAGTCATTTCTGAAGTTAGAAAATAGAAAAACTAACGAGTGTGGTTTATTTTTCAAAATATTTTAAGGATGTTTTATTGGCTTCCACCCTTCATGTAAATCAGAAACCACATGGTGTGAACTTTAGATTTTTTTAATTTTCTGTGAATAACTAATTATCGTAGGTTTTCATATACACTGACGGAAAAAAAATCCCAACACCAAGAAGGGGTTGTTTTAGATAAACGACAGTTGGTAGGCGGCGAGAGTACATCTGTAAGATGACGTTTATGCAAATTTCGCGCTCGGCGCATATGTGTGGCGCTAGTAGCGCCCCTCGGAACATGCAAAGCAGGTTTGCTGTAAATACGCGGTGTAACGTTCGTGAGCGTTAGTTATCGTTGAGATTCGACGTAGGGTGTTGATGTTAGTCAAGATTGTCTTTAAGAAGACGAAGAAGCCATTATCAACAGCTCACGGAGTTTGAACGAGGTCGTGTGATAGGGCTACGAGAAGGTGGATCTTCTTTCCGCAATATTGCAGAACGACTTGGCAGGAATGTTGCCACAGTGCATGATTGTTGGCAGCGGTGGTCCAGGGAAGGTTCTGCCTCAACAAGACCGGGTTCCGGCCGGCCACGTGGCACTACTAAGAGGGAAGACAGCCGTATACGGCGTATGGCCGTGGCGCATCGTACCGCGTCTGTGGTAGCAATTCGAGCTGCAGTTGCCACCATAGTGACACAAAGAACTGTTACAAATCGGTTATTTGAAGGACAGCTCCGAGCCAGACGCCCTGTAGCGTGCATTCCACTTACTCCAAACCACTGCCGTTTGCGACGTCAGTGGTGTCAAGCTAGAGCTCATTGGAGGACGGAGTGGAGATCTGTTGTGTTTTCTAATGAAAGCCGGTTCTGCCTGGGTGCCAGTGATGGCCGTGTGTTGGTTAGAAGGAGGCCAGGGACCTACACCTGGAGTTATGGTCTGGGGAGCAATTTCCTATGACAGCAGGACCACTCTCGTGGTTATCCCACGCACCCTGACGGCACAGTTGTACGTCGGTCTGGTGATTCAACCTGTTGTGCTGCCATTCATGAACAGCATTTCAGGGGGTGTTTTCCAACAGGATAACGCTCGCCCGCATACCGCTGTTGTAACCCAACATGCTCTACAGGGTGTCGACATGTTGCCGTGGCCTACTAGATCACCAGATCTTTCACCAATCGAGCACGTATGGGACATCATTGGACGACAACTCCAGCGTCACATCCAACCAGCATTAACCGTCCCTGTATTGACCGACCAAGTGCAACAGGCATGGAACTCCATCCCACAAACTGACATCCAGCACCTGTACGACACAATGCATGAACGTTTGCGTGCTTGCATTCAACCTTCTGGCGGTTACACCGGTTATTAATGTATCAGCATTTCACATTTAAAATGGTTCTTCTCGCTGTAGTAAGGGTGTACCAAGAATGAGGTGCTGTAGTAAGGTGTACCAAGCTGTGATATTGAAACCTTAATCGATTAAATATGTTACCTATGCAAATGTATTGCCGCCTTTCATTCCTCTACAACTATTTTTTCATGGTGTTGGGATTTTTTTTCCGTCAGTGTATATGATTACATGTTGATATAACAGTTTATACATTATTTTGATTGATATGCGCGAGGAGTATTACTTACCTTTGAAGGAAAACTAGCTACATATGGTAAATACATTTGTTTCGCAGATTATGTTTCTCACAGGATATACATGGTCGTATTAGAATAATATAATCACCCCCAGAATCACAGTGTACCAGCCCAGACGCGTTACAGAATGCACTGGACAAGGTCCACCACACGGAGATATTATTTAAGTGGCCGACCAGGACATATGAGCCATAGTGCGTGACCTGAGCACAATGAGCAGAGGTAGTGATTTGACGGATGTTCAAAAAGCAATGATCATTGGCAGCCACGTCAAGGCTGAAAGCTTCTCAGAAACAGTAGACTTCGTGGGCGGTTCCTGAGGTGCTGTAGTAAGGGTGCACCAAGAATGGACCGAAGGCACAACGATTACCTCCCGACCTCACAGCTGTGGAGCACCGAAGGCCATCGACTCCAGAGCAGAATATTGCCTCCGTCGACTGGTAAAGGGCAATCGACGCACAACCTTGCAGCAACTGACCGCGCAAATGAAAGCAGGGGCATCAAGGTACGTGTCCCCGATAACAACAGGGTGAACCCAGTTACACATGGGTTTCCGGAGTCCACGTTGCGTGGAGGTGCCCATCTTCACCCAGGTCCATCGGCAACGACACCTGCAGTTCGCATGAAACTACCCACACAGCACAGAATATTTCGTATATGTTACAAGTAGATAGCACTGAAACATTGCGACTTTCCAAATACGTTGCGCAATGTAACAGCATTGTTTCAGGAACCTTACGGTTACGTCAAAATGTCCTTAAACGTTGCAAAACTTTGAAACATAACCGGTACGTTACAGTGAAAAGTCTTTGTAGCTTCAACATACTAACTTCGTGTTACTGTTGCGTATCTGAAAGATATTTGTAGCTTCGTTACATAACTCCTACGTATTTGAAGTATACACTATCTACCAACAAGTAATTGGAAACCTATGATAGCAAGGGAAAACGAAGTTTATTCACCTTCAATAGTTGGTGGAGCCTCCACGAGCGAAGATTACAGCTGCGACCCTCCGGTGCATACTTTCAAACAGGTGTTGAACGACGGCTAGCGGCATTTTTCTTCCACTCGGCTTGGAGAAGACAAGTCAGTTCCTTCACCGATTTCGAACAGTGGGGACACCATTTATGTCGACGCCCCAACTCGTCCCAGAGGTGCACGATAGGGTTAAGGTCCGGGCTTTGAGCTGGCCAGTCCATTCCATTAACCCCATTGTCACCATACCAAGCCATGGTGGACCTCGCAACATGACAGGTGGCATTGTCATCCTGAAAGTAACATGGATCCACCCCGTAAAACTGCCACAACGTAGGAAACGCATGGTCATCCAAAATGGTGCAGTAGGTCTCGGCTTTGAGTCTACCAGGAATGGCAACCAAGGGTCCCGTGTCATACCAGGAGAAACACCCATATAACATAATTCACCGTCGCCGAACTTCACAGTTAGCACAATACATTCCGGCAGGAGGCGTTCTCCAGGCAGACGACAAACCCAGACCCTGCCATTCGAACGGTAGAGGGTGAACCTTGATTCGTCGCTCCAGAGAACCTGTTTACACTGTTCAACGGTCCACTGTCGACGTTCTTTGTACCACGTTAGCCGAGCAGTGCTATTGGACTTGGTGATCAAAGGCTTGTGGGCGGCAGAACGTCCATGATAGCCAAGCAGATGTGCTTCCTTACGGATGGTATTCATCATCGAAATAACACTCCCGGATGCCTGTTGAAACTCCTTGCGGATGTGGCCCATCGATTTGGTGTGGTTCTTCCGAATTTCTCTGGCCAACACCCGTCGGTCTCTAACTCCCAGTTTTGAGGGTCTGCCGGGTCGGGGCACATTCCGACAGTCACCTCTCATCTTCCACTCGCCAATCACGTAGGCCACTGTCGATTTTCGGTACTTCAACTCGCTGGATATGTCACGTATGGATCGGCCATTTCTGTGATACCCGACGATTACACCTTTCTCGAAATCAGAGAACTCCGAAGTGCGTGGCATTTTGCATACGACTGGTAGCGTTGTTGTTTCCCACACGATATTTAACGGCGGCGGCCATGACGTGCATCGTGACCGCAGATATCGTCGATTGCAGGTGTGTCCAATTACTTGTTGGTAGATAGTGTATTTATGATATCATCACATTACTGTTGCGTATTTACTACGTTGAACATTATAGTTTAAATAAACTTTGTAAAATCACAATAAAATATATTACACTCGACAGCTGTTTTAAAACCAACAACAGTCGTATTACGAGTTGTTTACGTTTTCACAGGTTCAACTCAGTCCGCTGTCCATTGGGAACAGTGACGGCGTTTATATATTGATAACAAAAGAAATAAAAATCGATTCCAAATGACGGTGTCGAATTTCTATTATACATATGGAATAGACTATATTTCAGCGAAAAAAAGAACGAAACTAAAATTCCTCATTTCTCTAAATACCTAGCAATATGAAATTTCTCAGCTTCAAGTAAAAAAACATGCTGGTATAGTATTCTAATATAACAACACAGCCATCTACTAAGATTTTATAAAATGCCTTTTAGAATTTAAAAACTATTAATTACTTATTTTCAGATGATGTTGAACCACACAAAAGAAAAAAAGATGAAATATTAAATCAACTAACTAGCTAACTAGAGAACTATAAAGAATATCCCTGTAGCACGTGGAAATACGACTACTAAGAGTGTTTCAGTGAAATGGCGTAAATGCGCATGCGCATCCACGCTGTTGCCAAATCAAAAATCTTAAATATCACCGGAACGTAACATCAAGGTAACAATTATGTACAACGGAAACTATAAAGCAGTAGTATCGGTGAATGCTATTTTTAACGTAACCGTAATGTACAAAGAGTTATGTTCCAAAATAGATGTTGCTGAAACGTAATTGTAAGATATTTCGGAAATTGTAACGAAAATGAGAGATTGTAACATTTTTGATACATATCTGAAACGTTTGGTGCTGTATGGGTACCGACATTGAACAGTGTAAGAGTGGGAAAAAGTTGCATTCCCCGACGAATCAAGGTTTCTACTCTGCGGAAGTGACGGGTGGTGGCAGATACGGCATAAGACACACGAAAACCAACACCTGAACACATTTTTCGGTCAATTAAAAGCTTCCGGTGAAAGTGTGCATGTCTGGGGAATGATTTCCTGCTATATCCTCGGACCGCTGGTACCAGAGGATGGGTCCCTGACAGCCATTTTTTTTGTCCATCCTCGCTGACCAAATACATCCCTTTATGGTGACATTTACCCTGGTTGTGAGGGTATCTACCAACAGAACAATGCACCCTGACGTGTCGCTAAGGGGGTGGTTATATGTGCCGACCCACTACCACGTCATCTCTGGCACCTCCATGTTCTGCTAACAGTTCAAACGAGCACGTGTGTCTCGGGCCTCATTGGGTCCATGTCATGTCGTCTCGCCACTGTCATCCGGGCCGAGTGTGGTTATTCCCAATATAAGGTAGGCGGTCATATTATTCTGATATGACTGTGTAATTTGTATATGATAATTACGTTTTTTGCTTGATGTTTAGTAATGGTGAATGCTTTAATTGTTGTTTAGTAATTAAGATGCTATGCACTATGATTTCATTCTGGAATGTGATTAAATTCGATACCAAACTTAGTTATTTAAAATAAGATAATCCTACAACTACAGCTTCAACCGTAAATATATGATTAAACAATTGTGTCATACACTCTAAAATAGTGTTCCCTTTTAGTTCCTGTACCAATGTAAATTTTGGCTGAAAGGTTTCTAAATTAATTCTTACATTTTCTTTCTTGACTGAATGCTTTGTGGCAACATGAATTGAGGTCAGAAGTAGAATGACGTAGGGGTAAAATTAAGATAAGAAGGTTGTTTTAAGATTTATTGTAGCTGTTGGCATGGGCTGGATGTTTGGTCGGCTTTGCTTTGGTACTCAGCTTTGCTGTCCTTAAAATGTAGCTAGAGATTCTTATGATTATTACGAAAACATATTTGTTATGCAATCGTGAATGTGATATAAATCTGTTCTCAAAATACACAGTCGAGTCACATTATTGTAACCACCGCCTACTTTTGACGTCAACGGCGTGCTGCCAATGAAAGAAGGCGCGTGTCTTGAGCTGGCTTGGAGTGTATATAAGGTGTGCTGTAGACATTCTGAAAGCATATCACTCGTTGCTGTCATGGATAAAAGCAGATATTTAATCAGATTTGCAAGAAGGGATAATTATCTACTTTCGGGCCAATGGTGGCAGTATTTCTGAAACAGCGCAGTTTGTGAAATGTTCGCATGCTGCTGTGGCTAAATTGCATTATGATTGGAGAAATGGCGCCATTGCAAATAAGTGACGTGAAAACTGCGGAGCACTATGTGTCAATGATGTGAGAGGTGAACGTTGGCTTTGAAGGTACGTGAGGGCCAATCGTTACTTCTCGGTGACAAACCCATTGGCTGAATGAACCAGGGGGCTACCGAAATTGTCTAAAACGACAGTTCAGCTAACCCTGCTGCGTATGGGACTCCGATGTAGACGGATGGTCACTGCATCTAGGCTAACGAAGATGCATTGGCAGAAAAGGCTGACATTTGCACGGCAGTATCGGAATTGGACATCCGCTGATTGGCCAAGCCAAGTATTGCCTTCTCCGATGAGTTACTTTTTCTGCTTCATCAAACGGATGGACGTTGGCGTGTAAGGCAAGAAACATCGGGGAACAAATACTCTTCAATCATTGTTGGAAGAACACAAGCTGGTGGAGGCTGCAGTACGGTTTCGGGAATATTTTCGTGGCATTCTCTGGGTCAACTTATACCTGTGGATGGCACAATGGACCGAATTCGTTATGAATCCACTCTTGCAGACCACGTTCACCCATACATGCTGATTGCATTCTCTTCCCTGTGGCGGATCGGATCTTCCAGAATGAATGTGTGAGGTGCCACACAGTTAGAAATGTCAAAGAGTAGTTGGAAGAGCACAAGAAAGACTTGAAAGTACTTTTCTGGCCACAGAATTTCCCAGATATAAACCCAATTGAACATCTGTGGGACAACCTCGATCGTGCTGTTTGATCTGTGGATTCCTCACCACGCACCCTCTAGTAGCTGTCAGATGCACTGCGGTCACCATGGCTCCACATACCTGTGAACACCTTCCAACACCTTATTGAATCACTCCCAGCCCGTCTAGCTGCTGCCCGCGCTACACATGGCGGTTACTCTGGATATTAGCTGGTGGTTACAATAATGTGAATCTACAGTGTATACTAATGATCCGAGTTTCTGGGAGTAGAATAATAACTTCCTTGAAAAAGCCATCTGGTTGATGTGCGAAGCATTCGCACATCAACCAGATGGCTTTTTCAAGGAAGTTAGACAGCAAACTGCAAACTGTATGATAGAACACTTCAACAATTTAAACTCAGTGACTTGACTAGGCAATAAATGAATGGATGCGAATGTAATTATTCATTCACAGAAACGAGGCGTCAGTTGGTTGGGCACGCGGTACCTTGGGGAGAAACACAGCATTATTTGATGTACTTGTTCCAAACTCGTGGAAATTCTAGAGAGACGCTATCATTGCAACCCTCACTATTGGTAATGATCACTAAGGTGTCGCGAATGGCAGTAGATTTAGGCGCGGAGTAGGAAGCTAATTTCTTTATATTATCCCACTTAGGATCAGCGCAGTTGAACTTGACTTCTGTGGACAGGACAGTAGTTACTTTTCCATCTCTTGTGTCTCTTTTATGTTCGTTGAGTCTAATTCGAAACGAGCGCTTGGTTATTCCGATGTAGTATCGCTTGGAGTCGTCCGGATGTTGTGGTGGAATGGCATAAAATCCTGCCTGGTTGAGAAGAGGGTCTTGTCAATATTTATCTTAAACATGGTATATAAAGATGCCGGAGACCTTATGACGTCACAGAAGTTCATCCTCCTTAGCGCGTTCTTGAGTTGATAAGAAACACTCAGTGTGTAGAGAATAGAGCCCAGGTAGCTTAGTTGATAGAATATTATGTTTGCTTTGAATATTTTATCGATTTCCCATGTGTTATGAGGAATATTTCTTCCTTCACTGATTCATCTGACTGATGTGCGAAAGCTTGGAAACTTCGAGTTCTATTTTACGCCAAGAAATTCGGATCACCAGTATAGTTATACTCTTTTGAGTTACATAAATATGTTTTTATTCAAACCTGATTGCAGCGGAGGCACTAACGGCTGTGCATTATAGCAAAATATGAGCTTCTAAAGTCTCGATTGAAAAAAAAGTATTTTATTGACCGATGCTACTCATGTCGACAAACCTTTTAGGAACACCTTCTTCTTGAAATAATGCATGGTTTCTACGCCAGGGGGCGTAGATGTATATCTTATTTTTGTCAATATCTCTACTTCTAAAAGTCCAATTTGAAAAAATCCTTTGTTGTTGGACAGTGTTTCTTATGCGAACTGTTTTCCCTATAAATTCAAAACTTTCACGTAAATCATTTAAGACTTTCCGCTAGGGAGCATAAAAGTAAATTGCGTTTTCTGCTCCTAAAACTCCGATTTGAAAACTTATTCCTGTATCGCATACAAGACCAGATGGAAAATATTTTTCACATAATTTCTAATGTTTTGTAGAGAATGGTTTGGCCACCAGGGGTCATAAGTGTTAATTTCTGCTTCTGATGTATTTGTAGCAAAATCTGGGCTCCGAAAACTCGAATAATTTTTTTTTCTTGAACCGATACCCCTCATACGGATAAACCTTTTGAGAATACTTTCTTCCTAAAATCAGACATGATTTTCCCACCAAGGGACGTAAAGTCACATCTTATTTTTGTCGATTCAAAAGTCGTGCTTATTAAACCCGAAAATTCGGTGTCATCTTTCTTGTTGGATAGTGTTTCCGATTCAAAATGTTTTTCCTATAAATTCAAAATTTTCAAGTAAATCATACACTTTCCGCTAGGGGCACAAAGGTAAATTGCGTTTTCTGCGTTATTTCTGCTCCTAAAGCTCTGATTTGGAAAATTCTTCCTGTATCGCATACAAGACCTGATGGAAAATATTTTTCACATAATTTCTAATGTTTGGTAAATAATGGTTTTGCCACCAGGGGTCATATGTGTTAATTTCTGCTTCTGAAGTATTTGTTGCAAAATCTGGGCTCCTGAAAACTCGACTAATTTTTTTTTCTTCGACCGATACTGCTTATACGGATAAACCTTTTGAGAATACTTTCTTCCTAAAATAATGCATGGATTTCCCATCAGGGGTCGTAAAGTCACATCTTATTGTTGTCGATATCTCTGTTTCTAAGGGTTCATAAGCTCACGATTCCGTTTACAGCAATATCTGAGGGATTTCTAATGTTTGGTAAATAATGGTTTAGCCACCAGGGGTCATATGTGTTAATTTCTGCTTCTGAAGTTCTGAGGGATTTCTAATGTTTGGTAAATAATGGTTTAGCCACCAGGGGTCATATGTGTTAATTTCTGCTTCAAACATTAGAAAAATCTTCTTTCTTTGGTCAGATCTGTTGTTTTTTATACCGGTTCCATTGACTTTGAAATGCTTTGATAAATTTAATTTGCGTCAGAACGGATTCAAAAGACGTGCTTATTACACCCGAAAATTCGGTGTCAACTTTCTTGTTATTTTTAAAACCATGGACCACCAGAAACCATTACAACGATTAAAATCCAATTAATAATTTTACAGAGTTTATGGTTTGTAACATTATTTTTTTGATTCATCTGTGTCCCCAGAAATGCAGTTTGCTAAAATTTCATCCATAGTTTAAGTGGCATGGTACATAACGTATCAGTTACCGAATTCTTATTTATAACGATTATGGACAAACATTTATTATTCTAACAGATCAGATTTTAAAGTGTGCACTGAACTGACAATTTCTTAGATATTTTTGGATGTCATCACACCTTTGCATTCCTTACCTTCCTCAATTGAAATGTACACTTACTTCATGTACAGAGAAATGTTTTCTTCGAAAAAGTTAGTTTTTTCTAATACTCTAACAGATAAAATATATGCTATTTTGAAGTATCTTCCTAATCCAGTTAAGAAAAAATATCTTCCTAATCCAGTTAAGAACAATACTGAAAAATGTACAAATACCAGTATATACAATCTAGGTATAAACGTGGACTAAATATAAATGTACAAATATATGCAATCTAGGTACAAATTCGCATAACGAAAATCGAAGAATCTAGAGAAAACTAGATAATTGTCTTAATTGCGTAACACACATAAAAGCATTTTATGCAATTCGAATTCTGTGAAATGAGTTATATAAGTAGACAAAATTATATGTAAACTTACGTTGTTTGGTAGAAATATATTCAATTATATAGATTCCAAAGATGGGAAAGTAGAAAACCCATAAAGAATTGAATGAATATATGAATTCAACTGCCTAACATATACAAATTCCAAAAAATACTTGTATAAAAGTTGTATTCATATATATATCCATTTATGCTACTAGTGAGAAAACTACGCATCACGGAAGCACGCAGATTGATACTTATTATTTGTGTCATTACCGTCATCCAACGCAAGACGTACATGGTAACAGAATTGTGGATACACCAAGTATATGCAGTATAACTAAAAATGCGGCGTAAGTTACTAAACATATATTTTGCCAAGCATTCGCACATCGACGGGCGGCATTTCCAAGACTAACAGCATGGAACAAACTGAAATAATAGAACTTCATAGTTTCGATATATTTAAATTTATTTAATAAATATATATAAATTGTAAGGTTATATTATTTAATTTAATTCTATGCTGTTAGCCTTCAAAAAGCCACCTTCGCGAAGCTTAACAAAATGCATGTTTAGTTCTTTATGCCAATAAACGAGTAGTTACTTCAGTAGCTGTAATGTATGAAAAATCCGTTCATTGGCGTAAGTAAAGGAAAACCCAAATGCAAGTTTCACCACCAGATGGGTGGTTTCATCAGGCAGTAGCTCACTCTAAAGTTCCATCGTCTCAAAATCTCTTCAGGAAGTATTTCACTTAAGACCCATCGTCTCAAGGAGATTTGCGCCGTCTTTCCACTTTGAGAAGCATTAGTTGCCTTTTTGTCTTCTTTCCTGACTACCACCTGCAGGGTGCTTCTTCCGTCTGCAGACTTCGGCTCAACATTAAAGAGCCTCCTAGTGGGTTCTTATCACATCCTGTGTAGTTTTAATGTCGTATCTCTTTACTCCTCCGTTTCAGTTCCTCTGGCAAAGGAAAATTTAAAGCAATCTTTGTCTAATTCTTCGAAATTTCCCCAAGATTCATTGTGTGACATTTACCATGTAATAGATTTGGTGACAGACTCAAAATTTCAGTTTCCAGGCTCATATTTACAAGCAAAATAAAGGAATCCCTATGGGCTGCTCTCTATTCGCTGTGGCCGAGACTGTTCTTCGCCGTCTAGAGAGTCGTTTCCATAACGCGCCAACGCTGACCCCTCGAGTGTGGTTCAAATACGCAGATGATATTATCTTTTTTTGGACCCACCGGAGATACTCTCTGCAGCATTTCTTTACTTCGATAAGCGCATCGCACTGTTAAATTCAATTCACGATGGAGTATGGTTCTCTGGCTTTCGTCGACGTTTTCGTTGGGAAAATGACTTCTGGATTTCTTCACACCTAAGTCTATTACAAGCTGACTTACGTTCCAAACGTTATTCCCTCTGCATTTGCGTGTCCGGATGCCCACAAATATGTTCTCTTCAGATATAGAGCTATTTCTGACCTTATATATCTGACACAAGCTGTCCGTGAATCTGAGAATGATAATTTAAGATGTCTCGTTTCTTTTGCTGTGTACTGTGTAAAACTGATTGGCTATTTTATCCGGAGAGCTGAAGCTACAGATATTAATAGCATCCATGCGGTTTCTAATCATCCTTTGCAGAACATTCGGTACTCCTCTGTGCTCCTGGATTTTCTTATTTCCTCAAGTTGGAATTTTTTTTTCCCTCAAGAACTGTCTTAAGAAATTTGGCTTCGGAAAGGGAATAATAGCCCAAGGTAGATATTGACTTTACTCACAGAAAACAGAGACTGCACCACACTGACCACAAATGCTGGTGTGTACTCTAATCTTTGTAATACTCTGATATGTCTTTAAAGTATTATATGGATATGATCAAGCGTTCGTTTAGGTTAAGACTTGTTTAGAACCAGCGTGATGTAAAGCAAGACAAACTAACCACAGCTTTAGCACAAGTCAAGATCCATGCTGCCATTCCCTAAATGGTCAGGGTTCGAATCCAGGTGAGGCATGGATGTTGTGTTTGTCTTACGGCACTGGCTCTCTCCCTTTTCTGGAACCAGTGGCTCAAAATTTGGGACGGGCGACTGCTTACAGCCCATTGAGTTGCTCACGGTGGTCATTAAACCTCCAATCAATAAAAAAAATAATCCTTAAATGGGATGAAATCAAGATCGCTTCGTATACAAACGCGATAGCCTCTCCATATACGGAAATGATTGAGATTCTTACCACAAGTATTCGTAACGAAGACATTTCCACAGACTTTCTTTTTATTTGAAGCCTGATTTTTTGGTGTTCCGCGAGCTTAAATCTAGGATTGATGTGCGATGGTGAATCTAAGCATTTGTTAAGTTTTGTATTGTTTAAATGTTTTATTAGAACCTCTCATTTACTTCAGAGTGAGCCACTGTCTGGCGAAGATTCCCGTTTGGTCGTGAAAGCTGGAATTTTTCTTATTATATATTTAGCACAATAAACGAATTTTTCATACATTACACCTATTATTCTTGGTGTATTCTACCCGGTTTTTACAAATTTGTTTAGTTTTCTTAGTTTTGCAGACGTACATGTCTTTATTCTACCCAATGAATAATATACGGACAACTCTCTATTGATAGTGACTTATTGTATATCTCACACAAACAAAACAAACGTCACCGACCCAGCCATAAATAAGATCGTACGACTATTAAGGAAAAATAGCACAACTCTAAACAGTATGCCTCGAACGACAGAGTTAACTGATTTCCATCGCTGATTGATAATAGGATGCCACATAAGAAATTGCTCAGTACGTGAAATTTCAGCGGTACTGAAGACTCCTACATATATGGTTGGTTATGCATATCAATGTTCCATACTGGGGCTGCATCTGTCAAGAAACAACCAGGTAAATCTCCAAAGCTGACATAACGTAACACGAGAGCTCTCCAAGTACTGTAAGCTCAGAAAGCAAATTAACATTATCTTAAATCACACAAACCTTAAATGACACCGTTTGGACTGGTGTTAGTACCAGTCCCAACAGTGTCATGTTATATTTGCATAACAGGAGTTACTCTGGCCGACGTGCAATTAATAAACTTCTGGAAACTTTGATTACTGCCACACACTGATTAGCGTGGTGTAAAGAACGTCGATCGTGGACAGTTGACCGATGGAAAACCGTGCTTTGGACTGACGAATAACGGTGCACAGTTTATCCACCACGTGGGTGTTCCAGAGGAGCGGAACGGTGTGCATCGTCCCAAAGTTTCCCGGAGGCCGAGTGATGGTATGGAGTTATTTTCCGTGATTCGGCTTGGGCTAATTAGTCCTTCTAGATAAAGCCATGACTGCTGAGCTCTACATAGATGTAGTGGACAATTGTGCACTCCCACCGTTGCAGCAATTCTTTCGGAATGGCTCGTACTTTTATCAGCACGGCAACGCACCGTAAAATGGGTACTTCTCGCGTTGTTACAGAGTGGTTTGAGGACAAGGACGTCGGAAAGTTTGACAGGCCAGCACAGCTTCCTAATATGAACCCCACGAGGAATCTCTCGGACAAATAGGATCGTCAGGTGTTTGGCAGAAGATATCATCCAACAAACAAAGCTGAACTGGTCACTACTTCCAAGACCGAACGACGGGACATATCGACGTACTTTTACAAAAGCACTGATGGAAGGTATTTCACGAAGACTTTCCAAAAGTTTCAGCACAAAATGTTAATTTTCTAAAATTAATGATTATTTCTGGGCATGCAATTGTCCATATATTAATGTAAGAGCAGTACATATGGGGATATCGTACCCATCGTACCTTACGAACGGAAAAATTAAATTCTATCAGAAGCACTCGATGTTGTATTTTTTCTTTGTATGTCAAAAGGCACTGGATAGAGAGTGACTGTAATCAGTTTCTCTTATCAGTTTCTAACGTATATCTCTAATTTTACCATCCTTTGGAGTTCCTGTTTTTATGTAACTTTTGCTACCTATCCATTTGAATTTCCTACTAAGCTGCACATTGCTTCGCTGATCTATTTTTACGTTTTGGCAACGCTGGCGGTGAGTCAAATGAAAATTAAAAGTGTGTTGAGGGTGGAGAAAACAATTCGTGGAAAGAGATAAGAGTGTAAATATATTGTGGAGATTACTATGATTTTTAAATTATAACAGCTTTCCTTTACAATGGAAAAATGATTTACGAATCTCTGTTGTCACCTAGAAGCTACGTATTGTGAATACTACTTTATCTTATGAATAATACTTTATCTTATAAATTCTACCCTTTTTTGACTAAAAACACATGCATTTGGTACGTAAGTTTGTTGATTATTTTAACCCATGCTGTTAGTTATTTAGTTATGTATATGTGTATAAAAATGATTATTAGCTATTAATAAACTAAAACTTTAAAAAACCAAAAACAGTGTGATGACGGTTAATTTGTATTGGTATGTTGACCCATTTAAATAATAAATAGTTGAGTCAGATACATACAGTAAATTATCAATGGGCATAAACTATTTCTAGTTTACTGAAGTATATTTATGGTCAACTCGCAGCGAAGCGATCATATATGTATGTGTCACTTGCAACATGTTACCCTTCTTCTAAATTATGGCCCTAGTCCTCTTGCACTAAAACTTCCAACAAAAAAAGCAGCATACAGGTAGATATCGCTGTTTACTGGAGGCGTAAATTATGATCGTTTCTCTTGGTTAAAATATATGATGCCTTCCAGGAGATTCACAAGGTTTTGTTTTAATAAACACTATTTCCTTTGCTTTTATGATGGTTCAGAGTTCGAAAATACCCGAACAAAAATAAACTAACTTACAAATAAATCTTGGAAGTCACTGGTTTGTCACCTGAGTAAAAAGGTAGGGAATTTCACAAAACTACAAGTCTAGAAAACAAAACAAAGATTGAAAGCACACAAGGAGTAAAGACTATCGGGAGAGCGAGAAGCCCAGTTAATCTTTTAATTTGAAAGGACTCTGTACTACAATACTTCTAGCTACCATGACTTTACTGACTGTCAGTCGTATCCCAGAGAAGCAAAACTCATAGAAATTCAGACATAACAAGAAGTAATCGAAATCTGCATAAGTGAAAAGCCAACAAAAAAGTGGAAGATTACAAATGCAGTTGTGACTCATACCTCTAGTTTAATATTCCTTTTGAGATTATGTGTTCTTATGTAATTTGAATTCTTCTCGTTAAATATCCTCATTATTATCCCAAAAGTGCTTTCTAAATTTGGTGTCACTGACGGAGTGTCAGAGGTCAATATAGCGTTAACAGTGAATGAGCCAGGGTGCATTTGCAAGGGCGAGTTGTTAGTTAGATGTGCATTTTGATAGAGGCAGATTGTAAGAGCGACTCATTAGAAGGAAGTGCATTTCGACAAAAGCATTAAATATATCGATCTAGAATGCCAGATATAGCGCCTTGTTAGAAACGCATGTACAGTATTTGAATGTTATATGAATGGTAGCCATCAATTTCGTATTCCGGCTAGTGTGGATTTACCTGTTCTGAAGTGCTGTTGACGAGAATAAACATATTTAAATTGTTTCAGTAGACTTATTATCTTAGCCGTTAGGGATCTCTGTATTTTCTAGCGATTCCCTGGTAGTGGCATATTACATGGGTTCTACGTCGAATTTTTAATCGATTTTTGGTCGATATGAAAGATCGAATATATATCCATATCCACTTTTATTACGTCTTTTAAATGTCGAATTTTCAAACTATTAAGTCGATATCAAGCCAACCGTAGACGAAGATTAGACCTTTCGAGAGAAACAAATACATCGTTGCTACGTAGTGTAAACATCGATTGCACGTTGATATTACGCAGTTTAGTCATCGATACTGTTGAAATGTCGAATCTACGTTTACTCTACAATTTAGATGTTGAAACAAGAAATGCTGAACTTTTAATCGCTGCATGAAAGGTAGAATGTATTCGTATTTGTAGTACGATTCTACAACGCTGTCTACGATTAAAAGTTCATATAATATTTTTTGAAGTTTCAACACTCAAGTCATTTCGGACGCATTCGAAAATACATATATAATTCTCAAACATTTCACAGAATTTTTGGTGATCTGTCAGCATCGCGCTAGACCCATTCCTAATTGGTATATGTGTACGTACAAATCATATATCTCAAAAAGTTATTCTACTTAAAGAAACGAGACTCAATTTCTTATGAACATACTAAAGCCAAATAAATTAGTAAATAAAAAACAACTTTTAACTTACCGGCGAAAACGGTGACAGGTAAGAATCTCGTCTTACAACAGAAATGATACAACCTACCAACATCCCAGCATCCAAAACGTTTGGCGCAATGGTTGCAAAGGAGCATGGGCGCGATGCTTACAGATCGCATAAAAACATCGACAATTCGACCTAATGGAACTAAAGGAATAAACTGCGTAAAACCGTCCACATGTACACTGAAATTAAATATAATGATGTTTCCTGTCTCATCGATTTTAAGTCAAAAACTATGCCTCGAAGTAATATCGACCTGGTAACCAAATATCGACGTCGATTCAACATTACTGTGCTACCGGCGTTGGTATTTTTGTTCCCAAGTTCAAAGTCAGTAGCTTAAACAGTCAGTGTTGAAGAGCGTAACTGCAGCTACAGTTTAAACCTTAAACTTACAATTTCAACCTACAATAGGTAAATCTCCTATTATAAACCTTAAAACCTAACTAATATTTCACACAGTATGCGTCAAACTTCTTAAATAAAATATTCATGTTTCACCATGTTCCACTTCTAAAAGTTTTGGCGAAAGATTTATTCATAACATTTAAGCGTGATCTATTATCGTGTTCATTATCTAGGTTTGTCTAGAGTATCTCTATTTCACGACAATACAAATTTATAACGTGTTTTCCCTCTTCGTGTTTTCTGAATTAGATATTACACAATGTTTCGTGGAAGTTCGAAACCCCAGTATTTTCTTAAAATACCGCGTTATATTTAGCGTCGTAATTTCTTTATAAATAGTTCGCATTCTTCGTTATTAAATGCAGCAGCAGCACTTTGTTAAGAGGTCCTCCTAAAAGGAAGGCAGTTGTTTCCTTTAATAAGAGTATCGTGCTACGGGCCGATATCTTTCATGTCGTAAAATGTGGAAAATTGTCCTAAACAAATCTCCAAAGCTTACTAAATCACGGGGGAAGTACTTCATGCGGAATATGTTCTCAGGACCAATAGCCACACCCGCCATTAGCAGCGACTCAAAACAAACGCAAGGGCAGAACTGCTAATAACTGGCTTTGAGTCACGTTGAAACGATACATCTAAAGAACGCAAGGAATGTTACAGTGTTGTGATTTTCACAAGTGTTCCCGATGATGAATCGTCTCGATGGTCAGTCGCTAACAGTGTAACGAATTACGTGCCTTGACACGAGCGAAAACAATTCACTGAAATATTCATCGGATGTCAGATCTAAAAAGGCGGGCAGGAAAGAAGGAAAGGAAGGCGAAAAAAATAAAAGAGAACAGAAAGAGAGAGAGATCACGCTCTTTTCGCCGTGGTTCGATGTTCATTTGTTGTGGTAACACGTTCCACGTTGTACTTTGAGGACATTTGCATTTCTCGTCACGGTATCGGCCGTCATTATGCAATTCGGGGGTTACAACTCACCAGCAGAGCAGAGGCAACTTTGTTACTTGTAACAAATGAATTAAACGAGCAGACTGTGAGATGTCTGCGAGGAATGACAAGTTTTGTTGGCAGCTGAAGGGCTCAGGCAGTGGTGAATTCTACTGGCTCAAGTGCTATAATAGAACTATGGCATGGCGATTTGCTCGCACCCGAAGTTATGTCTAAAATACTTACGCCCACCGTTTTTAGGCTTCACACAGGGCGAGCCAAAAACTCACTTACTTCAGATATAGGGCTTACGAAACTTTAATTATTTACATATTCGTTACTAGACAGGAAATGAAGATATCATTAAGCAGATACCGTATTTTCCGTAAAATAATTCCCGTATTACCTGTTAAAAATGCTATAAATTTGTATTCTGAGGATTGTATAATATTGCAGATAATACGTCTCTTTAGAAAAACGTTTTTGCGAGACTTCAATTTTTAAACATTCCTGTTCGGTCGTATGTTTGTTCTGTGAGAAGCGGTCGTATATTTCGGAAATCACCAGAAATGCGTTAATAACAGAAAATGAAGTTTTTGTGGGATTTTTTTAGGGGCAGTTTGACAAAAACTGCGATGTAGCAAAGTCGTCATTACTTGTTCTGGCGGATGATCACATGTCGTGGGAAGCTCAGAGTAACAGATATTCGTGAGTGCCATAGGTCTAACAATGGAACCGCATACTACGGAATTTAACTACGAGACGGCATACTACGGAATCAAACTACGAGACGGCATACTCCCGAATCAAACCACGAGACGGCATACTCCCGAATCAAACCACGAGACGGCATACTACGGAATCTAACTACGAGACGGCAATACGAAATCTAACTACGAGATTGCATTGTGCGGAATCTAACTACGACACGGCATACT
Organism: Macrothele yani; assembly: GCA_039090855.1. Lineage (NCBI taxonomy): Eukaryota > Metazoa > Arthropoda > Arachnida > Araneae > Macrothelidae > Macrothele > Macrothele yani. The sequence continues at coordinate 85,016,822 of CM077030.1, forward strand.
AGGGAATCTAACTACGAGACGGTATACTACGTAATCTAACTACGAGATGGTATACTACGGAATCTAAATACGAGACAGCATACTATGGAATCTAACTACGAGACGGCATACTACGGTATCTCACTACGAGACGGCATACTACGGATCACTACGAGACGGCATAGCACGAAATCTAACTACGAAACTGTTTGTTTGTTTTAGGGTTTAACCACCATCGTAAGCATGTCGATGAGATGTAAGCAGTAGCTCGTCACTAATTTAGGGCCACTGGTTCCACGAAAGGGACAGTATCGGGTCCGTACGAAAAACACAACATCAATGCCTCACCGGATTTCTAAAGGATTCATCTCGGGCGAATGATTCGAAGCCAGTGCTTAAACCAATGCGCTACCGGGGCGGCCTGCGAACTGTGTACTGTTGGATATAACTGCGGAACCGCATATTAAGTAATAAACGCAAAACTGCATACTATGGGATCTAACTATAGAACTACATACTACGGATTCATCTACAAAACTTCATACTACGGAATCTAACTATGAAACTGCTTAGTACTGAATCAAACTACGGAACTTTATACCGCGGAATCTGACTACGAAACTGCATACTACGTAGTCTAACTATAGATCTGGATCCCAGCAAAAACCGTCTTGCTGGCCAGCACTGCCAGCAATGGCCCAACACAATGTTGCCGCTGCCGAACTGTCAATAAAATATCCGGGCGGCTAACAAAAGGGCCAGCAGTTCAGGCCAACAGGTGGCCAACAGTTGGCACCCCATCAGTTGTCATATGCCACAACAGGGCCATCAGTTGTCCATCACAGGCAGTAGCTGCCATAAGTGGCCGTTCAGTGGCCCTGCAAACACGTGCCAGAAATGATGGCTAGCCTAATGTGGTCCGCTAGCTTGCCGGTAGTGGCAACCAGCAACCACGTTACCTAACCGGTGGCTTGCCGAATCTTGTCCGACAATTTCCCAGTAGTAGCCATAATAATAATAATAATAAAATCAAGGAAACCCGCAGTTTCCAAAAGCTACAACTTTTTTTTTCTATCATTACGAATCCTGTGAATAACAGAACTGCGCTGGGAAAATTTTTTCAACCGACCGGAAAAATCTCGTTTGGATTTGGGTAGATTCGAACCAGGGCCGTTGGAGCTAAGCGCTCTACCGACCGGACTAATTTGCCACACACGAGCGCGTGCTTAAAGCTGTCTGTTTTGTGCGGAATGTGCACTCGAATGATTTCCTCTTTCATTTTACAATATTGCGAGGTATTTTTCATAAAAGTCAGTTTCATATAATTCATAAATTTATTTTTTCAACGTAACGATAGTTTTTTTACCTTAAGGGAACTTCACTCATTTTCAAGGAGTGTACATACTTAGAGTCGCTTTCCAAAGTTTTGTACTGACCTTGCCGTCTTGAAAAGAGATTGTTGAATAAATATATATTTACCCGGGTTCGTGTTACATTCTGTTGCATTTTTAACGTTGTATCTGTCCTTTCCGTTTTCCGAAGCTACATTTGTTTTAAAGAGGAAATATATTTTATTTTACTTCTCGTTATTTTTAGAAGCGAATTCCTCCCAGTCTTGTGTATTCAACCCATGGATGAGTACATTATATCCACATAGCGTTGCTTTTTTTTTCTTTCAAATAATTAATAAATATTGTACGCGTATAATTCTTTTTTTTTTCCAACAAACGTTTTTTAATGGTTTTCCAAGACATTTGTTTCAAGCGGTTTTAAATTTTTTGTTGTTATTCACCCACTCCATTCCATGAATTTTTATTCATGGGAATGAAGTGGGTGTATTTCATGGCTGCAATATAGTATTTCAAGGCTTAATCTGATATCTTCGTCGAAGTGGCATTTCATTAGAAAATTAATTCGCCTCTCTACATATGGATTTTTTTCTTAACATCCACTAAAATAACATGATGGCGATAACGTCGTCTTCAACTAACTGGTGCCATGACTTGCTTCTGCGCATGCGCAATCCCGTTGCTTCCACCTGCTGTTGGGGTTACATTGGTTGCCAGCAACGGCCCACTAGTGGCACTTGCTTGGAGGCCCACAATTCACGGCGATGCTGCAGGGCCATCAATGGCTCGCCAATTGATAGTGCTGCCACCAACGGACCACTTCCAGGCCGTGAGCGGCAGGTTTCAGCCAGCAGTGACCCATCACTGCCAACTGGTGGCCAGCAGTTTCCCAGCACGTGTGTTTTAGCTGGGATACTACGGGAATCTAACTAGCAAACTGGGAACTACTGAATTAACTACAAAATTGCGTATTACGGAATATAAATGCAGAACTGCATGCTATTTGGAATATAAGTACTGAACTGCATAACATGGAATCTAACTACAGAATTGGATACTACAGAATGTAACTACGAATCTGGATACTTCGGTATCTTACTACGAAAGTGGATACAACGGAATCAACTACAAAACTTCATACTACGGAATCTAACTAGGAAACTGCGTAGTACGGAATCTAAATACGGAACTGCATGCTGCGGGATCCAACTACAAAACTGCATTCTACGGGATCTGACTACGGAATATAACTACGAAACTGCATACTACAGAATTTAACTATGAAAATGCATACTACGGATTCTAAAAACGGAAATGCATACTTCGGAATTTAACTAAATACTACAGAGTATTACTCTTAACACTTGATACTGAACTCTATTAATCAGTGTTATTCTTGCTTTTTAACTAAATACTACAGAATATTACTCTTAACACTTGATACTGAGCTCTATTAATCAGTGTTATTCTTGTTCTTCAGACGGGAAAGGCAGCGGACTTAAGCGAGTTTGAAGCAGGCCAAATTACGATGGCCAGATGACTGGATCAGATCATCCGAGACTGAAAGGCTTGTTAAGTACTTACGGTCAGCCCTTCGAACCACATTTTTAATATCTTCAAAAAGTGGTGGCAGAAGGGGGTGAACAGGAACCGCCGGCAAATATGTGAGCCAACCACTGCTCATCAGTGCTAGAGGTGAGCAAAAGTTATCCCTTATTGAATGAGAAAACACGATATGGAAAAGACGGAACATATAAAAAATGAAAGAACACATAATAGAATGAGAGAACATATAAAAAAATGAAAGAACACATAATAGAATGAGAGAATATATGATATGAGAGAATATATACATTGCTGGCCACCCAAAATGCAAAACCAAGAAGGACACGAGATAGCAAAGCCAGATTTACTGGACACATAACAACAGATACAAAGATGAAACGATTGAGCTTACAGGCCCGTGTGACTTCCGGAACACACAGACATCAATAGTTCGTGTGCCCCCATGGCTGACAATTACTGCCGCTACACGCCGCGGCATCGAACGAAAGAGGCTTTGGATGTGGGCTTGGGGTATGTCGGTCGAGGCTGCTTCCACACCTTGCCACAGTTCATCAGGCGTACCCGCGGGTGGTGCTTGCAGCGTCACTCGGTTGCCGATCAGCGACCAGACGTGTTCGATGGCCGAAGTATCGGGAGAACAGGCGGGTCACGGCAGCAGTGACACCAGGTGGGCCGTATAGAATTGCTGCACGATGCGTGCCACTTGCGGGCGCGCATTGTCCTGTTGAAACTTGGCCGCTGGCAGGTCGTGCAACTAAGGGAGGACTGCAGGCTCCAAAACGTCGCAGACGTAGCGGTGGCTGTTGAGTGTACCAGAGATGCGTACCAGTGGGGTGCGGGTGTCATATCCAATTGCGCCCCAAATTATAACGCCAGGGGACGGACCGGTATGGCGATGCATATTGCAGTAGTCATACAGTCTTTCGCCGCGGTGCCGCCACACACGGATCCGACCATCGTGGTGTTGCAGGCAGAACCGGGGTTCGTCGGAAAAGGCAATGTCGTGCCATTCCGTTGTCCTGGTGTGGCGTTCAATGGCCCACTACCGCCGCACTCGCCGGTGGTGTATCGTCAATGGTAATCGTAGCAATGGGTGCCGTGCGACAAGTCCCCGCTCCTGCAGACGACGTCGAACGGTACGTGCTGACACAGGTTGTTGCGCAACACACCCTAATTCCTGCGCTGACGTGCGTGATGTGGCGGTGCGAGCCGTCAAAGCCTGCCGAACAATATACCGGTCCTCTCGTCCGGTGGTGTGCCGCGGCTGCTGCAATTGCTCACGTCGGTTCGTCCGTCCCTCCTGCACACACCGAGTTCATAGTCGCCTCACTGTGGCTGGATGTCGTCCCACACGGGCGCCGATGTCTCGGTACGATAAACCGCTGTCGCGATAAGCCACTATTCGTCCTCTGTCGAACTTCGAAACGTGCAGGAATGACTGCCGTATTCTGCGACGAGGCATCAGGAAGATTCCCACGCATAGGTCCGGCAGCACAACACACTTCCGCTACTTACACCCCGCCTTCTGTGCACCCTTCTTATTGTGCTTCTCGGTGGCGCGCCGGGCGCACATGAATTGCATATGCCCTGCAATGCTAATAGTATACATGTCCTCTCGAGGGAGACGCATGCTACGAATTTCAGGACAATCGGATGCTTCCTTCTTGGTGTTGCATTATGGGTGGCCAGCAGTGTATAATTAAAACTTTCATCTACACGAAAAGTGAAGCTATTCAGATTAAACGAGAAAAAAGCTCAAGTCATAAAGCTAAAGCAATAAGCAATAAAAGTACAGGATGTTGATAAAGTATTTCTCACACTACAAAAAATTATATGGAAAAAATCTATGTAAGTTAAAATAAAATGGTTGGCAACATAATATAGCAGTACTCATATTTTTTTTTTGGGGGGGGGGGTGAGCGCTACTGCTGAATAAGAAGAGCATTTCATCGACAATGGCATCCATGCAAGGAAAAGCGGCGTACGTGTTGTGGTTCCATGAGAACAAATCGGCGGTTACTTCCAACTTCATTTCAGAAAAGAGTACAGACGTTCACCACCGGACCAAAAAATCATAAAAGCTTCGCATGAAAAGTTTAAAGCGTCAGGCAGTGTTGGCGATTTCCCCAGAGCGGGCCGACCACCAGTTACACAAGCGACAGCTGCAGCTGTTCAGGAGACAGTTCTGGGAAGCCCCAGGAAATTCATTGATCGTACTTTACTGGAAACTGAGATTCCTAGCTCCGCGGTTCACAAAATTGTGCACAAACATCTTCATTTGTATGCTTACAAAGTACAGATCGTTCAAGCTCTTCAGATTGATGACCGGCTTCGCAGTGCTGCATTTGCGACGGAGACGTTGCAGGGCATAGCTCTTGATAGTGAATATCTGCACCGTGTCTGTTTCTCAGATAAAACCATATTCCACGTCTCCGGTACAGTAAATGAGCACAATGTGCAAAACTGGGGATCAGAAAATCCCCATTATTTCATCGAACAGAGGACTAGCTGGAAAGTGAACGTATGATGCGGTATCACGCATGACATACTCATCTGACCCATTTTATTTATACAGCCCACGGTATCATCTAACATGCACCTGGACATGTTGGAACTTTTTGTAGCACCTCAGTTGCATGCACTTCAACCTTCGGTTATTTTTCAACAAGACGGTGCCCCACCACATTGGTTAATAATGGTTCGTGAGTTTCTGAATGCCACATTTCCGGACAGATGGATTGACGTCGACAGTCCTATGACATGGACACCTCGATCGCCGGACATAACCCCTCTAGACTTTTTCGCGTGAGATTATGTGAAAGACCAAGTTTACTCTAGCAGTGTTCCGGATGTCGAGATGTTGAAGAGAAGAATAACGGACGTCATTGGTTCTGTCTTTGCTGAGATATTAAACAAAACATGGCGTGAAATCAAATATCGCTTAAATTTCCTCTGGGTCACAAATGGAGCCCATGTGGAGGTGTACTTACACTGGAAAGAAAACTTTACTTGTGCACCATCATTGTCGTGAAATCCCCTTATTGTACCTGAAATACATTTATTATAATAATTTTCGTAATGTGGGAAAAACGTCATGGACACCCTGTATTACAATGAAGCTAATGGCTGAATATAAAGTAAAACTAACCAGCTGAGTGTTTAGTGTTTTACACGAAAACAAACTTAACGTTTGGATAATAGATGCTGCTAGAAACATTCCCAATTTATCTATTATTCCACAGATATCAGCTTAGTACTCACAATCTGGAGTTCTCGATGATATATTTAACATCATAAGCGCCGCTTTTTGCTTCAGTAAAGAATTACTTTATCGACATACATGCCTTTGATTTTCGTTTGACTTCTGTGCAATGTTCTTCTTCCTACATGGACTTTTAAATTTTCTTTTATTTTGTTTCGGTTATTAGTTGCTGCCAAAGAAAGATACCAGTCACGTACAAAACAAAATATTTGTTGTTGGTAAATCAACGAGATCCAAGACCAGCTTCTTTCTGGTTTTCTTTTTTGAAATGTATTCAAATCTGTTTTTATCTGATCGTTTTCATGTCGAACGCTATTCGAAAAGAAAACTTCGCAAAAGTATCTTCTTTGAAATTGAACTCTAAGATTTTCTCTAAATAAACTCTGTTTACCTTTTTCTATTCCCAAGTCACGAAGAAACTCAAGTAAATTCTTTTCCTTCGTGTTTCAGTTCATTGGGTGATGTTTCCGTTTGAGACTTTTTAACAAGGTCTTTTTCAGTTTCCACGTTTGCGGCATCCTTTACATTAATACCCGAATTAAATCATGACTTCATTATTTCCGGTGAACCGATTTAAAGAAAGAAATGGTTACCTATAGCCTTTCTATAAAATCATGCAGAAAAAGAAAAAAGTATGTCGTCGTCCTTTTACTGTTAACGTTTTTTCCTAACCGTTTAAAACATTTAAATGCAGTAGGAGATGGACAGTAATATTTTTATCAAACACTACATGCACATGATATAATAAAAGTATTCCTTGAAATTGCTCTTTAAAGTTCCCCATTCTATTTCTAATAGACTTTGTTGAGAGATACTGAAAGCGAAAATGGTAACGATGGTTGTAAAATAAATATCCCATTTCTCTGGTGTCTACAAAATCCATAAATAGAGATATCATGACGAAACACGGTAGGTGCCTAATTGATGGCATGGCGAAACGATTTAGCTTAAAAAGCGGTTCAGGATTGTACCACTAGAAGAATAATGCTGCAAACGCTAGAAAAGAACAGACACGTACAAGAATTTCCTGTTAACTGACAGCACAAACATTTCAGGATAAAATATGCTCAATATGCTGGTCGTAAGAGAAATTAATAGCATACTGAAAATAAAGAACGGTATGTGACACAGCTGCTCGCAGCCTGTCGCAGTCGATGTTGGTCACATCACTTCTATTGGTCGCTTTCAGGTCTGTGAGAGAGAGTATTGCGTCCTCATTTAATCTGGCTTTCAGATAAAGCCCGAAAATCCACGGAGTACTATCCGGTGAGCCGGCTGGACATGACTGGAAGAACCCTCAAAAGTAATGCATTCATTGCTAAATGTTCGACTGAGCAATTCCTTCTCCAGCGGACCGATATGCGGTGGTGCACCGTCTTGCATGAACACAGTAATGTCCAAAAAATGCTTTATCTTTTTCTTGGATTTACGCAATGATGCTTTGGATGTGCATCACTGTTAGTCTCTTGCGAAAGCCAGCGTATTGAGCGGATTTTGTCCTGAAACGTTTGTGCTGTTTATAAACAGTCAGGCACGTGTCTGTTCTTTTTTAAGTCTGCAACGCCATTGTTTCCCTATCGGCACAATTGTGAACTATTTTCAATTAAGTTAAATCGTTTCCACATGCCCTCAATAAGCTCTCTAAGAAGTTTCGTCGCAATATCTCCATTTTTCGGTTTTCTAGAAACCCATAAATAGGGATAGTTATTTTATAACCACTTGACAGCTTGCTATTACCAAGAAATGAGATATGAGATAATATAAATAAATATTCATTATGTTAGGCCAAAGCAAAAGTTTCCAGATTTTTATGGTTGAAGACATGTCGTGTTTACACAGTCATCTAGGCAGAAAGTCATCCTTCCTGACTATGATGGGTGACTTCTCTCTATCACAGTTTCCAAGAACAAAAGGATGATACTGCCGAAATGTTCGTATCTACGCAATTATAAAATGAAACACCATAACCTATGAGATGTTATGATCCTCTTTCTCCCAAAATGCTAACATTGCAGTGTTTCTCAATGTTTAAATCGTGCACATGTGCACTAGGGAACTATGTAAGTTTGTTCTTCTTATTCACTCACTTTCAGTGGAACTCGAGTCACTAAAATAAAATTCAAGGACTTACTTACAGTTAGTTTTTTATTCGGTGGAAACTCTCTAGGCAGTTCACTAATGAATAACCTTTAGGTAGGTTTTCCAACAAGAGCAAATTAACTGGAGTTAGGAAATACATCAATAGTAGATGAACAAACTCTAACACGGAATTTAGAACATCATTCGAACACCCAAGCTTCAAGAACAGACCGCTTCAGCGTAAGACAGCTTCCACGAATACTACACCATAGTTTGTGTGCTAGCTCCATACATTATATCTTGCTCTTAGCTTGTCAAACATGTACACTTCATTCACTATTGACCTCAAGATTGCAGCCAAAATATCATTCAGTCAGTGAGAAAACATTACGTTAAGTTTGAAACGCTAAAAGAGAACCAACTCAAAATTTATAAAGTGAAATACAACTAAAAATGAAAGGTAAATTAGAGTATACGTCACAACCTATTGATGGAATACACACTGTATAGGGGAGTTCTGCCGATGCTTCTGCTTGTGCGTTATAAAGCTAACTGATTCACCAGTTGCAACTGCGAGGAAAATTATTCAAAGTGAAGACGTCGTACCATATAATGAATGACTTCCCTCTCCGCATTGTTTAGCTACAGAACTTTAAAAATTCCTTCATCTACGCTCATATGGTGACTTGTGTGTGATTTAGATGATATATGTGCAAGGCAAGACATGTCGCTACCCTGTCTAAATACCCCTATACAAAGTGGGTCAATAGAATTACGTAAATGACATCATAATACGTATAAGGGAAAGTTTTGAAAGTTGCGGTAACATGCAAGTCGGAGTCAAGCACATGAGCAGACATACCCGTAACCCTAAACAGAAATAATCGCTCTTTCCACGTTAACAAGTGAGTTTCGGAAAAAAATGTGGTGCAGTGATAGCATGTCCGGCGCGTAACTGGAAGACACTGGGTTCGATTCCCGGTGGCGGCCGATAATAATTTTTCCGAGACTCACTTTTTAACGTGGAAAAAGCGATGATTTCTGTTTGGTGTTCCTGATCCACCCGTAACCACCACATAGCTTTGGGAAAGGTTGGGACCCAGGGAACAAATCAAGTCAGCTGTTGAAAATGCACTTTTTTACCCGGAAAAAATGGAACAAAAGACCAATACCAAAATTCTGCTTCAATACTGAATTAAATCAAGCTGTCCTTTCCATGTAACATAGCCAGAGAAATTGGGAAAAAAAATTATCGTCCTGGAACGGAAATTGAACCCGCATCTCCCAATGTGCTCTCGAGTACGCTAACCAATCGGGAGATGCTGGTTCGATTCCCATTCCAGGATGATAAAATTTTCAAATTTCTGTGGCTATGTTACATGGAAAGAACAGCTTGATTTAAGTCAGTATTAATTATTCCATATGATTCAACTTAATTCTTCTTCAAATTCGGTGAAACTTCAAATTGAGTTACCCATCGTATTTACCCGATCTCGCACTGGATGAATATTTTTATTACCCCGACTGAAATTCGCGCTGAAGAGAAGATATTTGCGGACATTTTGCACATTCAAGAGAACGTGACGACTCAGAAACGGACGATGGAAAACGAGGACTTTTTTCATGTTGTTCAGCAGTTAGACGAAAGATGCCAAAAGTGATCGTACCCGGGATTATTATTTTGAAGGACAATAAAGTAAGCTTCCTTAAACATTATATGTTGCTCATTTTTACCGTGCATTTACAGAACTTTATTGCCGCAGCTTGTATTCTACATAGTGCATTTTAGTGTTACAGTGCATCATTGTTGTACTGACAAGCCAAAAGCTTTACTCATATCCTAAAAGCAGCCTTTTCAATTGAAAATAATTTATGTACATTTAATTATAGGGAAACAAAAATATGTCGAAAGAAGATTTGGTTGTTACCTTTCTAGGGAATCAATTGGGGATTTGTACTGAAGTCATTAAACTTATAATTAATGTCTGTCATATCTCGAAATTCATTTTGGACTGTAATTTCTTCAATCATTTGTTTAAAAGTTCTATAATGATGGCAGAAATGTAATTCCAGAATTTTGGTTTCATATATATTTCGGTATTACTAGGGGTACCACAAAAACAAAAAACGAGATTCCAATCTCTGACGCACAAGGATATTGTAATATTTTTTTTTATAGAATTCCAGCAATTAATCGTCACCTTATAGCATTTTGAATGACAAAAATAATATATGAGAACGCCAGACAACGGGTGTTCCTTGAAAAATAAAGTTTTGACTTTTATAGCCAAAGCAAGCAGCAGATTTTCCACTTTCTTTTTAAGGAATTCATGTCAGTCAAACCGCTGAAAAATATAGGGTGCGTCAACGGGAATGCAATTTCGCCCGAAATGAATTTTGCGAGAATTCTGTACAGTACAGTTGCACACCGTTGTTATCTTCTTCTTGGCATTATATACATTCATATACGCATTTTAAGCTGAGTTTATTGAAAAGTTTGTTTTACCTCTTCTCAGGCATAGTTGTGAAATAAATTGCTTTTGGTAGGTATTTGATGACAGATAGCTGGTTCAATACTGGTTTATGAGATGTTAAAAAAAAAAAAAAAAATAAGGGAGAAAAGTATACTGTAAACGGAAACTGAATTACTACTTCCTCTATATTAAGAGTGAAATAATGGATGAAAAAGCTCAAAGTGTTTACAGGAAATGCTGTCAATCAGGGATGAAATAAAAAGATGATTTTCTATAAGCCGAAAGCACTTCCTTCCATAAGTTGCACGAATGCAATTTGGTGCAGAGTTTTTGAGCATGAGGTAATCATATTCATGCCCACCCTTTTCCCCAGAAAAATACTTTACTGATGATGCAGTGCGATCCCAAAATGGCACGGAAATCGGAACAAAAAGAAAAAAATTATGATTTATCTTCAGTTGCTGAAATTTCTGAAATATCCTTGAAAGCAAAAATCAAAGCCGCAGTTTCTTTCCTTTATTTCTTGAGAAGTTTGAAGTATTTCTTATGAAGCATAACCTCGCTTTGCAAAAGTTAGTAGACCCGCAGTCAGTTGTGCGTATATGCTCTAATTTAATTTCCATTTGATTTCTTTATTCTTGTTTAACTATGTTGCGTCTTGTCACTTTTTTGGCCTTAACATCACATTCCGTCCAAACGGGAATCCCGTCGTATCTTCAGCTGCACAAGACATAAGAGATTAAATGAGCAATCTAGAACTTACAGTGCTTTTTAAAGCACGTCTTTTGTAAAAAAAGTTCGTGCTTCTGTTATCGGTTTGTCCGTCCGTCCGTCCGTCTGTACCCACGGTATCTCTGCAACTATTATTCTGATTTGAAAAATTATTTTTGCATTGGGAAGCTTGAAATATGCAAATGATGATCCTTGATTTCGTTTTTTTTTACAATGTACAATTTCGCCGGTAGAGGGCGTAAATGCAGATGATATCGAATTCAAAAATACGTTTTATTCCACATATTTGCTTCTAAACATCCGATTGAAAAAAAAATTATATTTTTCGATTCCATTTATGTCGAAGAGTATTTTAGATATAGTTACTTTTTCAAATTACGCATAGATTTTCCGCTAGGGGGCGTCAAAAGTAATTATATTTTTCTCAGATTTGAAAAAAAAATTCATCAGCGGATACATCTCCTGATGGAAAATCTTTTGCATATAATTTCTAATTTTTGGTAAATAATACTTTGGCCACCACGGGGCGTAAGTGTTAATTTTTGCTTCTGACGTATTTGCCATAAAATCGTAGCTTCTAAAATATCGATTGAAAAATTCTTTCGTGGACTGATGCCACTCACATTGATAAACCATTTCCGAATATTTTCTTTTTAAAATATTACACAGTTTCTCCGCCAGGGGGCGTAGATGTACATCTTATTTTTGTCAATATCTCTACTTCTAAGAGTCCGATTTGAAAAATTCGTTCTTCGTTCTTCTTGTTTTACGTGTGACATGTTTTTCATATAATTTCAAAATTTTCAAATAATTCATAGACTTTCCTCTAGGGGGCGTAGCGGTAAATTGCGTTTACCCCTATATCTCTGCTTCTAAATCTCCGCTTTGAAAAATTGTTTCTGCACCGGATACAGCTCCTGATGGGAGATCGTTTGCACATAATTTCTAATTTTTGTAAAAAAATAGTTTGGCCACCAGGGGGCGTATATCTTAATTTCCGCTTCTGTTGTATTTGCAGCAAAACATAAGCTTCTAAATTCTCGATTGTAAAAAACGTCGTTTGTTGACCGATACTACTCATGTCGACAAACCGTTTAGGAAAATTTTCTTCTTGAAAAAACGCATGGTTTCTACGCCAGGGGCATAAATGTATAACTTATTTTTGTCAATATCTCTACTTCTAAGTGCACGATTTCAAAAATTCCTTCTTTGTTATATAATGTTTCCGATGCGAAATGTTTTTCTTATAAATTCAAAATTTTCAAGTAAACCATACATTTTCCGCTAGGGGGCACAATGGTAAATTGCGTTTTTTGCGTTATTTCTGCTCCTAAAGCTCTAATTTGAAACATTCTTCCTGTATCGCATACAAGACCTGATGGAAAATATTTTTCACATAATTTCTAATGTTTGGTAAAGAATGGTTTAGCCAGCAGGAGTCATATGTATTAATTTCTGCTTCTGAAGTATTTGTTGCAAAATCTGAGCTCCTGAAAACTCGACTAATTTTTTTTTTCTTCGACTGATACCGCTTATACGGATAAACCTTTTGAGAATGCTTTTTTCCTAAAATAATGCATGGTTTTCCCACCAGGGGACGTGAAGTCACATCTTATTTTTGTCGATAACTCTGTTTCTAAGTGCTCGTAAGCTCACGATTCCGTTTACAGCAATATCTTAGGGATTAAAAACTCGATTGAAAAACTTCTTTCTTTCGTCAGATACTATTGTTTTCCATACCGGCTCCATTGACTTTGAATAGCTTTGATAAATTTAATTTGCGTCAGAACGGATTCAAAAGACGTGTTTATTACACCCGAAAATTTGGTGCCAACTTTCTTGTTCTAACTGTTCTTGCCGAAATCCAAATTTGTACACTTGAAGTGGCAGACACAATATATGAATTAAGTTAAGAATTATGAGCATTCAAACAAAAGTAAATATAGTAACGAACGCTTCATCTACAACAAATAACTGTGTTCTGAATAAATTAAAACCTGTTGCGAACACAACAGAAAGTCACGAGCTTGGAAATGGTTTCCTGTGTCGCAACGTATTATCTGCTCCATTTAGATGATCTTCCAATCTCTAGGCAGCAAGTGAATGATATTGCACTGCTCAGAACTATTCTCGGACATTTCTACCACCTCAGGGTACAGCTTAACATTCACTCGTTGCCCCATTTTTTACAACATATTCGTAGCAAGCAAATGATGCTTTCTAAATTTGCACCTGACTGTTTTTCTGTTCATCGTATTGTCAGAATTCAAAGTGCTAAGTTTGCTAATTCGCCTCTAGGGGACCTGATGTCGAGCTGATAATGTCGACCGTCAGACACTTGCACCGATTCTCTTGGTTCTCCATCAACATCTGCTTCCGTCAGCCTGTTCAGCGGCTAATGCTCAAATTTTTTGCACACCCTCTATCTCATCGTCAAAAAAATAGTTGCACCCAGAAGGAAGCAACCGACAGGAATGAAACTTCGTGGATAGGTTTGACATCGTGAGACATGCAAATGATTCAGGCAGGTATCACGATTGGTAGGGCATGTAGCGCAAGCAAGTAGGGGTCGTAATGCTGTCCCCGACCGGCTATACAAGGTCGTCCCGTAGCGCGTGCTAACCCTTCTGACACGTGCTGTTGTGTTGGTTGGATCCTTTGCAAGTGAAGTATGCTTCGGAGAAAAGTTCGGAAGCAATTCTATCAGTTGGAGGAATTCGAGAGGAGCCGCATCGTCGGGCTCCGGGAAGCAGGATGGTCTTATCGGCGTATTACGCGAAATTCCGGTCGTTCTATGTCATAATAGGACGCTGTTGACGGCAGTGAATGGAACAAGGCAGGCAGAAGCGAAAGGACCGGTCTGGGAGACCTAGACGAACCACGGGGAGAGAGAGCCAACGGGTTGTCTGATATGCGCGGAGTGACACAACAGCCACGATTGCGGATATTCAGCGAGCAACTGTGCCCTCCATGCGTCGTGCGATTAGTGCCAGCACCATTGGTTGACGGCTACACTACGTAGGACTACACGCACGCAGACCGTTACGACAAGTGGCCTTAACACGATTGCATCGTCGGCAAAGACTGCAATGGTGTCGTGCCAGACTGTGAAGGAGCCACTCAGAATGGCAGCGGGTGATCTTCAGTGACGAGTTCCGCTTTTGTCTTGGAGGACACGACCAACGAATCTGTGTGTGGAGGCACCGTGGTCAACACCAAGACGAACGGTTTGTTGTCGAGCGTCACACGTCCAGGAGGCCTAGTGGGATGGTGTGGGGTGCAATTGCCTACGATGCCAGATCACCTTTGGTGTTCATTACAGACAATTTGACAGCCCAACGTTACGTTAATGAGGTCCTGCAACCAGTGGCTCTACCTTTTCTGATCGCTCACTCTGGTACGATTTTCCAACAGTACAACGCTCGTCCGCATACTGCTGCTGTCTCGAGAGCTTGCCTTCAAGGCACTGATACTCTGCAATGGCCAGGCGCATCGCCAGACCTATCGCCGATTGAAAATGTGTGAGATGCTATTGGACGCGATATCCACACTCCAGCCATACCGCACAATCTGCAGGAACTGCGTGAGAAGATTCAAGCTGCATGAGAGGGCTTATCGCAGGACATCATTTGGAACCTGTACAACTCCAGGCTGAGACGTCTGGCATGTTGCGTGAGCAAACATGGCGGCCCGTGCCCATACTGAGCGACACTACTTATTGGCGTGTAGCTCAATACATATTTCCCATATCCGTCTCAATGTTTAATCATTTATTGTTCCTGGTAGCCTTTACCTTCCTCCCGAATTTCATTGCAATCCGACATGTCCTTTTAGGTGAAACTACTTTTTTAACGATGAGTGTATATACAGTGCCGATTTTCGTAAATTAAGTAAGGGCAAAAACTTAAGCATTACAGCAGTAACCTCCAAATCACTAATGATCGTTATCAATAAACCGAATTTTGCCTGCCATGAGTACAGTCATCTGTCTTCATTTTAGAACCGCATCTGTATTTCAGGTTTTCTTTGAATTCGTCAGTCTTTTCGCTCTCTTATTTTCTCTGATAAGATGACTACCTCTTCATCTCTAATTTACAGCAACTAACTTGAGGAGGGAGAAAGGATCAGAATAAAGCAACACGCAAATAATTCATGTCTCATCCCACGTAGCAGAATCGCGGCGACGGGCGACGTAATTCGCCGATTTATTTTATACAGGCAGACAAAAACGATATTCCCAGAACCCTATTAAATCGTTTTCTTGCAGATTCCCGATCATGGATGTAAGCTTCCGCCTTTGGAAATTTCTGTAAACGAAAGATAGACGGAGTGAAGATTTATCCTGTAATCGTAATTTTTTTTTCTCGCGATGTTTCTTCAGAGTTCTGAGAAAGAACTGTCTGGTATTGTTGTTAAATATAATTTTATTTCAAAAATATTTGTGTTTCAGTTTTAACATGGAGGTAACAATTTCCGAAAAAAGAAAGTTAAACGGAGCCTCATAAATCCTGAATTCTTTTCCTCGCAATGTTCCCTCTACCCTGTATTGTCGTTAAATATAATTTTATTAGATAATTGTTTGTATTTCAGATTGGAAATGGTGGAAAAGTTTTCAAAAACGAAAGTTGGACAAAGCGAAAATTTCTTCCGTAATTACCCTCCGGCTGTTTTTTTCTTTTTTTCACTGGAGGTTTACCGACCACCGTGAGCAACTAAGTAGGCTATAAGCAGTCGCCCGTCCCTAATTTAGGGCCACTGGTTCCAGGGAAAGGAGAGAGACAGCGCTGTAAGACAAACAACATCCATGCCTCACGGGATTCAAACCTGAACCCATCTCGGACGAATGATCAGAAGCCATCACTTAGACCACTGCGCCATCAAGGCCGCCTGGTTTTCCTTACACTGTATTATTGTTTAATCATAATTTAATTACATAAATGTTTGTGTTTGAGATTGAAAATTGAGGAACATTTTCCGAAAACGGAAGTAGGAAGGAGTGAAGATTCTCCTGTAATAATATTTTGTAGGGATGCCTCTTTTTTTATTTTTGTTAAATATGATTTCATTCCATAAATCGTTCTGTATCATTTGAAAATGGTGGCAAAATTTTAGGTACAGGAATCCAGAACTTTGCTAGTTCTTGATGCTAGTTATCAATGCAATTGCTGTATTACCTAGTTTAGAATATAAGGTGGTCAGTTCTTTTCTCTCCTTTTTCAACTTTCTACCTGTACAAATGTTTGTTGTTATTTGCATCTAGTAGTTATAATATTTTGCCTAGTGACCACTCACAGAATATTTTGTGGCACCATGTTTTCTTTAGGAGACTGACCAGAAACTTTCTGCGATTGGAAGTATCACATGGACTTGAACTCAGACAATCAACGTAAAAACTAACGTCTTTACTTACCGCTTTCTGCCAGAAAGCAATTTTTTGTTTTATTTTGCATAACGCATCTCTGAAAATATATGTACAAGGGGATATCAATAAATACGTGTCCTACCGTCTGAATAATGTGCAGGTCGCTGCACCCGTTCTTCATGATTCTTTCCAAGATCGTCACGCAACCAGAATAGTCCCGTTCTCTAATATTAGAGCGACTGATCTCTCCTAGTCCTCTCCAGATGAGAATAAGTCGCGAATTAGTACCTGAGCTGAATCGCAACTCATCTGTGTAAAGAACATTCACTCACTGATCACACTTCCAAGCGTCGACTTCACATTAAACAAACGGGATCTCCGGGTGATGGAATTTAGAAGGACGCTAGTAATTCATCTCTTCACATAAAGGCGTTACTCACGAAGTCTTCTTCAAAGAGCATACGTCCAAACTCTCTATCCTGTAGCTTTGCAACTCTAAATGGAGTTGCCTAGCCGACATCTCTTCTTTCCGTCTGGCATTCAGACTCATATAGAGATCGTCTGCAGCAGTTGTGTCTGTGGTACTTGTTCTGGTCGACGATGTACTACATCTCATTTTAGTTAAAATTGTCTCTAGAGTCTTGACAAGACATTTTGTGGAGCAATCACTGCTCTGGAAACTTCCACCTAGGACGGACCTGCTTACATATTACCAAAGACTGTCTACCATTAAAAATCATCCATATGATATCTTCGTGGCGTAGCCAGTTCGATGAGCCCCTCAAGCGAAAGAAAGAGTTTTCCAAAACAGCTACAAAATGGGAGTGGACTCGAACGTCTATATTCCAGCTTACTCGAGGAAAAAAAAATGCGCGATTGTCTTCCACGTTGTGAAATTTGTATGTTTGCCAGTTTCAGTTCATTACCTTACCTATATGCTTAGGTACATTGTTTAAATCTGAGCACCAGTAGATCGCACCGATAGAATGATTATAACTCACTAATGTCAAGGCTTATTCTTCTGATGCTTGAAGGACTTAATATTGATTTCGTATCATTAATCCTCCAACTGTTTTCTATTTCTAAAACTCTTTTCCACTTCATTCTACAACTCCCAGTAACTTCACAGATTTTGCTTTCTTTGATTTTATTCTCTCAGGCTTATTATGGAATTATTTTCATTAGAATTTTCAAGCCGTCGACGAACCTAAAATACAATCGTAGCCAAAAGTCCTGCACCAGTAGAATGAAAGTCAAATGTTTGATATTTTAAGTCAACTTATACAGCGTAATGGGTAAAGTCGGGAATACAAATTATACATCATTTTAAAGGACATTTTGTGCTGAATGCAAATATTTTTACATAATGTTATTACCTGTAATAGAAGTGAAGTTCCAAGCAAAAATACAGTGCCTAATCACAAAAAGCAACAAATAGTGGAATTTGTGAAATAAGTGTACAATGCATTTAACGTAAAATTATTGTACAGTACATTATTGACACTTGCAGGACACTTGAAATAACTGACCAACAAGAAAAATACGCTTTAATATTTAATTGGATAACTACGGTTTCTTAGTAACAAAGTGCACCTTGTTGGCATGGAACTAATTAGCTTCTCTAGTTGTCCATTGGTGATAACACGGTGCCATACGGCCCTTAAAGAATCAAAATCCGTAACTGAGGTTGCAAGGGTGGTATGTATTAAAGTGATAATTAAGTCTGCAAGGGCCGTATAGCACCATGTTATCACCAATTGATAACTAGAGAAGTTCGTTAGTTCCACGCCAATAAGGTGCACTTTGTTACTAAGAAACAGTAGTTATCCAATTAAATATTGGGGACTGGGGGTTCGTCAGGCTTTTTCTTTAAAGCCTTTTTTCCTGGTTCCATGTCATCCACATACAGTGCTATAGAGATGGAGAAAGCCAGTGTAGAAAATCCAAGACACCTCGGACTGGAAAAAAACCCCAGGAAAACAGAATTGCTTGGTTTACATAACACTTGCGCAAAAGCGAATAAGTTTGATTTATTCATCCCAAAACAGTGTGTGTGTGTGCAAAGCACGTATCAAGACGACAAATCTGTAGCGATACATTCCGTCCGTGTAGCTTAGTTGGGAGATAAACTTACTCCGGAGTGAGGACGCCCGAACGTAGGAATGGGTGTACTGACCATTGGGTTCTTCGAAAAATGTGTGACGTTTGGTTCATACATCGTCTAGAATTAATGAAAGTTCGTTCTTTCTTCGCTTACAAAAAAAATAAAAATATAAAAGGGCGTTGATGTGACGTACTACAGAGGGATAGCACGTGTGCAGAGGACAAATCTGCAGCGATACATTCCGTCCGTGTAGCTTAGTTGGGAGAGCAACTTACTCCGGAGTAAGGAGGCACCGTTTTGATTCGTCACGGACGAACTTGTGATTTCACAGTGTGTTTTCGCGTATTTTCAAGTACATCTAATCTTTCTTTAAGATTTCATGTCATTTTTAATGGAATTGTGAGCTTTTTGCATGAAAATCAAGCAAATGTCCGCTCGTCACAGATTGGAAAGACCGCTTTAAAATTTTCAACCTTTATTTCAGTCATAGGAGGGCATTCCGTGTAATTACCAACGCACAGCAAATGTACGTTCCTTGTCCTAATCTGATCAAAATTTTTTTTGCGCCTTTAACTATATATCGGAATTCCTATGTAGTAATTTCCAATCAAAGTGCCGCACAATGAATAAAAGCAAGGCACACTTCACTGCTCATTTTGCTTCACGCTTTTAACCGACATGATTTTTAGACGATACCTAATGAACAGGCGAAGGATTCTCACAAAGACTTTTGCACTCCCAAACACTTACAAAATGCACAGAGGGTACTCAGTCTGCATACAGAAATTTAAAAGAAAGGAAAAAATAATAAAAGACCGTTTTAGTCTAACCCTTAAAGAACTCCATGGGATTTTAACAGATGTTTCCTTCGAAACACTGTTGTTTTTTTGCTCCCAACGCAGGCTTTTCGTCATTACATTTAACGCATTTTTAACGATTTTTTTGCCTATGTTAAAGTGTCTGACACTTTAAGCTCGAAGTTTCGCATTTCTCTCGTTTCGAAAAAATTGGATGGAGTAGAAAAAGTATGTATTTCAGCAAGTGGTTTGAGTCCGGCGTAGGATTAGACGATTTTCTTAAAATAAGCAAAGCTGCTTGTGTTGAGGCTGGATGGGATGTTTAAGACAAAGATATCTTCTGTTTAAGAAAGTACCATAAGAAAATAAAAAAGCTGCTACTAATTCTTGTCTTTATTTCCCCGCTAGTTATCTTGAATAAAGGTGTTTTAAAAACAGCAACGTAAATTAAAACTGTTCTTATCTCATGAATTAAATTGCATTTAAATTATTATTTAGTGAAAGACTTAATGAGAGAATAGAATTTGTTTCGTAAAAGGCTCGAATTTGCGCTCCGGTTTTAAAAATGTTCCCTAAGAAAATATTTGGAACAACTCCGTCAGGGTAGAAGTACAGAGACCGATCACTAAATTAGAGAACTTTATGCAGATGTATGAAAACTTCGTTTACGCAGGCAGCGTATATGCAAAATACTTGGTCATGTGTGTTACTACGAGATCTAACCAACTATTTAAGACTGCTACTTGTCAGTAGTTTTGATCAACATACGAAAAACAAACGATATTCTAGATGTTGATAAAAGGATTATTGTGGCTGCCCGTTTGGCTGAAACGACGATTTTGAAAACAGCACAGCTGATTCGTGTCTCAAAAGGTGAAATACCCCGGGTCTTTAGTCAGTAGAAAAATAACCACATTGCTTGTTTAAGCGGCGTAACTATAGCGCGACTGCAGTCTGTCAAGAACGAGATTGCCGTCGCCTGAGGAGACTTATACGGAGCAGAGGACTGCATAGATTTCCCGCTAGGGGCGTAAAGGTAAACTGTCTTTTTACAAATATCTCTTCTTTTAAAAATCCGATTTGGAAAATTCTTACTGCATCGCAGACAGTTCCCGATAGGAAAAGTTTTGCATTAATTTATGATTTTAAGTACAGAACGGTTTGGCCACTAGATGTGTAAGTGTGTATTTGTCCCACTGAGGTATTTGCAGCAAAATTCGAGCTTCTGAAAACTCGATGGAAAAAATTATTTGGTGGACGATACCGCCTAACTCCTAAAACATTTTGAGAATGCCTCTTATTTAAAATAATGCATAATTTTTCAGCAAGGAGGCCTAGATATATAACATATTTTTATCGATATCTCTGATTCTAAGAGTCCGATTTGAAAAATTCTTTCTTTGTTCTAGAGCGTTTCCAATGAAAAATGTTTTTCATGTAAATTCAAATGTTTCTTGATGTGCCACTGGAGGGAGTTAGATGAAGTTTCTGTTTACAGCAATATTTCGGGAACTAATAACCCGATTGAAAAAAAAATTCGTTTTCTGTCTGATATTACTAATTACGCAACCTTTTTGTGTATTTCCTTCCCCAAATAACGCACAATTAAGCCGCTAGGGGACGGGAATGTTCCATCTGTTTTTCACAATATCTTTGCTTCTAAATGTTTGATTTAAAAAACTCATTTATAACCTGATACTATTTACCTTGTGGAACACTTTAAGTTTGTATTTGAGTAGTTTTGTAGTTTACAGTTCTGTCACTAGATGGCGTTTTTGAACTTCTGTTTAGAACTGTATCTGCGCTTAGATGACATTTTCTTTTTTATTATATGTCATTTGCCAGAGTAAACATGAGCAGCATTATCATCTTTAACTAACGCACAGCTTTCCTGCTAGGGAGGTAAATGTCAAAGCTTATGTCTCGTTATCTCTGCTTCCGGGAGACGTATTTGAAAAGGTTTTTTTTTCCTTAGGATAGCTTTTGCCATGAAGAATACTTTTAACATATGTTTAAATTTTCCATTGCGCAAAAATCTTCCGCTAGAGGGGCTAGATTTATAACCTGTTTCTTTCTGTATTTCTTCTTTTAACTCTTCGATTTCAAAATCACTTTGTTTTTTATACCTTCCTTGTCCTACGAGAAACTTTTGTTCACTGTTTGCTAATTTTCGTAACATCCTTTTTACCCGCTAGAAGTAGTAAGTAGCTGTTTCTGGATGTTTTATCGATTGTAGAAATCCGGCGGATTTCTTTTTAACCGGTTACATCGGCATTGAGTAACTTTGATAAATTTGATTCGCGTCGGAAAAGATTAAAAATATGTGCGCATTACAACCGAAAATTGAGTGTCATCTTTTTTGTTTAAAATAAGAGACAGTGGCTCTTATTAGCTCCGAATTATAGAAATTTCCTTGTACTTTAAGTGTGTTGAAGGGTAATAAATATAAATTGTTTTCATAGATTTCCTGTTACTTTTCATGCCATTATCAGATTTTTCATATGCAAGCCTAGTAGTTACTTCATTGTTTTTAATATGTAAATCAGGATGTGCTAGAATTTAAAAAGAAACCTGTTAAAGCAAAAACGTTGTTAAGTGCCAATTATAATTTCAGTACCTTCGCAGTACTAAGCACTGCAGTCTTTCTTGGAACATGGGCAATGACAGCGACTTGTCTGGTGTAATGAGAACATATCATTTGAATCATTTTGGGTCACAAAAATAATTTTTCATGGAGGTGTTTTAGAAAAGGAAAAAATTAGGTAAAGAGAAATTACATTTAAATCTACTAACGAAAAATCTTCATTTTATTTAAAATACAAAATGTGAACATGATTCTTTGGAGTGAAAACAACTGGTTGCTAAAATAATATATTTTACTACTTTTTTTGGAATCGGTAAAACATTAGCGATTAGAAATGGCTGCTTTTGCTCACTAGCTGCAGAAATGTGGGTTATAAAAATAACAAGTTGTAAAAACAAGGTTCTTCATAGAACCAGTGCCAGATTAAAGGCTATTGAGGCCCTAGGCCAAATTTTCTATGCGCCCCACCCGGCCACCCATATATGAATTTGCTCCTATAATATTTTCTAATAAACTTATCTTTAAGTTAAGAATATAATAATTGGTAGTATAACTTTATTGTTAAATAAGTATTGTTTAAATAAAATAAAATTTGATTTAACTTATTAAATTAAAGGTTATAAAAATATTTGTAAACATAGACAAAGAGGTTCATACTTATCCAGGAGGAACACTTTACATTTTGAAAACCTTAGACTTACATTTGAAACCAGAACACGATGTGTTCTTATAACACGAACGTAAACAATAGTATTTCTTGTTTTGATTCTTTAAATTTGCATTACAAAAACAAAAATTTATAAATTATATAAAAATTAATTGTAAGGTGTTTTAGGAAATGATATATAACTGACACATGTTTTTACAAGTTTGATTTATTTGTACATAGGAAATCATTATTTGTACGCTGTCTATCGCAATCGTACGAACAGGGGCGTGTTCGCAATACAGCTATTATTACGTTCTTATTTCGTTAGCTATCATTCAAGATAAAATAAAAAAATACTACTACCTTATTTTATTCAAGTAAATTAAAATAACGGTACCTCCCTTTTCTAAGGTTTATGTTCTATTCACTCCGTTTATCTGGATTCTACACCTGCGGCCCTCCAGAGTCTGCGGCCCCCAGGCCGCGGCCTAGTTGGCTTAGTGGTAAATCCGCCGCAGCGTAGAACATATAAGCGAAGAGTTGTAAAATGCAATTATTTGAAGAGTTAAGGAGGAAATCGTAATATTGATAATTTTACGTTCCATACGTGCGTTCTTGAAGAATAAAATGGACGCAAAACGCACGCTCTTTATAGCCAATAGTCTTAAGACAAGATAGATTATATTCAATTAGATTTTGAAAACTGGATATAATCATGCAAATAGGAATATATACTGGCGCTACTTATCAGCAAACCTGTGCATTGTGAAAAATCAGAAAACTTAGGCAATATATTCTAATTGCGGCACCTGGTCGATAGCAAATCAATTTTCCAACTACGACTTTGAAAAGCAGACATAAAAACGTCTTCCACAGGTACGCCCTTAGCAGAAAAACTCTGCTGTACTTAAACCTGTTAATGTTCCATTCCTTTGGCGTAGTAAATGGCATGGTGTACATAAAGGAATTTTTAGTCGAAGCGGAGGTAAAGTTGCAAGCACAAAAGCCCACTTATGCTCCCTAGCAGCAAGGCTTTCCGTTAAGAAAAATTCAAAAACATAGCTAAATACTTCGTACACATTGTGCTGTTCAATACGAAAGAAAATTTAATTCGGGAATTGTTCGGCAGAGATATCGAAAAAAGTTAAATATACATTTCAGCCGTCTGGAGGGAAAACAGTGTCTTTTTGAGCAGTGTCCGATCAAACACATTTTGTTTTTCAATCGGGTTTCTAAATGTGCACATACAACGGCAAATACTGTATTTGTAAACGGAAATACATCCGTACGCCTTGCAATAAATGCTATCCGACGTAAAAAGAGCTGAAGAGCTTTTCGAACCGGGATTTTAAAATCAAACGTATCAAGGGAAAAGAAAACTATACGTATTTATATCATGAAAACGGTAAAATATCGTAAGTATTAACTGCATGCAAAATAGTCTGTACACAAATAAGAGTATCTCAAGGCTTATTCTTTACGCTATGTCGTGCTGTCTACTTTTCGCATTTAATCGCTACGCAGATTAAAACTTGAAAAAAAATTGGTATTACGACAAACACATAATCACCGAACGAAACAATCCATTGAGATTACTTGTTGCTTTCGATACTCATATGTAGACATTGAAATATTCTTCCAGATAAAATCATATTTTTCTGATTTTTATTTACCTAAAAGCGCAACATCTACTTTCAAAAGTTTCTATTATTATTCTGTAATGTACTATAACGAAGTAAATCTCTCCGTCATTTTTATCCACGCCGGGGCTCGAACCCAGGTCTCCTCATTCCGGAATAAGTCACTCTACCAATTGAGCTACACAGACGTTCGTTGTCGCCGCAATCTGCCTTTATGTCGTGTGTGTCCTACTGGGCCTGCACGTCACAGTACGCTTTTTACTTTGGACAGCTTTTCGGGTTCAACGTGTAAATACAAAGTCGGAAAAGAAAGTACAAAAAACAAAAATACTAAGCACTGTATTCAATTTCATATATCGAGCCATAAATTATTGTTTACGTTTAGGGCTTTGGAAAGTGGAATTGGCCCTTAAGTTGGTTCCACCTAAAATCTCTGCCTTATGTTTCCAATGGTAAAACTTCTTTACCTATTTTCTTCGCAATTAATGTATTCCCGAGGATGAAACTTTTCACATTCACAAAAACTAACTTTACGTTTTAGCGTGGGACACTTAATACTTGCTAAAATATAACCATAATTAAGCAATCCAACATTTGTCTGTGCACTGACGTCATCAATGTACAGGTCGCGCCATCTATTAACAGGTCTGAACATTACTCAAAGAAAAATGATTGATTTTTAATGTAATTATGGTTATGTTTTAGCAAGTATTAAGTATCCCATGCTATAACTTATAATTAGTTTTACCGATGTGCAAATTTTCATCCTTGGGAATACATTAATTTCGAAGAAAATATGTAAAGAAATTTTACTATTGGAAATACAATGTATGAGGCAGAGATATTAGGTGAAACCACCTTAACGGGCTTGAAAGAATTAACTTGAGGTTAGGAAAATAGACTGGTATCAGCCCCAGCAAACATATTCGTTGCCTAAGAAGAGGGCTGAACGTAGCTGGAACGAGTGAACCTCCGCATTAGAAAGCGATGTTTTATCCTTAGCTTTGTCATTCAAAGTGGTCCTTTCGGAAGATAATTAACATTAAGGGTTTCTGACTGATTACCTTTTGAAAAAGTTCTATAACAATGGCGGCGAATCTAAGAACTTGTTTCTGCAATGTCAATATCAGAGCGACACTACTTTCTCTAACATGTACTGGATCAAAATGAACAAAGACATCGCTCTTTCCACGTTTTAGCAACACACAGCAACCGAAAAATTGTTATTCTGCCACTGCTGGAGAATCGAATCCCAGATCTCTCGATATCTAGTCGAGCGCGTTAGCCTTACACCACGGTGGCAAACAATCCACGGCGCTATGTGTGTTTTTCTGTCAGCTTCTGACATCATAAATCCGGAAGATGGGCTCAGCTTCTGAGACGTCTCTCTATCTAGTGGGCATTAACGGCACTGGCTATATAATAATCATAGTAGTTAAATCCAAAAGGGCGAGATCCAAACCCTCCAAATACGTGGCGTCAGTGAATAAACAAAGGAAATCCTCCAAATACAGTGAATAAACAAAGGAAATCCTCCAAATACAGTGAATAAACATAGGAAATCCTCCAAATACAGTGAATAAACAAAGAAAATCCTCCAAATACGTGGCGTCAGTGAATATGTCTTTGTTTATTCACTGACGCCACGTATTTGGAGGATTTTCACTATTTTCTGGATCATGAAGCAAAGAAAATAAAACTAGAAGCAAGATCTTATAAGGAATAAAATAGGTTTATGGTTGTTACTGCTGATAAAAGGGGGCGAAAGAGAACTGTTTTTTCGTTGGTTTCGTAAACACCGCCAGCTATATGAGCAATTCTGTTTGGGGTCGAACAGAAAACTTCGGGCACCATTTACTTCAGGTACATCGACCGCTTAAAGCTTAATGGTCTGTAAAATATCAAACGTTCTGTAATGATTTTTCACCGTCTTCTAAATGCCGAAAAATGTACCTATCAAATTATCTTTGCTCGGGTGATTTTTTTCATTGTAGTTATTTTTAAAGACTTTTCTATTGATATTACAATGCTTATAAAAAACATAAAAATTTAGAGAAGTTAGAAATACTTCTAACAGTTTAGATCCATTCTATACTTTAGAGGAAGATATAAAATACAATGGAATCGACATGCATGTACTTGTTACGTATCTCGATATAGTTTAAGGCTCACAATAGATTAAACCGAAAGTTCTTTTTGACCATCTGTTTTGTGATTCCTCTCCATAAACAGAGGTGGCATGAATTTTTGTTCCGTGGCTATGAAGCACATATGGGATATGAAGAAGCTATGGATGGCTGAAGAAAGAATATTCCAAAAGAAATTTCCTCGAACGGCGAATGCTTCCTTTCCTATCTCTTTCTCTCACACACAAACATGTATTCATTGTTCTTCTCTTCCGCAATAAAACAACGTAGTATATTGCTTTTGCTCAACCTTTAACCGTTTTATAACTTTGCCATAATAGTTACGATCCGTTCCCGTCGAACAAAGCAGATTATTTTTGTTTGCTCAAGTGTCCTCAGAAGAAGCCAACTCTATAATTTGCTTCCTTCAGTTATTTTCAGTGAGCCGTAAATAAATACAGTCTCTTCTGCAGAAGCTTGATTACATAAATTTAATACTGGCAAGCGTGCCATTATTGTTAACCTGTCAACAAAACTATTTATAAAGATTTACTATGCACATTGTTTGAACTATACGGTTGAGTAGTCTGTGATAATATATATCGTATTTTAATATGAAAGGATTCATCGAGAATTAATCGGCTAAATGCACTACGCGTCTGCAGAGTTTCTCCAGAATTTACAAAAAGAACGAAATATAAAACGAAAATAATCCAGACAGTACTCTTAAGAGCACTTTGTAGGTAATTTATGCTATCAATCTTTTTCATGCGAAGATCTTTGTGGGTGTGAAATAAAACGACTGATTCGAGATGAAAATATTTACTAAATTATGGCGACGACAATAGAAAGTATTTCGACTGCTTAGTTTTTCAAAAACAATATTTATTTTTTATTATTATTCTCCCATATTTTTCATATTTAGACGAACGCAAGAAACTACCCTCACCAGTGGCGTAACTACCACCCGCGCAGCACCTGAAGCTTCGGGGGCGGGGGGCGTTGGGCGGGGGTGGGGGCAGGTAACAAAGGAGCGTACTGAAGCTGTCAGTTATAGTTTTATGAAAAAATTCGAACACGCACAATAACTAACCCAAAGATTCATATTTGCTTTAAGATATATTCAGCTTCGCCTAAATAAATGCATAGTTTCACTTTTAAAACGCTGAATGTCCTACAAATTGAAAGTTTTCGGCTCTTTGACTTCGGGTTGTAATACGATTGCTCTGTAATGGGTTGTAAATAATACGATCGCTCTCCAATCGCCCTCTCGCTGCACTGCTGAGGAAAAGCGCGAGGCCACAGTGGGATTCCTCGTGTAGGATGTGGGAAAACAGTCAGCTACCTAGGATTACGTGCACGACAGGTTTCAACAGTTATTCACAGCAGCCGCAGATCTGCCATCTGTAAAGGGGTGATTTTTTCAAGTGATTTATTTTAGTTTTAAACAAAGCAGCTACACGTATTGTCAAATCTATTACTTAAAAAGTTAAAACTACAGGGCGGCTCTAGGTACCACCATTATTTTTGCAGACACTTTTCCTGACTTCCGAAATCCCCCCCCCCCCCCCCCCCCCCGACCACCACACACACAAGCACCGCGAAAAATGCATCCTCCCTCGTTCTCGAAATCCTAGGAAAATTACTGTGCTTAGGAGTGCTGAAGTAAACCTTTCGGGGGAGGGGCGCACGTTGTGCTAGTTACGCTACTGAACCTGACACCTGTGAAATGTGATGTAGTTACGAAAGTCTGCCTGCGCATGCGCTAGCTAAAATCTGACCTCAAGATAGAAAGAAAAGCTGAATCACAAATGTGTTAGTGTTGCGGATTGATACGTTTTTGTCTAAGATACCTACAGGTTCCCCTCCATCGTGTTGTACATCATTTTAAAGCTCTCGTGAGTTAAGGAAGCCCAATTTCGCTACGACGCATACTGTCGGGAAAGATGCGTAGCATCAAAATGCATTTTTGTAATGGCTTTTACCACATTTAGCATTAGGTTTTCGTACTTTATGCAGATTGCAATAAGATAGTGTTACATTTATGTAAAACGTGTTGGAATACTATTCGGCGATAGTCTTCTAAAATATATTTTTGAATAGCAATTAAATTAAATATTGTTGCGACACTTCGTGGAACAGCATTCAAAAATTAGATTTCAACAATGGTTTTTAATACTACCGTTACCCATTTTAGTTACATCCAAATTGTTTTCTTGGGATTTACTTTACTACTGGCGGGAAAAATGCATTGCATCAAAATTTGTGACGTATACACCTGTTTAACTTGCCTTATGAGTTTATTTTGCTTTGTGCAAAAGATTTTCTTACAAATCAGCACAATGTTTCCCCGAATAGCTTGTTCCTTTGGCAACACTGACAGTGAGTCATAACCAATTAAATCTCGACGTTGGATGGGGAAAAAAATTGGGAGTATATAGAGACATTGCAAATAGATTGTGAAGAGCGTATATAGCGAAACACATTGGATCCTGTTAGATGTCAAAGCTGTAGATGGCCTTTTGGTTAATATGTCTGTCTGTTGAAGCAAAAGTCTTACGAGTGATCCGAAGTAGGTATGATGTGTTGAACCGCAAATTCGGACGAACGTCGGATGGGTACGTTAAGCCGTCGGACCCGAGGTACCATCCCCTTACCCCCATTAAAAATAAGAGGTTTCTAGCGTGAGCCCATGGGTTCCACCTAATGTCACTTCGTTTCTGATACTCTCCTCAAAAGCCTGTTTTTTTGTTTTCTTGTTTTTGTTTTGTTTTTTTGGATGAGAGGTTTGACGACCATCGTGAGCAACTCACTGAGCTATAAACAGTTGTCCGTTACTAATTTAGTGCCACTGGTTCCAGGGAAAGGAGAGAGCCAGTGCCGTAAAACAAACACAACATCCATGCTTCAGTGGGATTCGAACCCGGATCCCTTTCAGACGAATGATCAGAAGCCATCGCTTAGACAACTGCGCCAAAGGGGCGGCGTTGCTAGTCTCGCCTAAACGCTCTATGTGGTTGTGAACCCTACATAAATATTCGTTGAGTTAGAGTGTGTCTGTCAGATATCTATTTAAATCAACGAATGCGTACTGTTCTTATATGATTCACATTTATGTAGAGACAAGATTTACTTATTGTCAGTAGATAAAAACACCCCGTGATGATTATATTAATGTCTTGAATTTTCAGTGAGTGGAAAAGTGAAGGAACAAGTTGCCATTACTCATAAGTACTGATTCTTTCACCTTGAAATATATTATTATTATAATGTTTTTAAGAAGAATGAGATTGCACCTCTTCCTGAGGCTTTTCTTCTCTTTCTTACGGGACAGGTACGACGTACCAAGTCTGGGAAGTGGTATTTCTTTCTTTCAGTTGTCCAGGGACTTCCTTACTATCCTACAACTGTTCAGGATTGCTGCCTTCTGTAGTTCCATGTAGGTGTTAAGTTGAAGGTCTAGTGTCTGTATAGACCCGTGAATGGTTTTAGGTACAAATCCTGTGGCTGATGTTACTATGGTGTCGTTTTCCATATGCCACATTTCCCTGACTTCGTATCGTAGGTCGTTATACTTTGACAGTTTCTCTCCGTGCGTCTTCTGGGTGTTGTACGTGTTGATCAAGCTATATCAATGAGGTAGATAGACTTCTTCTCTTTGCCGACCAGGACGATGTCGGGCCGATTGTGTGTGATGGTCTTATCCGTTCTAATCGATCTGTCCCAGTACATCTTGTGGGTGTTGTTCTCTAGTGGCGTTGTTAGCTCATACTTGTAGTTGGGGACAGGCTCAGTTTTAATGAGGAGGTGCTTTCTTGCCAATTTCTGATGGACAATCTTGGCGACTTGATTGTGCCTGCTGTGATATGTTGAATGGCCTCTGGAGCTTGATGGCATTGCCGACATGTGTCGCTTTCCACTGACGTGTCCTTCAGGATATGTTTCCAGTAGTTTTTTTTGTTTACAACTTGATCTTGTTTAGCCATCAAGTACCCTTAGGTCTCGTGAAAGAGTGATCCGTTTGTTAGCCATGCATTGGATGCAGTCTTATCCACTTGGTCCGATTGCAGATCATTGTAGTGTCTTCCGTGTAGGACTTTCTTGCCCCAAGCTTCTTCTTTTGGCTCCCTCGTTCCAATCTCTGTTCTGAGTAGAGAGGTCTAGGGATGTGTACTTCTTGTCACTCTGGTTTATCGCTTGGTGAAGGGGTCCCTTGCTCTGATGGAAGTATTTTCTGAGGCTGCTGATTTATTTGTCTCTGTGTTAATATATTATTATTTTTATTATTATTAGTAGTAGTAGTAGTATTTTTATTATTATTAGTAGTAGTAGTAATCGTAGTATTTTTATTATTATATTATTATTATTATTAGTAGTAGTAGTGGTATTTTTATTATTATATTATTATTATTTAATTTCTGCCTCCAGCTCGGTTGATTTTATTCTAGTCGCTGTTTGCACTATAGAAAAACGCCTAGCTTCAGCGTTCATTTCGTTGTCCATTTAATACGCTTTCTGTTCTCCCAGTGGCGGTTACATCATTGTGGGTCAGCGAACTTGAAGAGCACATGACAGTGGAATCTCCCGAGAGAGTGTGTTCTTTCGCATATTATTATTATTAATAGTAGTAGTAGTAGTAGTAGTAGTAGTATTTACTTAGCTTTTTCAGATGTGAGATTTATGTTCAACGAGGTAAAATTAATTCATCAGTTAAATACATAAGCAACTGCACCAAAAGCTGAAAACTCTAAAAGCAGCTGCGTTCGTTATTCAGACTTATACCGAATTTTAGTAGAAATACAGGGTTTCGGAATGAAACTGATCGATTAAGAAATGTACTGTAATAATTTTTCCTTTAGTGGACCTACAATCATATAGTTTCGAGTACATGGAGGAATACTTGCCACGTTTCAGTGGTCCACCGTAGACATCTCAAAATACGAAGGAAACTGAAATGTTACAGTTAATTGGCATAATCACTCCCATTGTTAATTAGCGATAACGTTTTCACCATGTAGTTGTAACGACCCTCGGGATCACGTTGCTCTAGCTTTTCTACCAACTGCAGTTTGCACACACGAAGTTTCAGCCTCTTGTGCGCCGCGTCGTGAACTGTTGACTTCGAAATATCCAGTTGCTCTTTCGAAACAGAGTTCCTATAACTTTGTTGATATGCCGTGCGAATGGCTTCCAAGCACTCAGGCGTCGATTTTTAAGTTCCTCCAGAATTGTGTCTGTAAGATCTTCCTTGAATCAACACGTGGTAGAATTCGGACATACGCATGTAGCACATGGTGGGTGGATACGGTCCTAATACGTCAGCGTATTAACCAGATCCAGAGAATGACCCTACTAGGAATCACCGGGTATTTTCGTACAACCTCGATCCTAGCGCTGCAAAAACTGACGCTTTGGCTGTTATAGTAGTGGAAATGGAGGTAGCAATGCACTGCTTTAAGCTAGGTAATGATGCCCATGTACTCGGTGGCCGTTACCAAGCTTCTAACCTGGAACTCGCCTGGAACCTTCTCCGACCTGAAACTGCCGGGTGGACTGGTCCGTCCAACCGTCAGACGAGATTTTTCCCAAATGGAATGGAGTTTTGCCAACGGGAGTAGGGCATGAGCTGTTCACTGATGTGTGAAAGATTAACAATGAGTTTGGAGCAGGATTCTGTGCGCTGTCGAATGGTAACGAAGCGGTTGAAGAATGTTTCAAACGATCGCAGAATGCGTCCGTATTCCACGCGGAGCTTCTAGTGATGGAGAAGGCGCTTACTTAGGCCTTACCGAGTAGAAATGCAGACGAAATAAAAATTCACTCAGACAGCGAGGCAGCACTGAAGGCTCTGAAGCAGCTGGCGAAGGAGTGGTAAGTTTCCATTGGGTCCAAAGCCATGTCGGGACCAAGCGAGACGATAGAGCAGATGAGTTGGCAAAACAAGCCACAACGATGGGTAACACCATGTTAAAACGCCTCAGAAATATGAACGTGCAGTACTAGATGAATGGCAGAAAATGTGGAGTACGAGAGATAGTGGAATGAAGATCCACCACATGTTCCCAAAAGTATCGACGAAAAGATCCTAAACCAGGCATTAAACGGCCATGGCCTCTACCCTGAACACATAGGAACATTTGCCCTAAACTAACGAGCATGTCGTTGAGGCGGTCAGACCGCAAGCATGATCCATTTTGTGTACAAATGTAATTTTATTTCAGGTTTTAGGGATGTACAGATCCTTGGGCGAATAGTAACCAGGACTCAAGAACTTTGATCCAGTCCACTAAAAACAGAGAAAGAATCATCGCCCTTGTGATCAAGAAGAGGAGTTCTTCATCATCCCAAAAAGGGTGATTGTACCAGAGGTGGATACCGTGCACTCCGAATCTGAATGAGGACGACGCAAGGCAAATATTATAATTACCATAATTACGATCATTGCAAAGTTCCATAGTGACATAGTTTGTAAACCCAGGAAAGAGCACATAATACATGTCGAATTGTTAAGGTTTACTTGTGGTTTAATATTTTAATAAAGGAACAGTCGTCCCAAACTAAAGGAAGAATGTTCGAAGGGTGAAAACTCTCCCAACGGTCACCAACATTTTCGGCCTAAGCCCGGCATGTCGCAAGGAGGTGTCCTGGCTTGGTGCCATTCGGTTTGTGGTACGATTGCGGTGGCCTCGCGGGTTGGTCTCGCGATCGAGCTCGCGGATAATGTGATTGACAGAGGGTCTCACGACAGAATTGCTCTCGCGACGCGATCACATGAATTAACTTAAATGAATCCCATTACACCCTGGGGAGCCAGTTACAGACGGAACAGGAAGAGTCATCAGCTGCCATCTTTTGACGGTATTCTTGGCCGGCGGCTTACGTCCTGCAAAATGTGAGCAAAACGTTCCTCTGGAAACTTAAATTCTGCGAGCCAGTGATGGCACTACATTTTCTGCTGACGTGGGAAAGGCGCCATTTATAGATATGTCGTCCTTCATCTCTGCGCATGGGTCGCTTGCTGGCAATCTGCACTCTTGTCAAACTTGCGGCGTTTACGTATTTATTGGCACAAACAGAGTGCACGTGTCGTCATTACAAGTTATTAATTGCCACTCCGGTGATGCAATGATCTAAGCGTTGGCTCCTGATCATTCGTCCCAGATGGGTCCGAGTTTGAATCCCGAGAAGTCCTGGACGTTGTGTTTGGGCTCTCTCCCTTCCCTGAAACCAGTGCCATTGAATTACGGACGAGCGACTGCTTTTATCCCATGGCGTTGTTCACGGTGGTCGTTAAGCCTCTAAACAAACAAACAAACAAAAACAATTATTTTTATTTCATCGATCAATTTCATCCTGTATACGTTGTATAAGCAATTACACGCCACTATGTTGGCCTAGTGGTCAGAGGCAAATATTTATGGCTAGTCGCTGAACTGGACTTTGGTTGGAGTCCTGAATGAGGTATGGGTACCGCGTTTGTCCAATAGCCCTGGATCTCTCATTTCTTTCGTGTCTTTGCCTAGAATTCAGGGACGGACAGCTCCCTATGCACCTTCAAGGTTCTCATGGTGGTGGTTAAACCACGAAATTAAAAGAAAGGAAGTTAGACATCCAGCATCCCGGGTACATTCATCCAAGCTACATTTACCTATGGGGTCAGTTTTGTACATCACGCACTAGTTCAAATCTACAGAGCTGCTGTCCATCGGGGGTTTGCACTTTTAAAGGGAGCTATATCCAACATATTTACGGTTTGTACATCATAACAAGTCTCTCAGACGATTTTGGTAAACCGTAATAGTAGTTCTAATGACTCCAGACATTAGGTGTCTGTTAACTATGAATTACACCAGACATCACCAGTCAGTTAACTTCTGTCATATCAAATACTGTATGAGGGGTGGTAACTCGTACTAACCTATTTCATTTGCCTTACCATCTTATGCTACACGGTTCATCCTGGAGATTTGTTAAGCTGGGCTAGCGTACGCCCAGTACTGTATCATGAAGTCCCATAAAACGTGGTAACGAAAAAATGTCATTAACAATACTATGGTTCCTCAAGGATGTTGGTGCATATGTTTAATATATAGAGAGCATTACCAGAATCAATCCTGAGCAACAGTGGCAAAATAATATCACTGACTGAATAACAAAACGAAAAGGTGGTTCATTGCGAAGGAGAAACAAATATGAAATTATAGGGTGTGTGGTTAACCCTCATGATGCCGCTTCTTACCGTTAGAGACAGGAAGTAGCTCTGTAGAGATTTCGTATTAGCCCCTGTTTTTGTGATTGTCTCACCCAAAGAATTTTAGGTCATTCTTTCTTGGGTCCCCAAAACTGTACTGGCAAATTTACAAAAACAAATCGGGCCGTTCCGGTGGTGCAGTGGTTTAAGCGATGGCTTCTGATCATTCCCCCAGGGAGGGATCTGGGTTCGAATCCCGGATAAGGCATGGATACTTGTGTCTCCCTTTCGGCACTGGCTCTCAATGTGTTACTTGATCATTTGGCGTATTGTATACCATGCTCGCTATGTACACTGAAATGCCAGAAAAACTGGTACAGACGAACTTATGCAAAATACATAGCAACGTCACGTATGCACGTACTCGGTTGTGTCCGCCAGTGCGTATATAAAGCAATAGACATCCTTACCAGATGTCAGAGCTGTTTTCGGCACGAGAATGACAAGTAATAACGATTTAAGCGATTTTCAACGCGGAGTCATAGTTGGCGCTCGTGAGATGGGTGATAGTATTTCGGAGGTAGAAACGAAGTTCGGATTTTCAAGGACGACCATTGCAAGGGTGTACCGTGACTACAAGAATTCCGGTAAAATCTCCAACCTACGATACCAGTGTGGCCGTAAAAAAGACATTGGGTGAACGTGACCATCGTCGGCTGCCAAGAATCGTTTCACGCGATAGGCGTGCAACAATCTCGCTGGTATCATCGGAATTTAATGCTGGAGCCTCAACAAGCATCAGCGTCCGGACTGTGTAACGTACCCTGCACGATATGGGCTTTGAGAACCGACGCCCAACCCGAGTCCCCTTGATGGGTGCACGACACAGACCTACGCGCCTCGCTTGGGCACGGAAACACCGCCAATGCACACGTGATGACTGGTAAAAAGTAGCGTGGTTTGACGAGTCGCGTTTCCAACTGTATCGGACAGATGGAAGGATTCGTGTGTGGCCAAAACCTCATGAAACCATGGATCCCGCCTGTCAACAGGGAACTGTTCCGGCTTGTGGGAGGGGGTCTGTAATGGTATGGGGTGTGTTTAGCTGGACTTCACTGGGAACCCTGGTACGTCTACAATCGTATGTGACTGGCCAACGCTACGTGCGCATTCTTTCTGACGAGGTACGCCCGTTCATGTCCTGCATTCATGCTAATGGTTGCGCCTGTTCCACGTCCCATTATGGTTCGAGGAGCATTCATCTGAGTTTAGGATGTTGCCATTCCCACCCAAGTCCCCAGATCTGAACGTGATAGAACACATTTGGGATGCCATGCAATGCGCTATCGAACACAGGAATCCGATACCTCGGAATACACCCGAATTGTGGAACGCTCTGCAGGAAGTACGGTGTGCATGCCTATAGCATATCTCCAGAAGCCAGTGGAGTCCACGCCCCGTCGTATTTCTGCAGTCCTGCGCTCCCGTGGGGGACCTACCAAGTGTTAGACTGGTGTACCAGTTTTTCTGGCACTTCAGTGTATGAACAAATGTCGAGAAGTAACGTTTCTCCCAAATAAATACAAACTATTCGGAAAAGTAATATATATATATACACATTAATATTGTTCTGAATAAAGCGATTTTTGATGATTCTCACTATCACGAATAAATCTTTAAATGTTATATGTAATTTACAGAAAAAAAAGCTATTGTTAGTGGAAAAGTTGATATCAAAACATTGAAAAATTTTCTTTTTTTCAAATATATTTTTGTCACTTTTCTCTCAAGTATACTGTACTCTAAGAATTTATTTTAAGAAATTTTTATTACTTCTTAACATTTCATGAGCTGTTAAAACGTCTTAAATAAAATAATATTGCCTGTGATTCTTTTCACTTATCTCTTTCTATATATATACACTGACGGAAAAAAATCCCAACACCAAGAAGGGGTTGTGTTAGATAAACGACAGTTGGTAGGCGGTGAGAGTACATCTATAAGATGACGTCTATGCATATTTCGTGCTCGGCGCATACGTGAGGCGCTAGTAGTGCCTCTCGGAAAACATGCAAAGCAGGCTTGTTGTAAATACGCGCTGTAACGTTCGTGAGCGTTAGTTATCGTTGAGATTTCACGTAGTGTGTTGATGTTAGTCAAGAATGCCTTTAAGAAGACGAAGAAGCCATTATCAACAGCTCACGGAGTTTGAACGAGGTCGTGTAATAGATCTACGAGAAGGTGGATTTTCGTTCCGCAATATTGCAGAACGACTTAGCAGGAATGTAGCCACTGTGCATGATTGTTGGCAGCGGTGGTCCAGGGAAGGTACTGCCTTAAGAAGACTGGGCTCCGGCCGACCACGTGGCACTACTAAGAGGGAAGACCGCCGTATACGGCGTATGGCCGTGGCGCATCGTACAGCGTCTGTGGCGGCAATTCGAGCGGCAGTTGCCACCACAGTGACACAACGAACTGTTACAAATCGGTTACTTGAATGACAGCTCCGAGCCAGATGCCCTGTAGCGTGCATTCCACTTACTCCAAACCACTGCCGTTTGCGACGTCAGTGGTGTCAAGATAGAGCTCATTGGAGGACGGAGTGGAGATCTGTTGTGTTTTCTGATGAAAGCCGGTTCTGCCTGAGTGCCAGTGATGGCCGTGTGTTGGTTAGAAGGAGGCCAGGGGACCGCCTCCAACCATCCTGTCTGCGGCCGAGACACACTTGACCTACACCTGGAGTTATGGTCTGGGGAGCAATTTCCTATGACAGCAGGACCACTCTCGTTATTATCTCACGCACCCTGACGGCACAGTTGTACGTCGGTCTGGTGATTCAACCTGTTGTGCTGCCATTCATGAACAGCATTCAAGGGGGTGTTTTCCAACAGGATAACGCTCGCCCGCATACCGCTGTTGTAACCCAACATGCTCTACAGAGTGTCGACATGTTGCCGTGGCCTGCTAGATCACCAGATCTTTCACCAATCGAGCACGTATGGGACATCATTGGACACAACTCCAGCGTCACCCCAACCAGCATTAACCGTCCCTGTATTGACCGACCAAGTGCAACAGGCATGGAACTCCATCCCACAAACTGACATCCAGCACCTGTACGACACAATGCATGAACGTTTGCGTGCTTGCATTCAACATTCTGGCGGTTACACCGGTTATTAATGTACCAGCATTTTACATTTAAAATGGCTCTTCTCGCGCTTACAATAAGCTGTGATCTTGAAACCTTAATCGATTAAATATGTTACCTATACAAATGTATTGCCGCCATTTCATTCCTCTACAACTATTTTTTTCGTGGTGTTGGGTTTTTTTTCCGTCAGTGTATATCATCGTACATGCTTTTTTTAGCTCCTTGGGCTCCCTCAATTTGGAAGCTCTACTCAGGTGAGTGCCATTTCGATGCACATATTCTCCTTTTTCCGGATTTACTAATGACGACAGTCAGGAAAAAGGACATCAACACAGAATCTAGACAATGAACGTTCCTTCACATGCTTTTCAATTTGAAAGGTATTCCGTTTCGCTGAGTGCAGTAGCGCTGACACTTATTTCCTAGTTACTGTTCCTTCACAATTCGGAAACATACGTCATAATTATTTACTTTTTTTGATTAAAGGTTTAGCGACTACCCTGAGCAACTCGATGTGCTCTAAGCAGTCCCTCATCCCTTATTTAGGACCACTGGTTCCATGGAAAGCAGAGATCCAGTGTCGTAAGACCAACACACTATCCATGCCTAACCGGCATTCGAACCCAGTTCCTTCAGTGTCATAAGTCAGAGCTTAGACCACTGTATCATCGGAGCGGCAACTATTTCCTTTTCTTTATAATTTGTGAACATGTTTCATTACTACACAGTCACATTATTTTGACAACCTCATACTTTTGACGCAACAGCGCGTAGCCTATGAAAGAAAGCACGTGTCGTGAGCTGGCTTGCAGGGTATATAAGGGATGCTGTAGGCATTCTGAAAACATATCACTCGTTGCTGTCATGAATAAAAGGAGCGATTTATCAGATTTCAAAAAGGAATGATTATCGGCTTTCGGGCCAAGGGTGACAGTATTTCTGAAACAGCGCAGTTTGTGAACTGTTCGCGTGCTGCGGTTGTTAAAGTATATGTTGATTGGAGAAATGACACCATTGGGAATAAGCAACGTGCAAACTGCGGAGAACCACGTGCCATTGATGTGGCAAGTGAGCGTTGGCTTCGAAGGTGCGTGAGGGCTGATCGACACGTTACAGTAGAGCAACTCACTGGCAGAATGAACCAGGAGGCTACCGGTAGTGTGTCTAAAACGACAGTTCAGCGAACCCAGCGGCGTATGGGACTCCGATACAGACGGATGGTCACTACACCTATGCTAACAAAGGCGCATCGGCAGAAAAAGCTTACATTTGCACGGCAGGAATTGTACTTCCGTTGATTGGCAAGGAATTGCCTTCTCCGATGAGTCACGTTTTCTGCTTCATCGAACAGATGGACGTAGTCGTATAAGGCAAGAAACATCGGAGGGCAAACATTCTTCAACCATTGCTGGAAGAACACAAACTGGTGGGGGCTGCGTTATGGTCTGGGGAATGTTTTCGTGTCTTTCTCTGGGTCCACTGATACCTGTGAAAGGAAGCGCGATGCTCAGCGAGAAATTGTGCTTCGATCATTTTGATTCCCGACAAACTTCTTGAAATGCAGTGTGGATCTGTGTCTGAGTTTTTCCCAGCAGAGTTTCTATTTTTGTGTACGAGCACTGGTCTAACGCAGTGACTTGACCTCAGGAGCGACACGCTTCCATTTTCAAACCCTCCCAAGTTCGCACAGGAAGCTAGAGCGCGTCGTCCAGACACCACTGCTTTGCTGAGAGTCTGGCATGACGCAATCATTTTCCCGATTGCATCATCAGCTTCAGATTAACGTGTACCAGAACTTTTGTTATGACCGTCGTAGGTGATGAAAATGATAATGAAATGCAACAGCTGTGCCTCTGCTTGTATGGCTACGAAAATTGTGATGACACCGGTAAGACCATTGACGCCATCTAGTAGTATCCAGAATAGAGTGACAATATGATTCCTGTAGCAACAAAATGTCGGTATGCAGGGGAGCCAAGTCTTCAAACACAAGGGGATATACAAGCGTTGTAGCAAACTTTCTGCAACTGAAGTCAACAATCCAGTAATGGGAAGTCATGTTCTGGCTAAAGACGTTCGTCGGCAAACTGCTGCAATACACGTATCATGTAATACACACAACGCTTGTATATGTACTTGTTATGTTGAGTTAGAATAAACTATAATTTATTCTAACTTAATTTCTACCTCGAACCAGCACTTCTACCTCGATATTCAGGACAATTATGATTTACAAACTCTGTGGCTTTCAAAAGTGTTTATTGAGAAAACCTGAGAGTAGGGTACAGAAGGCCTGTATTTACAGTGCCAACAGAAACATAATTGTCGACATGTGTACAGTGAAGATGGCAAATGTACAGATGCTGATGTGCTATATACAATGGCAATAAAAACATAGTAGATGAGTATCTTCACAGAAATAAGTTGAGCTAGAGAAGTGACCGACAACAATGGTGCATGAGTAATGCACGAGAGATACACAGTGAAGAATCAATATGAACAACTCCAGTTGAAATATGTAACAAAGATAAAGGTATAGTTATAATACTATGAACAATGTAGTGATGCACTAGGCAGGTGCCTATGAGAGGCTAATATCAAATGAGCAAGAAATATTAATAATATGTACAACATGTGCGGTAATAGAATGGCTGTTGTCAAATAGAAAGTGTAAAAGACAATGTGATAACATGAATAAGTAGAATACAATGGTAAAATCTTTGTGGCGAATGTCACAAGTACGAACTTTACAAGGTGCAAGTGATACAAGTAAAATTACAAATGGCAAAGTAATGGAGAACAGTTCTCAAGGAAGGAGTTGTACATGTACTGAGGGATCAGTAAACCAGGTTCGATTTGATGACCAAACTCCGAAAAAGCGACGTTTCTGAGAGTCAGTTGAGGCAGACGCATATGCGAAGCGCAATCGCGACAGAAGCCTGTTGCGAAAGATAAAAAACATGGCATCCTACAATTCAAGTTCACTATCTTGAACGGATATGTCAGGTGGTGGCTGGATTGTGTCATCGACTGCTATGCAAAGGAGGTCTAAACGACGAACGAATTTCCTTATCCAGCGCGGATCACCAAAGGTCTCACGAGGCACCGCTTGAAGATGAGAACGGATGATTTGCAATTGTAGAAGAACGTCAGGTAGAAGTTCAGTATAAGAGGATAAAACGTTTTTCGACTGTTTGTTTTGACGAGAACCTGAAAGGAAGTTATATAGAACATTTCCAGTAACTGGAATTTGAGGAAGAGAAAAAGGTTTTAGAAATTGAAGAAATTCATATGAGAGAACTGGGTCTGCTGAACCAGTATCTTTATCAAGTTCAACAGAAGCACCTGATGCAGTGTAGCAGACTGAGTGATCGCTACGGTCAGAGCGGTCAGTCGTTGTTCGGGTTTTCTTGGCACAAGCATTGTGGGTCTTTCGACGCTTTCCTCTACTCCGAGGTGGGGTAGCATCAGGGGTGTCAGGTACTTTGATATGGCTGGACGCAGTGGACCAACCAAGAGAAACAGACAATTGTACTTGAGCAGCCCTCAAGTGAGGGGTGAGGGGGAGGGAATGAACAAACGAAGGTGTGTTTGATGGAAGATGTGATCGAGAAGGTTACACAGGTCCGGATTGTGCAGGTCGTTGCGAAGTCACGCGTTGACCAACGGCTGTAGTGCTACTTTTGTCTGAAGTAGCGCTTTGACCAACGGCTGTAGTGCTGCTTTTGCTTTTGGCTTGTGCTGAAGTCGAAGTCAATGAGGGTACTGCTGAAGCAGACGGTGTTCGGGCTGTCGAAGTTTTAGTAGAAGTGCAATGTGGACATAAGGCACGAGGGTTTCCATAACCTTTACAGATAGAACACATAGTGCCGACAGTAATGTTGATATCACGGATGGGCGTATCACAACGAATACTCAACTTGGGTGCAACTAACTCGTAGTTTCGCTTCATCAGACGGAAAAACCACTCTCACATTTTGCCGTAGGCCAAGAAGATAACGATCTTCCGGCTGGGTTGGGAAAGAGAAGGGGTGATTGTGCCAACTATACGTCCAAAGTTTTGTGCAATGGACAGTAAAATTTTGTCAGAAATTTTTGGCGGGACTGGGGAAAAACTCAGAATCATAAGCATGTGGGAGAGAGGATAAGCATTAATATGGTGGTCACCAATAGAAAGTCCATCATTTATAACTTGAAGTGCAAATTTGGGATCAGAGAAATATGCGGTTACTTTGCCATCTTTCCTGCCTACGTGTGTGACGGCTGACTTCGGGAAGAGTAAACGAAGTGCTGCGATGTACGCAGTGAGCTTAGTATTGGCAAGAGCAGGGAAAGCAACGCCGAGGTCAAATTTACTAAGGAAGTTTTGACCAGCTGGCGAAGTTGCTGAAAGATCGACGAAGAAGTGGGAGTTAGCAACACACTTCATCTGATAAGGGCCTTTGATAGAACTCGACGCTGAAGGTAGAGCAGATTTCTTCGAAAGGACGGCTGCATATGAAGTGGCTGGGCAGTGTGATGACGTAGAGATCACTGACGAAAGTGAAACGTCCATCGCCTCTTCTGTCATCTGCTGGGAAGGTTGCTGGTCACCACTCAGTGACGTAGAAGTACAAGTTGGATTAGCTGATAGGGTAGCTGAACTACGCTTAGAAGAGGAGGGACTGGTCGGAGCAGGCCCGCCATTGGTGGATAGTGGAAGAGGAGAAAAATCGTTATCAGGAGCACGAGCTGGGACGTCGACCTCGCCCGATGTATCCATCCGCAATGACTAAGCAGAATTCACGTCTTGCCCGACTCGGCCACGACAATAAAACGAAGATAACTTAACAAAATGATCACTCATTGACTTGGCAGGGATACGAGCAGAATCGTGGAACCTTCACGGAACTCACACACACAAAAATAGATACTCGGAACACCGAACAGAGCACAAGCAAGACGAAATGTACGGAGAAGAAAACCTACGTGTCTGTGGCAATACTATGGGACCGAGCCTTGTTGGTACCATCAGGAAAATGCACCAAGCCTTAAAGCAAGTACTGTTACGGCGTGGTTCGACGATAATTCCGCATAGTGTGTGGACTGGCCAGCACAGATCCCTGATCTTAACCCCATAGAACACCTATGGGATGATTTAGAGCGCCACATAATAAGTTTCGAACCAAGGGCTACTACTAAGCAACAGTTAGCGCCAGCATTATGTACTGAATGGAAGCGCATACCTGTCACTGTGTTCGAAAAACTTATCAAAAGCGTGTCTCGGAGGGCTAGTGTATGCATTAAGGCCAAAAGTGGACCAACACCGTACTAATGTATGTCAATAGATGCTATGTTGTGTTTTTCTTCTAGGTGTCCGATAACGTTTGTCAATATAGCGTATATGGGGGTGTGGGGAACACATACAGTGTTCGAAGTTTTATGTTTTTTGTTCATTTGCAGTTTGAGTCTGAAAATTATTTTTGTTGCAGCTGAAACTTTCGTGTTCTGTTCAGAAGCTTCTGAGAAAGGATTTATTCATCCCTGCTTTTTTTTTCTTAAAATTCAAAAGGGGAACCCTGGCTTCGGTGATCCACATCTATTTTTAAAACACACATTTGTTTTTAGAAACCATATTTATTTACTGCCTGGCAATGAGATATACACTTTAATATTATTTGCCATTAAAATAAATAATAAATGACTACAACATGAACAGGGTAAAGCATTTTTTCATCAAACAAAGATCTTCGCTCTTTCCACGTTTATAAGTGAGTCACGGAAAAATTATCATTGGCCGCCACCGATAGTCGAACCCAGGGTCTTCCAGTTACGCGCCGGATACGCTTTTTCATACTAAAATGGGCAAATGATATTT
The DNA here is from genome assembly GCA_039090855.1 of Macrothele yani. NCBI lineage: Eukaryota > Metazoa > Arthropoda > Arachnida > Araneae > Macrothelidae > Macrothele > Macrothele yani. The sequence continues at coordinate 85,060,727 of CM077030.1, forward strand.
CAAAAGATTTCTGTGCAATGGAAATCCTACTTTCTTGAAATATATTGTATTATTGTATTTCTCTGAGGAAGAATCATTACAATGTCCTTCTAATGAACAAATAACTCGTTAACCTTTTCAGGAAAATAAATAGGTGTTGGTTTAATTTTTGCCTGAAACATCCTACTTCATCTGAGTTTTCATCAAGTTTTAAGCAAAAAAAAAAATGGTGAAAATTGGGCTAAAGGGTGATCTTAAAAAAACGTTGGGAAAGAGGGGCTGAAGCACACTTTAGCCCACCCATAGTATCGCGCTTGTCACTCACATCAGCTATGCATTTCTCCTGGGTGAACTAGGAATATCGTCTCGGTGGCGCAGTGGTCTAAGCCATGGCTTCTGATCTTAAGGCCGAGATGAGGCCAGGTTCGAATCCCGATGAGTCATGGATGATGTGTTTGTCGTACGGCTCTGGCTCTCTCCTTCCCTAGAACCAGCTGCCCTAAATTAGGGACGAGCGATTGCTTATAGCCTATTGAGTTGCTCACGGTGGTCGTTAATCCTCCGAAAAGAAAAGAAAGATTAGGAATATTTATTCAATTTGCTACTGCGAATTCATAGGTAAGTTTCCCTCGAATTCTTGGTCTGAAAGCATGATGTAGTCTGGATGCATCTCTTACGTATGTTTCCATTATTTCTTGTCACTTTGAATAAATATGCCTGTTTGAGCATATCTGGGGAGGGGGTGGGGGTTAAAGAGACGGTAGCTCGCTTGCCTAAAAGTACTTGCTTCTCTCTTGCAAACTACTACATGTTTATGTAAAAAATAAGAGCATACTCTAATTCAACTTTCAGTTTTAATTCCTTTCTCTATGTAAATGTTGATTTAATTCTCTTTGGGTGCTTCAACCTTAACGTTATATTTTCCTCGCCCAAAGCATGATGTTGGCAAAAATCTTGAGGCCAGAGTGCGTGACGTGTACGAGTTGTCAGATAAGAACAAGAGATATAATGTTGGAGCGATCAGCGAAAAGTGTGGTGATGTGCTGAGTGGATAGATTAATGGTGCGTTCCGTTGCATTTTCACGACTTTCTATAAGTGAAGAAACTGTGGTTTCCGTTGAAAAGTAGGGCCAATCGTTATTGTGCCGTTGATGGTTATCGTATATGCCATATTGAACTGAAATATTTGAATAACAAAGGACAGTGATTTTCGTAAGTTGAAGTCTTTTCTCTCCTGGCCATTGGGTCATCTAATTTAGCTCAATGCATAATTAAAGATTTTTGTGTGCTAGTTATCCGGTGCTAAAGTCATCGAAGTTACAGTGCTACGAGTTCAACTGAGAGACAGTACGATAGAAATGTTTTAAGTAGTGTCGTTTTAAACGAAAAACATTACACAACACCGGTTTCCTCGCATGTCGCCTAAATTGATTTCCCACCGTCAACAACGCTCTTTACAGCTTATTGCATCATGTCAGCTTGTACAGTTATAGGTCTGTTTTCCTTTTCCTGTTACATGGCATTCTGAAAAGGCAAACAAGTTTCGTAATAAGTTTCTAATCAATTATTAACTTTTATAGGTGAAAGCACACTTTACATTTTATAAAGGCTGTATTAGTAAAACGAAAAAGAAAAAGAAATCGATAAGGAGGAACAGTGCACTAATTAAGTAGTAAATAATAACACTATACTAGCGATCCGGTTTATTGGCGTAGTAAATCGACACAGTAATAACACTATACTAGCGATCCGGTTTATTGGCGTAGTAAATCGACACAATAATAACACTATACTAGCGATCCGGTTTATTGGCGTAGTAAATCGACACAATAATAACACTATACTAGCAATCCGGTTTATTGGCGTAGTAAATCGACACAATAATAACACTATACTAGCGATCCGGTTTATTGGCGTAGTAAATCGACACAATAATAACACTATACTAGCGATCCGGTTTATTGGCGTAGTAAATCGACACATAAGCGTTTCCAAGCTTTCGCACATCAACCAGATGGCTTTTTCAAGAAAGTGTCGGTCTAACTTCCTTGACAAAGCCATCTGGTTGATGTGCGAAAGCTTGGAAACGCTGATGTGTCGATTTACTACGCCAATAAACCGGATCGCTAGTATAGTGTTATTATTTACTAAGAAAGACATTTCTGAAATATTAATAAATTAAAAAAATGGGATCCAATTTATTATTATAACAAACAAATTTATTATTTAAACTTTTGATAAATCAGTCTATCAAATATTGCTTCTGGGCCAGCAGGCTCTGTATATCTACATAGCAATTGTTGGCTTCATTTTGTTTTTAAATGAAATACACCGTAGAGCCAAAACATTATGAATACCTGCATAACATGATGTTAGTCTTCCAGGTGGCGCAGAAACAATTCTTACCCAGTGAGGTAGGACGCTAAAAGATTTTTATTGTTTTGTTGTATCTGGTACCAACGCATTACCAGCACATCCTTAAACTGTTGCAAGTTATGTGGTAGAGCAGAAGCTTGATTGGATTGTTGCCACCGAAAGAGAAGTTTCTTCGTCGACGTCCACGGGAAGCGCATCCATGAAGCCACTTCCAGAAATTGACCACGCCTACCTGTGACGTCACTTCCGCCGCCCAAGTGGCCCCCTTACTACTGATGTCAGGGCAATACCTGGAATTCACCCACATGTTCCGCGAACCATACAAGAGCATTCCGGAAAATGTGGAATGCCTCATTACACTGTTGAAAGAAATGCAATACTAGAATTGAATACCGTTGGCATAAAAGGATGTACCTGGTCTGGAATGATGTTTAGGCCAATGGTATACGTCATAGTTTTCTGCACATGAATGACTGAACCCAGGGCTTTCCAGCAGAATGTTGCCTTAAGCATTACACCTCTTCCACAGGCTTGTTTTCGCCCACGGCACATCCTGGTGGCAACACTTTTCCAGGTAAACGACGCACATGTAACCAGGCCGTCCACATGGTGCAAGAGAAAACGGAATTCATCGGACCAGAACACCTTCTTTCAATCATGCAAGGTCCAGTTTTGATGTTCGCATGTCCATTGTATGTGCTTTCCACAGTGAACCGTGGAAAGCATGGGCACCCGGAGATGTCTGCAGCTACACAGCCTCATTTTCAGCAGCGTTTTATGAACTGTGTTTTTTTTATTGCAGGATTAATGACCGCCGGGAGCAACGCAATGGGCTATGAGCAGTCGCCCGTCCCTAATTTAGGATCACTGGCTCCAGGGCAGGGAGAGAGCCAGTGCCGTAAGATAAACACAACATCCATGCCTCACCGGGGTTTAAACCCGCACTCCTTTCGGAAGAAAGATCAGAGGCCATCGCTTAGACCACTGCGCTACCAGGGTGGTATACCGTGTGTTGAAACACATTACTCGCATCACTAGTATTCAAATTACCTGGCAGTTTCGCCACAGTTTTCCTTCTCTTGGCTCGTACCGTACAGGACAGCTTTCGCGTACCTTGTAAAGTGCCTACACCGCAGGACACACGTGAGATAAAGGCAGATAGCAGTGAGAGCACATGTACAAGTAGCTCAGTTGGGAGAGCGACTTACTCTGGAGCGAGTGGACGCGGAATCGCTGGCCTGGCGCGGACAAAATTGTACACTATATTGGCACCCGAACTTCCAGGATGACCCTGCTGTTAAGTTTCTCGCAACGATGTGATGTTCTTTCCACGCGGCGAGACAGACAGGAAAAATGAAAATCCCTTCTTCAGGGCTTCGAAAAAGTAAATCAGTGTGACGGTACGTTCCACACGCCAAATTTTCTGGGATTTCTCAAATGCACGCTCTTCATGCGATGATTGACTTCAGCAACACATGGTCACGGTTTACCTGTGGGCCATGCTCCCGTCCCTCTTTGGGGGGGGGGGCGCACCACAGGAGGCACATGAGATAAAGGTAGATAGCTGTGAGAGCGCATGTCCGCGTAGCTCAGTTGGGAGAGCGACTTACTCCGGAGTGGATCTTCTCACTCCGGAGTAAGTCGCTGCCCGGCGCGGACAAACTTGTACGTTATAAACTCTAGCATCGATAAGCCGTGGTCATACGACATTTCGCCAGCGGTTCGTGGTTTATCTCTCCTCGGACCACTCTTTGGAGGTACTAACCACCACTCGTCGTGAACACCTCACAAGTCTTGCTCTCTTGGGAATGCTCTGGCACAGTCGTCTGGACATTACAATTTGGACTTTGTCAAATTTGATAAAGCCTTTCCCATCTGAAGAACAACAATAACACTCATTAACAGAGATCAATATCATATGCTATTTACACCATTTCATGACCTGCGCAGGCGGCTTCCTTTACCTGCAGTTGCTTCGGTTTGCATAAAGTTGCGGTAGCCATAATATTTTGACAATTCGGGGTAAACCCATATCGTCATATCGTGTGTGTGGAAAGAGGGATAACAGGTTTAAAATATATTTATATTTTTTATATATTTTAAACCTGTTATCCCTTTTTCCACACACACGCACTCACACGGCGGCGTCCCTTCTCTTTGAAGATTTGTAAAACATGATTCAGGAAATGTAGCTCGGGAAAACAAAGAAATCTGTAGGAAATAAAATTGAGTGGTAAAATGTGGTTTAATTCCAGCAAACATTAATGGAACAGTTTCAATATTATTTATTCAAACTAAATAAGTGTTCCAATTGTTTTTAAAGCAAAAATGCAAAACTCACCATTGAAATTGAGAAGAGTACTGATTAATAACATGTGGAGCAAAGTGATTTGCTCGGGTAGCGTGCGTCAGTGAGCACCATATGTAAGTTAAGGTAATTAAAAATTATCCAAGTTGCATCTGGACAAACTAGTCCTGAATATTTATAAAATGAAGTAATTCTTACCTTATTCATATTTTTTTCTCCTAAAGTAAAAATAAAATTATAATTTTTCAGAGAAGCAAACTAGCAAACTTCCTGAATTTTGCTTTCTAGAGCCTTTAACGACAATGATCTAAAAATCTTGTATCACTCTAAACAACATAACGCCCGAAACTGTCTGTTGTTTCTCTTCTTTGTTTAGTAACAGCAATAGTGACTGAGGGTGACTCCTGCTGATCCCCCTTAAGTCGAGAAAATTTGAAGAACAAATAAGGGTAAGAAATCCAACTCACTCTAGACAGGCGTTTCTGGCCGTTTTGCGTAGAGGTGTTTTGGGAGTTATGGTCGTTAAAGGGTTAAAACTGCTACTCTGAAAAACAAAATCTCAAAGAAATCGATTATATGTGCTGTTTATGATGGTTCTTCAGAAAATGTTGCTTTCAGCTGGTGAGAACATGAGATATTAATACAAAGTGGACTGTATAGGATGTGTTTCCCACTATCTCCTATAAACTGAAGTGCTACTGAATTAGAGATACCTGTTTAGTAACGCGTTGCGCCATTTTTGTTCTAATGACCACTGCCACACGACGAGGCATGGACTCCAATGCAAAAATGTTTTATAGGTATCGGCAGCTATGCCTCCTCCAAAGCTATCCGTAATTATGTCAGGTTCGTAACTGATTGGACACGTGCCCTAACTGCCTGTTTCACGGCATCTCAAAGATGTTGGAGGGTAAAGTTTAAATCCGGGTTTCTAGATGGCCACTGAAGCGTTTCAAATTCACTATAGTGCTGTTGTAGCCCTGCATTAACCAGGTGGGATCTGTGCGAAAGGCAATTATCTTGCTGAAATATAATATTACCATTGAGATGCATGCTGGACATTAATGGGCGTAAATGATAAGCTAGGATATCTAATATAGACTGTACACGTAATGAAGGTCCCAAAGCAATCCAGGTGAAAATCCCCTCGACTATCGCTGCACCAAGCCTGTACTGTTCCAACTTGACGTGAAGGATCACCACCAGCGTTTGCTGTTCCAACTAGACGTAAAGGATCACCACCAGCGTTTGCTGTTCCAACTTGACTTGAAGGATTACCTTCAGCCTGTACTGTTCCAACTTGACACCAAGGACCCATGGCTTTATGAGGTTGATGCCATATGGGAAATCTCCCATCGCCTTTATCCAGTTTACATATGGATTCCCGCCGACACTGGACCACAGAAAGCTGAAAGCGGACAACCTTTAGTGGCTATAACCACCATAAGTGTCCCTTTCTAGAACGTTTAAAGGTTAATTACGCGTTCCTGGTTTTCTCCAGATAGGTCTTCTTCTGCAGTCTCACCCGTAAAGGAAATACAGCTCCATTGGCCATGAGTCTTATTGACATGACAGCGACACAAATTGAGACGTTCCATTTTATGACTAGCAGTGAGGGAGGTGCACGCTACTGGTTTCTTGGCATAAAGACCATATTCATGAAGCCTTCCGCGCACCGGGGAACAAAATGCTATATTTCCTGTTGCTGCCACAAGATGTGAACGCAGCTGGATAGGTGTGGCAGTTTTTCTTCTTCGAGCTGTTAACTACAGATACACATTCAACCATTACTAAAACTTCTTGATGCCCTATATGTCATTTTGAAAGTGGCCCGAGGTCGATAGGCCGTCCAGATGGTGTAGTGGTTTAAGCTATGGCTTCTGACCATTCGTCTGAGATGGGTTCGGGTTCGAATCCCGCTGAGACATGGATGTTGTGTTTGTCTTACTGCACGGGCTCTTTCCCTTCCCTGGAATTAGTGGCCCTGAATTAGGAATGAACGACTGCTTAGAAGCCACTGAGTTGTTCATGGTGGTCTTTAAACCCCAACCAAAAAAAAAAAGCCGATAGCTTACGGAACGAAGTCACCTGGCTACTGTAGTTTGTGACTAGCTAGCTCTGAGCCTTCCAACGGTTCAAAATTTTAATCCTTCTAAAAGGTGGCTAGAAAGTGTCGCTACAACAGTAAAACGCAAACATTAAAAGAAGAGTCTTATGCTTGCAATTCGGAAGAGAAATGACAAGTCGCTCTGAACTGCCTCCTTTTCACATAAAGCAGGTTTGCATTTTTAGAGGCGCTTTATGCTTATTTGCTTATTTTTGGCATCAAAGGTTTAAATATCTCAATTGTGTTGGCTTCATCCACTTTTCAACACTCAAAATTTCATATTTTTCGTTAATTTATGGAAACTAGTGTAGTTGACCAGATCTAATTAACACACCTAAAAGTTAGTTTAATAAGCTGAACGACTTATTAAATGAGCGCGAATTCGTATGAAATTATTTGGGCGACTCTTCCGATATCACCAAGATAAAAGTATTTGGAGTTAGCAGATCATCCAATTAAGAGAACAGCGTAAACTCTTAGCCTAGAAACGATAAAGAAACTTAAAACTCTAAAGTTGGAGACTAATACGCCATTTGAGGAGAATGGGAGAAGGGGTCAGATTAAGATGAAGAGAATTGTAGCTAGAGCTGGAGATGAGACTAAAAAAAAGTGGTTCATGTTTTCTGAGATTACTAGGGATTTGAAAATTAGTTTGATGGCGTCTCTAAATGATTGGTTAATTTCTAAGATTCCTACTTTATTAAGGCCTTTACGAATTTGAATGTAACCTAAGATTTTTCGCTCAAGGATTGCATTAAATGTTACTCTAATTAATGATGACATAATAATGATTAAAAAGGATGAAAATAAAATAAATGTCTTTAAATTCTAAATTTACTGCTGTTTTATGCTAAATTGATGAAATAAATATGATACGGAAAATGTACAGTACATAGTATCACTGTAAATTTTGTTGGAAAGAAAAATTCATAACGAACAATAATTTTATCATTTTTGTGAGAAAGCAAAATTTATATTGCACTATGGCTTCCCCTATCACAATCAATGGCTCAACTAAAAGAAAAATTAAAGATGATCGATGTTTCGTGAATTGGGGCACTGTGTGTTAGAAAATACTCCTGGAAATATACCTTACTGTCTCCAATTGCATTAGGCCTGAGACTTCTTTGCCCAGTGACAATTGGCACTGCTTGTGCCCGTTCACATTTTTAGGATTATTAGTCAGATAGGAGAAACTTGGAGTGAACCGCCAAAAAAATTGGGGGGGGGGGGGGGCTGTCTTGCTATAAAATTCTTCTAACTGCATTTGCCACCCAGGTGGCGCAGTGATCTAAATGCTGGTTTTTTTACCACTCGTCGGAGATGAATCCAAGTTCGAATCCCAGTGAGGCATGAATATTGTGTTTGTCTTACAGCACTGGCACTATCTCTTTCCTGAAACCAGTGACCCTACGTTAGGGACGAGTGACTGCGCATAGCCCATCGAGTTTCTCACGGTAGTCGCTAAACCAAACAAAAATTGTGTTTATGTTAAACACGGATTTCATCTATAAAATATTTTAATAAATTGCTATATGTATTTTCCTACTGCTCTTTTTGGATATAAAAGTGATTTTCACATATAAATAGTAAGTTCGTTTTACTTTCTGATTGACTAATAATCCTCCCGAGGCAACTTGCGGCACAACTACGTATAACCTCAAGTTCAATAAGTAGGAACTGTATACCAAATTATACTCAAAATAGTATAACTATACTAAAATCCGAAATTTCTCGGCGTAGAATACAAATAAGCTTTCCAAGCTTTCGCACATCAACCAGATGGCTTTTACAAGGAAGGTAGACAGCTAACTGCAAACTGGACAATAGAATGTTTCAACAATTTGAACGTGGTGACTTGACTAGACAATAAATGAATAGGCGCAAACGTGATAATTCGAAGAAACGATTTCACGTTGGTTGGGCACGCGGTACCACGGTAGAAAACGCAGCATTATTTGAAGAATTGATTCCAAATACGTAGCAACTCCAGAGAGATGCTATCATTGCAAACCTCGCAGCTGGTCAAGATTTACTAGGTTTCACGAATGGCAGTAGATTTGGGTGGGGAGTATGAAGCTAATTTCTTTACATCAATCCATATAGGATCGGCGGACTTGAATTTGATTTCTCTTTTATATTGTTGAAACGTTCTATTGTCCAGTTTGCAGTTGGCTGTCTACCTCCCTTGAAAAAGCCATCTGGTTGATGTGCGAAAGCTTGGAAAGTTTATTTGTATTCTACGCCAAGAAATTTCGGATTTATTATAGTTATATACTATTTTGAGTACGTATAACCTACTGAGTATAACAAACTTAGATATTCCGATAGAATGGTAGCTTTAGCAAACAAAATTTATGACACCGAAGTTTCGGTTCTAATGAGCCCGAATAACCATAAATTGATTCGGTTTCATCAGTGTTTCTTTTGAATCCTTTCTGATACGAATAAAATTCATAAAAGTTATTCGAAGTCAATAAAACCAGTTAGAAGAAAATCAACCGGATTTCTCTAAACGATGAACCATTTAGATACTGAAAGAGATACTTACTTCTACCAGCCGCTAAAAGGTATGTTATGAAAATTAACAAATGGCTCGCAAAAATTTTCTCATAGCAGAGTATCACAGATAAAGTGATTTTCAAATCTAACAGTTAACACACGAAATATAGAAGGAAGCATGATATAACTCGACACCTTGTAGCGGAAGAATCTTGCGTAAATCAGAAGTTGAAAATATATGAAATGTATGCTTAATGGAAAAGCTATTCTAAAAAAAAGAACCTTAAAATGCGTCTGAGAGAAGCAGAGATAGCGAAAAAATTATTTGACCTTTACACACCCTAGCGGGAAAGCAGGGCTTTATTAAAAGAAAATAATGCTCCCTATCTTTATTGTAGCGAATAGCTTACAGTAAAAAAAAATCTTAGTAGGGTTTTTAGAAGGAGAGATACAGCTGCAAACAAAGGTACACAAACACCAACAAGCGACAAAAATGTAAACTACAAAACTCCTCAAATACAAACCTCAAGTGTTCCACGACGTAAACGGTGTTAATTGTAAAACCATTTTTTTTAAATCACCCATTTAGAAGCAAAGATATTGAGAAAAACAGATTAAACATTTGCGCTCCCTAGTGGGGAATTTGTACATTATTTGGAGAAGGAAATACACACAAAGTGTTTGCATAGTCAATAGTATCTGACCGAAAAATATTTTTTTTCGTCGCGCAGATATTGCTCTAAGCAGAAACGTGAGCCCATGCACTCTAGTGGCACTTTTGTGCTTTAAGAAAAATTTGAAATTATATGAGAAACATTTCGCACCGGAAACTTTGTTCAACAAGAAAATATTTTTTTTTTTAATTGGACTCTCAGAAGCTGAGATATCGACAAAAATAAGATATCTATCTACGCCTCCTTAAGAGAAAACTGCAATATTTTAAGCAGGAGGTATTTTCAAAAGGTTTTCGGAGGTAAGCGTAATCGGTGAGTGGCCAAAATATTCTTTACCAAGCATTAGGAATTATATGAAAAACATTTCTCATCAGGAACCTTAGCCGACGCAGGAAGAAGTCTTCAAATCGGACGTTTAGAAACAGATATCAGGGAAAGCGCATTTTATCTTTACGATTTCTAGAGGAAATTCGATGCATTATTTGAAAAAGAGACTATATCAAAATAGTCTTCGATATCAGTGGAATCTGAAGGGAAAAGGATATTTTTCAATCGGATATTTAGAAGAAAATATAGGGAATAAAATGTATTTTGAATTTGATATTATTTGCATTGACACCATCTACCGGAAAAGTTGTGCATCGGGAAAAAAACGAAATGAAAGTATCATCATTCTCACATTTTAAGCTTTTCCATAGAAAAATACTGTATATTTATTCCTAGACTATAGACTTTCATTTATTCAGGAGAACCAGTTACCGAGAGCTACTAATTAAAGTATTACGCTACTTAAGCCTTTTTTTACAACAGTTATGAGTGAATTATCAATGAGCACTTCGAATAGTATCAAAGAAACTCGACACAAACATGGATACTTTAAGACAGATACTACCAAGATATTTTGACAAGGTAATGCTGAAAAGTATCAGTTACACCGGTTCAGATAAGCGGTACATACGATACTAGTTCGCTATTTTCCTCCGAGACCAGCAACCAAATTAGTGATGGAGTCTACAAAACTTGCTCTTAATCGACGTCAAATCCTTAACGACTAGAACGTTAGTTTAAAGTCAAGAATCACGCGTTACTTCTGAATCCGAAGCAACTTTGAGGACATTAAATCGATTAAACAGAACTATAAATCAAATACAACATGCATATGTAATGAAAATTATTGCTTGAACTTCAAATTTTGTAGCTTTAAAACAACATTTGGTCTTAATGTGCAGATAATGTCCAGCAGTGCTTCGTGCTGGCATTGTACATAGTTGTTCCTCTCTGAATGACCTATTTAGTATTTATGGGCAGCTTAACATTATTAGATATGGTCTTCATTACGGTCACTGCGATAATTGTTGGTACATTACACTGCCATGTTGTGGTGCAGTATGATGGCACGTGCTTAAAGATACAATGTCATTGAAGACATAGCATAATGACTTAAGACTGGAAGTTTGCGTCTCTGCTAACCTTTCCTCTGGCACATGTGCAGGATATTAATGCATTAGGGTGTACCCCAGAGTTATCACCTCTCCTCGGTTCTTAATACATATATATTCCGTCGATGATATTCACGCCAGTGGGGAATCTTTCTATGAAAAGCGATGCTTTTCCAAGGGAGAACTTCCAGCGTTTCAAGATCGACATTACCATAATCTATGCTCCTGCTCTGTGGGACGGTAAATGAGTTTCAACGTTGTGACGGACGCCACTACGTACTATTCCCTCTAATAGCGTGAGCTTATTGTGTGATATAATAGTTTACCCAGAAGGGTACTTTTATGAGATTTCGTGAAAAACACACAGTGTGCCCGTTAAGCAAAGAGACAAAAATTACTATATCAAAGAAAACAACTTAGTAAAATTATGCAATGCATTGATTATTATACGCTTTCCAACATACCGGAAATCACTACTCAAGTTATGAGGATAATGGCTGTGGAATAAATCTCGCACCTGTGTCCCGACCTTTGATCCCATTTCGATTATATTTAACAGAACCATTTCAGTGTGTCTCCGGAACAACATACTAAAGGTTAAGTTTTTCGCAATAGAATCATTTTTAGTCAAGTTATGAGGATAATAGCTGTGGAATAAACCTCGCTCCTGTGTCCTGACCTTTGACCCCATTTCGATGATATTCAACAAGACCGGTACAGCATACCTCTGAAACAACACATTTTTGTCGCAATCGAAGCATCGTTACATAAGTTATGACGCATACGTGCAATGGAATGGATCCCGTTCCTACGTCCTGAGTTTTGACTCTATTTCGCCCATTTTCAAGAGGGTTCGTGCCGAGGTGGTCCCCTACTACATACTAAAATTTAATTGAAATCGAACCACTTTTACGCAAGTTATGACGCATAACGGCAATGGAATCGACCCCCACTCCTATGTCCTGACCTTTGACCCCCTTTCGCCTATTTTCAATAGGGTTCGTCCCCAGGTGGTTCCCTACCACATACTAAAATTTCACCGAAATCGAAACATTTTTATGTTAGTTATCGTGCGGACAGACGGACACACGAACAAAGCTAGAGGGGATACGCTTCTTGAACCTACGGTTGGAAAGCGTAAAAAAATACTTTTGAATTGTTCTTCACACAAATTCAAAACAATCTCCCTACAACTCCACACAACGGTGAAATCTTTCGTACAGGTGTTCGAAGGCACGGTAGAAATTCTAAATGGGAGCCTCCTTCAGTCTGTTTATCACACCTCGTGGGATATCCTCAATGTCGCTGAAGCGCTGTCCTTTTCAAGGCACACTTCACCTTTGGAAAGAGGAAAAAATCTGCGGGAGCCAAATCTGGCGAATAGGGAGGATCTTCAACCATAGAGATCGACTTCGAAGCGGGAAACTGCTTCACAGGCAGTAAACAGTTTGCGGGTACGTTGTCGTGCAAATGACACTAATTTAAAAATATAGATTGTCATTGAATAATGACCCATTTTGATACGTTATTACGTATTTGAATAACCATTTGACATTTTCTCATTTTTGGTGTGCCGTTATTTTCTTGATTATCTGACATTTTCGCTTTGACTTCAGCAAAGAAACATGTCTTCCTCTTGCAAAACTTTAATAAATATAATTCTATAATATTACACAGTCATTATGCTTATACTATTATATATTCCTAAAAACAAATTTACAGTTCAAAAGTTCTATTTATACTAGGTGTACAACTTAATTCTCGTCCCCTAAACGCAAGTTATCATAGAACGTCGGCAAATGCAAATAGCTGAGCGCGATAATGGCTGATTGCAGCGCCATCCAACTAATTTCCAGGCAACCGTAACCGCTCACAGCTGTAGTGAGAGAAGGGACGAAAGTTGACGGTGAAAGCAATGTCGTTCGAGAAGCAACATTTGAGGCACTGCCTCCTGTTTGTGTTTCAGCTAAAATAAAGTGTCGCGAAGCCCAGAAAATGATCTGTGCTGCTTTGAGTGAGGCTGTTGTGACCTTCAGTACGTTTAAGAAGTGGTTCCAGCGGTTCCAGCTGTTTAAGCAGAGAAATTTCGATCTCCGTGATGCAGAACGTCCGGGACAGCCACAGAAAGTTGACGATGAGGAACTGGAACAGCTGTTGGACGTGGATCCCTATCGCACAGTCAGAGCTCGCCCAGGAAACCGGAGTAACACGGCAAGCCATTGCAAAGCGCCTGCATAAGCTTGGGTGGATTCACAAGGAGGGACGTTGGGTGCCTCACCAACTCACAGCTGCGAACAAGTCTAGGCGCTATAATATTGCTGTGTCCTTGCTCTCTAGATTCAAGAAGAATTTCCTCCACAAGATTTTGACTTGTGATGAGAAGTGGATCCTCTACAATAATCCTAAACGGCGCAAATCGTGGGCTTATCCAGGTCAGCCTACCATCAGTACCGCCAAACCGAATATCTATGCCAGGAAGTAGTTGCTGTGCATATGGTGGGATCAGTGCGGTGTCGTACACTATGAGTTCCTCAAACCTGGTGAAACGGTCAGTGCTGAGCGTTATTTATTATCAGCAACTCATTCGTGCGAGTGACGCAATGGAGACTAAAAGGCCATACACTGGCAAGGGCAAAAGTTCGGTCCTGTTGCTTAAAGATAACGCGCGTCCTCATACCGCGAAAACGATTTTAAACACGATCACCGACCTGAGATGGGATATTTTGTCCCACTCGGCGAATTCTTCAGACTTCGCCCTGTCGGATTATCACCTCTTTCGCTCCCTGCAACATCACCTGAGTGATAAGCACTTCACTTCTGTCGAGGAGGTCCACACAAGTATTGATGACTTTATCAACTCGAAACAGTCCTCTTTTCTCCGCAGTGGCATTCGGAAGCTCCCTGACCCATGGCTCAAATGTATCCAACCCTCTGGGGAATATTTACCTGATTATGTACGTATTCGATTTGCATTAATTTCCTGTCCACGTGTCGTGCCTGGGGCCGAGAATTAAGTTGCACACCTTATATTGCTGGAAATACTGGTTAGCACTCCCAATTCCTATGTTTTGCTGAATCTCATTGGGAACAAATAAGTCACACTGGTCTGAGAACTTTAAAACAGTCCTAAAATTCTTTAAAATTGTTATTTACTGTCAAAAAAATTTGCTATATTATTCTTTAAAATTGGGATTTAGTGTTTTTGTGGAACAGTTCTTTCCTGACACGTCTCATGCGGGCGTACAGACGTTGGATTACTCCTAAAATAATACTGGGAATTCACTTTGGTGCTCTTGGAAACATATATTTGCGGTGGTTTATTCCAGCACAGTCGAAAAAACAATGAGCATTGCCTTGACACGTGATTTTTGCAACCGGACGTCTGGCGGGCGAGGGGGGGGGAGGATGTTCCACGCCATATCACGCTCTGGCGTTTTGTTTAAGGATCAAACTGAAAACGCAAACTTTCATCACCGGTGAAAATTGTTTGCAAAAAATCACGATGTTAATCAGCTGCACTGATGCAATTTTGACAACATGCATCCAGGTGCTTTCTCTGCTCGTCTGTCATCTAGTGAGGCACAAACCTCGAACAAATTTTCCTCTTCTGCATATTTTTTCTAAGATTACCCAGGCCGTTTCCTTACCTACAGTAAGCTGTATATCGAGTAGCCTAGTAGTTATTCTGCTGTCGTGGGCAGCAGTTTTGCTACCCTGAATCACATTTTCATTTGTCCGTGCAGATCTTCCTTTTGTGCAGATCTCTTTCTAAAGATTACCCAGGCCGTTTCCTTACCGACAGTAAGCTGTTCAGCTTGTAACCTACTGGTTATTCTTCTGTTGCGGACAGCAGTTTCGTTGTCCTGTATCACATTTTCATTTGTCCGTGCAGATTTTGCTCTTGTGCAGATCTTTTTCTAAAGATTACCCAGGCCGTTTCCTTACCGACAGTAAGCTGTTCAGCTTGTAACCTAGTGGTTATTCTTCTGTTGCGGACAGCAGTTTCGTTGTCCTGGATCACATTTTCATTTGTCCGTGCAGATCTTCCTTTTGTGCAGATCTTTTTCTAAAGATTACCCAGGCCGTTTCCTTACCGACAGTAAGCTGTTCAGCTTGTAACCTAGTGGTTATTCTTCTGTTGCGGACAGCAGTTTCGTTGTCCTGGATTTTGCTCTTGTGCAGATCTTTTTCTAAGATTACCTAGGTAGTTTCCGTACCGACAGTAAGCTGTTCAGCGAGAAGCCTAGTGGTTATTAATCTGTTGTGGGTAGCAGTTTCGTTGTCCTGGATCACATTTTCATTTGTCCGTGCAGATTTTGCTCTTGTGCAGATCTTTTTCTAAAGATTACCCAGGCCGTTTCCTTACCGACAGTAAGCTGTTCAGCTTGTAACCTAGTGGTTATTCTTCTGTTGCGGACAGCAGTTTCGTTGTCCTGGATCACATTTTCATTTGTCCGTGCAGATTTTGCTCTTGTGCAGATCTTTTTCTAAAGATTACCCAGGCCGTTTCCTTACCGACAGTAAGCTGTTCAGCTTGTAACCTAGTGGTTATTCGTCTGTTGCGGAAAGCAGTTTCGTTGTCCTGGATCACATTTTCATTTGTCCGTGCAGATCTTGCTCTTGTGCAGATCTTTTTCTAAGATTACCTAGGTAGTTTCCGTACCGACAGTAAGCTGTTCAGCGAGTAGCCTAGTGGTTATTAATCTGTCGTGGGTAGCAGTTTCGTTGTCCTGGATCACATTTTCATTTGTCCGTGCAGATCTTCCTTTTGCGCAAATCTTTTTCTAATGATTACCCAGGCCGTTTCCTTACCGACAGTAAGCTGTTCAGCTTGTAACCTAGTGGTTATTCTTCTGTTGCGGACAGCAGTTTCGTTGTCCTGGATCACATTTTCATTTGTCCGTGCAGATCTTTTTCTACGATTATCCAGGCAGTTTTCGTAACGACAGTAATCTGTTCAGCGAGTAGCCTAGTGGTTATTAATCTGTCGTGGGTTGCAGTTTCGTTGTCCTGGATCACATTTTCATTTGTCCGTGCAGATCTTGCTCTTGTGCAAATCTTTTTCTAAGATTACCGAGGCAGTTTCCGTACCGACAGTAAGCTGTCAGCGAGTAGCCTAGTGGTTATTAATCTGGCGTGGGTAGCAGTTTCGTTGTCCAGGATCACATTTTCATTTGTCCGTGCAGATCTTTTTCTGACGATTACCCAGGCCGTTTCTTTACCGACAGTAAGCTGTTCAGCGAGTAGCCTAGTGGTTATTCGTCTGTCGTGAGCAGCAGTTTCGTTGTCCTGGATCACATTTTCATTTGTCCGTGCAGATCTGGCTCTTGTGCAAATCTTTTTCTACGATTATCCAGGCAGTTTCCGTACCGACAGTAAGCTGTTCAGCGAGTAGCCTAGTGGTTATTAATCTGTCGTGGGTAGCAGTTTCGTTGTCCTGGATCACATTTTCATTTGTCCGTGCAGATCTTCCTTTTGTGCAGATCTTTTTCTAAGATTACCCAGGCCGTTTCCTTACCGACAGTAAGCTGTTCAGCGAGTAGCTTAATGGTTATTAATCTGTCGTGGGTAGCAGTTTCGTTGTCTTGTATCACATTTTCCTTTGTCCGTGCAAGATCTTGCTCTTGTGCAGATCTTTTTCTAAGATTACGCAGGCAGTTTCCGTATCGACGATAAGCTGTTCAGCGAGTAGCCTAGTGGTTATTCTTCTGCTGTGAGCAGCAGTTTCGCTGTCCTGGATCACATTTTCATTTGTCCGTTCAGATCGTCCTCTTGTGCAGATCTTTTTCTAAAGATTACCCAGCCTTTTTCCTTACCGACAGTAAGCTGTTCAGCGAGTAGCCTAGTGGTTATTCTTCTGTTGTGGGCAGCAGTTTCGCTGTCCTGGATCACATTTGTTTGTCTGTGAAAGATCTTGCTCTTGTGCAGATCTTTTTATAAGATTACCAAGGCCGTTTCCTTACCGGCAGTAAGCTGTTCAGCGAGTAGCCTAGTGGTTATTCATCTGTCGTTGGTAGCAGTTTCGCTGTCCTGGATCACATTTTCGTTTGTCAGTGCAGATCTTTCCTAAGATTACCCGGGCCCTTTCCTTACCGACAGCAAACTGCTCAGCGAATAGCCTAGTGGTTATTTGCTTATCGTGTGCAGCAGTTTAACTGTCCGGGAACACATTTTCATTTGTCCTTGCAGAAACTGAAAGTCCTGTTCCTGGTTCATCCTGGAGTTAGTCCCTCGCATCTTTAAACTTTGTAAACCAGGTGTATGTCTCAGACAGTCATCGCTGTAAACGTGTTTTACGTATTGGTACACTTCCACGGCGGTTTTCACTTATTTACAATAAACCTCTATCACAGCACTATACTCCATTTCGCAACTTCTGACACGCTCCACGCACACAGACTTACTTCAACGGTGGCCACACGAGAACGGAGAACTGAAGCGTCACCTGACTCGAAAGTTGCGCCTGCGATCACAGCACACTCTACCGGTCAAAACTGTAAACATGTTTGTTAGATTTATTCAAAGGGCTGTTACATAAGGAAATCAGTTTCATTACCTAGCGGGCGCACTGTTAATGTGAAACCAACAATGGACTGAATTATAGTTATTAAAAGACAGACGTGAGATAATGCGATATAAATCAAGTAAAATGGGCAAAGTTGTTACAATTAGCCGTGTCCGTCCCAAAAGAGGTGAAAAATAACACGTCGAAACTCTCTCAAAGGATGAAAACAGACATTACAAGAAAGTCGAATAGATTAAGGTAGTTCAGAAAGATCCGTGGTTTTCTTTTTTTTGTAAAGATCAACTTTTTACGACCTTCGTTTATAAATTTAGAACGCCAAATATGTCAAGAACATGTACGTTAGAATAAACAAAATTAAATTTGATATTTTAGTGAACTTACAGGGGTCTAATAAATACAAGTTAGTAAAATCATGCAATGCATTGATTATAATACGCTTTCCAACATTTCAGAAATCATTACTCAAGTTATGACCATAATATCTGTGGAATAAATCTCGGTCCTGTGCCCTGACCTTTGATCCTATTTCGATGATATTCAACAGAACCGGCTTGGTATAGCTCCGAAATAACATGATAAAGTTTTGTGGCAATCGAAGCATTTTTACGTAAGTTATGATGCATAAGCGCTATGGAATAGATCCCGCTCCTGCGTTCTAACCTTTTACCCCATTTCACCCATTTTCAATAAGGTTTGTCGCCAGGTGGTCCCCTACCACATACTAAACTTTCATTGAAATCGAACATTTTTAACGTTAGTTATGGCGCATAAAAGCAGTGGAATGGATCCCTCTCCTATGTACTGACCTTTGACCCCATTTCGTTCACTTTAAATAGGGTTCCTTCCCAGATGATCCCCTACCAGATACTAAAATTTCATCGAAATCCAACGGTTGTTACGCGAGTTATCGTGCTGACGGACATACGCACACAACGCGTGACGTAATGAGGCAGATGGGAATCGCGACCATCTGCCCGCCGCAAGTGTGACGTCATAAATCTTTAATAGGATCCACACACAACGCATGACGTAAAGATACAAATGGCGTGACTGTGCGCCAACATTCTCAAACGCGAGTTGTGACGTCATAAGATTTCTACACATTGGTAACATTAATGGAACAACGCCATCACTAAAAACGTTATAATTCGGGGTGATTATTTAACCCACTAAACGAATTCTTCTAAAGTCGAGATCAAGCTAAATCGATTTCTAGTACCAGAAAACGGTAGGTTAACGACTTTCATCAAAATTCTTAGAGCCGTTTTCAAAATAAAATGTACATACATACAAGAATTGCTACTTTAAGGTGGACTTCAAGTAACTCTTTTTTTTTTTTGATTTGAGGTTTAACGACCACCGTGAGCAACTCAATGGGCTATAAGCAGTCGCCCGTCCCTAATTTAGGGTCACTGGTTCCAGGGAAGGGAGAGAGCCAGTGCCGTAAGACAAACACAACATCCATGCCTGACCGGGATTCGAACCCGGACCCCTTACGGACGAATGATCAGAGGCCAGTGCCTTAGACCACTGCACCATCGGGGCGGCCAAGTAACTTTGCTTCCTATGCTTCCAATGGAAAAACTTTTGTACCCATTTTCTTCACAATTAATGCGTTCCCAAGGATGAAAATTTGAAAATCGATCAAAATATCTTCATTTTATAACTTGCAATACTTAATATTTTCTAAAAAATAACCATAATTATGCAATTCAACATTTGTTTGTCTACTGACGTCATGAAAATACAGGTCGCGCCATCTTTTTTTCTAGATAATTAATGCGTTCACAAGAATGAAAATTTGAACATCGATTAAAATAGCTTCATTTCATAACTTGGAATACTTAATGATTTCTAAACCATAACCGTAATTATGCAATCCAACATTTCTTTGTCGACTGACGTCATCAAAGTACTGGTCGCGCCATCTTTTCTCTGGTTTCAACACCACCAAAGGAAAAGTTATTGATTTTTATTATAATTATGGTTATGTTTTAGAAAATATTAAGTTTTCAAAGTTTAAATATAAAGTGATTTTAATCGATGTTAAAATTTTCATCCTTGGGAACACATTAATTGTGAAGGAAATGTGTACAAAAGTTTTTCCTTTGGAAGTATAAGAAGCAAAATTACATGACGTCCACCTTAATAATATGGGATAAGGACAATGGAATGGATCGCAATCCTATGTCCTGACCTTTGACCACCTTTCTTCCATTTTCAATAGGTTTCGTCCCCAGGTGGTCCCCTACTACAACTTAAATTTCATCGAAATCGAACCATTTTTGCGCACGTTATGACGCATAGAACCATTGGAATACATCCCGATCTTATGTCCTGACCTTTGACCCCACTTCACCCATTTTGAACAGGGTTCGTCCCCAGGCGGTTTCCTACCACATAGTAAACTTTCATTGAAATCGAATCATATTTACGCACGTTATGACGCATAAGGGTAATGGAATGATCCCGCTCCTACGTCGAGAACTTTGACCCCATTTGTCTCATTTTCAATAGGGTTCTTCCCCGGGTGGTCCCCTACCACATATTAAA
Organism: Macrothele yani; assembly: GCA_039090855.1. Lineage (NCBI taxonomy): Eukaryota > Metazoa > Arthropoda > Arachnida > Araneae > Macrothelidae > Macrothele > Macrothele yani. Next base: position 85,081,191 of record CM077030.1, read on the forward strand.
ATTTCATCGAAATCGACCCATTTTTACGCCAGTTATCGAGCGGACAGACGGACGGACGGACAAAGCTGGAGCATGTACGCTTCTTCAGTTCAACACAATTTTATTATCAAGGTTGGGTTCAGGTGGCGAACATGGGCGTCCTGATACATATATTGTACGGTAAAATATACAAACTCTAAAATTCTATGTACATTATGTACAGCACGATGTATTGATTCACACAGGAGCCTCGTGGTAAGAGGTACAGGCATTTTGCACAAGAACAATAAGAGAGATTGTCGAAACATTTCGTCTCGAAGCATAAGTATATTATAGTGCTGAGAAATAACAGAACGAGAATATTATAATGAAGCACTGTACAAAAGAAGAACTGTAGATGACAAAGTAGACAATGTGAAACCTAAGGCAAACAGAATAACGATGTCTTAGCACTGATAGAAAAAATGATAATCAAAGGGGAAAAACAAGAAAGACTATATACATTTGTACAGTATGGTGCATATTATATTCACATTTGTTAGAAGATATAAGCTTTATGTTGAAGTTTGATTCCGAAAACCGATGGTGAGCATGCACGTTGAACTGAAGTTCAACAGAGCTAGGAACAACGAGGTTATAAATTACCGACAGTCAGTTGCAACGTCGCTGGCATGCCGGCGAACCAGGAAGCTGCCGGAGACCAGGTGGAATGGAAAAGTGGTTCTCTCTGGTGGGCAACGGCCACAAGGTTCTCTAGACGAAGTCTTAAAAGGCGACGCTCCCGAAAGTGGCAGAATAGTTCCACAGAAGCTTGGTGTATGGTATAGGGAGATGAGATATCTCGGCAGCGCTGATGAAATACGTAGATGACGTGTTTCACCAGGATGAAAATATATGAGCAGATGGGTGGAAGCTTGACTGGCGGAGAGACCTGCAGGAGGAGTGTCTTATAGGCATCGAAAGGAAGATCAGTTGTGGCTGAACGTTGAGCAATGGAAAATGCAAGATGGAGTTGTGGAAGGAGAATGACACAATGGAGACAAACGTGAGAGACATCAGCTACTTGAGCACAGAAGGGGCAAAGAGGTGGAGGATGGATGGAACGGGAAGATGGCGGTGGAGAAAAAGCCAGTGAGTGTTTATTTCAAGAGGAGCTGAAAGAGGAGAAAGGGTGGCAGACCAGACAGCGGTGAGAGAGGATTGGGAGACATCAGGGATGTGAAGGGGAGAAGGAGAGGGGGATTTTAAAAGTAACCGATAGAGAACTGAGGTTGAAAGAGAGGAGAGTGGAAGTGTAGATCTGCCGACTGAAAGAAAGAAAGGAAGGGGGAAGGAGGCTGAAGGAACAAAGGTCAGGCCGGCGGTGGTTGCGAGATAAGGAAACTTAGCAGTGATGGTAGAGTAGAGTCATAGAAAGAGCGAGAGGAGGGTGAAAGTAGAATGGTGGGTGGGAGGCTGGCGTAGGGTCGCCAGGACAGATCTGAGATTACAAGGTCTTTGACGGTTACAACTCCGACTCGGAGCCAAGAAGGATAGGCGAAGCATGAAAGATGAGGGGGGTGAAGAAGAGAGGAGAAGAACAGGGGTTCGGCAAGGAGTTCAGTGGTGGAATCGGGTGGGGATCGAGTGAGCGGGAGAGAGCGAAGAAAGGTAAGAGTTCCCCGTAAGGCAGGAGGAAGGCGAGAGTGAGTGGTAGTACGGAGGTCCATTAGAATGAAAGAAGTGAAAGTGAAATTAGTGTTGCTCGAAGAGGTGATGACATTCCTTGCGGTAACGGCGTCGGCAACAGGTGAGGTATGAAGACGGAGGAACGAAGTAATCTGGAGAGCTTGATAGCACAGTCGTGTATCAATTAGGCCAATGCCACCTTGGTCAGGAGGAAGGCTGAGCTTGGGGGCACTGAGCCAGTGGTGTCCGGTCCAGATAACTGAGGTGAAGCAGCGAGTGATATCATTTAGACGAAGAAGTGGGGATTTAGTAGTAAGCCAGGAATGTGTGCACATGGAGAGAAGATAGGTTTGCGCAAGGCGTGCACGTTTAAAATATGAGGTGCAAAACTGCGCTTTTCGCCAAAACGCAGTTGACCGATGAAGACGTGGCTGTATTGTATTTCACGTTGTGCTGGAGGCTTCACCTGAGACGCCAAGATGTACGCCAAGGAAAAGGTTAGAGGCTGAAGACCAGTGCGCTCCCCATGGGGAATCAAAGCGGTCAACCCATGAGCCGCACCACAGGCCTGTGCTTTTGGTTGTATTAATCGCAGCTCCGGAGCAGGAGGCGTAATCGGCGAAAAGACTTTGGAGCAAAGAAAACTGTGAATCCAGGCGTATACAGAAGGTAACGTCGTCTGCATATGCCACGGAAGTGGTGACATGGTGTCTCGTGCGGGCGATGAGTGGCGGCAGGGTGGCTTGAAAGGAGCGTTGAACGGAGAGGAGAGAAAGGTTCTAAGGCTATAGCGAAAAGTTGACCGGAGAGTGGGCAGCCTTGTCTCATTCCACGGCTGAAGAGGATTGGTGCTGTAAGAAAGGTGGGCAACTTGACCTGGAAACTGGCGTCCTGGTAGAGGGAGTTGAGGAGAGAAATAAAACGGAAGATGGAAATCCAAATCGGAGAAGTGTGGCGGAGAGATAAGTGTGGGAGATATTATCAAAGGCGGACTGTTGGTCTAAAGAGAGGAGGGCGAGGGGTTCAGAGCGGGAGCGCGCAAGGTGAATTAGATCAGTCAGGAGATGGATGTTGTGAGATAGGGAACGGCCGGGAACTGTGTAAGTCTGGTTAGGGGAGAGGATGTAAGTGAGGATGGGATTTAGTCGTTGTGAAAGAAGTTTGGTATAAAGTTTGTAGTCGAGATTCAGTAGGGAAATTGGGCGCCAGTTCACCAAGTCAAAAAGATCACCTTTCTTGGGGAAAAGGACAACGTATGCATTTGTGAATCCCCTCGGGAGAGGAGAGTAAGTAAAGGCAGCAGAGAAAGCGGATAGGAGAAACGGAAGAAGAAGAAGAGGCAGAAAAGTTTTATAAAAGCTAAAGGTTAGGCCGTCCGTACCAGGAGCGGCACTAGAATTCAGAGAAAAGAATGTAGTGTTTAGTTCAGAGGGCGTGGGGAAAGGAGAAGAGAAGAAGCGAGATGGGGAGAACCTGAGGTAGATTAGAAAGGAGAGAAAGAATCCATTGCTGCAGAGGATGGTTGAGGAGGTTCACTGAACTTCATGGAAAAGTACTGACGGACATGGGAACAAAGCGCAATCGGCTTATCTGATACCTCTCCAGAAAAAAGGCGTAGATGATGAAGTATGGACGAAGCTCGTCGTGTGTTTTCCACCGACGTCAGGAACTCATAGTTGTGAGCCTTCCGCGTCAGGTGTTGCAAACGAAGTCGACGGAGAGCTTGTTGCGCCAGAGGAGTGAGAAGAGATCGAAGCTCTTCTTGAAAGGAGGAGAAGAGAGGATCACTGAGACTGAGCATGGATAGCATTGAACGAACATAGTCTAGGCGCATGTTCTGGAGTGTCTTTAATTGGAAAGAGTAGTTTCGGACATGCAGAACGAGCTGTTGCTTGATCTCCAACCAAGAATTTAATCCGCAGAGTGCAGATTGAAGCTGCGGTCGTCTGTCAATCAGGAATGACCGGACCGAAGAGCAGAATGCCGGGTCGGAGAGAAGTGCATCATAAAATGTCCACGGGCGAATTATCCTGGGTTTGAATGGTGCAGTATGGACTATGATGGCAATGGCGCAGTGGTTAGATGAGGCCGTGGGATGCACACTCGATTCTGTCACGGCAGGAAGTAGAGTACTGGAGGCATAAAACCTGTCAAGGCGGGCTAAGAAAGGATTTTGCGCATGAGAGGAGCGCCAAGTGTAATTAGTCGACCATGGATGAATATGCTGATGTACATCATGAAGAGCGTTGTTGGTGAAAACTGTCTGGAGCAGGTTCGCCAGGGCATGGCGGCGCTCTCTATTTGTAGAAGACCTATCCAGAAGAGGATCCAGGGTACAGTTAAAATCCCCACCAACGAGAACATGGTCTGACGGTGGGATACGGTCGAGTGCTCTGCGAAGACGCGTGAAGAGAATTGATAAATGTGTTGTAGTGCTTGGAATATAGATATTGTATAAATAGTATCTGGAAGACGTGATGGTAAAGGATGCATGCTGTAAGAGATCTCGACAAATATTTCGCACAGAGAGGGATGTGATAATAGAATTGAGAGTATGACTAATGCCGATGGCAAGACCGCTGTGAGATGTTAGACCATAGGCGTGATGAAACACAAAGTTCCACTGGCGCCATCGAGAATAGACGGTAGTTGGTTTGCAATTTGTCTCTTGAAGGAGGAGAATATCAGCCCCCAACGGGTTGAGATCTTCATATGCCAGAGAGTTGCTGAGGGGGAAGCGAATCCCCTGCAATTAAGTGCCACGATCTTGAATTGAGGGGTTCCTTGCCTCTAGCTGATGACCTTTCAGAGCTGGAGGAAAAGACTTGAGACGATTATAGAAGATTTGTGCCCACGGATGGGTGGGAACATTCTGGCGGCAGAAATGCGACACATTGAAGATCTGCTCCGGCACAAGTTGGCGAAGCGATGGATTCTTGACTGCTAAGGCACGTGCTATTGCGTAGCTTGTCGGATTCGTTAAGTATGTATGGAGATCAATGTATGAGAGTGGTACGGGAGGTATATTGGCTGTCTGGAGAAATGCAGCGAACTCTTCGACCGTGGGAAATGAGACTTCGGCTAGCGAAGTGTGTCGAGGAGAACTGCTGGAGAGGACGGTTGAACGAGGTGAAGTAGAGTTTTGCTTCTTCGCTACTCGCCTGCTGCGGCCAGAGCCGCGGCGCTTCAGTGGAGGCTCGGTCATCTCATCCTCACACTGCGTCTCTGGACCAACGGACTCCACATCAGCTGTTTCGGAGGTTCCAGTGGTAATAGCTGATTCTGAACCTTCTGAAAAGGACTCAGCGACGACGTTGCGGAAGTGAGGAGGCAATTGTAGGAAAGTCCTCTAGTGAAAAAGAGGAAGCTGCTGTGGGAGCGTTGCGGTGATCAACGTCTGTAAGCGTACTTTTTTCATCATATCTTGGCTCCGAGGCCTACTGTGCTGAAGTAGATGGTGTAGTACGCTTCGAGGTAGGAACAGTACCTGTAGGAGTGCCAGTCGGAGTCGGTGGAACTTGATGTAGGCAGTGTACGCGAAGATGGTTTTCGCCATGGCAAAGCGTGCAGTGCAAGGAGGTAATGACGTCGATTCTCCGACGTTGCAGGCCACACCGTACGGTTGGGATCTTCGGGCACGCACGCAGATGATCGTCCGATGGAAATATTGCACGGACACTTCGACGAAACCCTGCAATGGCTTTGTCATCGGGATCTCTGGGCGCCGCCGAAAGAGTCGTTATTGGTTAAACCACTCGGCCAAATTTGCTGAGTAAAGTGCATAGAGCGACATCTGAGACTTCAGGCGGGACTGGGTGGAAAGTGACCTGGATAGGTCGCTGCGCCACAGGTTCAGCCAGAAGATGCACATCTTTGATGGATAAGCCATCAGTCATCACAAGGTCTGCATGTTCTTTACGGGCAAAATACACTAAATACACAAAATACACAAAATACATTAATACGGCCAGTGGCTTTCGAGCCATATGAGTGATATAAGCTCCAGTAGGAACCATCTTCTTTAGGGCAATACTATACTCCTTGAGTTTCGTGTCTGGTAATGCATCAAAACAGACACCGAAATCCATTGTCGAGAAAAATTGTTTCCCGGCTGGAGAATCCTCTGGGATATCGATGGTGGCAGAACTACCCTCAACACTGACGTAAGAGTCAGGAAAAACGGGAGCGATAAACTTGGAAGGAACTCTCGCTCCGGAGGTCACTTTGGAGTAAGTGAGAGACGTAGAGTTGGCAGCGGAAGGATGCGACAGAGTGCTGATTGTTGGTAGCGGCTTGGTAAACTGAGTTGAGCCAGTTGAAGGCAACGCAACCGTGCAATCGGTCACATCCATAGCTTCGGCAAATGAACCAGGGACGTGCGTCAAGGTGACGTCACTCTCCTGGGCAGTGATATCAGCTTGAGCCTTTGCAGAAGAGTCGCGCGTCACATCTTTTATGCGTATGACGTCTCTGACGTGCATAAATGCTGATTGGTCTCCTGAGAGTGAGGAGGAGGAGGAGGTTGAATGAGCATCACTGATGTGGGCGTGGACATCACCCTTCTCAGTGCCCGCCACTGTAAATGGCGAGGATTAACTTAAGGATCGATCAGCTTGATCGAAAATAATAAAACGCTGAATGCAAACAAAATATGCAACTCACCGACTTGGGAGCTGAGCTAAAGGAAAATACAAATCTTCTTCTTGAAGGGGAACACAAAAATAGGAACAAACACTCACTATACACTTCCAAAAACTGGGCACAAACACAGAGCTCGAAAGGAACGTGACTATATCGGTTATACGCTTCTTCAACCTACGGTTGGAAAGCGTAAAGAAACAGTGTGACCTTCCTTTTGAGTTCCTGTGTTCTTAAGTAAATGTTGTTTCTTCTTGTTAAAGATTTTCTAAACTTGGCGATGCAAAGTATCTCACGATGAATTTGAGGTTGACAATCCTAACAATCGGTCAAAAGAGCAATATAAAACAAACAAAGTGTGCTGACATAAGAGCTCAGAGACAATAATTTGATAATTTGATATTCAACATCACGAAGACAGCAGAGCGTTGTAGACGATATACAATGTATTATATATACAGTATATATATATATACACTGAAGAGCAATTGGCCGCCCCGGTGGCGCAGTGGTCTAAGCGATGGCCTCTGATAATTCGTCCAAACGGGGTCCGTTCGAATCCCGGTGAGGCATGGATGTTGTGTTTGTCTTTCGGCACTGGCTCTCTCCCTTCCCTGGAACCAGTGACCCTAAATTAGGGACGGGCGACTGCTTATAGCCCATTGAGTTGCTCACGGTGGTCGTTAAACCTCCAATCAAAAAAAAAAAGAAAAAAAGAAGAGCAATTGAATTAGAGATAACTGTCTAGTAACGTGTAGCACCACCTGTCGCCCTGATGACGGCGGCGATTCGTCTCGGCATGGAATCGACAAGACACCGGAAGCGTTGCGAAGCCATACGGATACACGACCCCTGAACAAGCTCCCACAGTTCACGAAGATTTGATGGAGGTGGGTGAGAGCCTAGAACCTCTCTCAAGATGGAATCCCAGATGTGCTCGATGGGATTGGAGTCAGGTGACCTAGCTGGCTAAGGAAGCGAGGTCACGTCCGTGGAGGGTTCATCCAATCATTCGGATATAATTCGGGAGCGAAGGCACGGTGCATTTTCTTGTTGCAGGATGAAGTCCTCAGTGGGATGTTGAAGATGCACAAACGGGAGCAAATGGTCGTCCAGAATATCCCGGTAACGTTGACCTGTGAGGGACGATGTCACACGTACCAGGGGTCCTATTTCAGTCCACGTAAACAGTCCCCAGACAAGAATGCCACCCCCACCAGCTTGAAGAGTACCCTGCTGGCATGAACTTAGAAAAACAAGTTAATGTACAATGCTTTTACTGGAGCCACTGAATTACAAGTTGCTGAAGCAAATTTAGAAGTAACTTAATAAATCTACATTTGACAACCGTGAGGGCAACATAGAAGATGAAATTAATAGACGCAAAGGTATTGGTTTAAAGCAATTTACCGTTATGTCTTAAAAGAAAAAGTGTCAAATCCGTGGGTCCTTTCAGGCCTTATTTATCGATCATAGAACTTAACTTAAAATACGAGAGACACTGCGGACAACTCGAAGCAGCACTGAGAGTTCCATTCTTACTGTAACTAGGAAATATATGAAGAGGAACACATGGATCAGGAAATTGCCAGCAGTTGATTACATCATGTTCAAAGCATGGGTTATCAAGTGGCAATGGGCTGGGCATATTGCTACACCTGCTTATTATTGAACAACTGAGGTACTGGATTGGATACCAAAGAACAGAAAAATGTCCAGAAGAAGACTACGTGATAGATGGGTAGTTGAAATTTTAAACCATGCTTGCGTGGCATGGAAGCAAATGACTCGAACCAGAGATTTGTGGACGAGACTTGGAGAGGCATTCAGCGAGTAGTGAATTCAGAACAGTTGATGATGACGATAAGTGACTACGGGTGTTTGTGCCTTTTTCGTAATTGGTAGTTTCCCAACAGCTTTTTCATTTTTTAAGGAAATGTAAACTTCCACTGGTGAAGTACATAAATATCTACACAGCGAAACCTCGTTCATTAGTTTCTCAAGGGACCTAGTAAAATTAACGTATAACTGAAAAAACGTATGAAAGAAACATGGCCCGTTTCCGTCCAAGATGGCAGCACATTATTCTGTTGCAACGTATGGCGTGACCGTTAGTGTTATACATGCTTGGTATTATGCAGTAAAATTTTTATGTTCTAGTGTACTAGTATTTTTAGTGATCTTCTCTTTTCACAAGTTCTTTTGTTTTTAATTTTATTGGTTTAAACCATGCTACACATAGATGTACAGCAATTGTGAATAGAGTATGTAGTAGATATACGGTGCATACATAGTGTACGAAGATTATTACTTTCATTTATAATATTCATTTACGGTTGATGTATTCTACACTAGACGATCATCATCATCATCATCATCATTAACCATTCTCAATCCACTGCTGGAGTAAGGTCTCCCCATGTTTCTTCCACAACGGTCTGTCTTGTGCCAGTCTCATCCATGTTACTCCCGAATACTTTGGAATTTTATCCACCCATCTCACATGTGGTCTTCTTCTGGGTCTTTTCCTGTCCCTTGGGATCCAGTCTAAAATTTCGGCTGTCCATGGATGTTCTGTCCTTCTGGCAATATGTCCAGCCCATTGCCATTTCAGGGATTTTACTCTGATCAAGATGTCTTCCACTCTTGTCCTTTTTCTGGTCCACGAGTTCCTCTTCTTATCTCTCCTGGTTACACTAAGCATGCATCTCTCCAAGCTCTTTTGAGCTGTCTGTAGTCTTTGTATGTCTCTTTTAGTTAAGATCCACGTCTCTGCACCACACGTAAGCACTGGAATGATACATCGATCAAACACTTTTCTTTTAAGACATAATGGCATATTACTATTGAAAACTATGCTGTTTCTTCCAAAAGCTCTCCAGGCAAGTTTTATACGCCGATTAATTTCTTCGTCAATGTGACCCTCACTTGATATTTGCTGTCCAAGATAAATTTAGGTATTGGTTATATCCAGCTTTTCCCCATCAGTCGATAAACCTTTATATCTTGTAAAAGCATTGTACATCACTTTTGTCTTCTGAAAGTTTATTTTTAACACTACTTCTTTACTCTTGTCAGCAAGTTCTTGGATCATACTCTGCAGCTCTGATGGGGTAGTTACAAAAATGACTACGTCATCAGCAAAACGAAGGTAAGTTAGATAATCTCCATTAATTTTTATTCTTTTTTTCCAAGTTCAGTGATTAAAAGACATTTCCCAATGTGGCATTAAAGAGTTTGGGAGATATAGTGTCACCTTGTCTCACTCCCTTTCCAATTTTTAAGTGTGCTGTATTCTCAAACAGCCGAATCTCTGCACTTGCATTTCCACAGATGTTATGAATAATATTAACGTACGCATCTTCAATACCGCAGGACTTCAAAGCCATTGTAACTGCTGATGGTTTCAACAAATCAAAGGCCTTTTCATAATCGATAAAAGCCATGCATAATGGAAGTTCATATTCACTCGTTCTTTCAATTAGTTCTCTCTGTACGTGGATATGATCTATTGTGCTGTAGCCACTCCTGAATCAAGCTTGTTCTTTCGGTTGAGCCATTTCCATTGCCACCTTCAAGCGGCGTGAAAGAACTTTAGTGAATAATTTATAAACCACTGATAGGAGGCTGATAGGTCTGTAGTTCCTGAGATCCTCAATGTCACCTTTTTTATGTAGCAGGACCATTGTCGCATTGTTCCAATCCTCAGGAATCTTCACTTCATTAAGGCATCGAGTGAAAAATTGGGCGAGTACTGTTTCCGTCTTCTCCTGGAGCTTTTCCCCGTTCCATGTCCTTCATTGCACATGCAACTTCTGCTAGGAGGGCAGGAAGAACTCTGGTACTGGTACCTTTCGTAATGTCTGGAGTACATGTATCATCCCTTACATATAGTGTTGAGTAGAAATATTTTACTCTCGTCAGAATTTCACCTCTATTTCTTGTTACAGAACCATCTTCTATTCTCAGAGCCATAATCTGTTTCCTTCGCTTACTCAGATGTCCCTTTTCTTTATTCAAACTTTGGTTGTTTTCAATTGCTTTCTTCACTAGTTCACTGTTGAATTTCCTTACATCTTCAGTGCTACTTTTTCGTACCGTATGATATGGTATATTATAAAAATTACGTGTACATTAGCATGATTAAAAAAAATCATTAATATTTTGTTGCTACTTATTTTTAAGCTGAAGTATTGCTTTTTTAAGGCTATTAGAGCCTGCAATGTTTTCTCCTAAGTACTCTGGTTATAAAAGCAGTCCCTAAGGACACCCGAACGTCTACCGCTAAATTTGAGTGCTGACGCAATTACCTGGAAATCATCGTCACTCTTGTCACTGACGATTTTCTAATTTTCCTTTCTGTTCACACTCAATTTATCTAGAGCCATAAGTGTTAATGCTGCCAAATTCGCGTCTAAACTGACGCAATCTTGGAAACTAAACGCATCTACCTCTTTAATTACAGCATTTCAGTCAGAAAGCAAAATGATACACTGGCGTGCAAAAATTAAGGACGAGACGGTTTTTCGAATGTAACGTCGTGCAGAAGTGCTCCACATCGACTTAAATCATACGATAAGATCCCCAAGATTTAAGAATACTGGACAAGTGAGCAAAACCGTCCAAACAAGAAATCCAAAGGATACAAAGGCTCTTTGAAAAGGTAGCTTCGAGCACAACTGGACAGAAGACAGAAACGTCCATGTGACAGGCGGCTGCCAGGAAAAACCCAGTCTTTAGTAGGGGATATAATCACCCCTGACTGCGTTGCAGGATTTACAACGTCTGTCCATTCTGAGGACGAGGTTGTCAACGAGTTGTTGAGGCATCGCAGCCCATTAATCTTGTAGCGCCAATCGCAGCTGCGGAATCGTTGCTGGCGGCCGGTAACGTGCTGCCAAGCGTCTCCCGAGAAGGTCCTACACGTGTTCGATTTGATTTATTTCCGGGGACCTTGCGGGCCAATCCATGCGTTGAATATCTTTACTCTCCAACAGCTATGCGACATCCACTGTACGATGAGGTGTAGCGTTGTCGTCCGTGAAGAGGAACTCAGGACCCACAGCACCTCTAAACAGACGCACGTGAGGCATCAGAACCTCGGTACAATAGCGGACACCAGTGACTGAAGGTCCTTGGAAGATGTGAAGGTCAGTACGGCTACCAAGCATGATACCACCCCAAACGAGAACTCCGCCACCTCCAAACTGGTCCCTTTCGAAGATGTTGGAGGTGCGACTGCGTGTTTCCTGCTCTCACCAGATGTGTATACGTCCAGAATCGCTAGTCAGACTAAATCGGCTCTCATCCGTAAAGAGAACTCGACCCCATTGCTGATGTGTCCAGTTCTTGTGTTCCTGGCACCATAGAAACCGCCGTCTTCGATTAGCAGGCGTTAATGACACACACCGTAGTGGTCATCGTGCAAATAGACCACTTTTGTGCAGCCTCCTGGCCACGGTAAAACGTGATAACGGACGTCCAGTTGTCTGTTGCATATTGCATGTGCGATTTATCCCGCTGTCTGCCGTTTGTCTCTTCTCGCATGTAGGACAATATACCGGTCGTCCGCCGCCGTGGTTGCTCGTGGACGACCACTGCTAAACTCTCGGACAGCTGTTCCTGTCGTTTGAAATGCTCTCCAAGCTCGTGAAGCGATGCTGTGAACGATCCGAACTCCTCGGCCACACTAGTCCCACTTCGACCTTCTTTCAACTTCCCAATGACACGACCTCGGGTAAAGTCATCCAGATGTGGTCTACTGGATTGCCTGTTGGCTATATCATACCGTGGCAGCAACTCGACGTCGTTCAAACCGATGTACGCCGTGCAATAGCTTTCACCGAATGGTTGAGCGTACACCGCCCGTGTGCTTTATACCCTTTCGACACCCCCCCCGCCCTACGTCATGCTGCATATATGCGCATGCCCTACCGTACCGCACCCTAGTGTATCTCCTGAGCGGTCTTTCGGTCCGTCGTGCTTGCTCGTTCCGCTGTTATGTTAATTTCTTCTCTTCGTCCTTGATTTTTGCACATCAGTGTATTTCTTGGGTGTGGATTCGTACAGAAAACGAATGCGAACGAAAGTCTCAGGAAAACAGACCGATATGGCGAAATAAAGCAAGAGCAGGTGTCTAGTGCAGGTGCCAACTGAGCTGACCAATATTAGCTCGGGACGATCCAGCTCTACCCGCAGAGTAAATCACAAAGCATGTGAAAAACAGGAAATGGGGATAGTGAAAGGCGGAGTAAGGGGCGAATTTGAAAGTGAAAAACGGAATTCGCGGTGAAAGGGAAGGATGGGGGGGATTCGATTAAATGAGTTCGCATGGATTGAATTTCTAATTCACGACACACAACAACATCACCATTTAACGTATAAATGAGAACAGAGTTAATTCTACTGATGCATAATTCATAAAATTTAACAATAAAAGCAATTCAGAATTTTTAGAGCCGCCACAATTTGCGTATCAGTGAAAAGCATATAAACAAGGTTCAGCAGTATATCTACCTATCATCTACTATGCTTTCTTCACTTTCTTCTTTACCTTTTAATTTTTTCTTTTAACATCTCTTAAAATATAACAAGAAGTTCCTCCTATATTTAGCCACTGTTTTCAAATCGATTTCGATATTTTTAGACATTCGATTCTATTTAAATCGATAAAGGTATTTTTCATCTCTTGACAAAAATTTTCATACTGCTATTACCGTACCCTGCATCACATTTCAAATTGCACTCTAGTGGAGAGTAGCACCTTTCAAATCACCCTAGTGTAGTCTAAATACCTTTTCCATGCGTCCCGAAGAGCATAAACAGAAAACAAAATGGCCCTCTTTTATTTTCCTATTGTACACAGTCCGATGCATTAACTCCATAATCAGAATTTGTAAGATTTTACTATGGGCAATTTATATATTAATTCTATAAGGTTTTTTACTCTGAGTTGTATTTTGAGAGAACGGCTGGACGTAAAGATATGGCTGAGGTATCAAAATAAAAGTTTTACCATGTAGATGTGCCAGTCGAAGAGAAAAATGAGATTTTGGCAACTGTTCGGGCGTTGTTGGGTGGCAAAGTTCCCATGCAAAGTCTATGGGAGAAGCGTGCGGTGTACTCACGCGCTGTTGAAGGTGGAAGCATGGAGGTACTGAGATAGTTCAAAGTCCGAAGTCTCCTCTTAGCGAACCGTTGCGCAAAGCAACGCTAGCAGGCATTTGTATCAAAGTTCTTCTCATCGGAACAACGAACACTCTCGAAGATATGCTTGCGTTATGCCATTGGACTGTGTGATGTACATATACAATTTAACATTCATTCGATCCAGTTTATTCACGTAGGTAAGACGTTTCGCATAATGTAAAGATTTAAATAAATATCCCGTTGACCATTGTTAGTGAAAATATTTAGAACGTACATATTGAGTTGCGCCATCTATATTTTCATTCTGTAAGTTTTTTTACTGTGAGACCTAATTTGAGTGAAAGGCTGAATCTAAAAATGTTGTTTAGGTATCAAAATAAAGGTCTTACTATGTAGATGTGCCAGCCAAAAAGAAAACTAAGATTTCAGCAGCGGTTTAGTCGTGGCGGGGCGGCACATTTATGTAAAAATATGGATGAGGTATCAAAATAAAGGTCTTACCACGTAGATGTGCCAGTCGAAGATGAAACTGAGATAGGGACAACGGTTCGGGCGGGGCAGGGCGGGGTGGCAAAGTCCCCATGTAAAGTCTATGGGAGAAGCGGGCGGCCCATATCTACATCAGGCGCTCAGTTCAGTATCAGACTTGGTGTGTGCATGGTGTTCTATGATCAGTTCTAAAGTAAGTAAATACTTTATTGCATACCTACCCTTAAGAGAATGTCTCTCTGGCAGAAAAAAAGAAAGAAAAGAAAACGTAAGAGCCTTATTGGAAGGTGTGAGCGATCAATATGTCGCAATTATATGTCTCAGAAAAGAGAGAATGAAGCGTATTGGCAACGCAAATCTCATTCCAACAAGATTTACAAATACAGTTGTGACTGAAGATGAGAGTGAAAGAGTGGGCTATCCAGTTAAATGTTTGCACACGATCGACATGGGTGGACTTCCGCCTCACATTTTACGACTAAAAAAAGGTTGCAGTCGTGATGCTCATCACGAACCTGGCCGCACCGGTGGCGCAGTGGTCTACGCTCTGGCTTATGATCAGTCGTTCGTGAAGGGTCTGGGTTCCAATCCCGGTGAGGCATGACTATTGTGTTCGTCTTACGGCACTGGCTCCCTCCCTTCCCTGGAACCGGTGACCCTAAATTTGGGACGAGCGACTGCATATAACCCATTGAGTTGCTCACGGTCGTTAAACCTTCAGTCAAAAAAATCCCGAACCTGGACTATTGTCTTTACTGAAGTGGTTGAATGAAATGGTCAATCAAATGAAGTTTTTATTTGTTGTTTCATATAAATTTATTCTTTTCAAAAAAAAAAAAAAAAAATTGGCGTCGATTCCGACGTGTTTCGTCTGGTAGACAGATAAAACTGAAAGCTCTAGTTTTTGTGCCTTTTTTTCGTGATTTTAAACCATGCTCCCGTTAAAACGTTAATTTCGAGCTGAGCGCAGAAATAAGATGCCGGAGGACAGGGCATGCCCATATTATAATGGAAGCGCAACTTGTTATAATAATTTCCTCCTCACTTTTGTCATAATGGAAGCGAATTTCGCCCAGCTGCAACTTTTTCCTTTTTCCTTTTTTCTGCAAAGATCATCAAAAGCTTTAGAACACCGCGGTGTTTTATTTTAGCCAGCGGCGCATATCAGAAGCGGAAAACGCAAATGATGCTAATTAAAACCTTCTTGGGAGTGCTCAGGACATGTTGTGGACTGTTCCTTCCGAGTTCTATAATATGCTACACGGAATTTCTCGTGTTCTTAGAGGTCCTTGACTCATTACAAACGTGTCACTGATGAACGACGCCATAAACCTTCGAAGTCAGGAAGCAAACGCGCTAATACCTCACGCATTAGTCATCGCCGAAAACGAATTTCGCTTCCGGATTTCTTAATGGCACAAAACGCTGCCTTGAAAAATTGCTGTGCAACTTTTGCGGAGTTTTCAATTCTAGCAATGGGAAAGCTGGGCGAGATATCTCTTTAGCTCCTTCATGCGATCGGATTGTTAGGGAGCTCTGCGTCTGCGAAATGCAATAATCTTCTGTTTTGCGTCCCTCGGAGCTGTAATGAAACTTCAGGATGAAAATCAAACACAAGAAACAAACATTTATATTTATGACACCGTGTTTATTTATTTCAAACTATACACGGTCCTGTGTTTTAGTACAAAAGTGACAGATTTAAATTATGTCTCGAAAACTTTCGGAAACCTTTGCATCCCCGGTTCTAGGGATGACATTACGCTACCTACAAAACAAACGTATAGGACAGTATGTGTCAACCAAATTTACACTACAGATTGATAAGATATTTAAATGTTGTCTCGTATAACACAAGAATAGTCTGAAGCACGGAAACCTTTGCATAAGAAAAAACTCTTGGTTCTAAAAATGACATCATACTACTTATTAAAACACGAAAAAGACGCATAGGGCAGAATGTGTCAACCTAAGTTACGCTACAGATTGATAAGATATTTACGTTTGGTCTCGTATAATACGGTAATATTCTGAAACACACTATTTGTGTGATTTTATGCATGCAGGGAATTTAGTAAATTCTGTGTCTACGGGCGATAAAATAATCCATGACGCAGAGGTTATCTGTTAAATTGCATCACAACCTGGTGGTACAAAATTAATGCAGTCTGTTGGAAATGTAAGACCAAGAAAGAACTGAGATATTAAAGCGAGATTTATACGGTACATTACTTATGATACATGACGTAAGTGATAAGGTGTATAGACCTCCAAGTGATGTGAAACACACAATACTCAGTGTCTTGTGCACCCATCACGAGCGGAGATAACCGCTCGTACATGTCGATGTCGTAGCATCGACTGGGAAAAGGCTCTGGATGTCGGACTGTGGAAGGCTATTCTATGTTGTCTCCATTCTCACCCAAAGTTCATCTTGGATAAAAATTGGCGGCGGGGCTAGATGTCGAACGACCGTATGCTGCACGTGTTCAATGGCGACAAACGAGGAGAACAAGCTGGCCAAGGAAGATTTTGCGTATGTCGGGTATCTATTAGTTATAAGACAAAAAATCCCGTTGAAAAATGGTCTCCGGAAGCTGGAATGTACCTGGCCAAGACAACCCTGAGAACTGGCCACCGGAGAACTGGTCACCGCAGAACTGGTCACCGGAGAACTGGACACATTGCAATTTCAATGCCATAAAATTGTTCTGCACAAAAAAGTTTTGTGTGGCTATATTCCCCAATACTTGAGCAACTATTGTTCATAATTATTTCTTTTTTTAATATTTCATTTTCAGTAAGAAATTTAGACATTTCCATCATTTTCGGAGCTAAGACTAAGCGGAGAACTAGCAACCGGAGAACTGACCACCCGGAGAACTGGTCACAAAAATTTCAAGGGGGTCGTATAAAAATTGCGTTCTGGGCTGCTCCGTGGCTACGTCTCCCCGAGATTGGTTATCTGACACACATAAAATGTCCGTAATTTCGTATTTTCTTATTTACGATATTTTTCTATAAACTGTAACTAAACACATTTTCGGCAAGTATGAGCAAACCCAGGAAACTTCTCGGGTGGGTGTGTGGGGAGAGGGGAGGGTGCTTAAAATCTAAAATATGAAATATAAAGAATTTCTGGTCCGATCGGGAGATTTTCAGTGTTTACTCGTCGAATTATCTGAGGGCACCTACTGCCTCAGGAAACTAGTCGAGGGGGAGGGGTAATACCAAAATCGTATCAAGAATTTCTCTTCCGATTGGAAGATCTTCAGCATTTACAAATTGCAACTCGACAAATTTTCTCAGCGCATGTTCACTCTCTGGAAACCTGTCGGCGAGAGGGAGGGGGGGTTAATATCAAAAGTGGGAAATATGAACAATTTCTCGTCCGATCGGGAGATTTTCAGTATTTACAGGCTGCAACTCAACAAATTTTCTGAGCGCATATGCCTACTCAGCAAGCCCGTCTAGGGGAGGGGGTTTCAAAAGTGTAACATATGAAGTATTTCTCGTCCGACCGGCAGATTTTTTGCATTTACAAGCTACAACTCGACCCATTATTTGAGGGTACGTGCCGACTCAGCAAACCTGTGTGTGTGTGTGGCGGGGGGCATACCAAAAGTGTGAAGAATGTCTCGTCCGATCGGGAGATTTTCAGCATTTAGTAGCTACAAATCGGCACATTATCTGAAGGCATGTGCCTACTCAGGAAACCTGTCAAGGGGGAGGGGGAGGCGGTGTAATAACAAAAGTGTAAAATATGAACAATTTAGTTCGATCGGGAGATTCTCAGCAATTAGCAGCTATAACTCGACACATTATCTGAAGGCATGTGAATCATGAAAATCTCCAAGTCGGATAAGGAAATTCTTCATATTTCACACTTTTGGCAGTAACCCCCCCCCCCCCCCGACAAGTTTGCCGAGTAGGCACATGCCCTCAGATAATGTGACGAGTTCTAGCTTGTAAATGCTGAAAACCACCCGATCGGACGAGAAATACTTCATATTTTACACTTTTGTATCCCCCCACCCCCGACAGGTTTGCTCAGTAGGTTCATGTCCTGAGATAATGTCTCCAGTTGTAGCTTGTAAATGCTGAAAATCTCCCGATCGGACAAGAAATTCTATATATTTCACAATTATCATATACCCCCGCCCCCGACAGGTTTGCTGAGTAGGCACGTGCCCTCAAATAATCTGTCGAGTTGTAGCTTGTAAATGCTGAAAATCTCCCGCTGGGACGATACATTTTTTCAAATCTTACAGTTTTGGTATTACCCCCACCCCCACCGACAGGTTTCCAGAGTAGGCACATGCGCTCAGATAATGTGTCGAGTTGTAGCTTGTAAATGTGGAAAACCTCCCGATCGGAACAGAAATGCTATTTATTTTACACTTTTGGTATCCCCCCCCCGACCGGTTTTGTGATTCAGAACATGCGCTCAGATAATTTGCAGACTTGTAGTTTGAAACCCCTTAAATCTTTTGCCGAGATGTAGATCATAAACATTTGTTATAAAGAATTACATTAATTATCGCAATTAAGGAAAGACGAAATTACGGAAACTTTATATGACTCAGATTGCCAACTTCTGGGGGCCGTGGGCACGATGCGGTCAAAAACGTTATTTTTATACGGCCCCTTAAAATTGTTGTGGCCAGTTCTCCGGTGGCCACTTCTCCGGTGGTCACTTCTCCGGGTGGCCAGTTCTCCTACACTCGGATACAGAAGTGGCTACAGCACCATAGATCATATCCATGTGCTGAGAGAACTAATTGAAAGAACGAGGGAATATGGAGTCACATTATGTATGCATTTTGCCGATTATGAAAAGGACTTTTATTCCGTGAAACCATCAGCAGTTGCAATGGCTTTAAAATCCTGAGATATTGAAGATGCCTACATTTGTATTATTAATAACATCTGTGAAAATGCAAGTGCAAAGGTTCGGTTATTTGAGGATACATCGCCAATAAAAACTGGAAAGGGAGTGAGACAAGGTGACACCATATCTCCCAAACTCTTCAATATCACATTGTAAAATGTATTTCAGTCATTGAATTGGGAAAACAGAGGGATAAAGATTAATGGAGACTATTTAACTCACCTTCGTTTTGCTGGTGACGTAGTCATTTTTTCAACTGCTCCTTCAGATCTACAGATTATGATCCAGGAACTTGCTGACAAGAGTAAAGAAGTGGGATTAAAAATGAGCTTTCAGAAGGCAAAACTGGTGTACAATGCTTTTACAAGGAATGAAGATTTACCGATTGATGGGGAAAACCTGAAGATATTAGATACCTACATTTACCTTGAAAAGCAGATACCTTGAAAAGCAGGGTCGTATTTACATTTACCTACATTTACCTTGAAAAGCAGGATCGCATTAATGAAGAAATTAATCGACATATAAAACTTGGTTGGAGAGTTTTTGGAAGAAACAGTAAAATTTTTAAGAGCAATATGCCATTATGTCTTAAAAAAAAGTGTTTAATCAATGCATCTTTCCAGTTCTTACATATAGAGCAGAGACGTGGACCTTAACTAAAAACGACAGAGGAAGGCTGCAGACAACTGTAAGAAGCATGGAGAAATGCAGGCTTGGTGTAACCAGGAGAGACAAGAAAAGGAGAGCTCATATGAATAAGGAAAATGACAAGAGTGGAAATGATCATGATCAGAATAAAATCCCTGAAATGGCAATGTGATGGACATGTTTCCAGAAGAACGGACCACCGCTGTACAAAATGGACGGATCACCGATGATCACCGAAGTTTGTTGCTGCGACCTTGCCGTCTTGACGTGTGCGTCACCTGATTGTAGGTGCGGTGTTAGTGGGTACGTCACAGTCCCCATGAATTGATGTATTCGACATCTGCGTCTTTCTTTATTCCAACAAATTACTTATTTCGCATTATGTTTGTCTATTGTAAGAAATGCATGTATGTTGCATTAGTTGTTCAAAGGAACGTTTAAGGGCTCTTTGCAGTATGTTAAACATTAATACTAATTTTTTGGTCTAAACCCACCGTAGTCGTAGCTTATACTTTGTTAAAGAAGGTAAAATATATTTTGTAAACATCAGCTGCGTTTTAGAAAGACGAAACTTCCAATAAAATTCTTGTTAATATTTCTATTAAGAATTCCCCACCTAACTTTCAGATTCACGCTGGGAAGTCTGGCAAAATTCCATCTCTCCGCTTTCGACGGCTGTTTGCTAATAGGAATGATAGCACAGCACTGGTTCCGAGTGGTGATCTATCTCATCACATTATTATTGAGAAGGGTGAAATAGCGATCAGAATTTTCAGATGCTTGTGAAGCTTTAGACAAAAGAATTATTCTTCTAGAAACAAACCAATTAAACCTAATAATACGTTTGTTAAACAAATAGCGGTGAACGTTTCGTAATTTCTGCGATGATAAAGCAGGTTATTCTAGTTTCTAATTTATAGCCGCTTCCATGAAACTGAAAGAGGTATAAAAATGGAAAGTCTTTGTAAGCGCTCTCAAACAAACCATTATGCAAATTTGTAAACACATCTGGGGCACATTTTGGATGTAAGTAGGTTTTCGGTGAAATCTAAGCAAACATTCGAAACAGTATTTGAAAGGGTAACGGACAGAATTAATATTCCCCATGTGTTATATCGTAAAATTTGGAACATCTTCATTTGATCAGACCTAACACAGAACAAAAACGCCAAAATGGTTTTAGCTTACAAGTGTCTTGCAATCTTGGTATTGACGCTTCTTCTTCGTAAGACAATAACTTCGTGTGTCAGCGCTACATCAGACGAAACAATAATATATTGTTCAAGAAACAAGCTTTATAAAATTATCGGATCACGCATAATGCAAGGTATCTTCTAGTCAAATATTTATTTAGTTGCTGTTCTCGCGGTCGCTGATAACGTGCAAGAACGCCAGAATTAATTGCCTTTCTAAACAGTTTGAATAATTAACACAGGGAATTCGAAAAGCTAACAATTAATTTTAGAGTTGAAAAAATGAAGTAGTGAATTTTTAATTTTGTCTTAAAGCTGCTTATAAAAGAGGTGGTTAAGGAGAAAACCACTATTCGAATGGAATAAAAAGGATGTTAAATCTTCTACTAAGTGCGATGGAATAGCTTTAATTACTGAAAGTTTCGATCACCACTGCGCAACTAATTTCCACGTGATACATTTTGGCAAACATGCTTTTCTTAAATGTTAGTTTTCAGATAATTGAGTTTCAGAGGTTGAGAAAAAAATACACTACTTTGGATATCATTTCTCAAAAACTGTGATAATGAAGGTAAACATTTTTATTAGGAAGTCGTTGATATTTTTATTAAAGAATTGTATTTTTTAACATTTTGCTTTTATGTTTTGAGAAGTGTAGATATGAAAGATGTAACAATTTTATTTTAATATCAGCACACAGAAGATATAGCCCTTCCGTTATACACAAAGGTGTCCAGAAATTTAAGAAACCGAAGCCTGTCTGCACACTCACGCCAATAGACCTCCCAGTACAAGAGAATCGGGCTGTTATCATATTTGCTCCTAGATTTGATTCAGAATTTCAAAAATTTTCAAAAGTTTTAATTTCAAAGTAATATTAAAACCTATAAACACAGTGAATTTTACATATTAAAAGACTGTCCCGAAGACATAAATTCTTAGGGAATTTATCAAATCTCTTGCGAATGTAGACTCTCATATATAGGACAGAACCGCAGGGATTTAAATTTCCCTGTTAAGAAATGCAAGACTTAAATACCAAACGGTGAACCGAAAAAATCTGTAGCTCATCGTTGTAATGAAAAGGCTAAACTTATTGATAAACTTGATTTTTTTATTGGAGGTTTAACGACCACCGTGCGCCACTCAATGGGCTATGAGCAGTCGCCCGTCCCTAATTTAGGGCCACTAGTTCCAAGAAAGGTAGAGAGTGAGTGCCGTAAGACAATCACAACATCCATGCCTCAGTATCCTATTACAATCCTTTTGGACTGATACCTTAACCCTTGTGCCGCGTATTGATCATTAAGTTCATGTACATATGAATCCGATATTTTTTGGAACTACTGTATATTTGTAAATTATTGAAATGGAGTATTAAATTCGAACCCGGACCTTTTCCGGACGAATTATCAGAAGCCCTCGCTTAGACCACTGCGCCACAGGGGCGGGAGAAACCTGCTTCTACTATCAAGGTTAACAGATTAGGAGCTTTCCCCATATACCGCAACTCTTCACGGCCTTTCAAGCACGTGGAAACTATTCACCAAAATCCGTGACCATTGATTAAATATTCAAGTCATTGTGACGTCATTGTGATGACGTCACAATGACATGAATATTTAATCTCCATTTGTCCTGATGAAGCCGAGCAAAACGCTCAGCCAAACTATGCTATTTGATCTAAAGAATAAAATATTTCATAGGAATAAACGTTGCTGATTGATTCCATCTCAATATCATAAGTAATGTAGACATAAAATATATTAAAATGTAACAATGATTTCAAAACACGAGATTTAAGTAATACCAATTGTTTCGCTGTCATAGTAAATTGGGAAATATTAAAATGTTGGTAAATGCACATCTTCTATGGAAAATACCGTATTCACTACAATGTGAGCTCCACACTCTTTGCGGCTATCCCTCGTAGCTGAATGGTACGAGAAGCTGACCTTCAACTACAAGCAGTTCGAGATGGATCCGGGTTCGAATCTAGTTAAAGCATTGGCAGCGGATTTGTGTTATGTAACTGGCTCTCTCTCTTTCTCTCTTACCATTCATCGAAACCAATTGCCCAAAGCAGGGATGGACGATTGTCTGCAGTCCACTAAGCTGCTAAAAGTAATCCCTAAGCCCAGAAACGATAAACAACCTTTGTGCAGAAATACAACGCAAGGAGTGGTGCTTGCTAATTTACTTACCTAAAATTTCCAATACGACCCGACTAAATAAAAGACGTAACTATAATTCTCCTCCTTCAGTTCTTGTTTCACTTACTTCTCGAATCGTTAAACATGCATTGATTAATTTCTTTCTTCGGACGACATTTTTCTTAAAACAAGATCTATTTTCACCACAAGTTGGTTGAGGTACGACCTTCATCGTTTAAATGATATTACTTAATATCCATATTATTATTATAAAAAATAGTTCCCTGGTTTCTAACATAAAGAACAGTTCTTGATTTGTTGAACATTTACCTAATAATTTTAATACGGTGAAATACATTTAGCACAGATTAATAATTTTATTAATATCGAGATCTCTTAAATTGAAGGTTTAGCCTAGATCATCAGTATTGAAAGAAGTAGCTAGATTTTACAGTTCCTTCCATTCAAACTAGACTAAATGCATATGGCGAATTCACTCACAAATGACAATGTTCCCTTAAAATGACTTTTTTTATCATTTAGAGTGATTTATTTTTAGTCCGTTGAATGGTTGATTTTCTGCTTAAGGGTGCAAGAACTCCAATGGGCCAAAGAGCGCCGAGTCCAACGGTTTGGAAAAATACTATCGTATTAAAATTTTACACAATCATTTACAAATATACAGTAGTTCCGAAGAAATCTCAGATTCATATGTATATGCTCTTAATGGCCAATACACGGCCCAAGAGTTAAGGTATCAGTTCAAAAGGAATGTATGAGGATACTCTCTAATAAATTTTCATAAAGACAACAACTTGGGTTTCATCTGTTATACTTTGTTTTCCACAAATGTTCATTAATTTCAAATAGAATGCTATAACAAAAGAAAAGAACAAAAGCAAATGTCAAGAGAATAATAACGTAGTTTCCCGCCTTTTAGATAAGTTGTGATGTCTCATATACACTGTTCTGCGTAAACGAAAGTTGCTGAAGGAAGTCCGGAATTTTCTCCTGGCTGCAATTTCGCCATATTCATGACATTTAAAGAATTTTCAGTCTTCTGATTCCAATTTGAACACATCATTTCAATAGTCTAAAAATATGCTTGGGTAACATTTTTCTGCAAAACTTAAGAAATGGTTTATGAGGGGTTCCCACAGTTCGCAAGTATTTATATTTTAAATAGTGTATCCAAAATACGAACTCCTGTTCTTAGCAATGTCTTCATAATGCTTACGGTGGTATGCATCACGCATTAAAAGTCTGAACATTGCAATATGGAGAAATTTAAAATCCTCTTCCTCCAGTGCAAACGTTGCTGAAGGAATCTCCGGAGGTATGGGTTCAACAATATGACCAGCAGAATTCATATTCAAATCAACAAGATGCACAAGGCTCAATGCTCTTCAGAGAGAATAAGTATTCTAAAATGGGCAGCGTCCTCTTCCTCATCCGAAGATTTCCAGAAAAATGCACCGTATTCATCAAGTAATCCATCTTCTGATTGCTCCTGAGTTGAAATTAAATCGTAAGCAACCGAAGACTCAATGATCTTATGCACTAGAAGAGGAAAGAAAATATGGGGTCTCAAAGTAAGAGAGAGCTTGAGAAGACGTTACCGAGGAAGAAGGAGGGGAGCAGCAGAGAGGTCCTCCACTAACAAGGAGTCTTGCCCGGGTGAAGAGTGGAATCCCGATTACCTGCTTCTCTTGAATTAGGTAGAGACGTGGATGCTGTTGTCAGCTCAGAGGTGTAAATTGTAGTCATTCATGGAGCTATTGAAGAAACAGATGGGACTGACTGAGATATTATAGAAGGTGAATTAATCTGAGGATCAGTTTGGCTTGAAGTAATAGGACCAGCAGAGTTTGTGTGAGAATTGTACAATATGATCTAAGATGTCCCAGTTCTTTACAGTGAAAACACTGGACCATGTTTGAAGCCCGAATGCATAACTGCATAACGATGTTTCAATAACTATAGTAGCAGGAGAAGTTTTTCATATTGCTTCAGAAGGATAAACCACCCAACTTGTCGGCGGAAACTCTGTATGTAAAGATATTCGGAATCTCTTGGGGTATCTGATAAAGTACTGAATTCTCTGAATTCATCCAAAGCACTCAAATTAGTTGGCAATAATAAATTCTAGATTTCAAGAGGCACAGGAAGAAGGTTGAGAAACAACGAAAAATCAGTGACATTCAAAATTAAAAGACAGTTTTCAAATGATTTGAATTTATTAAAAAGCCTCGTTAAAGCAACAGAGCAGCATACAAAAGTTTGGCAAAATACATTCTCACACCACGCGGCGTTCGCGCCACATTCGATTTCGTAGAAACCGGCATCAGTGGGTTAACAGCAATCTTAACAAAAAAAGATAAGATTGTTGAAATAAAATCTTTAATCGTAGTTTTAAATAATAATCCAAATTTTTTACGTTCAAGAATTTCTATATCGTTTGGGTTATCTAAATAGAACGAAAATTCTTAAGGTATTTCACTGCATTTGTTCACGTCGATACACATTATCCGTCTCACTATGCTAATGCTAAGTATTCACATTCCGTGAGGAACTATCACCACGTGAATTGTGCTGAGCTTTTTTTACTTTGATTGGAGGTTTAACGACCACCGTGAGCAACTCAATGGGCAATATGCAGTCGGCCGTCCCTAATTTAGGGTCACTGGTTCCAGGAAAGGGAGGCAGCCAGTGCCGTAAGACGAACACAACGTCCATGCCTTACCTGGATTCGAACCCGGACCCCTTTCGGACGAATGATCATAGGCCATCGCTTAGACCACTGCGCCATCGGGGCGGCGAAATAGTGTAGCAGTGGATTCTTAAGAGACGATTAATCGACTAACGAATTTTGATTAATCAGTTAAAATGTATAGTCGATTCACACTCCAACAATGCACGGTATACGCATTCTTAAATGTTAAAAATAAGCAATGCTCCCATTAGATTATGAAATACTTATTTCCAAATTAATAAACAGGATCTGTACACCAACTATATTCAAAATAGTATAACTATACTAGTAATCCGAATTTATTGGCGTAGAATAGAAATCCAAGCTTTCGCACATCAACCAAGTGGCTTTTTCAAGGAAGGTAGACAGCAAACGGCCATCTACCTTCAGTTTGCTGTCTATCTTCTTTGAAAAAGTTAATCCCCCGATGTACCGGCCCTCGATTTGCCTCCGTTCTTCCATAACACCGCCCCTTGGGTCTGAATAGACGTGCTCTATGTAAAACGTCCCTTGATATACGGCCTTCTCCCTGGCATCCACCAATCGCCAGAAGAAATTACTACGCCAACCAATATTTCCCAACAGAAGACATATTTGATGCACAGCACTTTCAAGCTGTGTGAGAATTCTCTTCCCGTTTCTTTAGACAATGATTCACATGTGGAGAATCTTAACGTTAAAAACACAGATTGATCAAAGGTCGGAATCAGTGGATTTTTATATTAAATAAATTATTTGAACCAAACTCGCAGTATGGCGATATTTTAAATGCACTTGTTAACTTAGTGTGTGCTTTGGAAATAATTGGGTTATCTAAAACACAAGTGAAAACAGAGGAGTATATTTTTTAAAATAAACTAAGGTATGTAAAATGATTTTTATAATGCTATTGATCTCCAGTTCATAACGTTTTAGTACCGTAATATGTTGTTTTCTTTTCATTTCCTTATAATTAAAATGTTAACTTTCTCTTCCTACTATAAAAATAAATTTCCGTATTTAATGCACACCCCCATAGCAGAAAGTTCCTGGTCAGTCTGCGAAAGATAAAATGATGCCAAAAAAATATTTGTCACAAGGCAAAACGGCTACTAGATGCGAGAAACAAAAATAATTTGTACAGGTGGAAATTTAAAACAAGACAGAAAAGAACTGACCACCTTACATTTTTTCTTCCTAAAAAAATGTCTAATCTTGGTACTGCAATAGTTGCAATAATATCTACGATCAAGAACGTTCTGCCCAGCTGTAACTTGAATTTTGCCACCATTTTCAAGCTGAAAAACGAAAATTTTTTTTTGGGGGGGGAATATATATTTAACAATAATAAAGGACACAGACAGCTCTAGAAAAAAATTACGGATGCAGGAGAAATCATCGCTCCACCCTACTTCCGTTTCTGGAAAAATGTTTAACATTTTCAATACAAACATTTGTGTAAATACATTATTATTAAAGAATAATGCAGCGCTAAGAAAACCAGCGGAGAAGAGGCGGTTACGGAGAAATCTTCGCTCCGTCCAACTTTCGATTTTGGAAAATTTTCTCCCATTTTCAATCTCAAATACAAAACATTTATCTAATAAAATGATATTTAACGACCATATATGGCAGAGGAAACATCGCGAGAAGAAAACTTTCAGATGAAAAAGCTCCGTCTAACTTCTGTTTTCCGAAATTGTTGCCTCCATTTTCAAACTGAAACACAATCATTAATGCAATAAAATGATATTTAACAACACTACTGGAAAGTCTTCCCTTGAAGCAAAGAGGGAACATCGCGAGAGAGAAAAATTACGAAGAGATATCTTCACTCCGTCTAACTTCCGTTTTCGGAAATTTTGAAAGACGGAAAACTTGCATCCATGATCGGGAGTCTGCAAGAGCATTTAACAGGTCTCTGAGGATATCGTTCATGTCTGTAGAACGAAAATAAATCTGTGACGTACGTCACCCGTCGCCACGATTCTGCTACGGGGGTGCACACCAGAAGCTTCCGAGATGGAAAGAGACATTTCGAACTTCAGTGCGCACCAATTACACAACACATAACTGCATCTTTCTTTAGCACGTCTTTTGTAAAAAAAAAAAAAATCGTGCTTATGTTATCGGTTTGTCAGTCCGCCTGTGGACACCATATCATTGCAACTATTAATCCGATTTGAAAAAATTCTTTCTGCATTGGAAAGCTTGAAATGTGCGAATGGTGATCCTTATTCCGTTTTTTTTTTTTTTTTCTTTTGCCATGTACAATTTCGCCGCTAGAGGGCGTAAATGCAGATGATATCGAATTCGAAATACATTTTGTTTCACACATTTGCTTCTAAACACCAGATTGAATTTCATTTTCCATGTTTCGATTCCATTAATGTCGAAGACTATTATAGGTGTAATCACTTTTTCAAGTTGCGCATAGATTTTCCGCTATGGGGTTTAAAAGTAAATTACGTCTTCCTCGGTTTCTCTACTTCTAAAACTCCGATTTAAAAAATTCCTTCTGCACCAGATACAGCTCGTGAAGGAAATTCTTTTACATATATTTTCTAATTTTTGGTAAAAAATGACTTGGCCACCAGGGTGCGTAAGTCTTAATTTCCGCTTCTGATATGTTTGCGCAAAATATGAGCTTCTAAAATCTCGAATGAGAAAAATTCGTTTGTGGACCGATACTACTCAAGTCGATAAACCTTTTCGGAAGATTTTCATCTTAAAATAATGCATGGTTTCTCCGCCAGGAGGCGTAGATGTATATCTTATTTTCGTCAATATCTCAACTTCTAAGAGTCGAATTTGAAAAATTCCTTCTTTGTTGGATAGCGTTTTCGCTGTGAAATGTTTCTCATATAATTTCAAATTTTTCTTAAATCACAAGTCTGCAACCAGTGGGCGTAAGTTCACGGTTCCGTTTGCAGCAGTATTTGCGGGACTTTAAACCCGATTGAAAAACTTCTTTCTTCGGTCAGATAACTATTGCTTTCCTTACCGGTTTTATTGACTTTGAATAACTTTGATAAATTTAATTCGCGTCAGAACGGATTCAAAAGACGTGCTAATTACACCCGGAACTTCGGTGTCATTTTCTGGTTTTAATTAGCAAGTCTTTTACTTAATACTAATTACGATTTTTGATGAACCATAGTTATCAAATTTGGGTTAGCCGCACCGATGGCGCAGTGGTCTAAGCGATGGCATCTGATCATTCGTTCGAAAGGGGTCCGGGTTCGAATACCGGTAAAGCATGGATGTTTGTTTGTCTTACGGCACTGGCTCTCTCCCTTCCCTGGAACCAGTGACCCTAAATTAGGGACGGGCGACTTCTTATAGCCCATTGAGTTGCTCACGGTGGTCGTTAAACCTCCAATCCCCCCCCGAAAAAAAAAGAAATCGGGTTACCTAAAAGTAATTGGTATATTTGATACAACGCCATAGTATAATATAATAAAACGAGGCTGTTTACTAGAAAACAATGCTGGATTCGAAAACTAATATTCCTTGGAAAAGTAAGGAAGAAAGCTGTATTCAAAAGGTTTATAACGCTTTCTAGAGGAAAAGTTATTGCACTTTCCTGTTTAAATATGATTGACTTTTATGTAGAGCAGAGCGTAGCAACGATTTTTTCGTTGTATATAAATAAAAGGGAAAATGTTTATTTTACGTTAGAAGTTAATTGTTTTGCATCGATGTTTTTTTTTGTTGTTTTTTTTTGTTGTTGTTTTTTTGAGCAAGAAACATGGTTTTCCCGAACGTATTTCTTTGGAAATTATGACCTATTCTCTTTATTAAAAGGAATTACTGATATGAAAAGTTTCTCTTCCCCTCTTTTCGAAATCGTTTGTGAACACACAATGTCAAGACTCGGTAAACACAAAGGAAATAAATTCTTTTGAGAGATATTTGTCATACCCGAGGAAATATTGGCTTCGCCACATATTGCTCTTAATGTTTTTGTAATGAAAGAACAAATAAAAATAATAGAAAATACTAAAAGAAAGGCGTTTTCAATCAGGTAGTGGAATTATTGGGAAGAAAGCGATGGGCTGACAAACACACACAAACACCTACTTCCCCTCAACCTTTACAAATGATAATTTCCCTTACCCTTGATCCAGACCTGCCTCTCAGCTCTTTCGACTAGACTGCATTCTTTAGGTAATGGCATTCTTTACGTACTCAATCTTTCTTTTTCTTTTCTATCCTTACCTTCTTTCTTTTTTTTATTTTCTTCCCGCTTTGTTTATGCCCGCTCTTCCAGAGAACATTGTTGTCAGCGTTTAGAGAGAAAGAGCCTTGGCAGTGTCAACATTGTGGAGTTCACCTCTGCTTTTGCTGCGCCTGTTTGCAGCTGCAAGAAAGAAATTCAGCTTTGTCCGCACCTCGGAGGCAGGTGTTTTCCATGATCCATAAAGATCGTTCCTTCGGGTACAAGGCAACGAGATTCTATCCCTATTATTCTATCATGGGAAAAAATGAAAGGATTAAACACCTCCTTTATTGTATTATTTTTTGTACTGATCTGGAATAAATAACCGCTGAACGTCGATTTCGAGGCAGAAGAAATGGCAACTCAGACTGCAGTCGAATCCTGCAAAGAAAATACCATTTTAAACACGTTTCCCAAAGCGTCTTGAAGACAAATCTACCGAATTCCTTTCTACCACCAACGGATTATAGTGGATTACAAATATGCAAAGCAATCGAAGGATTTGCATGATTTTTAAGACTAACAACCGCACAGAAATATATGTTGACGTGAAAGATGAATATTTCATAACTAGCTACTAAAATTGTGTTTGCTTATCTTAAAAATATCCTAATATATAATAAGCTAGAGCCCTCCACCTCCCTGCCACTTTTTAAGTTATCATTGCAAAAACCGAGAAAAAAAAATGTTTGTGACGTCACGCTTAGCTTTTCGTGTAGGTGACGTCATCACCTACACGCGCATACCACTTAGTTTTGTTGCCATAGCAACAAATAACACAGCTGGTGGTGTGACGTCATCTAATCCAAATCATTCTCACATGACGTCAGACGTCAGAGATGCGTTACGTCACACGGTCAACTCTAGAGATACGAATTTTTGTTGTTGTTGTTGTTGGAGGTTTAACGACCACCGTGAGCAATTCACTGGGCTATAAGCAGTCACCCCTCCCTAATGTAGGGTCACTGGTTCCAGAGAAGGGAGAGAGCCAGTGCCGTAAGACAAACAACATCATGCCTCACCGGGATTCGAACCCGGACCATTTTCGAACGATTGATCATAAGTCACCGCTTAGACCACTGCTTTACATCAGGAATTTTGGTTCACTACCTGAACCGGTGTTTAGCCATCTGTATATGAAAATGTAAGTGCAAAAATTCGGCTGTTTGAAAATACAACACACATAAAAATTGGAAAGGGAGTGAGACAAGGTGACACCATATATCCGAAGCTTTTTAATGCCACATTAGAAAATGTCTTTCAATCACTGAACTGGGAAAACAAAGGGATAAAGATTAATGGAGATTATCTAACCCACCTTCCTTTTGCTGATGACATAGTCATTTTTGCAACTACCCGATCAAAGCTGCAGAGTATGATCCAGAAACTTGCTGACAAGAGTAAAGAAGTGGGATTAAAAATGAACTTTAAGAAGACAAAACTGATGTACAATGCTTTTACAAGAAATGAAGATTTATCGATTGATGGAGAAAAGCTGGAGATAACAGACTCGTACGTTCATCTTGGACAGCATATATCAAGTGAGGGTCACATTGATGAAGAAATTAATCAGCGTATAAAACTTGCCTGAAGAGCTTTTGGAAGAAACATCATAATTTTCAAGAGCAATATGCCATTATGTCTTAAAAGAGAAGTGTTTGATCAATGCATCCTTCCAGTGCTTACGTATGGGGCAGAGACATGGACCTTAACTAAAAGAGACATACAAAGGCTGCAGACAACTCAAAGCAGCATGGAGAGGTGCATGCTTGGTGTAACCAGAAGAGATAAGAAGAGGAACTCGTGGATCCGAAAAATGACAAGAGTGGAAGACATCATGATCAGAATTAAATCCATGAAATGGCAATGGGCTGGACATACTGCCAGAAGGAGAGACCATCGATGGATAGCCAAAATTCTAGATTGAATTTCAAGGGACAGGAAAAGACCCAGAAGAAGACCACATGGGAGATGGATGGATGAAATTAGATGTATGCGAATGTGACCTTGAGGAGATTGGCACAAGACAGAATGTTCGCCGCCCCGGTGGCGCAGTGGTCTAAGGCGTTGGCCTCTGATCATTCGTCCGTAAGGGGTCCGGGTTCGAATCCCGGTCAGGCATGGATGTTGTGCTTGTCTTACGGCACTGGCTCTCTCCCTTCCCTGGAACCAGTGACCCTAAATTAGGGACGGGCGACTGCTTATAGCCCATTGAGTTGCTCACGGTGGTCGTTAAACCTCCAATCAAAAAAAAAAAAAAAAAAAAAAAAAACAGAATGTTGTGGAGGAAACTTGGGGAGACCTTCGTCCAGCAGTGGATTGATAATTGTTGACAATGATGATGATGATGATGATGATATGGAAACGTCAAGAGTGCGGCGATCTGACGACGTCAAGATAAAAATAGTACATGGAGAAGAACAAGGAAAATTGATACAGGGTTTACAGTCAGTGTATACGAAAAATGTTGTGTACAAGGAAGTGTTGATGGGGCTAAAGGTTTTAAAAAACATATTACAAATAGATAGCCCGTCGTATCAAATTCCATAACCGAATGCTCGGGAAATTTTCAGAATGATCCAACGTCGCCATCTATTGACGTGCAACTCAAAAACTCAATAAATAAATGTCAATAATTTCTGTATCATAAATTTTATTTATCCCCGTCATTATTGACGGGCTTTTATCTAGTTTATAAATAACCACACAAACGGGTTTGGAGCCTCAAAATTCATCACCGATATCCGAGCAGTCAGAGACGCTAGCATCTGGCTGACTGTCTGAAGTGGGCCCGTGTTTAATTGTGAAGGAATATGGGTTGGTGCGTTTGTTCTACGGCGCTAATTCTTTTTTCCTGGAACAAGTGGCTGTAAATGAAGACATCAAACGTCTTCATTTACATCTATCTAGACACAGTTCTTGACATTTACTGGCATCTATTACACGTCTCACACAAGATAGTTTATACTTCTTATTCATTATATTTTACTCTTGCAGGTATTCATGAATCGGTTCTCTCACTACTTCCATCGCTTTACTGTGCGTTTTGGTATGAATATATTCTCTCAGCACATCATCACAATTTTCTGCGTCTTGGTAGGATTATATTTTCTTAGCACCTCATTACAATAAAAATGTTTCAATAATACCAAACCATTTCAAAACATTTGTGTCAACTCTGCTGATAACGTTTTGCTTTACGTTACATAACCACAATACGTCTTCATTTCCCACATCACCAGAACGTGCTTTGTCATAAACCCGCCGTAAATAATGTAGCTGTCTAGCACACAAATGACTCATGGCTCTTCTACAGTACGCAGGCATTGACGGAAGCAAGCAATCAGTTGAAGGCTTGTCAGAGGGATTTGGAGAAGTGGACATGTTTTAAGAACTGTGTTCTCACTGTCGCTGAAGAGGTTTGTGGTAATGCAATAGTAGGTAGCATTTAATGCTATTTTTGGTGCAACGAGAGATCAAAGGAGCTGAGAGGAGAAAGAAGGAAGCATATCTCTGTAAATTGCGAAACAGAGTTACTGAGTACAAATAATTAGCTATTTTAAAAGATAGTAAAATAATCTGAAAACACACAAGATGTAGATAAGACAGAGGTTAAGTTCGAGTCGTGTGAAGAACTTAGGACTGTATATCCCCTGAACGTAGAAGTTTGTTTCCCCTTAACGTAGAAGTTTGTTTCCCCTGAACGTAAAAGTTCATTTCCCCTGAACTTAGAACTCATTTCTCCTGAACTTAGAACTTTATTTCCTCAGAACAACATTTCCACTTAGAACCTTTCCCCTCCGGACGTACGTCCTCTTCAGTGTCCTTCCAGCCTTCATTGAATTTCTCATGACACACGAAAATTAACACGCGACAAGTATTCTTCCCCGTTAGCCTCGCTTAACATATGAAATGATTTGGTTGGCGTTTTCTTGTTCAATCTATGAACTCAGCATTCTCTATACGCGCGAGAAACATCACGCACCGAACTAATGCAGAGAGCGAAGTTAACTTCGCATTTCTGGTTATGTGCAGTTCCAAGTTAATGGTATCTTACACACTTTAGCCTTGCACCGAGCGTTTCATTTGCCACAAGAACAGAATCAATATTTCACAGCAGTACATTGTATTTTCACTAAAATAAAAATTGCCCAGTTAACCCGTCGAAAACGATGCAATGTTACGAATTACCTTCGTTTACAGCAGTACGAGCTGGATGAAAGTAAGCAGCTCTTTCTGCGGTAAAAATCCTCCGAATGAGCTTGGTGTAAAAAAAATATCGGCGAAATTTAGATAGATTTAGTAGAAAGATGAAATTATTAATTCAGGCTCCAGATCCCTTGAACTGTAGAAGGAAAATTTATCTCTTACGTTTGTTGTATGGGGACATAAAAAGTTATATCCAGATAGGTGCTATGTTCTGTAATAATAGACATGAGACCGAAAGGCTGAACAGGGCGAATTAAATGGAACAATTCTGGAGTTTGTGATTGGATACAATATACACTGGTATGCAAAACTTAAGGACGAGCCAGGTTGACCTCTAACATCGAACAAGAGTGTCCGGGATATACCAAATTCCAAACATTGGAACTGCATTACTTACTGAAATGATGATGCATATCAACACAACTGCAGATACTAAAGGACATAGAGGAACTTGATTCAAAATTGGCTAATAGCACTGTGTACTATGGTGTAAATGCATCACTTCCAAATGTCAAAGACGGTACAAAGAGAATATGAGGTCCTCAGTAGGGGATATAATCACCACAAATGTTGATGCATGGTTTGCACCGTGTGTCTATACTTCGCACAACGCTTTGTTGAGTGTTTGGGGTAACATCGCCCACTCTTCCGTTAGCACAGTCTTCAGATGTTGGACAGTTTCCGGTGTGTGTTGACGTGCCCCAACGCATCTACACAGAGCGTTCCATAAGTGTTCTATAGGATGCAGGTCGGAAGAACATGCTAC
Source organism: Macrothele yani (assembly GCA_039090855.1). Classification (NCBI taxonomy): domain Eukaryota; kingdom Metazoa; phylum Arthropoda; class Arachnida; order Araneae; family Macrothelidae; genus Macrothele; species Macrothele yani. Next base: position 85,115,930 of record CM077030.1, read on the forward strand.
CCAATCCATATGCTGAATGTATTCACTTTAACAGTACCCCACTGTTCTCCTTATTTTCCTGGACGATTGTAAACGGTGTTTCCGGTGAGCAGTAGTTAATGTAACACAGTGTACTGATCGTCGGACAAACTGTTCACCTTTTTGTAGTCGTCTGGTCAATGTAAACCGCGATGTTGAGCGTCCTGGGCTTATGTTCAGTTGTTTTGCAAGGTTACTTGCTGTCTGGTGTCGATCCCTGTTGGCCTATAGGAGGAGATAGCGATCCTCACTGGTGGTCGTCTCCGGTGGACGAACACCCCAAGTCTTTCGCACATTTTTACCTCTAATCCTGAAGGCAGACCACGCAAGCAATACGACGCTATGGGCGGTAACTAACTCTTGGGTCACACACATCGCAGTCTGCCCTACCTCAAGCCTCCCAATTATTCGACCACGAGTACAACCAAGGTGTTTTCGAAGGGACATTTCGTCATCTCTAACACAATCGAACGTCTATAACACTTATGTACACCGTCTGGTAACTTTCCGTTCAACTGATGCTACTGGATTGCGTTAGCGCATTTTGTTCTCACGTCATGCAAGCCACACGCCATGCTTCACTATTAGTCATGTGTTGTTGCTCCTGTTCCCTGACACGGTCCTGAGTTAATTTGTGTTTGGGTGAAGCTGCTATTTACGGCGTTATTTTTCTTTTTCCACTTTGTCTTTATGCTTTGCACACCAGTACATATGAGGGGGAAATTCTGGTATTGAATAACCTCTCCCTCTTCTTATTTTTATACCATTTTTGTCGAAAGCAGACCTAAATGTCATGTCGGTATTTAGATATAAGATGAAGTTATGACAAAAAATATCCGAATATCCACGTAAAGCGGTCCAATCAAACAATTATTTATGTTTTTTCAGTAACAATATAATAAACATTTATGAACTTCAGTTTTTATGGTATTGTTCATTCATTTTGCGAGCGCATGACAGATCTCTTTCACGTGGCCTGTTATATTGCAGCTACTGTTATTGTGTTTTTCCTAATACGCTGTGTAATTCTGAACAGTCAACTGGTGATCCACTACTGTGATTCTTCTCTTACGAGATCATAAAAATTAGACACAATAATTCTCATGGACATTGAAGGTCTTGGGTGGTCTTAATTCTCCTTTAATCAAAGTTACATGCTTCAGAAAAGAAAGAAAATTCTAATCAAAGACAAAAAATAAAAACCATAACATGGTAACAAAGATAACAAGATAACTACGATAGAAATACAGCTCATAGACGCGAATGAAGATGCTGCGTTATTCTAATGGTAGCAGCTCAGCACTTTGTGACCTGCTTGAGTGAAACACGAAGTTTATTGTTTTGTATTACCCTTTATCGGATTACTTTGCTTACAGTTAGTGTTCTAAATTTGTGTTCACTTTAACGTTAACGAATAAAATACCGCCAGAGTTCCTTTGAAAAAGTCACCTAACTAGAAATCCAAGAAAACTTTATTCCCTTGCGATTTGTCAAAAATACCACCATTGTAGAAGCTTGACGATAATATCTACGAGATGAAACAGTACTAATAGAAAATTTTTGAACTCCCGGTTATCAAGATAGCATGTAATTTTAATTCAAGGAGTAAATCCTCTTTAGCTGGCCTTTAGTTGGCCGTGGCTTTTCATTTAAATTTGACTAGCTGCCAGTCGTTGCCAGGAAGTATGATAAGGAGAAGTTGACGTGGTGTTCAGAAAGAAATAAACGGCAAAGTAACATAATTTACATAACAACAGAAACCCAAAGAGGAAGGCAATTTTGGATATAAGTCACATAGTATCATTTTCGCTTCGATGCTTTGTTTTAAAGTTTCTAAGTATATATCCGGAAATGGTTAGGGAATGTCATCCGCATGGTAAAGTGTGTCAGCTTTCCCCAATCGTCTTGGTTTTCGTAGTATGTTACTAGACCTGAACCATGTGCCGTAAACCTCAAATGCCATCAAAAGTCAACCTTTTGTCTCTTTTTTTATCCCCAAATGCTATTTGTTGTGACATACACTATTTAAAAAAAAAACCACCGGACACCCCTTCAAAAGCAAATCAACGGAACCGTTACGTTGTTAAGATGATCGGTACAGCTGCAAACGGTATAAAAACAAGCCTAAAGCTGACCGCGTTCATATCGCACTATGAGGTTCAGTGAAAATGCCGCGCGAGAGAGGACTGATTTTGAGAAAGGAAAGATTGTTGGGTGTTATATTAGCGGGTTGTCCATAAGAGAAACCAAGAGGCGTTTATACGTACCTAAGTCAACTGTTTTGGATGAACTGAATAAGTGGAAGACACATGGCGCACCTGAAGCAGCAAAACATACCGGCAGACCAAAGAAAATCAGTGATCGAGGACGTCGAACCCTCGGGAGAGTCGTTACAGCTAAACGACGGAGTACTGAATAGAAGCTCACACCTACCGCTATGTTCCAAAACCTTGTCGAAAGCATGTCTCGATGGGTCAGTGCATGCATTAAGGCGAAAAGTGGGCCGACACCGTACTAATGTATGCCTCTAAATGCAATGTTGTGTTTCTCTTTAAGGTGTCCGGTGACTTTTGTCAATAGAGTGTATATCTCTGATTTCAGGATTTCACCCACCACCCTTTTTTTCTCAGTTCTTATGAAAATTAAGTTTGCTTTAGTTAAACGTTTTCTGACTGAACGAGACATTACTTCCTGGTAGATCATTTTCAATTTGGTATGACTGACAGTGGATCCCAGGTAGTAGAGCGAGAGTGCATTTATGATAGAAACTTGATAGTAGATATGCACGATAGCAGAGAGACATGTTAGAGACGCGTTACGAGTCCCCAGATTTGGTAAACTTCTGCTACTCTGATTATACGCGCATTTTTTGTCATCTTTTCCTTGAAGATTGGATTTTGTTCGGGGTACTTTTGATGAAACTCAAGATTACTGGTGTTGTGTCTTTATCACTTACCGACGTTCTGTATTCTGTACTCAAAGACTCACTTCATAATCTACGTTTGTTAATTTATTATACTTAACCAGAACACTTACAACTTTACATTTTGGGACAACATTAACAACTCTCTCACATACACAGTCACGGTTACTACGCTTACAGTCACGTTGCCACAATTGCTAAACAAATACATATCATCATCATCATCATCATTGTCAACCATTATCAATCCACTGCTGGACGAAGGTCTCCCCAAGTTTCCTCCACAACGGTCTGTCTTGTGCCAGTCTCCTCCATGTCACTCCCGCATATTTACGAATTTCATCCACCCATCTCCCATGTGGTCTTTTTCTGGGTCTTTTCCTGTCCCTTGGAATCCAATCTAAAATTTCAGCTGTCCATCTATGGTCTGTCCTTCTGGCAGTATGTCCAGCCCATTGCCATTTCAGGGATTTAACTCTGATCATGATGTCTTCCACTCTCGTCATTTTTCGGATCCATGAGTTCCTCTTCTTATCTCTCCTGGTTATACCAAGCATGCACCTCTCCATGCTGCTTTGAGTTGTCTGCAGCCTTTGTATGTCTCTTTTAGTTAAGCTCCACGTCTCTGCACCATACGTAAGCACTGGAAGGATGCATTGATCAAACACTTTTCTTTTAAGACATAATGGCATATTGCTCTTGAAAATTATGCTGTTTCTTCCAAAAGCTCTCCAGGCAAGTTTTGTACGCCGATTAATTTCTTCATCAATGTGACCCTCACTTGATATCTGCTGTCCAAGATAAACATACGTATCTGTTATCTCCAGTTTTTCTCCATCAATCGATAAATCTTCATTTCTTGTAAAAGCATTGAACATCACTTTTGTCTTCTGAAAGTTCATTTTTAATCCCACTTCTTTACTCTTGTCAGCAAGATCCTGGATCATACTCTGCAGCTCTGATGGGGTAGTTGCAAAAATGACTACGTCATCAGCAAAACGAAGGTGGGTTAGATAATCTCCATTAATCTTTATCCCTTTGTTTTCCCAGTTCAGTGATTGAAAGACATTTTCCAATGTGGCATTAAAGAGCTTCGGAGATATGGTGTCACCTTGTCTCACTCCTTTCCAATTTTTATGTGTGTTGTATTTTCAAACAGCCGAATCTTTGCACTTGCATTTTCATAGATGTTATTAATAATATTAATGTATGCATCTTCAATACCGCAGGATTTCAGAGCCGTGGTAACTGCTGATGGTTTCACCGAATCAAAGGCTTTTTCATAATCGATAAAAGCCATGCACAATGGAAGTTCATATTCCCTCGCTCTTTCAATTAGTTCTCTCAATACGTGAATATGATCTATTGTGCTGTAGCCACTCCTGAATCCAGCTTGTTCTCTCGGTTGAGCCATGTCCAGTGTTACCTTCAAGCGGTGTGAAAGAACTTTAGTGAAGATTTTATAAACCACTGATAGGAGGCTGATAGGTCTGTAGTTCCTGAGATCCTCAATGTCACCTTTTTTATGTAGCAGGATCATTGTAGCATTGTTCCAATCCTCAGGAATCTTCCCTTCATTAAGGCATCGAGTGAAAATTTGGGCGAGGTACTGTTTCAATTTCTCCACTTGCTTCTTGTATGATGTCTATAGTAATTCCATCTTCTCCTGGAGCTTTCCCCCGCTTCATGTTCTTGATTGCATGAGCAACTTCTGCTGGGAGGACTGGAAGAACTCTGGTACCTTTCATGATGTCTGGAGTACATGTATCATCCCTTTCATATAATTTGGAGTAGAAATCTTTCACTCTTGTCAAAATTTCGCCTCTATTTCTTGTTATAGAACCATCTTCTTTTCTCAGAGCCATAATCTGTTTTCTTCCCTTACTGAGATGTCCCTTTGCTATCTTTAGGCTTTGGTTGTTATCAATTGCTTTCCTCACTAGCTCACAGTTGAATTTCCTTACGTCTTCAGTGATACTTTTTCGTGCTGTCTTGCATAGCTCTATATATTTTTGATTTTATTATGTGTAACAAAAAAATCGTCATCGAAGACTGCAGTGTGCTGAACAAGTTCAACACAGGTAGTGACCATAGATTGGTGAGATGTAAGATGCACCTCAACACTAAACTGGAACGTGGCAAGCTCATAAGACAAACAAAATGTATTGACATAACCAACCTTAAAAAACACCATAATACTTTCAAGTTGGAACTGAAGAACAGATTCTCTGCTTTAGAAGGCCTAACATCGGAAGAAGTGGATATTTCGGAAACAAATACATATATATGTATATATATAACAAGTGGCATCCCTTTTAGACTTGGTGTATGAATATAGTGCACCCTGAGGACACTACCGTCTAAGTGAATTATATGATGTCGTTTAGCGGTTTTCTAAAAGTGATTGTACTAATCAGACAACTTTGTCATGTTTTTCTTTTTATTTCTCCTGATTACTTACGTTTGTTTCTTGTGACTTCGTTGTGTAATTTCGGGGATGTTCAATGTATACTTGTGTCCTATTGCATTTCTTTTGCATTGTAATAACTCAGTGATTACAGAGCACTCTTTGTGTTGTGTTTTGGTTCGAATTTTCACATTTTAGAATATGTTCTTTTTAGTTTTGTTGTCTTTTTTTTCATTTTCCAATCCCCAATAAACCCGACTTTTGCCTGCCATTTTCAATCGCACATTCTGGCTAAAGTTGATCTTCCTGTTTAAAATGCAGGAGAAAGCTCTCGTAATAAAGAATGTACAGTTGTAAGTGGTTTCATTGATTCCTTTAAACGTCCGTTTTTATTTCTATGTTATTAAGTGCTATACGATGTTCACCAAAATCAGCACTAACTGTTGCAGAGATAATACAGTTAAGCAAATAAGTATTTAAGCATACGTAAACGTTAAACCTTACTACTAAACTTTTAAGCCACTACAGCTTTAAAACTATCTAAGACTTTACAAAGTTTCGACCAGCGTTAAATTTTGGTGATACATCAGTAATCTCATTTCTTTGATCTTGGTATCTCCACACACGAGCTGGAAGCCGTAAATTAGAAAACAGTAACTCTTGACTTTCTCCCCACTTCTATTCTCTTTGAACGTAGTAGTTATTAAACGTTAAAAGTTAAGTCACTTTCGTTTCATAATTCGACTGGCTTTATATCACAGTTCGATTTACATAAAGCTAATGCAATTGGCCATATATTGCTTAACGTTACACGTGAAGTAAACCTTCCGGAGAGTACAATATATTTATTGTGTCAGTAGCTATTTTTCTTATGTAAAGTCCAGTGGCAGCCATGAAATTCCTGATATATCCTCATCTTGTGCCTTATTTTAAGTCTAAAGTGTGTGACGTGTAGCTCTAATTTAACCTTTCTTTAGAACTAGCTCACAGTCCGTGCCATGCACTAGTGACAAAGCTGTGAGTGAAATTTTTATAACACGAATCGTACAGTGCAGTGCGAAGAAAATGAAGTAAATCACCTCTTAACACCTACGTAATAGAACAAACGTTGCAGACAGTTGTTCGAGTACGTGCGAGTTGCCACAGATGAAGTCGTTTGTCTTACTAACTTTATTTTGTTTTCCGGTATTTCTCTTTATTTTGTTTTCCGGTATTTCTCTTTATTTTGTTTTCCGGTATTTCTCTTTCCGGTATTTCGGTATTTCTCTACGTGTCGTGCGATTGCGGTGAGCTTAGCTCCGATTTCGGTCACTGGATAAAAGCAGATGGCGATAGAGACAGACGTAGCCTATTATATAGGTTTTATCACTTACGTTTTCCAACCGTAGGTTGAAGAACCGTTATGCTCCTACTTTGTCCGTCTGTCTGTCTGCCTGTCCGCACGATAACTCGCGAAAAATGGTTCGATTTAGAGGAAATTTTAATATGTGGTATGGGACAACCCAGGGACGAACCCTTTTAAAAATGGACGAAATGGAGTCAAAGGTCAGGACATAGGAGAGGGATCCATTCCATCGCCCTTATGCGTCATAATGTACGTAAAAATGCATCGATTGCTACAAAACTTTATCATATCGGTCCGGAGATATACTGAACCGGTTCTGTTGAATATAATCAAAATGAAATCAAAGGACCGGGCACAGGAGCGAGATTTATTCCACAGCCATTTATCCTCATAGCTTGAGTAGTAAAAGTGCTTCTATTGCGACAAAACTTTAGTATGTTGTTCCGGAGGTATACTGAACGAATCAATAGTCACGCTAGGGAGGAGGGTTTGTCTGCGCAAGATTTCTGGTATGTTGAAAACCGCATCATAATCAATGCATTGCATGATTTTACTAACTTGTTCTTGCGTGCCTTTGCGATCTCAGATAATCGATTCACGTGTAAAGTTCAATGAGCAATGTACAATCGTAGATAATCGATTCAGGAGATATGTACAATGTGCAATGTAGTTGAATTATTCACGTACTATGTTATTTGAGCGATTCATGATAGGCAATGCCGAGACGAGCAGATAGAGAGCGAATCTTGTAAAAACACTGCGTATTGAGAGAACGGATTAATTTTAAAGAGTAAGAAGTGTCATGCAGATTGCGAAACATAATGCAAAAGTTCTATTCATTGCACCTTGTGTTACGAATGACTTATTGCTGACTTACCTGACGTGCCTGAATTTCTAATAAACTATCTGGAACTAAGTAAGTAGGTAATTTTGGTGTCAAAGAAAGCTGGGCGTTATCTTGAAGTGATATGTATATAACTAATTTAGATTTTCGGCAATAAATCACTGAGTCTCATCCGGGAAACTGACATTTAAGTCACCCAACGTGAAAGTTAAAACCCTAACGTAATGCAAATTTAACAACCCTGATAGTAACATTTGTTTTATAGATCGTTTCTTAAAAAATAGTGATTCATAACTCGAGTGCGTTCCTATAGTAGGAAGGTCGTCGAAGCTATGAAAAAGCATCTGAGTTGTTCGACCAGCACAGAATTGAAGCTAATTCAGATTCATAATCTAAAATTGTCCAGATTCAGTTTCGTGGAAATCTGTGTGACCTGGTTTCATAAGTTTTAAATACACTGGTGTGCAAAAATTAAGGACGAAGAGGAGAAATTAGCATTACAGCGGAACGAGCAGTCAGAACGGACCGAAAGATGGTAGGTAGGGCATGCGCATATATGCAGCATGACGTGGGAGGGGGGAGGGGAGTGTAGGAACGGTATAAAGCATAAGAGCGGTGTACGCTCAGCAATTCGTTGAAAGCTATTGCACGGTGTACATCGGTTTGAACGGCGTTGAGTTGCTGCCACCGTGTGTTATGGCCAACAGGCAATTTAGTAGATAACATCTGGATGACTTTACCCGAGGTCGCGTCATTGGGAAGTTGGAAGAAGGTCGAAGTGTGACTAGTGTGGCCGAGGAGTTCGGGATCGCTCACAGCATCGTTTCACGAGCTTGGAAAGCGCTTCAGATGACAGGAACAGCTGTACGAGAGTTTAGCAGTGGTCGTCCACAAGCAACCACGGTGGCGGACGATCGGTATATGGTCCTACAGGAGAGACGAAACAGACAGCAGACAGAGGGAGAAATCGCAAAGCACATGCAACAGACAACTGGAAGTCCGTTATCGTGTTTTACCGTGGCCAGGAGGCTGCAGAAGTGTGGTCTATTTGCACGACGACCAGTACGGTGTGTGCCATTAACGCCTGCTCATCGGAGACGGCGGTTTCTGTGGTGCCAGGAATACAAGAACTGGACACATCAGCAATGGAATCACGTTCTCTTTACGGATGAGGGCCGATTTAGTCTGACGAGCCGTTCTGGACGTATACACATCTGGAGAGAGCAGTGAACACGCAATCACACCTCCAACATCTTCGAAAAGGACCGGTTTGGAGGGGCGGAGTTCTCGTTTGGGGTGGTATCATGCTTGGTAGCCGTACTGACCTCCACATCTTTCAAGGAGGTTCAGTCACTGGTGTCCGCTATTGTACCGATGTTCTCCTGCCTTTGTGCGTCTGTTTATAGGTGCTGTCGGTCTTGTGTTCCTCTTCACGGACGACAACGCTACACCTCATCGCACAGTGGCTGTCGCAGAGCTGTTGGAGAGTGAAGATATGCAACGCATGGATTGGCCCTCCCGGTCCAGGGACATAAATCCAATCGAACACGTGTGGGACCTTCTCGGGAGACGCTTGGCAGCACGTTACCAGCCGCCAGCAACGATTCCGCAGCTGCGATTGACGCTACAAGAGGAATGGGTCGCGATGCCTCAACAGCTCCTTGACAACCTCGTCCTCAGCATGGACGGACGTTGTAAATCCTGCAACGCAGTCAGGGGTGATCATATCCCCTACTAAAGACTGAATTTGTCTTGGAAGTTGCCTGTCACATGGACGTTTCTATCTTCTGTCCAGTTGTGCTCGAAGCTACCTCTTCAATAAAGTGCCTTTGTATCCTTTGGATTCCTTGTTTGGACGGTTTTACTCACTTGTCCAATATTCTTACATCTTGGGGATCTTATGGTATGATTTGAGTCGATGTGGAGCACTTCTGCTAGACGTTACATTCGAAAAACCGTCTCGTCCTTAATTTTTGCACGCCAGTGTATAAGCCACTAATTATTAAAAAATATTGAAAAATATAGTATAGTCGAACGAAGACTGACGGCCAAGTTTTGAGGTGCAAATTTAATTAGTGGAATTAAAGAAGAACTTACAGAAAACAAGAGTGATTTACAATACGCTTATAAGAACTAAAGATTTATAGGCTGATGCAGCAAATTTAGATGTAACTGTATACACTGTGACGTGCTTGCCTCGCAGGACGTACATGAGATAAAAGCAGATAGCAGTTAGAGCACATGCCAATGTAAAACAGGGTGATTCATAAGGAAGTATACAGTTTCAAAGCACTATAAAACAAGAACAATGTAAGATATTTTATGTTACCTGTAACATAATTGTAGAGGATTGTTTCAAGTTTTTTAGAGACAGTCACAGATGTCCTTGTGTACACCTTTAATCACATGACACACATCGAGCCGGTAATCCATTTCAGCAGAAACGCAAGGTAACATATCTGAATCAAGTGCAGTGATAGTGGCTGTGATACGCTGTTTCAGCTCCGCTAGATCAACAGCAATGGGAAGGGGCGAATAACTTGCCCTGTATATACGCCCACGTGAAAAAGTCACAAAGTGTTAAGACAGGACTTCTGGGTGGTCATTGGGTCAGTGGCATGTTGTAGTCTGCAGCTCGTCCAATCCATCGGTGAGGAAGATGTTCATCGAGATAATCTCGAACGTCGCCTAACCAGTGCGGTGGTGCACCAACCAATTGGAGAATAAAGTAGTCACTGTCTTCCCGCGACTGTGGCATTAACCAAAGACTTAACATATCCAGGAGAGCGTATCACAGCCACTATCACTGCATTTGATTCAGATATCTTACCTCGCGTTTAGGCGGAAATGGATTACCGGTTCGATTTGTGTCGTGTGACTAAGGGTGCACACATAGGACATCTGTGACTGTCTCTAAAAAACTTGAAACATTCCCCTACAATTATTTTATTGGTAACATAAAATATATTACATTGTTCTTGTTTTATAGTGCGTTGAAACTGTATATTTCTTTACGAATCACCCTGTAAAATGGATAGCACTCGGAGCTCAAGAGCCAAGAGTTGTTGGTTCGATTCCCGTCCCTGGCATGAAAATGATGGCGAAATTTACATCGTCATAACACGCGAGGTGTACCATATCTCCCAAGCTCTTCAATACCACACTGCAGATTGCAGAAGATCTCTCAATTATTGAACAGGGAAGACAAGGGCATAAATATCGATCCAGATAATTTAACCCACCTTTGTTTTGCTGACGACATAGTCATTCTTCCAAGTACCGCCTCAGAGCTTCAGGAGACTTTCTGACAAGAGTTAAGAAGTGGACTGAAAATGAACTTTAAAAAAAACAATTAATATGCACTGAAGTGCCAGAAGAACTGGTACAGACGAGCTTATGCAAAATACATAGCAACGTCACCTATGCGCGTACTCGGTTGCGTCCGCCAGTGCGTATATAAAGCGACAGACATCCCTGCCAGATGTCAGAGCTGTTTTTGGCATGACAATGACAAGTAATAATAATTTAAGCGATTTTCAACGCGGTGTCATAATTGGCGCTCGTGAGATGGGCCATAGTATTTCGGAGGTAGAAACGAAGTTCGGATTTTCACGGACGACCATTGCAAGGGTGTACCGTGACTACAAGAATTCCGGCTTAACCCCCAATCTACGATATCAGTGTGGCCATAAAATGGCATTGGGTGAACGTGACCATCGTCGGCTGTCAAGCATCGTTTCACGCGATAGTAGTGCAACACTTTCGCGGGTATCATCGGAATTCAAAGCTAAAGCCTCAGCGTCCGGACTGTGCAACGTAACGTGCATGATATGAGCTTTGGGAGCCGACGCTGAACTCCAATCCCCTTGATGGGTGCACGGCACAGAGCTATGCGCCTCGCTTGGGCACGGCAACACCGCCACTGGACACTTGATGACTGGAAGCAAGTAGCCTTGTCTGACGAGTCGCGTTTCCAACTGTATCGGGCAGATGGAAGGATTCGTGTGTGGCGCAAACCCCATGAAGCCATAGATCCCGCCTGTCAACAGGGAAATGTACCGGCTGGCGGGGGTACGTAATGGTATGGGGTGTGTTAAGCTTTACTTCACTGGGACACCTGGTACGTCTACAAACGTCTGTGACAGGCCATCGCTATGTGCGCATCCTTTCTGACGAGGTACAGCCGTTCATGTCCTGCATTCATGCTGATGGGTTGGGCTGTTCGAACAGGACAATGCAAGTGTTAGGAGGCCACATTATGGTTATAGGAGCATTCATCTAAATTTTGGGTGTTGCCATTCCCACCCAAGTCCCCACATCTGAACGTGATAGACCACATTTGGGATGCCATGCAACGCGCTATCGAACAGAGGAATCCGAGACCTCGGAATACACCCGAATTGTGGAACGTTCTACATGACGTATGGTGTGCATTACCTACAGCATATTTCCAGAAGCTAGTGGAGTCCATCTCCCGTCGTATTTCTGCGGTCCTGCGCTCCCGTGGGGGACCCACCAATTATTAGACTGGTGTACCAGTTTTTCTGGCACTTCAGTGTATGATGCTTTTGAAAAAAACTGAAGAATTAGAAGTTCCTGGGACAAATGTAGAACTCTAATTCTTTAGCTCTTGCATTCCAGGAACTTTTAATTCTTCAACTCTTGAAACAATTTATGCCTATACCTACGTTGGACTACAAACACCAACTGAGGGCAACGTCGAAGAAGAAATTAAGAGGCGTATAAATCTTGGTGGAAGTGCATTTGGAAGAGACAATATAATTTTCAAGAGAAATTTACCATTATGTCTTAAAAGAAAAGTTTTCGACCAATGCATTCTTCTAGTTCGTACTTATGGATCAGTGACATGGATGTTAAGTAAAACGGACTTAAAGGCACAGCGGAAAACTCAGAGAAGCATGGAGAGATGAATGTTTGGTGCAATCAACAGAGATAATAAAAAGAACTAATGGATCAGGAAAATGACAAAACCTGATGACCTCATGATCAAAGGAAAAACTGTAACGCGGCAAAGGGCTAGACATTTCGCCAGAAGAACTGACCACTGCTGCACAACTGAAATATTAGACTGGATACCAAGTGATATAAAAAGTTCCATAAAAAGACCGCGTGGGACATGGGTGAATGGAATCGCAAACATGCCGGAGTGACATGGAAAAGGGGGTTGTGGACGAAACATCTGGCGACCTTCTCCATCAGTTCATTGAGCAAGCATAGTCGATATCGACGGTACTCAAATGGAAATGGGATAACGGATTCGATTCCCTCTCCTGAAAAATATAATTTTCAAATTTTCTGAGAAGACGGCTGTACCAACAACAGTGAAATTAAGGAATTTCAGTGTCAAAAGTAATATGCTTCGGTTTTTAAAATTAATTACTTCAGTGTCGAAAATAATATGCTTCGGTTTTTACATATAAAGCACTTCAGTTGCAAAAGCATTATGCCTCGGTTTCTTATAAATTAAAGCACTTCAGTGTCGAAATTAATTTACTTCGCTTTTTAAATTAAAGCATTTCAGTGTCGAAAATAATGTGCATCGGTGTTTTAATTGAAGTACTTCAGTTGCGAAAGCATTATGCCTCGGTTTCTTTAAAATTAAAGCACTTCAGTGTCGAAATTATTTTCCTTCGGTTTTTGATTTAAAGCATTTCAGTGTCGAAAATAACATGTTTCAATTTTAAATTAAAACGCTTCTGTGTCGAAATCAATTTATTTTTTCAATTTAAGTATTTTAGTGTCGAAATTAATTTATTAAAAAATTAAGTAAGCACACACTTAGTGTCAAAAATAATATGATTCGGCTTTTAAAATTGAAGCACTTCAATAGCGAAAATACATGCCTCGGGTTTTTGAATTAAAGCACTTCAGTGTCGAAAATAATATGCTTCAATTTTTTTGTAGTAAATTGTCAATTATCTCAAGAAATCAGAAGATTTTCTTAATTAATTGTTTTTTTTTACTTAATGTTTACCTAACGGTGTCAATCACCATGCCAGTCGAAAATATCTGAAAGAGGGATTGTAAATCTTGTTCGAGATACTTACCCCTCTCCCTACACACTCAGTACTGTCAGTTTGCTAAATAGCTATGTACGTACAAAGATATACTGTAAGTGTGCTTGTTATCATAAATTAAGGAAAGGACAGAGAAATAGCCATACCGCAAAACATTCATGATCAGATGGTATGAAATTTGGTGCCAACCTGTATCATATCGTGCGATAGAAATATACTTTAAAATATTTTGCAGAAAACGTTTCATTCCGACAAAAATGACCACATTCAGAACCAGATGCAAAATAATTCACAAAATGAAATAGCCGAAATAGCGCAATAGGGAGTGTAGTTATTCCTCACTGCAATACAGGCCTCAGTTATGTTTTATGCTCTTGATGATGGTGTCTAGGAGCTCAGAATGTAGCAAAGACCATTGTTCAGGCAAAGATTCTTTAAGCCTCTCTAAGTTTTGCGGAGGGGTTTGAGGGCAGCAACATGTTTCTCTAGAGCATCTCAAACATGTTCGATCAGACTAAGATCGGGAGAACTGGCTTGCCAATCCATACGAACAATGGTCTTCTCTTAAAGATATTGTCCTACTGGCCTCGCTCATTGGGGTTGAGCGTTATCGTCTTGTAAGAGAAATGCCTCTCCTATGACACATGCATAATGGAGAACATAAGGGTCCAGGACATCACCTCTACAGATTAGAGCCTTCATGGTTCGTCTTGGAAGTACAAAGAGGTTTTGGCGTAAAACTAAGAAATGCCACCTCAAGCCAGCAAGCTACCACCACCATCATTGTCTTTTTCACTCGTCATAGAAAGATGATAGTGTGTCACACCTTTTCCTCAGATCAGAGCAAGCATGGATTCGTTCTGTAAACCAGATCTGGACTCATCTGTAAAGTGCACTGAATTCCATTGGTTTTCAGTCTAATTGACTGGTGTTGCTCAATTTAAACGTTCTCTGCTCTGACGAAAGGTAAGGGGCGCGAAGAGTGCTGGTCGCTGAGCATAAAGGCTTCATTCGTGAAGACTTGTGCTCATAATGGAAGACGATTCCATCACAGTGAAAGCATAAAACATCATGGCTTCACAGTGATGGTTTATGCTCTTGATGATGGTGTCTAGGAGCTCAGTATATAGCAAAGATTAGTGTTCGTGCAAAGATTGTCTAAGCTTCTCAAGTCTTGCGGAGGGGTTTGAGGGCAGGAGCATGTTTCTCTAGAGCATTTTAAACATGCTCTATCAGATTAATATCTGGAAACCTGGTTTGCCAATCCATACGGACAAGGGTCTTCTCTTAAAGATATCGTCCTACTAGAGTCTCTCATTGGAGATGAGCGTTATCGTCTTGTAGGAGAAATGTATCTTCTATGGGACATGCATAAGGGAGAACATAGGGGTCCTGGACATCATCTCTATAGGTTAGAGCATTCATGGTTCCTCTTGGAAGTACAAAGTGGTCAGTGCGTAAAACTAACGAAATGACACCTGAAATCAACCATAATAATAGTCCTTTTCGCTCCTCGTAGAAAGATGACAGTGTGTCACACGTTTTTCTCAGATCAGAGCAAGCATGGATTCGCTCTGTAAGTCAGATCTGAATTCATCTAAAAAGTGTACTGAACTTCATTGGTTGTCAGTGTAATTGACTTGCCTAATTTCATCGTTCTCCACTCTGACAAAAGGTAAGGGGCACAAAGTGTGCTGGTCACATAGCGTAAAGGCGTCATTCGTGAATACTTCTGCTTATAATGGAAGAAGATCCTATCATTCTTGTAATCCCAGTAAGGGCATGTCGCAGCTGTGTCTCCTATTCCTCCGTGCTGTTAATCGGAGATGTAGATGATTCACTGATGCTGTAGCACTGGTCCTTCCTTTGCTGTGCCTTAGGAACAGACATTTCCACAGTCTGCGAACTACAACTTCGAAGGACTCAAATGCAGCCATCTTGCAACTTCCCCGAACTTGAACCTGCCTTTAGTCTTTCAATCGTCCATCTCATCAATTCATTTGTTAAATGATTTCTCACAGCCATTACAACAAATATGTTATCTTAAAATATTGTTTCACACTCCGGAAACGATATTTGCACGCGATACTCTGACTTCGCATCTTGCTTCATGTCATATATTCTCAAATTTGATGCATTTCCAACTGTTCTTTCTCAATTAATCACTATTTTAACTTACGTTTTTTCCTTAATTTATGGAAGACCGTGTGCATCTCTTCTCGCTGGGAAAGAGATTAAAGAAAAATAATCTTACAAAATTACAGCAGCAACTGCACTTCGTAGAAAGCAATATTTTTATTATTTTTTGTATCCAATAAATATACACTTTTCAAACTTGCTGACAGGTGTTGCGATACGTTCTTCACTGAGATAAGCGAACTAAATAATTCCGCAGTTAAAAAATTGTGCTGTCTCTAGGGAGAAATATTTTAAAGCTTTGCAGCATTAGTGGCATTCTTTGATTTCCCATGGATACACTTAAAAGACGTACTTTCTCCTAGGAGATATACGGCATAAACAAACTTAAGAATTTGACTCAAATTTTAAAAGATTATATCTGAAATACGCAGGTTTTAAACGTTCCGAGGTAAATTCATTAATGCTTGATTCACGATTTATGACATAAGCCGGCTTTTGGTTTCAAACTTCTCTAAAGCAAAATGCGCACAATTGTTGATACAAAAAATTTATTTTGAGTTATTTAAGATACACATATTTATTAAAAATAATACCTTCGACAGCCTCAGAAAAGTGAACAACGTAACTCCCATTAATATATTTTTATGATATTAATATTTGCTAGAGCATATGTATTTGTATTTGAGTTTTAGGATTACCCGAATAATTGAACACTTCGTTGAGCATAACGTATCTCAACGTTTGTTCAATAATGAACCTTTTCTTTTCTCGAGCGCTTTATCGATTTTTCTTGAAATTTTATCAAAGAGGCGGGAGAAAAAGCGAACAAATTCGATGTGCAAATCATCTTGCGCCCCATTGTATTTATATTTAATGCTACTTTCTTTTGAGATATTCGCTTAAGCTAATTCTTCAAGTTAATGGTCCACGTAACTCATAAATCAAGGGCTTATCGTTTTGAATAAAAACGAGTTCACGTTATTCTTTTATCTCAGGCGAAGCTTTGGAAAATATTCGGAGTTTTCCATCGAAAATATTGCCGTCCAATTAATGGAAGGCACGAACTGCGCTAGTGAGATTAGTCCAAATACACAGAATAAGTGAAGACAGGACGGTAATCCCTCTTTTGTCTGCCTTCGATGTTGGCAGAGGATGAAGTGCCTCTTTTGAATTTGTTCATTTGCCGTATAGCTTTAAAGTAAAACTCCATGACCGAGAATAATACACAGGAGATCTAAGATCTTAAGCATGAGTGAAGTAATGCTTCATTCAGAAACCTTGCTGGCGTAAATAGCAGAAGACTGGAATTACTTTTCTTCCGTTTCTAAAAAAATATTATTACTCTTCGCCGAAGAGCAATATATCTTTATTTCATACAACTACATTTCTTCTGTTGAGCACGATATATGTAAACTGGAAAGGGTATGAATTCAGAGTAATAGTAATGTAGTTCGTTCATTAATTTTGGACACCCTAGTAAGCGAAGTAATTTGTGGGTGCTTTTAAATCACAATGGAGAAACAGTTTTTGCCGACAAGTGCAATAAATCGTACAAATTATATTAGCTGATATTGAAAGCACTTGTTATGAGCATTAACTTTAGGGTTATTTTCTGAACATGGCTTAAAATATAGCTTTTCTCAACCAATATGCAGTGACGCGACACTGCTAGAAGATTTGTACCCGTTGCTCCGAAGTTTATTAGATACGACTTGTTTGAAAGCTCTTCTAAACTAGTCATTATAAACCGAAGAACCAAAACATTATGACTAGTGCGTCTTCATGAAAATTGAGGCAACTACACGTAAATGACGTCACATGCAAAGACCATGAAACGGTATAAATAACACCTCATACTGACCCCCTGTTGATCAGTCCTTTAGACTGGGAAAGGCACAGGACTTAAGCGAGTTTGACATAGGCCAAATCGTAGTCCCCAGATGATTGGGTTAGGGCATTTACGAGACGCTCGTTGGGTACTTATGGTCCGATGTGGTTAGTAACTTCAAAACGTGCACCGAGGAGGAAAAAACCACGAACCTCTGACAAGGTGTGAGCCGATTACTATACTCATCGATGCTACAGGTAAGCGAAGGGTATCTCGTATGATACGAACCGATAGAAGGTATACTCTAGTGCAACTCGCTGTCAATTTGAATGCTGTTGAGGGGAGTAATGTATCACAACACACAGTGCATCGAACCCCCCTGGCAATGGGGCTGCGTAGCGGCATGCCACACCGAGTGCCAATATACTAACATGAGTTCACCGTCGAAAGCGTCAACAACGGGCACGCGAGAATCAAAACTAGACCTTGAGTGATTGGAAAGAAGTTGTCTGGTCCGATGAATCTCGTTTCCTGTTGCACCATGTAGACGACCGAGTACGTGTGCGTCGTTTACCTGGGGAAGTGTAATGCTTTGGGCAATGTTCTGCTGGGGAAATCTGGTTCCAGTCATTCATCTTTAGAAAACTATGACGTCTACTACCTACCTAATATCATTAGGTACCATGCACATGTTTCCGTGACAACGATATTCCTCTCTAGGTGTGCCTTTTCTCCAGCGGGATAACGCGCCATGCATGCCGCACTGCCTGGATCTTTCGACAATGGTTCACGTAACATGAGGAAGATTGCCAGGTCTTCAAATTCCTCAGACATCAATCCATAATCGAGCATCAGTGTTTGTGTTGGAGCAGAAAATCCGATCTCCGGGTGCACAAAAACTTAAAGACTTAAAGGATCTGCGTGTAACGTGTTAGTACCAGATGCAACAAGACTCCTTCAGAAATCTTGTATAGTCTATGTATCGTCTGGTAACAGCTGTTTTGATGACACGTTAAAGACCAACATTGTATTGGGTGTGTGTAATAATAGATTCAAATTGCGATCGGAGTAGTTACGTCACAGATGGCGCTGCGATGCCGCATTTTTGGCCAATAAAGCGTGGACTAGTAGAGCATATATAGACACTAGGTTTGTCCGAGTAAGTCATTCGCAACGCAAATCGCTGACGGTGCAACATGGTATGCGATAAAGAGCACATTAGACAGTAATTACTGTACGAGTTCGATAAAAGCAGTGCTGAACCAGCGGCTTACAGCAACATCTGTCATGTGTATGTGGAGGATGCAGCTGATGATAGCACATGTCGCCGTTGGTTTCGGAAATTCCGGAACGGAGTCAGAAGCTCTAAAGATCAACCTTGTCCTGGACGTCCATCCGTGGTTTTTGACGAGGAATCTGGACCAATCCATAACAAATGGCCCACATCCAACCGTTCAGGAATTAGCGTAAACGTTGTCGCTACACAGAACAACAGTCTAAAGGCGGATGCATGCGCTTGGGTTCATCATTAAGTTCGATAACTGTGTTTAGCACCAGCTTTCTACAAAGCAACGAGAGGAGAAAATCCGTACCTGTGTTTCTTTGCTTTCTCGTTTCCGAAATGAACCGTCTTTGGGACGAATTGTAACGGGTGATGAGAAATGGGTACTGTACCGTAACGCAAAGCGTCGACGGACTGTGTGCCAAAGTGCGGAGCCTGCTCAATCGACTCAAAAGGAGTGCTGCATCCCAAAAAGGTTTTGTTCAGTGCTTGGCGGGGTGTCATGGGGATAATTTACTGGGAGGTGTTGGCACTTAACTGAACGATAAATGCTGACCTCTACTGCCAACAACTAGACAGATTGCAAGAACAACTGACATCGAAGCGGTCAGCACTCGTCAATCTCATAGGCGTGATTTTTCATCATGATAGCGCCAGACTTCATGCTGCTTTAATCTCTCGGGAAAAATGATTGTACTTTTGTTGGGAAGCGTTACCTCACCCGGTGCATCCCGCTAACCTGGCGTCTACGGACTTCCACCTTTTTCGATTATTACAGAACGCCTTCGCTCTCCAGTCCTTCGATGATGTGGAAGATGTGGAAACAGACATTACATGAATTTTTTTACTCTAAAAGACAGGAGTTTTTCCGGCGTGGGATTCAGCTACTCATATAGACAGATGGCAAGAGGTCATAAAGAATGATGGCAATTATGTGAACACCTATGTACGTTATTTGACGTGTTCTGCTCCTTTCTTTGTAGCCTACAAAAATGGGTAGAACGTATGCACACACCCACGATTAGACAGGTGGTTGTAATGATTTGGATCATTGGTGTACATCGTCGTGCATGCGTTGTTGAACGCACAGACCCCACATAAAGAGCAATGAACTACTCAAAAAATTAGGGATATCATAAAAGATTTTAAGATTGGTAGAACGTAAATCCTGTATGCTTTTAATTATGGGCACGATAAGGTGCAAAACGCCAAAACCGACATGAAATAGTCAGACTAAAGATGCGGCGTTGTGCTTTCGGAGTTCAAACCGAAGAACAACCTCATTAACTTAGAAGGAATGAAAGGCACGCGAGGCAGATCTTGGTAAATCAGCTTTTCGGTGGTTCACATCCGCTTGACACCTCCATGACATACTTAGGCCGAGATTATTCAGCTCGCATTCGGGTGCTGCCACTCACGAATAATGCAACAGGTCACAAAGTTCCAAAAATGTTGTGGGAGCAATATGACGCGTCTCAGGTAAACGTGAGTATCACATTCTTTCATCTCACAACTCCCGAAGTGAGCTTGATGAAGTCATGTACCATATTACCATAAAGAGGAAATTGTGGCCTTTTGCAACGTAGCAATCCTGATGACGTTTCAGCGAAAGCTAGCATTTACGTATGCACGACAAAATTTTACGCTCTCCTACATCAATATTAGAACACCTGTATGCCTACACATAATTTTTACGAAAAATATATTTCTATGGGCTAAATACTTTGGTTCATATGACGGCCTTTAGTGCTTTCGCTGAATTCTCTCCTCCAACTTTTAACATTTATTTTGCAAAAAAAAAACTAAAAAAAAACACGTGCTTATGTTATAACTTAGTCCGTCCGTTGTTCTGTAGACACTATATCACAGCAACTATTAGTTTCGTTTGAAAATTCCTTTTTGTATTGCAAAGATTGAAATGTGGAAACTATGATTCTTGCTTTCCAGTTTTTCCATGCATATTTTCGCCGCCAGAAGGCGTAAATGCAGATGATATCGAATTAAAAATGCATTTTATTACATACCATTGCTTTTAAATGCCGACTGAATAAATTCTTTCTTTCCTTCGATACCATTTATAACGAAGACTATCTTGGATACAGATTCTTTTCCAAGTAATAAATGGCTTTTCCGCTAGAAGGCGTAACGTAGAATTGCGATTTTCCTGCATTCTAAATGTCCGATTTGAAAAATCATTTTCTGCATTGGATAGAGTTTCCGGTGAAAAATGCTCTTTATATTTCTCATTTTTGGCACAGAATGGTTCTGCCACTGGGTGGCATAAGTGCATATTTCTATTTCTGATGTATTTGCCACAATATCTGCGTTTCTGCAAACTCGATTGAAAAACAAAATGTGATTAGATACCACTTAGGGCGAAAGCATTTTAAGAATACTTTTTGTTTAAAATAATGCATAGTTTTTCTGCTAGCTGACGCAGATGTATATCATATTTCACTCGATATATCTGCTTCTAATAGACCGATTTAAGAAATTATTTCTTTATCAGATAGCATCCCTGTTGCGAAATGTTTTGCGTTTAATTTGAAATTTTTCTTAACGAACAAGTTTGCAACCGGATAGCATAAGTTCATGTAATCGTTTAGAGCATATTTACAGCAACATCTGCGCGGCAAAAGTCACGATTTAAAAAATGGTTTTTCAATGAGATACTACTAACTACGATCACATTTTGTGTGCTTTTCCTTTCAGAAACAATGTCCGGTTTCCCTGTCTGTGGGGGAGGGGGTAAATTTAATCAGGTTTGTCTCGATATCTCTGCTTTTAAATGTCTAATTTAAAAAATTCTCCCAACACCGGACACCATTCACTATATGGAACACTTTGCATGTACTTCTCGGTTTTGGTCAGTTCACAGTACTGGAGCTAGGCTGCGTTGGTGCGAATTTTTGGCTGCAAACATATCTCCGCTTCTAAAAATCATATTAAAAAATTATTTTTGCACTGAAAATCATTCGCTACAGTAAAAATGGGGAACACTATCCTTTTTAAATATTAGATAGTTTTTTCGTTAGGGGGCGTAAGTGTCAGAAATGTTTCTCGCCATCTCTGCTTTCAAGAGACGAATTGGAAAAAAAATCTATGTTCCTTAGCAAAGCTTTTGCTATAAAGATACCTTTTAGCATACTTTGTCCTTTTCTATTTTTGGAAATTATTTCGAAAGTTATTAGTGTGTCTCAGCGTATGTTTTTATTTGAAAGAATTAATTCAATTCTAGATCTCCGTTCGAAACTTAATTTTTGATAGAATTCTCCTTATTTTGAAGAGTGTTTTGAACCTATTTTCTTCTTTAAGTAACATAATGTTTTTCCGGTAGAGCACGTAAAATTATATCACGTTTTCCTTCCTATCTCTTGTTCTACCTGTTCGATTGGAAATCCCCTTGGTCTCTGATATTTTTGTATAGCCATGAGGAATTATTATACACAATTAGTTAATTTCAGTATCTTAATTTTTACATTTTTTTCCGCAACTTTCACAATTAGTTAATTTCCGTAATTTATATTTCGCAATTAGTTAATTTGCGTAATTTAATTTTCACAATTAGTTAATTTCCTTAACTTAATTTTCCTAATTGATTAATTTCCGCAGCTAGTGGTTTGAAAGTAGCTACTTTTCCTTCCGTATTTTTTAACGATTATAGAAATGTGGTTGCTTTCTTAAACGGTCCCAGTGACTACGAATAACCCTGCTCATATTGCATATTTTATGTTTTACGTAGTCTCCCCTAAGCGGCCAGTGTAGTTTTCTTTAGTAAGCGTATTTTATCCTTTGCTGAAATTTTCGCTTTTCTAAAAAACTGTTTTGAATTATAAATTTCATGTCAGAAAGGATTCAAAAGACGTCGTTACCACAAACAAAAATTCGGTGTCTTCTTTCTTGTTTACCAATATGTTCCGTCATTTGGCGTACAGAGCATTTACTAGTACATTATTTGTTGGGCGATTTCTTCTTCGACGCAGGTGTCGATCCAATTAATCTTAGATGTTCCCCATAGGGTTCAGGCATGGCCGTCTAGAAACCAAAAGGCCATTACGTTAGACAGATGAGTTCCCCCTATTTGTGACGTCAATCTCGTGTTACGCGGACTTATACGTCGATGTCGTGTTTAACGTCACACACGAAAGCTTTGGAAACCAATCGGAAGCCTTGGTCTCCACGTGACGTCACTAAAAAGGGGAACTCATCTCTCTAATGTCATGGACTTGTGTTTTCTAGAGTGCCTTGGTTAAGGTAAGGACTCTGGCATGGGCAGTCCAATTTTTCGCCGCTCATGTGATCAAACGAATCTGCAACGACGTGTCCTGCTGATAGAAGAATGGGCCTTCCCCAAAGTACTGCCGCAACGTTGGTAGTGCATAATTGTCCAGGAAGTCTAGGTAGAGCTGAACATGCCGCTCCGGTGGCGCAGTGGTACAAGCGATGGCTTCTGATGATTCGCCCAACGGAGGGTCTGAGTTCGAGTCCAGGGTAAGGCATGGTTGTTTGTTTTTGTGTTTGCCTTTCAGGGGTTTATTCGCTGAGTTCCTTGTTCACCTATGTACGTTACTGATGTTGAAACACAAAATGTCTCTACTGTATCTATCTGTGAACCAAGAACAATATATGTTCACTCTATTTTTCAATCTATCTCTCAACCAAGTTCAATCAGTCCATTCAATATATATATATCAATGTATCTGTCAACCAAGACTAATAAATATTAAAAAAAAACCTCCAATCTATATAAAAAAAACCCAAAGAGCTGAACATTCAAGTTTTTGTCTTAAACGACAGATGGGCCTAACCGGACCACGAGAAACAAAGAGCTGAACATTCAAGTTTTTGTCTTAAACGACTGATGGGCCTAACCGGACCACGAGAAAAATAGCTGAACATTCAAGTTTTTTTCTCAAACGACTGATGGGCCTAACCGGACCACGAGAAAAAAGAGCAGAACATTCAAGTTTTAGTCTTAAACGACTGATGGGCCTAACCGGTCCAAGAGAAACAAAAAGCTGAACATTCAAGTTTTTGCCTTAAACGACTGATAGGCCTAACCGGACCACGAGAAACAAAGAGCTTGTGACGTATATTCTAAATTAACTTTCCTTTTTTAGTTTCTTTCCCTATGTAAATCTTGATTTTATTCTCAGTATTCTTCACGTTTAACGAAATATCTTTTCTCTCAAACGAATACGTTTCGCAACACAATTGAGGTTGAATGCACGTGACGTATGTCTGTTATAAGATACGAGCAAGAGATAAAAAGGAAAAACTGATCAGTTGTAATGAGAGAGGTGTTGAGGAGAGCGATTATTGAGAGCGTTGTTTTATAAACTGATGATTATTAAAGGTGTTGCAAAAGAGTGTTGTGATAATGTGTGGAGAGTGTAGTGCATTCCATCGTGAATAAAGGATATTTTCCGTAAGTTGACTTCTGTTTACATGTTTCGTCTACCCGTTAAGATTTCTTTCATTTATGGAACTATTTCCTAGTGTATTGATGTGTATAAACCGCGTACAAGTCGAAGAGACTGTTACGCTACAAGCTGAACATTCAAGTTTTTGTCTTAAACGACTGATGGGACTAACCGGACCACGAGAAAAAAGAGCTGAACATTCAAGTTTTTGTCTTAAACGACTGATGGGCATAGCAGGACCACGAGAAACAAAGAGCTGAACATTCAAGTTTTTGTCTTAAACGACTGATGAGTCTAACCGGACCACGAGAAACAAAGAGCTGAACATTCAAGTTTTTGTGTAGAACGACTGATGAGCTTAACCGGACCGCGAGGGACAAAGAGCTGAACATTCAATGTTTTGTTTTAAACAACTCATGGGCCTAACCGGACCACGAGAAAAAAGAGCTGAACATTCAAGTTTTTGTCTTAAACGACTGATGGGCCTAACCGCACCACGAGGATCAAAGAGCTGAACATTCAAGTTTTTGTCTTAAACGACTGATGGGACTAACCGGACCACGAGAAAAAAGAGCTGAACATTCAAGTTTTTGTCTTAAACGACTGATGGGCATAGCCGGACCACGAGAAACAAAGAGCTGAGCATTCAAGTTTTTGTCTTAAACGACTGATCAGTCTAACCGGACCACGAGACAAAAGAGCTGAACATTCAAGTTTTTGTCTTAAACGACTGATGGACCTAACCGGACCACGAGAAAAAAGAGCTGAGCATTCACGTTTTTGTCTTAAACGACTGATGGGCCTAACCGGACCACGAGAAAAAAGAGCTGAACATTCAACATTTTGTCTTAAACGACTGATGGGCCTAACGGAACCACGAGAAACAAAGAGCTGAACACTCAAGTTTTTGTGTTGAACGACTGATGAGCTTAACCGGACCGCGAGGAACAAAGAGCTGAACATTCAATGTTTTGTTTTAAACAACTGATGGGCCTAACCGGACCACGAGAAAAAAGAGCTGAACATTCAAGTTTTTGTCTTAAACGACTGATGGGCCTAACCGCACCACGAGGAACAAAGAGCTGAACATTCAAGTTTTTGTCTTAAACGACTGATGGGACTAACCGGACCACGAGAAAAAAGAGCTGAACATTCAAGTTTTTGTCTTAAACGACTGATGGGCATAGCAGGACCACGAGAAACAAAGAGCTGAACATTCAAGTTTTTGTCTTAAACGACTGATGAGTCTAACCGGACCACGAGAAGAAAGAGCTGAACATTCAATGTTTTGTTTTAAACAACTGATGGGCCTAACCGGACCACGAGAAACAAAGAGCTGAACATTCAAGTTTTTGTCTTAAACGACTGATGGGCTTATAGCCGGACCACGAGAAACAAAGA
Source organism: Macrothele yani (assembly GCA_039090855.1). Lineage (NCBI taxonomy): Eukaryota > Metazoa > Arthropoda > Arachnida > Araneae > Macrothelidae > Macrothele > Macrothele yani. The sequence goes on from CM077030.1 coordinate 85,141,578, forward strand.
GCTGAGCATTCAAGTTTTTGTCTTAAACGACTGATCAGTCTAACCGGACCACGAGACAAAAGAGCTGAACATTCAAGTTTTTGTCTTAAACGACTGATGGACCTAACCGGACCACGAGAAAAAAGAGCTGAGCATTCACGTTTTTGTCTTAAACGACTGATGGGCCTAACCGGACCACGAGAAAAAAGAGCTGAACATTCGAGTTTTTGTCTTAAACGACTCATGGACCTAACCGGACTACGAGAAAAATGAGCTGAACATTTAAGTTTTTGTCTTAAACGACTGATGGGCCTAACCGCACCACGAGGAACAAGGAGCTGAACATTCAAGTTTTTGTCTTAAACGACTGATGGGACTAACCGGACCACGAGAAAAAAGAGCTGAACATTCAAGTTTTTGTCTTAAACGACTGATGGGCAAGCAGGACCACGAGAAACAAAGAGCTGAACATTCAAGTTTTTGTCTTAAACGACTGATGAGTCTAACCGGACCACGAGAAGAAAGAGCTGAACATTCAACATTTTGTCTTAAACGACTGATGGGCCTAACGGAACCACGAGAAACAAAGAGCTGAACACTCAAGTTTTTGTGTTGAACGACTGATGAGCTTAACCGGACCGCGAGGAACAAAGAGCTGAACATTCAATGTTTTGTTTTAAACGACTGATGGGCCTAACCGGACCACGAGAAAAAAGAGCTGAACATTCAAGTTTTTGTCTTAAACGACTGATGGGCATAGCCGGACCACGAGAAACAAAGAGCTGAGCATTCAAGTTTTTGTCTTAAACGACTGATCAGTCTAACCGGACCACGAGACAAAAGAGCTGAACATTCAAGTTTTTGTCTTAAACGACTGATGGACCTAACCGGACCACGAGAAAAAAGAGCTGAGCATTCGAGTTTTTGTCTTAAACGACTCATGGACCTAACCGGACTACGAGAAAAATGAGCTGAACATTTAAGTTTTTGTCTTAAACGACTGATGGGCCTAACCGCACCACGAGGAACAAAGAGCTGAACATTCAAGTTTTGGTCTTAAATAACTGATGGACCTCACCGGACTACGAGAAACAAAGAGCTTAGCATTCAAGGTTTTGTCTTAAACGACTGATGGGCCTAACCGGACCACGAGAAAAAAGAGCTGAAAATTCAAGTTTTTGTCTTAAACGACTAATGGGCATAGCGGGACCACGAGAAACAAAGAGCTGAGCATTCAAGGTTTTGTCTTAAACGACTGATGGGCCTAACCGGACCACGAGAAAAAAGAGCTGAACATTCAAGTTTTTGTCTTAAACGACTGATGGGCATAGCCGGACCACGAGAAACAAAGAGCTGAGCATTCAAGTTTTTGTTTTAAACGACTGATGAGTCTAACCGGACCACGAGAAAAAAGAGCTGAACATTCAAGTTTTTGACTTAAACGACTGATGGGCCTAACCGGACCACGAGAAAAAAGAGCTGAATATTTAAGTTTTGGTCTTAAATTACTGATGGGCCTAACCAGACCACGAGAATAAAGAGCTGAGCATTCGAGTTTTCGCCTTAAACGACTGATGGTCCTAACCGGACCACGAGGAAAAAGAGCTGAACATTCGATGTTTTGTCTTAAACGACTGATGGACCAAACCGGACTACGAGAAAAAAGAGCTGAACATTTAAGTTTTTGTCTTAAACGACTGGTGGGCCTAACCTCACCACGAGGAACAAAGAACTGAACATTCAAGTTTTGGTCTTAAATAACTGATGGACCTAACCGGACCACGAGAAAAAAGAGCTGAACATTCAAGTTTTTGTCTTAAACGACTGATGGGCCTAACCGCACCACGAGGAACAAAGAGCTGAACATTCAAGTTTTGGTCTTAAATAACTGATGGACCTCACCGGACTACGAGAAACAAAGAGCTGAGCATTCAAGGTTTTGTCTTAAACGACTGATGGGCCTAACCGGACCACGAGAAAAAAGAGCTGAAAATTCAAGTTTTTGTCTTAAACGACTAATGGGCATAGCGGGACCACGAGAAACAAAGAGCTGAGCATTCAAGGTTTTGTCTTAAACGACTGATGGGCCTAACCGGACCACGAGAAAAAAGAGCTGAACATTCAAGTTTTTGTCTTAAACGACTGATGGGCATAGCCGGACCACGAGAAACAAAGAGCTGAGCATTCAAGTTTTTGTTTTAAACGACTGATGAGTCTAACCGGACCACGAGAAAAAAGAGCTGAACATTCAAGTTTTTGACTTAAACGACTGATGGGCCTAACCGGACCACGAGAAAAAAGAGCTGAATATTTAAGTTTTGGTCTTAAATTACTGATGGGCCTAACCAGACCACGAGAATAAAGAGCTGAGCATTCGAGTTTTCGCCTTAAACGACTGATGGTCCTAACCGGACCACGAGAAAAAAGAGCTGAACATTCGAGTTTTTGTCTTAAACGACTGATGGACCAAACCGGACTACGAGAAAAAAGAGCTGAACATTTAAGTTTTTGTCTTAAACGACTGGTGGGCCTAACCTCACCACGAGGAACAAAGAACTGAACATTCAAGTTTTGGTCTTAAATAACTGATGGACCTAACCGGACCACGAGAAAAAAGAGCTGAACATTCAAGTTTTTGTCTTAAACGACTGGTGGGCCTAACCTCACCACGAGGAACAAAGAGCTGAACATTCAAGTTTTGGTCTTAAATAACTGATGGACCTAACCGGACCACGAGAAAAAAGAGCTGAACATTCAAGTTTTTGTCTTAAACGACTGATGGGCCTAACCGGACCACGAAAAAAAAGAGCTGAGCATTCAAGTTTTTGTCTTAAACGACTGATGGGCCTAACCGTACCACGAGAAAAAAGAGCTGAACATTCAAGTTTTGGTCTTAAATTACTGATGGACCTAACCAGACCACGAGAATAAAGAGCTGAGCATTCGAGTTTTTGTCTTAAACGACTAATGGGCCTAACCGGACCACGAGAAAAAAGAGCTGAGCATTCAAGGTTTTGTCTTTAACGACTGATGGGCCTAACCGGACCACGTGAAACAACCCCGTACAATTACGCTGCAGCCACCAAACTTTATTGAGGGGACGATACAGTCCATAATTTACCTTTCCCTGTAATCCTTTCTCCACACCAAGAACCTCGTACAGTGAGTGCCGTGACTCGTCACACCAAAATACAGTTATCCAATGGTCTGCAGTGTTAGATCGACGCTTCGTACGCCGCGCTGATCGGCGTTTGGCGTTGGTCAAAGTAATTAGGAGCTTGTGGATGGCTTCGCATACAAGGTAACCATTATCGTTCAGCGTCCCGTGTATTGCACTGATGCTAACATCAATCCCAGTAGCTTCACATGTGGTTTGCGTGATTTGAGAAAATGGCTATTTGCTTTCTGGGCAGAGAGCTCTGCTGTGCACTGTCAAAAATTTTATAGTAGACTGCACCAAAATGTAGTGCTGTACCAACTGCATCATTTTTGAGGAACGGTGTGCTGCATGAAACACATATAAACATGGTGCAATGGATGCATCTTCGCACCATTCCGGTTGAATACCACACCGTGGCGTATAATTGCATCGCGTTTTTGTGAATTTCATGCATCACACAATGGCTTATATTTTCCCTAAAAGTGGTGCAGCAAGTGTTGCACCAATTTTTGGTGCAATCTACTACACAATTGTTTTAACAGTGTGCAGAGTTATCGTGTCTCGTTCCCTTAGATTCGGAGGTTTACTCATAGCAGATTCATTCACAGTCGCTATCGTTTTCATACCACGTCACAAGTCGTGGAACTATATATCTTCAGTGCCGCATAAATGTCACGCACGGAGCAATTGCTTATGTGGTACCCTATTATCAATCTGCGCTTAAAATCAGTTAACTCTGTCGATACAGGAGTCTTGCATTCAGAGTCGTGCTGCTTTTTCATCATAGCCTTACGAATATATTAATAATTGTTTCTGGGACCTGATGGTTGAGTAGGATAAAATTCACTATCAATCGAGGATTGTCCGAATATTGGTGATAAGGCAGAATATTGGTGATAAGATCAGCGCTGCCGTTGGGGAAGATCCTTCCATGAACAAATTACCCCAAGTAAAGTACACTGAATATTTCTCTACTGCCTACTTATGCGCATGATCAACAATCATGGCTAAGGTAAGAAGGATATATATGAGCAATATTTGATCAGTTGTGCCACGAGAGGATGCGACAAAAGAGTGTCATTAAATTTTAAATATGCGAAGCACTTGCTTAAAAGAATATCTCTCTTACATTAAAAAAAAGCATATGTTTATGTTATGTTTTTGTCTCTTACATCTCAAAATCAGCCTATTCTTTCACCTTGGACTTATTATCTCTTCTTCTAAAACTAAGACTGTAAAATACATTTTTTGTGTCATGCGCGGTTATTCAACACAAAGGTTGTAAATTTTCGAATATTCTTGGACACTATGATTTTTTTTACTTCCGTTCTTTCATTAAACTTTTTAACATAAAAGGCCTCGAGATTCTTATCTATCAGATATTATTTCCGAAAAATATCTATTGAATAACACTCAGTTGGATATCTTTCACATAACTCTTTCTCTCTCTGGTAAAAACTTCTATTTCCCTGCGTTTCTATCAAACAGTATTGCCGTTTCTGCGTGCTGTCAATCCTCATCTCTATGCTGCGCAGAATTTGAAGGCCTGCGTCAATGTTTACTGAAGGCGGAGCGGTGGAAAAGAAAGAGTAATCTTTAACAGTTAAGAATGCAGGAAAACATGAGCTAAAGAACACGGCAGCTGACACTTATCTTAGTAAAGGCTGACGCTTAAATAGAAAGAGAAAGAAAGCTGCAAAACCCGTGAAAAGGCTCAGCTTCTTACTCCAAGCCTATGTAAACTTCTTAGTTTGTTGTCATTAATTGAGTGATTTTGTCACATGGTTTTGGAAACATCAAAGGTCCAATCCGGCATCAATTCATCTGGAAAAGTCTTCCATTGAAGTTTTCTTTTTCCTAATTTTTTTTTCTTTTACTGGTTTAATAATCCCAGTGAGAATCCCAGACTAGGAGCACTTCATTCAGGAGTCTTTGATCTGATCATTATGACATTTGAAAGCCTGTAAACAATACTGTCAGCTATCTTTCTGATAATAAAGTAGCTTTAATTTTCATTTTTTTTGGATCAGCCATTTTGTATTGCGATGATTTTAACAAACGATATTTACACCGAATGAAGCTTGATTTTATCGTTTATCACCAAGCTGCAGTGAAAAAGTACAAAAAACAAGCATATTTGTCGGATCCCATGAACTAGTTTTGGCCACAGTATCGTAGCTTTAACAATAACAATTTTACAGTCTCATACAGCTCTGTTCTTTTTGGCACGTCCTTTCTGAAGAAATAGCATGCTTTTAGTATGCACATTGGTTAAAAAATTAAAAACTTTTAGAATAAGCCAATCGGAGATAATAATAGTCAATACATGCATGAGTAACAGTTAAATGATATGGGGTGATGACGTTTAGTTTTGTCTTTTACAACGCCCGTACAGGGTATTCGGTTGTAGTAACTCGTGTACACAAGGTGTAAACAGATGTATATGAGACTTACTAAATGCAATCACTTTGAACTTTTAAAAAAAATAATTTTATTAGTTTTTGGAATGGAATCAACACTTGAGTTTATCCATGCGGTAATCTTGAATGTTTAAAAGGATTTGAGGCACTTAGACTAAATTTTCTGACAATAGTTTAGCTGAAAATGTTGACAGAACTTTTGGTGCTGCTGATTTTTAATTCCGATATGAACCAACAAGCACACTGTGCAACATTTGCGGCAAAATTATGGTCAGAAAATTTAATCTAAGTGGCTCAAGTCATTCTACACATTCCTGACGATCGCATGGATAGAAACAAATTTTGATTCCATTCCCAAAATTAATAAATATATTAAAAAAGCATGCGATGTGACTGCATTTAGCAAGTCACATATACATGTGGCGCCATCTGTTTGCAGGTCTCAGCAATACCAAAGGAAAAGTTATTGTAATTTAATATAATTATGGTTAAGATTTAGAAAATATTAAATAAACTTTGTATCATATAAAGTTTTTTTTTTTTATCGATGCGCAAATTTTTATCCTTGGGAATGAATGCATTAATCGCGAAAAAAAATGTCTACAGAATTTTTTACTATTTGAAATAAAGGGTAGAGTTTTCAGGAGGAACTATCTTAACGAAATTTCCATTTTAGAAGATTCTGTTTCTTCTAACTTTAGTATTTTGACAGAATTTCGCAAATCAGTAATTCTGTATATTTCAGGAAAATCCGTTTCGGGTTTTATCGTATTTATACATAAATGTTGACCCATTTACTGCTCTTACACCGGAGATTCTTCTTTCCCGGAGTACTAACAAGTGGATCTTACAGATGACCACCCGTGGATTTCGCTTTTTTTTAATGAAAGTAGAGGCAAAATGAGGATATATATGTCTCGGCATTTAATCTAATGCCTCTTATTTTCGGAATAAAAAATCATAACGATCCGGGGACGGAAAAATGAACAAAATTCGTCATTTCCTGTAAATGATACTATACTGTAATGTAAAGTATAATGCACTGTAATGCAACAGTGTATCATAGCATACACTGAAGAGCAATTGAATTAGAGACAGCTCGCGTTATGCAAATGTGGCGCTGTGGTCGGCCCTGTAAACGGAAACGACATGACGTATGCAGCGATCCGACAATATAAGGAGTGATGCGACGGGAATCAGTAAGAGTCGGATGCAGTATGGTTAAGACGAAGGATCTAAGCGCATTTGATCGTGGGTAAATTTACGAGGCCCGACGAATGGGTCACTCCATCTCGAAAGTCGTGCAGGCACTGGGATTTTCACGAGCCACTGTGTCACGGCTGCACCGTGAGTACAACGAATCCGGTAAAACTATCCCTGCAAGGGCTAACTACCGTGGACAACAGCGTATGGATGAGCGGGGTCATCGTCGGCTAGCTCGCATTGTAACAGCGAATAGACGGGCCACAGTGCAAGAAATCACTCGGAAATTTAACGCTGGTGCACAAAAACGTGTAAGCAGCCACACCATCCAAAACGTGTAAGCAGCCACACCATCCAGAACCATCTCCTCGCTATGGGGTACAGAAGCCATCGTCCCACGAGGGTACCGCTGCTGACTGCACATCACAAGGCGCAAATATTAGCATAGACGCGGGGACATTGCCACTGGACACTAGACATGTGGAAAAATGTTGCCTGCACTGATGAGTCGAGATTCACGTTGGTGCATGCGGATGGCAGGATACGAGTACGGCGCAAACCACATGAAGCGATGGATCCTTCTTGCCAGCAGGCTGATCTTCAAGCTGGTGGGGGTGGCATTCTCGTCTGAGGACTGTTTACGTAGACTGAAATGGGACTCCTGGTACGTGTGACATCGTTCCTCACAGGTCAATGTTACCGGGATGTCCTGGACGACAATTTGCTTCAACATCCCACTGGGGACCTCATCCTGCAACAAGACAATGCACCGTGCTATCGCTCCCGAATTGTATCCGGATGAACACTCCACCGACGTGACCGCGCTTCCTTGGCCAGCTAGGTCATCCGACCTCAATCCCATCGAGCACATCTGGGATAGTATCGAGAGAGATGTTCGAGGCTCTGACCGACCTCCATCAAATCTTCAGGAACAGTGGGAGGTTGTTCAGGGGTCGTGGATCCGTATGGATTCCCAACGCTTACGGTGTCTTGTCGAGACCATGCCGAGACGAATCGCCGCCGTCATCAGGGCGAAAGGTGGTGCTATACGTTACTAGACAGGTTTATCTACTTTAATTGCTCTTCAGTGTATATTTCGTGTTATGGTGGCTAATGTCGAAAAGTAGGAATGAACAGTGAACTATCAGTAGCAGCAAGAACGGAATGCCTGCATTTTCCCAACCTCCCTTAAAGCTCTCTCGTTCTCACTTTTCAGATTTCAGTAAGAAGTTACAACAACATTGTGTGATATATAGGTAGATCTTGAATGAAACATATGTATTTTTATGCAATAGTTGCATGAGCTAGCTACAGTATGTCGTGAGTTGCAGCACTTGTAGTGATGTGGACCTTACACTTAACATTGTATTGTGTCAATGTCAATTCGCGGTAGTTTCACTAACAAATAATAAATAACTTGTAGAAGAAATCGTTGAATAATAGAATTTAATAAAAAAAATAGCACATATGGGGACGGATAAATTGTTAGGAAAGTCGACGTATCACATTTTAGCTTATAAAGTATAATTACGTACTTTTATTTGAAGACCTAACATATATGTTGTTAGGCACCACTATCGGAGGCTTTGCTATCGTTTATTGGTACACAAAGTTGCGGATGATAATTATCATAAAAACTATGGAAACATAACACTTCTCTACAACATTCGGTAAAAGAACTGCTCGAGCACTTGTATTTCGTTTGTCGAACGTCGTCCGAAAAACGCCTTTCGTTCACATTTCCAAAAACCTTTCCTTCATTTATTAACTTCGCAGCAAACCAAGTGTACTGAAACATATTCTTGAATGGATCTTCAGGGCATCTTTTCGCTTGTTTAAATACCTATTTTCTTTTAAAAGTTCGACAGAGTTTTGTAATTTTTTAATAAAATTTTTTACTTGACGGAAAAGGTACACATCAGAAGTTTGAAAGTATAGAGTACAATGAGGTGGAATGATTTCAACAGTAGAACAAGTGCCGTCGTCCTTTGTCAAGACACTCTTAAAGTGTGGTGGATCTGTTTGACCTCCCCATGAATCCAAGATCAAGAGAAACTGTTCTTCTTCGCAAAATGGTCAGATAATGTTTTTTACGAAACTGCTGAAATGCTCTTTCGTTAATTTCCCTGATTTCGACGATGTTACGAATACATTTCCATATTCCGCCGTCAGTCCTATTACAATCTTGGAAACAAGAGGTCCAAATTGTTTCTGAGGCTCTTGCATACACAGAAAAACTTTTGGAAGTAATGCTCTAGAAGCGGTCAATGCATACTGCGCAGTGTAACTATGCGTTACTTTGTTAAAATCTCCCAAGAATACCTCTGTTGTTTTTTCTCCATGCACAGAAAGTGCCCTGAGCACATTGATTCTATACTCAAATGCTGTTTGATCAGTGTTAATGACATAATTCAATGGAAATTCTTTGATCAGTCGTGAAAGACTTTTTTGGAATTTCTCTACTTCCGCGATAATAGTTCACAAATACAATTCATTTTGTGGCCTGATGTAGCGTGTCATTTTTCGCTGGCGGACGCCATGAACCAGTTTGAATTTTTCAACCCGCCCTTGTGATGCTGTAAAACGAAAATCGTCCTACTGATGTTGCGCCGCTGCAGCAGAAGCCCGTTGTTGTATCATTCAAGTGGTTGCCGGATCCTTTTTTTCTCGAGCTTCACGAAATGGATCGAAGGTTCATTTGTTAATTATGTCATATTTTCCCTTTAATCGACATTCCCGTTCAATTTCTCGCGCTCATTGTTTCAGGTATGCCTTCCGTTGTAAAGCAGTACATCTTCGTCGATGTAGAGCTTTTGAACTAAATTTTGGATGCTGCTCAGGAAGCTGCACGATTTTGATTTTCGTCTCGAGTGAAATGTAATCTTTCTCTGATTTTTTATCATCGGGTTCATATTCAAGGAGAAGTAAAAGAGAAACTGTCTTCGTGAATGCCGTGCGATGTTGACGTGCCAGAAGATATTTCCGGTGTCTCTGGTAAAGGTTCCTCACTTAAAAGCAGCTCCTCGCTATGCACCACTTCAAAGTTCTTCAACACGCAAATGATGGCTTCAGCCATAGATTTGCCCATCAACACTGCTTTTTAGACACATGCTCCGTTTTGTTCGTTTGCAGAACATTCATGTCTTTTAAAATTTGCTTGCGCATTGTCAGAGCATTTGCAATGTCTTGCGGCTCATATCAGGCTACGAAGTTCGGAATGTCTACGTCAGGATTTATTCTACTTGTTGACGCCATCGAAGCACTGCTACTTTCCATACTTGTTTCACACAATACATGTGAAAGATTTAGTGATGTTTCTTGCATTGATATTTCACAAAGCACAACCACGTAGCTTGAAACTCAAAGAATACTGAACCGATATTCCACAAATATTTACAACGACTCCTTCAACCTTCGAGAACGTACGTTATTGTGTCGCATTCGTTTATTGCACTGACATTCGTTGCAGGGGAGCGGGTAAAAGAGAACGACCATGTATGCTATGACACACTGTTGCAGTACCTTGTGACATTACAGTAAAGTATCATTTACAGGAAATGACGAATTGCGTTCATTTTTCCGTCCTCGGATCGTTATGATGTTTTCCCGAAAATAAGAGGCATTAGATAAAATACCGGGACACATATATCCTCAGTTTGCCTCTACGTTCATTAAAAAAATTCCCCTAAATCCGCGGGTGGTCAGCTGTAAGGTCCACTTGTAAGTTAGCGAAATCTTGCCTTTCGTCCTTGGCGAGATTTCAAACACTGGAACAGGAGGAGCACGTCCTACCGTTGAGCCGAATATGAACGTAATGGAGAGCCCGTATAAGGTAGAAATCTAATTGCACCATAATGCAATGCTTTTTGTTATTAATGTGGGTGAAATAGTCATTTTATTTTCTGTTGGAGCTTATTATTTTTCTGATTACGTTTGCAATAATATTTTTTCAAAGGATTTATTACAAATTACGCTATTACGTTTCATAAGCAACAGAATCAACGTTTTGAAACTTGAAACCTTATTCAATTGAAAGTGATTTTCAATTATCTTTTTAAAAAGGGGAATGTACGGCTTTATAGTATTATTTCACAAAACTCCTAAATATAAAATTAACTCTTGATAGCTATAATAGCTTTTATTTAAGGAATCCACAGAATAATACAGGAGGTGGATCGAAAGTTTTGCAATGTTCGGATCACTTCATGTATTCATACGTGCCATTACGACGAAAGCTGACTAGCATTCAAAGTATAGGCCATCGTGTTGCACCGTCTTTAGCCACCTGTCTACCAGTTCTTCAATTCCGCGGCGGCACCATTTTTTGTCCTTCAAGGCGAAGAACTCTTTCAACTCAGCTGCCACCTCCTCCCAGGTGTTAAATTGCTGCCCGTGAAGGAAGTGGGCCATAGATCAGAACAGGAAACAATCCGACGGGACAAGGTCCGGACTACATGATGGGTGTGTCATCAGTTCGATGCCCTGAAGTTTCTGGAATTTTGACAGGGTCGTTCTTGCGGTATGAAGCCGAGTGTTGTCCTGTTGTAGGAGAGCGCGGTTTCTGTTCGCCAGTGCCGGGTAACTCTCCTCCAAAACGGCATAAATCCGCTCAAACTGTTCAGAGTAGATGTGGGCGTTGATGGTCCGACCGTCTGGAACAAATTCGTAATGGATTATCCCCTCGAAATTCCACCAGACGCAGAGCATCACCTTTTGTTAGAAGCACCCACGGTTGGCAACAGGTACAGAAGGTTGGCCCGGGCTCCGCCACTGCCATTTTGCGTTAGGACTACGGAAATGGACTTACTTTTCATCGTACGCAACAATTCTCTTGATGAAACGTACATCGCGCAGGTTTTTTAGGAGTTACGCGCACACTTCAACTCGGCAGTTTGCTTCGGCTGGCATCAGTTCGTGAGGGACAAGGCAGCAGCTCCTGTAGACCTTGCCAACATCCTGATGGTGGCGAACCACGGTGGTCTGTGATATGCCCAGCTTGCCTGATAATCTCAGAGTGCTGGTTGTTGGATTTGCCTCTACGGCCTAGCGCATAGTCTCCGAATCTACGGTTTGAGGCCTACCTGACCTTGGCTGATCGTCCAGGTTTCTGTCACCTGAGCGAAATTTCTTAAGCCACCTGGTTTTGGTGCTGTGGTCCACGGAATCTTCCCCTTTTGCGTGGAAAATGTTTTGTGTTGCTTGAGCAGCGTTATGGCCGATTCAAACTCGTAATGCAAATGTTTCCAAATTAGCCGGTTGTGGCTGTTCATCTTTTAGGCGTCTCAGTCACAGACAGAACGATGACATACAATGTTGTTCATAGCAAAGACTACCACTTTATATCCCTTTCGACTGACTGCAGTACGGGACTTGAACTAGTTGAAACACGTGACATAACCGCCGCAGCACATGCGTTTATGCAAATATTGCAAAACTTTCGACTCACTCTCTGTACATAGACGCCATGCAAGTACAATCACCTATACAATAATGTAAGTACTTGGTTTCTTAGAATAATAATATGTACAATAGCTGGTGCACCAAATGGGGGTAGAGGAGAAGAAATATCCGATGCCACAGTAACCAAATTTTAATGCGATATACTACCCATGATATCCGATCTCACTACAGTTCTTCAAAATCAGGATCTCCAATAGATGCATGAAATTTAATAATTTATCAAACCTCAAGGATTCCTGCAAATCGTTCCTATAACACAAAATTTTCCGTCATTTGGGTATGGAACAAGTGATATCAGAATTTTCCTGTTAATGTACGAAAGAAATTATTGGGTGTACAAATAAGTTTGAAAGAGTATTTTTTTTGTGACGTATACCGCTAAGTTACATATCCGATATTTCCCGGGCGTTGTTGTCTTGTGACCGTAACTGGTCCAGAGTATAAAATGTGACACAGAAATTTGTCCAACAGTCGAACGCACTTGCACATCGGTAGATCAAAGATGGCAAGAGATACTGCATTTATTCGACACTGCATTTATTACGAATTTCATCGAGAAACAATTGCTGCAAAAGCATGTGCATCGATCTGTTCTGTTCTGGGAGAGAATATTGTATCGAAAAGCATGTGTGAGTTTTGGTTTAGCCGGTTTAAAGCAGGTGATTTTGATGTTAGCGATCGAGAACGTAGCTGCACCCCGGAGAAGGTTACACATGAAGAACTGCAATCATTGCTGGATGAAGATTCATCTCAAACGCAAAGAGAAATAGCTGAACAATTGGGGGTAACTCAACATACCATTTCAAATCGTTTACGCGCAATGGGAAAGATTCAGAAGGAAGAAAAATGGGTGCCACATGACCTGTTCAAAAGAAACAAAGATGAGCGTCTCATGAAGTGCCTAAATCTGTTGAATAAACAACACAGACAGTATTTCCTGTGTGAAAATCGTTATGGGTGATGACACGTGGATATGGTATGACAATCCCAAACGCAAAAAACAAACACTGGGTAGACCCCAGTGAAGCAAAGGCTTCGACACCTAAACGCAATATTTACTCCAAGAAAGTTCTGCTGTGCATCTGGTGGGATATGAAGGGTGTGCACTATTATGAACTATTGGAACAGGGTCTAACTGTTGCTGCTGATGGCTACAAGTAACAATTCCTGCGATTGAACCAGGCAATCTTTCGGAAACGTCCATTCACAGGCAAGGGATTGTGTCCCGTGAAATTATTGCAGCCGCCCCGGTGGCGCAGTGGTCTAAGGCGCTGGCCTCTGATCATTCGTCCGTAAGTGATCCGGGTTCGAATCCCGGTCAGGCATGGATGTTGTGTTTGTCTTACGGCACTGGCTCTCTCCCTTCCCTGGAACCAGTGACCCTAAATTAGGGACGGGCGACTGCTTATAGCCCATTGAGTTGCTCACAGTGGTCGTTAAACCGCAAAAAAAAATAATATTGCATGACAACGCTAGGCTGCATGTCGAGAAATCGGTCAAGGAAACGTTATTGACGCTTGGCTTGGAAGTTTTGGAGAACCCGGCATATAGTCCGGACATAGCTCTTTCAGATTATCATTTGGTCCGATTGATGCAACATGGCTTGTCTGCTGTACGGTTCCGGACAAGTGACGAAATGCAAAAATGGGTTGACGACTTCATCGCGTCACACTTTATGGCTGGAATCCGTCAGCTGCCCGACAGCTCCGGAAAGTCATATAAAATGACGGCGCATATATATTGATTCGTAAAAGTATTGTTGTTTTTTCTCAAATCACATGTTGCGTTGTCTTAAAATGCTTCAAAACTTATTTGTACACCTAATACATTAAGTTTTCCGAGTATTCGACATTTTCCGTTAACACTTTAACATGAAAAATTCCACCGAATTTTCCGTTGTATAAGAACGTCTTTTGAATACTTTCCGATGCAAATAAAATCCTTCAAAGTTATTCACAGTGAATGGAACCCGTTAGAAAAAAACCCAGCTGATTTTTTACAATTGATAAAACATCCAGAAATAGAAGCTGCTACTTATTCCCAGCAGAGGATAAAAAATATGTTTCGAAAATTAACAAACGGTGCACAGTTTGTCAAGGCAGAAACAAGATTTCAGAGATAATCAGATTTTCAAATCGAACAGTTAAAAGAAGATACCTAAAAGGAAACGTGACATTACTGTAAGCCCCCTAGCGGTTAAATTTTTCATAACGGAAAAGGTGAAAATGTGCGAAAAGTATTCTTCATAGCAAAAGCTATGCTGAAAAAAATATTTCTTCAAATACGTCTCAGGGAAACAGAGATAGCGAGAAAAAGGTTTTGACCTTTACTCCGCTTAACGGGAAAGATGTTTAGAGAAGATAATTTTCCCCATCTTTATTGTACTGAATGGCATACAGTAAAAAAAAAAAAGAAATTTTCCAACGGTGCTTTTAGAAGCGGAGATATTGTTGTAAACAAAAGTACAAAAGTACCACTTAGCGTCAGAGCTGTGAACTGCAAAAAAAAAAAAAAAAAACTCCGCAAGTACTAGCTTAAAGTGTTTTACAAGACAAATGGTATCCAGTGTTAAAATAATTTTTTAAAGCAAACATTTAGAAGTTGAGATGTCGAGAAAAACAAATTAAACATTTGCGTCCCCTAGCGGGAAAATATTGCAGTATTTTGAGAAGGAAGTACACACAAAAGGTCTTCGTAGTTAGTACTATCTGACAAATAAAGAAAATTTTCAGTCGGGTTATAAGTCCTGCAGATAAACATGCTGTAAACGGAACGTGAACTTACGCCCTCTGCTGGCACACTTGTAAGTTACAAAAAAATCTGAAATTATATGCAGAACATTTCGCTACAAAAACTTCCTCCGGTAAAGAAAGAATATTTCAAATCGGTCTCTTAGAAGCAGAGATATCAACAAAAATAAGAGATACGCCACCGGGCGAAAACTATGCACTATTTTAAGCAGAAGATATTCTTAAAAGGTTTTCAGAGGTGAGCCGTGACCCCCGGAAGGAGAAAGCCATCACACAGATATGTGACGTCACTGGCGGTGAATCGTCGCAGTCCATGAAAGAGAGATAGAGCCTGGGCGCATCAGAGCATATTTCTGATGGTCACGATCGTTGTTTTCGAATTTCGGTATTACAGTGAAAAATTGCATCACAAATCTGACATATCGCTGCAAATGCTTTACGTATTACAGATGTTGTAGATCCCGTATTTTTAAATCTGAAAATCAATTTGCGGATTCTGTATATTTTTTGGTTGTTGTCGTCAATCAATAACTTTAGGAACATGAATGAACGATCGTGGGATAATGTTTTGGAATCGGACCATCCGGTCTGTCACGATCGTTGTGTTAGGATTTCAGTATTGCAGCGAAAAATTGCATCACAAATGTGACATATCGCTACAAATGCTTTACGTATTAACGGTGTTGTAGATCCCGTTATTTAAATTTGAAAATCAATTTGCGGATTCTCTATATTTTTTGGTTATTGTTGTCAATCAATAACTTTAGGAACAGGAATGAATGATCGTGGTAAAACGTTTTCAGACTACATCATTGTTTTTAGCTGTTATAAAAAATATCTGAACTAATTGTAATGAAAACTATATATGTATATTATTCCTCCAGAAGATGAACATGAAAAAAGAAGTGTTCACTGTTACCATAATGGGCAATAGGCATGTAAAAATTTATTTGACTTTTAAAGTAGACCTCAACAATATCCATTTGTAAAAAGCTTTTTTTCCAAATGCTTGACCAAATTAATTAACTAAGGTCTTCTGTTATTAACTAAGGTTTTGTACTTAAATTCGATTTTAAAAAAATTCTATGTAGTACCTTTCTATGTGGTGTAACTGTGAAGTTATCCCTTTTAATGGAACGAATCCACTTAGAGCACAAATCTTAGTCTTTTGGAAATCCATGCACATGAAATGTGGGTCCCGTTTTATAATTTCCACGGCAGCCGGGAACATAACATGAATGTGGCATAATCAAATACCTATCTCATTCAATTATCGGTATATACAAACTGTAATTAAAATTTTAGCTGAAGCAAACCACAGGAAAAGAACACTATTAATTTCACGCAGACGTGGACAACATCACAAGTCACACGGTTAGGCGTAGCGTGGTAACGCAGGCCGGACTGTTTGATCAGTAGATCCACGAGGTGTGATGTCACTGAAAATGTCGTCACGACTTGATAGGCCTTCAAGATCTCGTAGGTTACGGGTGAGCGGTATTGATGCACGAAACATTTCTTTTCCTTGCGCTCCCTGGTGGCCAAAGAATGTTTTACTAAAAATTAGAAATCATATGCAGAACATTTTACACCGAATGTACTATCTGACACAGAGGGAATTTTTGAAATCTGACTTTCAGAAGTAGATATATCGGAGGAATCTCACTTTATCTTGACACCCCTAGCGGAAAATATACATATTACTTGAAAAAGGAACTGTACCGGAAATAGTCTTCGTTATAAATGTCATCGATAGGAAGAAATAATTTTGCAATCGGACTTTTAGAAGTTCAGATAGCAGAGGAATCTCACTTTATCTTGACGCCACTATCAGAAAATATAAACATTACTTGAAAAAATAAAACTGTGCCCGAAATAGTATTCGTTTTAAATGTCGCCTATAGGAAGAAATAATTTTTTCAATCGGATATTTAGAAGCGCATATATGGAATAAAATGTATTTTGAATTCGATAGCATCTGTACTTGCGCCCTCTAGCGGCGAAGCTATGCAACGAAAAAAACACGAGACAAGAATCCTCGTCATCACATTTCAGGCTTTCCAATGCAAAAATAATTTTTCAAATAGGACTAATAGCTGCAAAGATAGGACGGACAAAGTGATACTATAAGCACGAAACTTTTTTTTCCAAAAGACGTGCTAGAAACAGCACTTTACCGTAAATATACGAAAGAAATTGCGGAAAGATTTCTGAAAGTTCAGAATTTTCCTGGCGTACGAAAAATGTGTAAAAACTGAAGTTTTTTTTTCCGTTGTATCACTGAAAGGTTGTATCAGAAATACGGTTTGCTACTTTACGAAACTACTCACGGCTCGTTAATTTCAGAGATTTTATATAGTGCACGCCATACTTCTCGCGTTATTGCGGACTAGTGTAAGGAAATGGGCTTCTAAAATTTAGACTGTTAAGTACTGGCTCCTAAACTAAACTCTACGGATAATCTCTGGTACTAATTGGTTCATAAGGTGCGTGAATAAAACGATTGCTCAACAAACAAAGCCAATTGGTCACTGTTTTGAAGGTCGAAATATGAAACATACCGGCGAACATTTGCAAAAACTTTTCCTCGAAGACCAGAGGTCTTTATAACAGCCAAACTTTTCATCACACAATATTAAATTTCCTGTAAATAAAGATTACGTGTTTCCGCACAAGTGACCGAATATTAACGGTACGACATCGTGTGAAAACCAGAGTTGGAAACGGGTCAAAATTTTGGAAGTAATAGTTGAAGTGACTTCAACTATTCCAAATTAATAGTTGAAGTGACTTCTGATGTACTGACGCAAATAAAAGTTGATACGAAAATGAAAATAATTTGATATACGTAAACATATACTAGTTAAATAAAAAACTGTCTTTGCACGTTCTACAAAATGTACGTGAGGTACACAATGGCTTAAATACTTTAATTAAAATGCTATGTACATACGATAAAAACATTAGTACTTTCGAACTACTTTAGTTCATCATAAGATGTAGTACAAGGATATGAAGGCCGGCACGGTATATATATGTGCAACAGCATGTTACGTGGGGAATCATGGGAAAGGTGTTATTTCCGTAATGAAGTGACGTAGACAGTGGTAACCATGGTACAATATATTATTTTATAATACGTTTCTCCAGGTAGAAGGTATGTCATAAGGCACATAGTCATTGCAACAGTTGTCTCGGTGTTTCAATATTAAAAATGCTTTCGGTCATAAGAATTAGTGATTTAGACGTTGGGGTTGCAATAATTTTTGCGTTGTCCTAATCTGGAATATAAGTTCCATTACAGGCGTTACGTGATTAGGCAGTATTTTGTTGTGCGGTATGCACAACAAAATCTTCAAGAGAGCTCTCTCTCTCTCTCTCTGCACATTATATCTGTGTTCCCATAGAAGGCACTTGAGATTCGATACTTCGACGCGTGTGATACTTCTGCTAAAGTAACCGTAAGTAGCTTCCTCCTGAAGATTTTGAAGCTTCATTTAAAAGATTTTAATTGTTAAGCTGTCCAAGGTTTCAATTGAAACAAATCGAGTTTCACATAATGTTAATGTTTTGGTTAAACTGACATTGTCACATATACACTCTTAGAAACCTAAGAGCATTGCATCAGTTCTTTCCCTAAGGTCCGTCAGTGAATAATTTTAATTGCAAAACTATCTCCGATTCTTATCATCCGATTGGGAAGGTCATTGCTTTGTCGGTCCTCTTTGACTCGAGAGACCATTTTGCACATATTTTGTTCTTCAAATAATACCGTATTTCCGCGCGTATAGTCCGCGGACTAACTGTGAAATTTCCCAACATAAGAGGCAGGGGTGAACAAAAAATTCCCTGAGTCGCCTGTCCTCCTCAAAGGTCTGCCATTTGTAATGTAACAGCTTAGTATGGTCCCCATCCCCCCCCCCCCACACACACACACTATCCTTACCCTCCTCAGCATACCGGTACGTGTTTGACAACCTACTTCAGGAAATTAAGATTAGGAGTTTTACCCACTATGTCATTGACATTCATGGTGAGTGTGATCTTCTAAGTCTTTTGTTGAAATGGAAGTTTTCCAGCCAATTTGTCACAAAACATTTACAGCCATTGGACATCAGTGTAAACCGTAGTTTTAAGGCGGCGATTAGAATAAAATGTGAAGAATGGATGCGTGACGGATTTCATTCCTACACACCAAGTGGTTACAGGCGAAGGGCGACATATTCCGATGTGTGTAACTAGGTTGTGGATGCCTGGAATTCTGTCCCTACATCTGTCCTCCAGAATGGATTCCTCGGGGCCTTTGAAAGCGCCGTTCAAGGTGACAATGAAAATTCATCCCAAGCCGAAGAGTAGTCTGTTGATGAAATTGATGGCGGGGAACTCTTGGCTGAGTATTCCAATCTTTTTCACTGTGATAGCGATTCGGAAATCGACGATTAAGAATCTCTCTCTCTCTCTTTTGTTTTTATGTTTCTTTTTTATTGTCAGACAATTCATTAAATGAAAAAATATCTGTCTATTGTTTTGCACATGTATTGTACATATTAAATTTTAATTTGGAACTGTATGCTGTTTATATTGGCTAAATTCTACAGCAGTGGTATCTCGTGGTAGGAAAAATAGGTGAAGAGCTACAAGAGCAATATGAAAAGATATCTACTGTCTTCAATGAAAATCAGTTAATGAGAACTTACCTATTTTTTTATATACTAGATCAATTCTTCTTCCCTTTAAAGCTGGAAATTTGTCGGATTATGTCGTCAGAAAATGGCTGTTTCTTCGTGACATCAAGAAAATGTCTTTCTGAATAGAAAGATTTGCCAAAGAAGCAAGTTTATCTGGAGAAATAGTGTTTCTAGAGTAAGTTTGTATTCTTTTAAGGCAAGAAAAATTTCTTTCCACTGAAACCCTTGCAGATGAAATTGTTAAAATCAGGGCAAACCAATTTATAAGCTTCTGTAAAAATGCCTTTATCTCCTTGAAACACCCGAAGAAGTTCATCAGTCGATATATTCCTTAATTTTTCATCACTTATACAAGACTCAGTTCATCTTTAAGGCGCTGGTGTTTAGTAAACATATTTCCGTAAAAATGTTGTATATTTTCAAAAGCGTGAGAGGGAAAGCATCAATTAAATTGGTCGAATTTGGTTGTGTCAGCAAGCCAGGCAAATTGGAGTTTAAGTTTCTCACAGTCTTGAAATCTTATATCCATTTCCATAAGAATGTGGTACAAAATTTCAAAATACAATTGTTTATAATTTTGAAAAAAAAATTCTGGTGTAAGAGCAGCATATTCCCGTTTAGATCTGCTTATTTCTGTGATTTTGCTAGCTTTTCCAAACAGTGTTCCAAATACCTCATCGTTTCTTTTATGGCTCAAAATTTCATAAGTTGTTTTTAATTTGAGTAACACAGTAGTTTATGTCTATTGATTTTTTCTGCAAAATTTCGAACAATAGATCGGAGAAGTCAAATATTTCATTAAATACTATTCCCAAAAATGTAAATTCAAAAGTGTTTATATCATTTAAAAACTCTTGGGCAAGTTGAATTGATTTTTATTCTGATTGGTCACTATTTGTGAGAAATTCGAATACTTCCTTCAATTTATCCCAATCTTCAACTATTACACATACTAATTTTGAAGTGGAGGACCATCGAGTTTCCGTTATGGTTTGCATGCATCTTGCGGTTGTTGATGCGAGTGTATTACTTTTTCACCACTCAGCGAAGCGATCTCTTCGCTGAGTGGTGAAAAAACAAAGGAATTACACTGAGGCTAGCAAAAAATATTCAGAACTCAGAAATTTTAGAAAAACTCTGCTGTAATTCAAGGTTCAAACGATGCACTAAGCAATAACAAAAACAGCTGGAGAAGCTTTATGCTTCATTTTTTTTCTGGAGCCCAGTCCAGTGTCCGGACATTACGTTTGCCCCATCGTAACATTGTCTTATTGACTTGTGTTGATAATCAAACTGTTCCAAAACTTTGTCTAGCATTTTGTATAACGCTTCTGACGTTCTATCTTCACTCACACCATGGAAACCCAAAAATCTCTCAACCAATACACCTTCCGAATCAACAGATCTTATTACTAAAGAGCACTCAGAAGTCTGGCTATGTCTTCCCATCTACTTGAATATAAAAGCATTGAACTTCATTTATTTCATTTTTGACGTGCTCGTTTATATATTCAGAAATACATTCAATTAATTCGTTTTTAATAGTTTTTGAGTCACCTGTGAAGACATTTTTTATCGTTTCGTATTGATTTTGAATTTTTAAAGGAGTTCTTGATATCAACAGTGAAAGCAATTCCTTGAATTTCTACGATTTATCGAGTCAATGCCTTAGTCATGGTCACGGAATGCTAGGTCTTGTTTACTCAAATACAGTACTGCATCAATCATTGTCTGCTGGAAAAGTCTATTTAAACGAACGCTTTCGCTGAAATGCATTTTCAAAAGCCTAGCATTCTCCCTCGGGGCATCGGCAATGGTATTCTGATTCTTTTCAAAATTATTCAGCATTAATTCGCATTCCAGGTGCTCGCTAGAATCCCCACGTTTGTGAAGTGACCGTTTTATATTTAAGAAATCTGAAAATTGTCTTTATTCCACGCCGAATTTTATTACCAAAAAATAAGCAGGGCCAACAAAATAGTTTTTGTAACACAGAAGGGCTACAAAGCCATTTATATTCAGCAAACCAACAATTTTTAAAATTAATATTGTAAGATTTGCCGCTATTCTTGATTTATTTCTTGGCGACAATTGTCAGTGAATCCGTCGGTCGTCGTTGAAGTAAAATGTCTTTTTTATTTTCATCTTTCCACCGATTGAACAGAAATTGCAATAAATTACACAGAATGTCGTTCACAGGATACATACTGAAAACTAATACTATCCTGTTAGTTAAACTGTACACGGAACTAAAGTAACTAATGAAGTTTTTAACAAACAATCACAAAACACGAAAAAACCAAATCTCTTTCGGAAATTATGTACCGAAACACCGCAAAGCCCTAGTGGATTGCCAAGGATTCCCGTTCCACTGCGATCTCTTCGGATGGTCACGACTTCAGGTGCAGAGGCTTGGCGTCTCAAGCTAAAACACTTCACTTGCCCGGCAGATAGGGGAGGATGACGTCACAGTTACCATGGCAACTCGGACGGAAACTGCAGACCTCCAAGTATTCTCATTTCAGCTCTTCACTTGAACTGTTTTCCGTATAAGGACTTGTTTTCCGTATTGATTGGACGCGCATTGTGAATTGATATCTAATCAAAATTTTGGGTATTTTAGCACGCAATAAAGACAAAAAAAGAATATATTATACGAAATTATTAAATGAAACTTTATTTCAAATAAAATAGGTGAAGAGGCACTTCACCTACTTCACCTGAAAAGCCGCCACTGTTCTACAGACAGATACGGTACTGTATGTCTTGCCAAATTCTTTGTCAGTATGCAGCATTTTGACCAGCATTTGTGGATTAAAGGTTGGTGAAATGGAGGAGAAAAACGGGTAAGTCACAAATTTAAGTTACTTATTTTGTTTAAAGTTTGGAAGTGCGGACTATCTGGGAAATTTTGTCGTTTTCAATACGTACTTTTTTTTACTTGCGGATTATCTGCGGGGAGGACTATGCGCCCGAAAATACGGTACACAGTTTTTCTTGCAGGGTATACAATTATGTTACGTTTTCCTCCATATCTGCGGCTGTAAATACCCGATTTGAAATATTTACTTTGGATATGTTTAAACACAATGAGTACGATCTGTTATTTTTTTAAAAAGAACATTTCTGCAGCTAGTAAATTTAAGGAGCAAGTTCCTTTTGCGCATGACATAGCGATTCTAGAAATCCAGCAAAAAATTATATTTTCCTTTTCCGAAAATTCGCTCTGAAAGCTTCTTTTTTTGTGTCGGAATCTATCCAGAAGAAGCGTTCATTAGGTTCAAGAACCTGACGCGATAATGTGTTTTATTAATGACAATTTTTGATATATTGGTTCTACGTATTACACTCTTAAAGGTATGAAGCCTATAATCACTGAAAAGTAATCCAAAATAATTACCTAATAATAAATTGTTATTGAACATTTATAGTGAAATAGATAAGCACTGCGAAATTATCCCATATATTCATCACCTTGACCACCTAAAACAGAATATATTTCAAAGTTACAGAGCTTTGAGTCACGTATCTCGAACGTCTATCCTCTTTAATGTGCTCAAAACAAAAAATTAATAATTATATTGTCAAAAATCATCTGTCATCCCTGAAAATTAATGACTGTAAATATGAGTTTGGTCAAAAAGATCAGCGTCTGATACTTCGGCTAAAGTAACTGAAAAAAAAATGCTAATGCAAATTTCGGGGAAGCACTTTAAGCGTCTTCTTATTTACGCTTTTCAACCGCAGGTTGAAGAAGCGTATATGCTCCAGCTTTGTCCATCCGTCCGCCTGTCTATCTGTCTGTCTGTCCGCACGATACCTCGCGTAAAACTGGGTCGATTTTGATGAAATTTTAGTGTGGTAGGGGACCACCTGGGGAGAACCCTATTGAAAATGGGTGAAGTGATGTCAAAGGTCATGACATAGGAGCGGGTTCCATTCCATTGTCCTTATACGTCATAACTTGCGTAAATATGGTTCGATTTCGATGAAATTTTAGTGTCGTACAGGACCGAATGAGAATGAACCCTATTGAAAATGGGTGATGTGGGGTCAAAGGTCATCACACAGGAGCGGGATGCATTCCATTGCCCGTATGCGTCATAATGTGCGTAGAAATGGTTCGATTTCGATGAAATTTTAGTATGTGTTAGGGAACCACCTCGGGACGAACCCTATGGAAAATGGACGAAATGGGGTCAAAGGTCAGGACATAGGATCAGGATCCATTCGATCGCCCTTATCCCATACTATTAAAGGAGCAATTCTTGTATGTATGTACATTTTATTTTGAAAAATGCTCTAAGGATTTTGATGAAAGTCGTAACCTACCGTTTTCTGGTACTAGAAATCGATTTAGCTTGATCTCGACTTTATGAAAATTCGTTTAGTATGTTAACTGACCACCCCAAATTACCACGTTTTCAGTGTCATGGCGTCGTCCCATTAATGTTACCCATGCTTAGCAATCTTATGACATCACACTCAAACGATTGAGATGGCGCGCGGCAACGCAATCTGTCTCATTACGTCACGCGTTGTGTGTGGATCCTATTAAAGTTTTATGACGTCACACTCTTGCGAGCACATGGTCGCGATTCCCATCTGCCTCATTACGTCATGCGTTGTGTGCGTATGTCCTTACGCACTATAATTTGCGTAAAAACCGTTCGATTTCGATGAAATATTAGTATGTGGTACAGGAACACCTAGGAAGGAACCCCATTGAAAGTGAATGAAATGGGGTCAAAGGTCAGGACTCAAGAGCGGGATCCATTCCACTGCTCTTATGCGTTATAACTAACGTTAAAAAGGTTCTATTTCGATTAAATTTTAGTATGTGGTAGGGGACCACCTGGGGACAAATCCTATTGAAAATGGGCGAAATGGGGTCAAAAGTTAGAACACAGGAGTGGGATCTATTTCATCGCCCTTATGCATTCTAACTTACGTAAAAATGCTTCGATTGCCACAAAACCTTATCATGTTATTTCAGAGGTATACTGAACCGGTGCTATTTAATATCATTCAAATGGGATCAAACGTCGGGGCACATGACCGAGATTTTTTCCACAGCCATTATCCTCATAACTTGAGTAATGATTTCTGGGATGTTCGAAAGCGTATCATAATCAATGTATTACATGATTTTACTAACTTGTTTAGAAACTGTCATCAAAATTTGTAAAATGAATTTAATGTAGACCAGTGGTCATAAATTCTGAATTTCAGTGATACGTCATGGCTGGTTTTTACTCTCGTCCATAGTGCTCTTAAAAGTGCCATTTTAAATAATTGTATTGTGGACGTAAAGTTTTAATATGGACCAGACTATGCCCATCGATTAGCACTTTGAAGATGTAAAAAAGCTGTATTATCTTTAACAAGTTAGTAAAACCATGCAATGCATTGATTATGATACGCTTTCCAACATACTAGAAATTACTCAAGTTATTACTCAAGTTATGAGGAAAATGGCTGTGGAATAAATCTCACCCCTGTGCCCTGACCTTTGATCCCATTTCGATGATATTAAACAGAACTGGTTCAGTATACCTCCGAAATAACATGATGAAGTTTTGTCGCAATCGAAGCAATTTTACGTAAGTTATGATGCATAAGGGTTATGGAATAGATCCCGCTTCTGTGTGCTAACCTTTTAGCCCATTTTGCCCATTTTCAATAGGATTCGTTCCCATGCAGGTCCCGTACTAACATTTCATCCAAATCGAAGCATTTTTACGTATGTTATGACGCATAATGGCGATGGAAGTGATTCCGCTCCTATGTCCTGACCTATGACCCCCATTTCGCCAATTTTCAAAAGAGTTTGTCTCCAGGTGGTCCCCTAATACATACTAAAATTTAATCGAAATCGAAACTTTTTTACGTTAGTTATGACGCATAAGAGAAGTGGAATGGATTCCGCTCCTATGTCCTGACCTTTGACCCCATTTCGTTCACTTTCAATAGGGTTCCTTCCCAGGTGTTCTCCTACCACATACTAAAATTTCATCGAAACGAGCGATTTCTACGCGAGTTATCGTGCGGAAGAATATACGCACACAACGCGTGACGTAATGAGGCAGATGGGATCGCGACATTCTGCTCGCAAGAGTGTGACGTCATAAATCTTTAATGGGATCCACAAACAACGCGTGACGTAATGAGACAGATGGCGTGATCGCGCACCAACATCTAATGGAAATAACGCCATGACACTACACTAGAAACGTGGTGATTCGGGGTGGTTATTTAACCCACTAAACGAATTTTCCTAAAGTCGAGATCAAGCTAAATCGATTTCTAGTACCAGAAAACGGTAGGTTAACGACTTTCATCAAAATCCTTAGAGCCGTTTTCAAAATAAAATTTACATACATACAAGAATTGCTCCTTTAAGGTGAACGTCAAGTAATTTTATTTCTTGTACTTCGAATGGAAAAATTTCTGTACACATTTTCTTCCAAATTAATGCGTTCCCAAGGATGAAAATTTGAACATCAATTAATATCTTCATTTTATAACTTGGAATACCTAAAATTTTCTAAAACATAACCATATAATTATGCAATCTAACATTTGTTTTGTCTACTGACGTCATGAAAATACATGTCGCGCGATCTTTTTTCTGGACAATTAATGTATTCCCGAGGATGAAAATTTTAACATCAATTAAAATATCTTCATTTATAACTTGGAATGCTTAATATTTTCTAAAACATAACCATAATTACGCAATCCAACATTTGTTTGTCTACTGACGTCATCAAAGTACAAGTCGCGCCATCCTTTTTCTGGTTTCAACACCACCAAAAGAAAAGTTATTGATTTTTAATATAATTATGGTTATGTTTTAGAAATATTAAGTATCCCAAGTCATAATATGAAGTTATTTTAATCAGTGTTCAAATTTTCATCCTTGGTAACACATTAATTGTGAAGGAAATGTGTACAAAAGTTTTTCCATTGGAAGTATAGGAAGAAAAATTACTTGACGTCCACCTTAATAATATAGGATAAGGGCAATGAAATGGATCGCAATCCTATGTCCGGACCTTTGACCCCATTTCATCCATTTTCAATAGGGTTCGTCCCCTGGTGGTCCCCTACCACATACTGAAATTTCATCGAAATCGAACCATTTTTACGCACGTTATGACGCATAAGTGTAATGGAATGCATCCTGCTCTTATGTCCTGACCTTTGACCACACTTCACCCATTTTGAATAGAGTTTGTCCACAGGCGGTCCCCTACCACATAGTAAAATTTCATTGAAATCGAACCATATTTACGCGTTATGACGTATAAGGGCAGTGGAATGATCCAGCTCCTACGTCGTGACTTTTGACCCCATTTGTCCTATTTTCAATAGGGTTTGTCCCCAGGTTGTCCCCTACCACATAGTAAACTTTCATTGAAATCGAACTTTATTTACACAAGTTATGATGCATAAGGGCAATGGAATGATCCCGCTCCTACGTCGTGACTTTTGACCCAATTTTTCCCATTTTCAATACGGTTTGTCCCTAGGTGGTCCCCTACCATATACTAAAATTTCATCGAAATCGATCAATTTTTACGCCAGTTAATGTGCGGACGGGCAGACGGACGGACAAAGCTGGAGAGCATATACGCTTCTTCAGCCTACGGTTGGAAAGCGTAAAAAATGGGGATCTGAAGAGAGGAGGTCTATTTTGGAGCTTATCATATATATTTGCTATCATTGGAAAATTTCTAGAACAAAATAGAAACAGGAAAAAATAAACCCTGGTAGGCAAGTGTTAAGGTCCACCGGTTAATAATTCGAGGAGGGTGTGGGCGAGATTTGGGCAGCGCGGCTAACCAACGGATTTGTTACCTTTCACCCTCTGAAACGAATGATCTTGCATTAGGAATGGGATGTTCCCTGAATGATCAGGGCAGTCGTGAAATAGAGAAAAGGCAATATTCATTCACGCGCATTCTTCTGTATTTAAA
The DNA here is from genome assembly GCA_039090855.1 of Macrothele yani. NCBI lineage: Eukaryota > Metazoa > Arthropoda > Arachnida > Araneae > Macrothelidae > Macrothele > Macrothele yani. The sequence continues at coordinate 85,169,220 of CM077030.1, forward strand.
GCAAACTGAGGGACACTTTTTAACATTTTGAGTCTCCAGTTCTCCAAGCAATGGTGTATTCACTGTAAAAATTAAGTGGTGTGAATTCACGGAAAATTTCAAAAAATAACACGTAGCAAATTTGCTGACAGGTGTCCGTCTTTTAACGAAATTTCTTTTTTCTTAATGTGCCCGTCTTTTTTTTTTAACTTCGGTAGTTTCAGATTTTCCGTAGCGTTTATTTCAGAAAAGTCCATTTCAGGTTTTTCCGTATTTAGACCGAAATTTCGCAAAATCGAAAATGCTCGATGATTTTTCGGCGAATATTCATTTTTTTCGCAGGAAAATCATTTTGCGCCGCTGATCCAGCCCAGACCGTTTGGGTTCAAGCCGCGCGTCTTAACCACTGAGCCACAAAATAGCATGTTCAAGGTAAAACTAATGTTCAAGGTAAAACTAATTGGGCGATGATGATCAAGGTAAAACAGACTCATGTTTCTGACTCATGTTCAAGGTAAAACTAATTGGGCGATGATGAGCCTGTTCAAGGTAAAACTAATTGGGCGATGATGATTTTTTTCATTAATGTGAGTGATTTACTCCTTTTATTTTCTATTGGAGCTTATTAATTCTTTGAATTTTTTTTTTTTGCAATAATTTTATTTTTTCTGCAGGAGATCTTATTACAAATTACGCATTATTTTCCTCCTGAGTTTTCGAAGCAACAGAATGATTTGGAGTTTGAGATCTTTTTTTTAACTGATAATAACTTTCAATTATTTTTAACAGAAGGTGCAATGTACTGTTTTATACAAAGGGGGAGTCGAACGTTTTGCAATATTTGGACCACTTTTATTTCTTCATACGTACCTTTACGACGAAAGCTGACTAGCATTCATTGTATAAACCATCGTGTTGCACCGTCTTTAGTCGTATGTCTGCCAGTTCTTCGATTCCGCGGTGGTCCAGTTTTTATCCTTCGCCCGAGCTGCCATCTCCTCCTACTTGTTGAAGTGCCGCTCGCGAAAGAAGTGTGCTATGGACCGGAACAGTAATAATCCGACGGAACAAATTCTGGACTATATGATGGGTGTGGCATCAGTTCGATGACCTCAAGTTCCTTGAGTTTTTCCCGGGTCGTTCACGAGGTATGAGGCTGAGCGTTATCCTGCTGTAGAAGAGCGCGCTTTCTGTTCACCAGTCTCCGATACTTCTCCACCAAAACGGCATACACCCACTCCAGCTGTTCAGAGTAGAGGTTGGCGTTGATGGTCCAACCGTCTGGAACAAATTCCTAATGGATTATCCCCTCGAAATTCCACCAGACGCAGAGCATCGCCTTGTGCTCGAAGTGCACAGGTTCAGAAAGCTGGCCAGGGCTCAACCACTGCCGTTGTGTGTTAGGATTACGGACATTGACCCACTTTTGATCTCACGTCACAAATCTCGTGCCGAAACGTACATTGCGTAGGTTTTTTAGGAGTTTTGTGCACACTTCCTCTCGGCGAATTGCTTCATCTGGCGTCAGTTCGTGAGGGACATTGCAGCAGATCCTGTAGACATTGCCGAGGTCCTGAAGGTGACGACCCACCGTGGTCTGTGATATGCCCAGCTCGCCTGATAATGTCGGAGTGCTGGTTGTCGGATTTGTCTCCACGGCCTGACGCACGACCTCCGAATCCACGGTACGCGGCCTACCTGACCTTGGCTGATCATCGAGGTTTCTGTCACCAGAGCGAAATTTCTTGAACCATCTGGTTGCGGTGCTGTGGTCCACGGCACCTTCTCCTTTTGCCTGACAAATGTTTCGTGTTGCTTTAGCAGCGTTATGGCCGAGTTTCAAACTCGTAAAGCAAAAGTTTCCAAATTAGCCGGCTGTGGCTGCTCACCTTTTAGGCGTCCCAACCACAGACAGAACGACGACATGCAATGCTGTTCACAGCAACGAGTACCACTTTATATCCCTTTCGACTGATTGTAGTGCGCGACTTGAACTAGTTGAAACACGTGACATACTCACGGCATCACATGTTTTTATGCAAATATTTCAGGACTTTCGACCCATCCTACGTAATATTGTTTCACAGAACTTCTAAATATAAAATTCAATCTCGATAGCTATGTAGCGTTTGTCTTAGGGACTCCACAGACTGATACATAGACATCATAAAATCACCTCCATAATAAATTAAGTGCACGGTTTCTTACGGAAACACATAATATAATAGCTGGTGCACAGAATGGGGAAGAGGAGGAGAAATATCCTGTGTCACAATAGTACAAAGTCATCCGATTAGTTATCCACAATATCCCATCTTGCTACAGATTTTCAAAATCAATTGCTTCGAGAGACTATTGAAATTTAACAATTAATGAAACCTCCAAGTAATCCCGTGAATCTTTCCTATTACCGGAAATTATACGTCATATGGACATGGAAAAAGTGAGCACGCAGTTTTTTCCGTTTATGTAAGAAAGGAACTGCTGAAAAGTTTCTGAAAATCAACATTTATCTGGCGTACGAAAAACCAATGAATTCAGAGTTTCTTCCGTGATTTCACGGAAAAAATTGTATCCGAAATAGGCTTCTCTAAATCACGAAAGAAATGACTGAAAGGGGCTCGTGAATTCCAGAAAATGTTTTACAATGTTGTTTGACTTTGCGGTAGTGCGCTCAAATCTAGGGGTGTAATCTTCCACAGTTACATGATTAAGCCTGGCACGCGAGGTTCCAGTAAAAGCATACGGTGAAATTTTACTTTTGTTTTCATGAAGTTGTGTTTTAGTACAGTGAGGTAGAGCTCTGCACTGGTCTTAATTTGGAAATCCCGGACTGGCCTGTTCATCATGTGTTCTACGCTACTTATTGCAAATAATTCAACGCTTACTCAAGAGCAGCGGTTTCCAGATTTCTTTCTCTTTTTTTGGCCACAATTTCGGAATATAAATTTGCGCCACACCGAATATTTTATTAATAAGAAATACATTTGAAAATCATATTATCATGGGACATCCAGAAAGTATGCAATTATAAAGCAATGCGCTGCATAAAAATACGATTCATTCCAGATAATTTCATTTATATTAGGTCTAATTTGCAACAAAAACACCGTCATCAACACAAAGAAGCCTTTTTCTTTTCTGGTCTTTGATTTTTGTCACAGCTGAAAATCCCTGTTCATAACAATAAGTTGTGATTATCTCTGCAAGAATAGCTAATGCTCTTGAAGAGATGCGTAGATACTGTTTCTGGTTGTATTGCAATATATCCAGAAAACAGTCCAGTGTCGTGTGCTTCGAGTCTGTATCACTACACAGCACACTATCAGATTTTAGTCACCTGTATATTTTTTAGCTTTCAAAATAAATAATTAATGTGTTCTAAAAATTACCAGCACAGTCGCTCTTTTCAAACAGTACTAAATTTAAATCTTACAAATGAATACGATAGTAACACAATGTTTTCGAATCTTCCCTCCACACTGACAATCTTCTCTCGCTGCAGCAATATGACGCGCTGCTCCCTTTGGGGACCACTACTTCAGTTGTAAACGGAATGTAACGCGAGACACGTGCCATTTCTCGAAGCTATTTTTACCACAGATGAGGTTTAGACACACTCCTTACTTCTATTACAAAAGCAAACGCATTTTCTGTTCCGCCCATAAGTATAAACAAGGTGCTATTCTCCAAATATGTAAACAGATCTCTCTAGAAGCTTAGTTATCTGGTTAATTCGCTGAAAAGTTGGTTTATCTAAGCATTTTTCGGAAAGGAAGAGAAAAGCCGCTTGTTTTAATTGCTAAAGCCAATGAAGAGAAATCAGAGTTTGATTTCAACTTTTGAAGCAGTCAACCGGGTTTCATATTCTCATGTTATAGCCCAGCTTTTCCATTTCAGCTGTAAGAGATCAACGAATCCGGTGGCGAATGTACTTCCTTACCTTTCGTTTTATTCAGTTGTTTTCTCCATCTGATTATTTAACAAGTTTGTTTTGTGAGTCGAAGAGGTTTTCTTTAATCTGCGAGCAAAGTGCTAAATCATCCAGTATATAGGCTCGGGAGAGGCCTGTGCCATTACACTCAGGCACTTGCGATATTAAATTGTAACAACGAACCAACCTTAATACTTTATCGAGAAGAGACCATTCTCCATCATAAATCTGCACACACACACTCATATTTTTCAGCGTTAGAAAGAGCTGTCAGACCTTTCTTTAGAATCATTCATCGATCAAATAGAAAATAAAATAACTTAAGATCGGTATTTTGCGTTATTTAGCTGATACAGCGTAGGTAGTCTTTCCAAAGAACTAACTATTGTTTTTTTCCACTCTACATACGACGTTTGGTTCACAAGTGACCTTGGTCCTTGAGAAATGGCGCGAGTAATTTTCCTGATAAAGCGATGACTCATTGTGACGTCACGCGAGCAGATGGCCGGGCACGCTAATTCTGTCCGGAGGCAATCTGCGTGTTTTACTGTGTTGTTGAACGTCATTCAGGACGGCTGTGTGTACCGTGGCGGAGCAGATGTTTATTATGAAACGTTATTGGATAACAAAATCTATAAAAGTAACACAGCGTGAATTGCTGAAGAAGTGGATTATAAAAGCACCAGACAAACGTTACATCGTCAGGTTAGCGAAGAAATGTGAATCCACGGGCAGTGTTTTGAACTAATATTTTCCGCTAAAGAGCGTCCTCCTTTATCGACGGTATCACCGAAGAAGTCACTACGATGTGCCCCACAAGAAACGGGGTGTTCTGTTTCCACCTGCCAAAGAGCTGCGAATAAAGCGTTGCTTCATCCGTACCACGTGACAGCTGTGCAAGAGTTACAAGAACCGAATCTTAAAAAGCGTGTGTCTTATATTCACTGTTTCTTGACATTTTTACTCTCAATTCCGAACATTTTGAATTTCACGTAATTCACTGACGAAGCGTGGTTTCATTTGGACGGGTATGTCCATTCCCGAAATTCCCGCATCTGGGCTACAGCTAATCCACATGAATTATACGAAAACCCATTGCATCCTGGAAAAATCGGTGTTTGGTGTGCTGTTGTACCCTGTACCAGAATAACCGGACCCATTTTCTTCAGGAGCGTGGTAAACCTTGGCGTCATATGTGAATATTTTCAGACAATTTGTTGACGAATTAACCGACATCGATTTGACAACGCGGTACTTTCAACAGGATGGAGAGATGGAGAGTGCCGCACGTCCATTGTGAGCAGTGGCGCCCATGTGAGTGCTTTCAGTGGGGGTTTAAGAAAAATCCTTACCTCTTGCAAGGCTTTCAAACATTTTAGTAAATGTACAAGATACTAAAATACAACGAAAATAATTGTCACAATTAATCATTAATATCTTATTATTTTTAAAATTGCTTTAAAAAAAGGTTTCGTCTATTTTAGTGTTTTAAATTTATCAAAAATTTGTCTGTACCAAGGTTAAGGGGGGCCTCGAGCAACCCCCCTGCCCCCTTATGGGCGCCCTTGCTTGTGAGCATGAGTGAAATTTCCTCTCTCGTAGGTGGCCGAGTGATCTCCAAAGGATTATGGCCCCCTCGTTCACCCGAGCTGACTCCTCCCGATTTTTTTCTTATGGGGATCTCTCGCATGTTAGAAGACTTCGAAAGCTACGTCAGTGCATCAAAGCAATCGGGACTATTGATGAGGACATGGTGCGGAGAACCTTTGATAATATTCAGCGTCGCTTTTGAGTGTGTGGATGACGGTGGAGGACATTTCTAGCATTTAGTGAGAATGTTGTTACATTTCCATGAACTAAGTTACGTTGTAAACCACATGTAAATTTTTCAAATAGAGTGCGTTGCAAAATATGACTGGACTGCCTAGTGAAACAACCTGTACTATATCTGCAGTTATATAGGACAGACAATTTTCCCATGTTTCCAACACCAAATTTTTATATCATGTTAAAGTTACCTCAAAAAACCACTTTAAATTGGTGGCAGATACATTAGTTTTAAATAATTACAATTTAAAAAACTTCTGATGCCGTTGCTAAACGCAGCAAACTATGCCTTCCATGATCAATTCTTTGGGCCACCCTAGGTGGCGCGGGGTCTAAGCGATGGCTTCCGATCACTCGTCCGAGATGGGTCCGGGTTCGAATCCCGGGGAGGCATGAATGTTTGTGTTTGTCTTTCGGCACTGGCTCTCAATGTATTACTTTTCCAACACTGGTTATCTGTGTACATTGGCCATTTATCATACTGTCAAATTCATGTTTTTTTTTTTTTTTTTTTTTTTTTGATTGGAGGTTTAACGACCACCGTGAGCAACTCAATGGGCTATAAGCAGTCGCCCGTCCCTAATTTAGGGTCACTGGTTCCAGGGAAGGGAGAGAGCCAGTGCCGTAAGACAAACACAACATCCATGCCTGACCGGGATTCGAACCCGGACCCCTTCGGACGAATGATCAGAGGCCAACGCCTTAGACCACTGCGCCACCGGGGCGGCCAAATTCATGTTGTGGTGTATACTTGTTCACAATGTGATACATGATCAACATTGGCTCTATCTGTATAAATTGATCATTTGGCATGCTGCAAACCATGTTTGATTAGTACTTCTTGCGGTGAAATATCTTTATCCTGTTTATGTCTGCTTGTTTGTCATGTCTGTACCACCAGGTCCAATAAATTATTAAAAAAAAAAACCTTCCAATAAAAAAAAAAAAAAATATTTGGCAAAAGTGTACTTCACATTCCGTATAACAGCAAATCCTACACAATCACTTTTATCAGGTAGACTGGAATCAACCACGAATCCCTAGTTCTACCTTCGAGACTGTTTGAACAATGAAAATACCATGTGGGGCCATTCAAAGACAGAATGCTGTCATTAAAGGCACTGAGAAAAGATACAAAGATTTAAGCTGAGCCGTTTCGAAGCAGTAAACGCTATTCCATCAACATAAAGTGGCTCACGTGCTTCAAGTAGAGATAATACTTCGCTGTCCCATCAGAAACCACACATGACTCGATTTTAAAGTTAAGCCTTTCTTTGGGTGTTTTTCTTGGAGACGTATATCGGTCGTAACGCAATATTCGCATCCATTTAAGACTTTTATTCCGTAACCAAAACTATTCGACATTGGGATTCCCATTTGGTTTAAATTCAGGTAAACTTTCAAACATTATTGAGAAGAGCTCGAGTTTTAGATACTAAAACGTTGGGTTTCAAAGAATAATTTCGGAGTCTGTACAATATAGCTTTTTCCAGGAAAAAACTGTTTACTGTATCATTGTGTACGTGAAACAAAGTTTCAAGTCACTGCATGAAAAAGAAAAGATGTATGCATACCTCCAAACTATCTATTGATGAGTTTGGAGAAATATATCTATTGCCAGCAATAAAACCCACTAATAAAGAAAAGAGATTCGGCAGGCGTTTCTTTGATTTCACCAGTTTCGCGTCTAACCGTCGCTCAATTCCTGAACTTAGCATTTTCCCGACTCGTGAGAAACAACACGTCTGCTTTACATGTGACACCGAATTAACGCAGAGTGTGGTTACGGAGAATTCGACGTTAATGGAGTCTTACTCATTTTATATACACTTGTGCGCAAAACTTAAGGACCAAGTGGAAACTGTAAAATAACGCTGGCCGCGGGTGGCCTAGTAGTCAATGTTCGTGACTGCCACGGATAAAACCTCGGGTTCGATCCCAAGCAGGTACGAACGCTCAAATCATATCTGCCGTACGTCGGATGGGCACGTTAAGCCGTCAGACCCCAGGAACTGCCCTCTCCCCTCCCTGGTAATAAATAAGGGCGTCTTCCTCCCCCTTTCTACGTCGCTTCCGTATCACTTTCTTATCGGGCACTCTAACCCAAATCTTCTAGCTTCCTATTTCTAAGGGTTGTTTAAGATCGCAAGTCAGACCCTCCCTTCATAAAATCCTCTACATATGACGTGATCTGTAAAATAACGTCGTAAATAGCGGCAGCACCCAAACACAAATTAACTCAAAACAATGTCTGACAACAGGAGCAACAGCACATGCGTAATAATGGAGCATAACGTGTAGTTTCCGTGACGTGAGAACAAAGTGCGCTCACGCAGTCCAATAGCATCACTTGAACGGAAGTCACCGGGCAGTGTGTATAAGTGGTACAGACGTTCGATTATGTTTGTTGGGTGCTAGAGACAACGAAATGGCCCGTTGAGAAAATATTATTGATTTTTACTCGTGATCAAATAATTGGGAGGCTCGAGAAGGGTTGAACTGTGATTAGTGTGGCCCAACAGTTCGGTACACCGATAGCATCGCAGCGCTTGCGTGGCTGGCTTTCAGGATTACAGATAAAGCAGCTGTGCGAAAGACATGTGGTTGTCGTCCACGAAGAAGCACCACCAGTGAAGACTGCAATCTGTTCCTACAAACCAATAGGGATCGACAACAGACAGCAAGTAACCTTGTAAAACAACTGAACGTGAGCACAGGACAGACAATATCGCGATTTACATTGGCCAGGCGACTAAAGAATGGTGGACTATTTGCCCGAACATCAGAACGCTGTGTTCCATTAACAAGTGCTCATGGGAGACACCGTTTAGAGTTTTTCAGAGATCATAAGGACAGGACAGCAAAAATGTGGGGTACGGTTACCTTTACTGATGAGAGTAAATGCAGTCTCATTAGCATTCTGGACCTCAGCTAACTTAGATTGAGGAAAGCACTGGGTATTACCCAGAAAACATCAATGAAAGGAATCGATATGGCGGCTGGGGTGTTCTCGTATGCGCAGCCATCCTGAGAGGTGGACGTTCAGTGTTTTAGATACTGGAAGGAGGTATTGTAGCCGGTGTGTGCTTCTGTAATGAAGTAACCCTTTCTCGTGCTCGTCTGTTCCGAGGTGCCCTTGCCCCACAGTTCGTGTTAATGGACGATAACGCCACACTCCATCGTATGGCGGCTGTTGGAAAGGGAAGATATAGATCGTGTTAATGGACGATAACTCCACACTCTATCGTATGGAGGATGTTTGAAAGCAAAGACATGGTTCCTGTTAATGGACCATAAAGCCACACCCTATCGTACAGTGGCTTTTGGAAAGCGAAGATACAGTTCGTGTTAATGGACGATAACTCCACATCCTATCGTATAGTGGATGTTGGAAAGCGAAGACATGGTTGCTGTTTAATGGACTGTAAAGCCACACCTTATCGTATGGTGGCTGCTGGAAAGCGAAGATATATTTCGTGTTAATGGACGATAACGCCACACCATATCGTATGATAGCTGTTGGAAAGGGAAGACATGGGTCGTGTTAATGGACGATACGCCACACCCTATCGTATGATGGCTGTTGGAAAGCGAAGATATGGTTCGTGTTAATAGACGATAACGCCACACCCTATCGTATGATGGCTGTTAGAAAGCGAAGATATGGTTCGTGTTAATGGACGATAACGCCACACCCTATCGCATGGTGGCTGTTGGAAAGCGAAGACATGGTTTGTGTTAATGGACGATAACGTCACACCCTATCGTATGGTGGCCGTTGGAAAGCGAAGACATTGTTCGTGTTAATGCACGATAACACCACATCCTATGGTATGGTGACTGTTGGAAAGCGAATACATGGTTCGTGTTAATGGACGATAACGCCACACCCTATCGTATGATGACTGTTGGAAAGCGAAGACATGGTTCATGTTAATGGACGATAACGGCACAACCTATAGTATGGTGGTTGTTGGAAATCAAAGACATGGTTCGTGTTAATGGACTATAACGCCGCACCCAAATCGCATCGTGGCTGTTGCAAAGGGAAAACATGGTGCGTGTTAGTGGACGATAACGCCCCACTCTATCGTATGGTGGCTGTTGAGGATAATGGATGTGTAATAAATCTCTGTTAAAGTTAAGTTGTAGTTAATGAAGCTTTCAACCTGTTATGATGTGTATTGTGAATGTACAAATGTCGTCTTTAATAAGTGATCTTGCCGGGTAAGTACTTCATGCAACAAGTGGAACCGAAGGTGCGTCTCTACAAGAAAACTGTTAAGTTCGTCTTCACTTTATTTGTTCATACTCTTTGACCGTTAGGTTTAAAGTGTCAGTGAGAAATATTTAGCTAAGACATACCACAGGTCTTCTTCTTCTTGGTTGCTCAGTCCAAGGACTGGTTGTTCAGTAGATGTATTCTGTCTCTCCATTCCTCTCTATTCTCCGCCTTTCTCTACAAGTCATAGCATGTCCTAGTATTGGTGTCTTGGAATAACTGTGCCACAAAACCATTCCTTGGGCGTCCTCTTCCTTTCTTGCCTTGAATTTTTCCTTCTAAAACTTCCAGAATTGGGCCTCCATGGCGCAATGTGTGTCCTATCCATAACATTCTTCTTCTCTTTAACATGTTGATCAGATTCCTGGGTTTCACCCATTCTCTCCAGGACTTCATCATTAGTCTTTCTATCGAGTCAACTTATTCTCTCCATTATTCTATAGCTCCACATCTCAAATGTCTCCAGCCTTTTCACTTCCGTCTTGGTCAATGTCTATGTCTTTGAACCGTAAAGAGCTACTGGCCAAACATATGCCTTTAAAATTCTCTTTCTCAGTTTTGGAACTATATTTTTGGCTGTAAATAGTCTTTGATTCTCTCTAAAAGCCGTTTTTGCCATCCCCAGTCTTATTCTAATTTCCTTTTCACATCCCGCATTTTCAGTAATAATTTGACCTAAATAGCGAAATGATTTAACTTGTTCGACGCATTGCCCTTCACAATTTTAATGAAAGCCTGTTTTGAATCCTTTGCTATTGCCATTAGTTTTGTCTTATTTATATTTATCTTTATAATACCGCAGGTTTACAATTAATTTTTAAAAGCGATTTAAATATTTCGGCAACTACACTTGTGTTCAAAATTAACGTAACAAATACAAATTCAATGATATTTTTAACACGAGACAACCCTTTAACTTGCTGGAACGAATTAACTAGGGTTTAGGGAAATGGGGCAGAAATCAGCTCCGACGGATATATTTACTATCTAAGAAGTGCACCTAGAGCGGTTGGAACGTGACAACTTGAGCATGAGAAAACGTTGCTTCCCCCTTTAGCTATGTCATTCAAAGTGGTCATTTAAAGGGGTGATTGACACTAATCCTTTCTGACTAATTACCCTTTAAAATGGCTGTAACAATGGCAAAAGAACTTAAGAAAGAAGCGAATATGTGTTTGAGTCACTTGTCTACGCAGTGGTATGATGTCCCCATCATTTCGTGGGAATAAAGGACTTTGAATGCCTATCACCAACCAAGGACTATTGAGATGTCAATCAGGAAGAACTATCACGAAGTAGTAGTGGGATGCATATCACTATAGATTAGTTGGATACCTTTCAACGGTGACAGTTGATAGGCATCCCACAAATCTATAGTGATTGTCACCGTTTTAATTTGTCACCGTTGATAGGGATGCCTATCACGGTGACAAATTGTTCCGCTGCAGCTTTCGTAAAACCCGAGCGCTATGTGAATATTTCTATTTGGAAAATGTGGAGGGTTTTGGGCAACATTTATTTCAGATTCATTGGCCACTTAAAGGGTCAAAATGTTTTTTAAATAAATGTGCAAGGAGAATCCATAAGTCCACAAGCCCATGCAAAGTTGTGCTTGCACCTATTGAAACATGCAAATGGCGACCGTACGGCATCGAGCTAGCAGGCACGTGACCTGCATAAAGCTGGCCTGAGCTGAGTGCGGCAATCGAAGTTTGAGTTGGACTGTTAGTGGAAAAACGGCTCCACCTCACTTAGAAAACTCTTTACAGTAGAGAGAGTTTGGTAGATTGGAAACATGGCAATCGCAAGCTGAGGTAGCAAGATAGCTGAATGTGTGGAGACAAATGGTCTTCAATCTCTGGAGACACTTTCAAGAAACCCGAACAATAACCATAAGGCCGAAACAAGGAAGCCCATGAGCCACGGAGACAATCCGATCGGTATTTTATTCTAACAGCTCTCCGGAATAGGAAGTTGACAGTCAGGTAACTTCTGCACGAACTCTCCTCTGCTTCGGTAACTACGATATCGAGGCAAAAAGTTAACAAAAGAAGACACGAGAGATGTCTGTATGCAAGAAGGCCAACGATCTGTATCTCTCTTTCCACGTCGCACAGAAGGATCAGTCTCAATTGTTCCAGAAAACATCAACCGTGAACCCCTGATCTATGGACCTGTGTTCTCTTTATTGTCGAGCTGCTGTTCGGACTAAACATGGATTTTCAACGTGTGAAGGTTTGGAGAGGCGGGAAGCAGAATAATATTTCCTCCAACCTTAGGAAAATGGTGGTGGAGGACTCCTTGTTTGTGCTGTCATCACGCTGAAGGGACGCACACCACTGCGCATGTCTCCAAGAGGCACCGTGACTGCTATACACTACAGGGTTGACATCAAAGAGCCCTATGTATGACTTTTCAGCGAGATGTCGGCGCTAGTTCACTTTGCTGGATGATAACCTTCGTCCCTATAGGGCTCGGCTTTCACCGATTACCTCGTCAGGGAGGATATTCACAGAATAGAGTGGCCCGTGAGATCTCCGGATCTGAACCCTATAGAGCATGTCTGGAATGCACTGGAAAGAGCGATTGCAAGCCGGCAGTTTCTTCCTGGAACCCTCTTGGTACTCCGACGCGGTTTAGTGGACGTGTGGCACTCATTACCCCAAATTCTCATTCACAGTCTATATAAAAAGCATTAGGGCTGATTGTGCAAGCCATATAATATGTGGTTCGTCCCCATATGCTGATGGAATCCCTTTTCTGTTAATCATTACTGTATTATCGATATACACTAAAGTGTCAGAAAAACTGGTACACCAGTCTAATACTTGGTAGGTCCCCCAAGGGAGCGCAGGACTGAAGACATACGACGGGGCATGGACTCCACTAGCTTCTGGAAATATGCTGTAGGCAATTCACACCATACTTCCTGCAGAGCGTTCCACAATTCGGGTGTATTCCGAGATCTCCAATTCCTGTGTTCGATAGCGCGTTGCATGGCATCCCAAATGTGTTCTATCACGTTCAGGTGGAAATGGCAACACCCCAAACTCAGATGAATGCTCCTCTAACCATAATGTATCGTCCCGACACTTATGTGGAGGGCCATTGTCCTGTTGGAACAGGCCCAACCCATCAGCATGAATGCAGGACATGAACGGGTGTACCTCGTCCGAAAGGATGAGCACATAGCGTTGGCCCGTCACAGACGTTTATAGACGTACCAGGGGTCCCAGTGAAGTTCAGTTAAACACATCCCATACCATTACGGATCCCCTACCAGCCGGTAAAGTTCCTTGTTGACAGGCGGGATCCATGGCTTCATGGGATTTCCGCCACACACGAATCCTTCCATCTGCCCAATACAGTTGGAAACGCAGCTTGTCAGACCAGGCTACTTGTTTACAGTCATCAAGTGTCCAGTGGTGGTGTTGCCGTGCCAAAGCGAGGCGCATGGCTCTGTGTCGTGCACCCATCAAGGGGATTCGAGTTGGGCGTCGGCTTCCAAAGCCCATATCGTGCAGGGTACGTTGCACAGTCCGGACGCTGGTGCTTGTTGAGGCTCCAGCTTTGAATTCCGATTATACCTGCGAGAGTGTCGCACGCGTATCGCGTGAAGCGATTCTTGACAGCCGACGATGGTCACCTTCACCCAATGTCTTTTTACGGCCACACTGGTATCGTAGGTTGGAGGTTTTGCTGGAATTCTTGTAGTCACGGTACATCTTTGCAATGGTCGTCCGTGAAAATCCGAACTTTGTTTCTACCTCCGAGATACTATGGTTCATCTCACGAGTGCCAAGTATGACACAGCGTTGAAAATCGCTTAAATCGTTATTACTTGTCACTCTCATGCCGATAACAGCTCTGACAGCTGGCAAGGATGTCTATCGCTTTATATACGCACTGGCGGACGCAACCGAGTACGCGCATAGGTGACGTTGCTATGTATTTTGCATAAGCTCGTCCGTATCAGTTTTTCTGGCACTTCAGTGTATGTATATATGTTCGTACCAACTGTCATTCAAGTCTTTCGTGCGGATTTTTCATCATTCTTGATTTTGTGTTTGTCATGTTAATTTTGGGCATCATTGTAATTCACTATGGTAGTGAAAGCGCTGTTTTTCAAATTCAGGAACTGCTTCTCATTCCTTGTGAAGCAATATTAAAATACATTTGGTCGTTTTATATTTTTTTTTGGTCTATATTTTAAGCAGTTTCCTATGCTGCTAAAATGTTTCATTTTACCAATTCCATCCTCGAAATTTCCTTCGGAATCAAGGCTGCAAATATGCTCAAACGAACAAAGATTTTTTTTTTTTTTTTTACAAAATGTAAAATTAAGTACGTTCCAAAAAATTTCAACAAGATCCCCACGTCAAAATCCAATGCTTATTTGTATGTTTTCACTGACGTGAGTAAATTTGGGTTTCTTTTTAGAATTGCTGCCATTTGTCGTGCATGTTTATCCTTAAGTCTTTCGCCTTAGGGGAAGAAGCATTACACCAAATAACTGACCTTCGTGAAATCACGTTCAGTGCTTTGAGTTTGATGTTAAGTAGTACATCAAAGCCAAGACTTGAACGGACATAGTGCACGAAATTTGATTTAAATTAAAATTTATGGACATAGAACATCTCTGCCAACATTTATATAAAGGAAAGTGTAACGGAAAACAAAATTATTAAACAAAGTATCCCTTGAGAGCTTTCCTGCTAGCTAGGGCGTTTTCCGTTTGACCGAAGAAGTGAAACAATGAGTAAAATTGTTCTCATGTGAAATATTAATTACGCTTCACAAAGGCTCTGTACTGTTACAAACAACTCTTGCTCGGAAATGAATTAGGATAGCAATACAATATATTCTATGAGGGAATTATGCTAGTAGTGAAGGAACGCATTGTAAGATACACGGCTTCCGTTAATATACGCACATATGCAGATTGTCTTGACGAATTCTACTATGTGAGACTGGCAACGAGGTAGTTCTGAGACTTCTTAGCCCTTTTGCATTGCAGTACTTCACTGCAAACGTCAAGGATATATTAATGACTTCTTATTTCTTCGGGAAAGTTTGGAATAATGAGTCATGAGTTACTTGGTTAACAATAAACTGCATACGAAATCCGCGGAAAGCACTTTGCTTCGAGGCGCTAAGCACTTAACAAAGCTGTACTATACTGTCACTTAATACTATATTTTAATTGAGAACTCATAAATATTCATATGACTTCATGCAAATGAGCGTTGGAAATATGAAAAGTGTAGATCTCTTTACACTCTGTCAGTTTATATTTGTCACGACTGCATGTAACACTACTAATGAACATGCACAGCAGAAATAAAAAAGTGATACGCCATAGATGCTCATTGTCGAACGTTGCTTGCACAATGTTTCCATTTTACAGGGTGGGTACGTCTCAGAATACCGTGTAATGTTTCAACGTTGCAGTTTTGTAGAATGTTTGTCGCAATACAATCACCTTAATACTAGCACTAAAAAAATACATCCAGAATTTGTTTGAAGGAAACCAATTTTCGTAAAAATCAAAATAATTTTCATTTCCTTGCCACTTGTAACACGATTGTACAAGGGGCATCCTGAAATGCCTCCTTCTTAATAACTTTTGAAATGTTGAAGTTATTTTAATGAAACTGCACTAACATGTACTGTGATATGTTTCAGAATCGGAAATAAAGATCACAAATGACAGAGAAAAGCAGCGAGTCGTAATTGAATTCCTGGAAAAAAAGGGATGTGAGGCTCCAAAAATCCACAAAAGACTCCTGGCGGTGTATTGAACTGCCACACGCGATATCAGTAATGTCCGAGGATGGATGAAGAGGTTTCGAGAGGGGGAAATCTCATTGTTGGGCAAACAACGGAGTGGAAGACCCGCAACTGCAGTGACAGATGCCAACAGGCAACGAGTGAAAGACCACATCACAGCTGATCGCCGTGTCACAATCTAGGAGTTGCAACAATAAATAGTGCTCACTATGTGCAGACATTGAAGAAGCTAAAGCAAGCTATCAGAAGGAAAAGACGTGACATCCACTTCATTGTGTTGTTTTACACCATGATAAGGCACATCCCCACGCCTCAATGGAGACTTCACAGGCTATTGCAAAAATGGGGTGGATGGTGATGTGATGCTCCCCCTCTCCTACAGTCCTGATTTGGCTCCCTCAGACTTTTTCCTGTTTGCCCCTTTGAAAAACACATTTCGTGGGGAAAGTTTCGACGATGTGACAGATGTTAAACGGTTAGTGGCTGAAACGACAGCCTCAGGAATTTTCCATAGTTTTCCATAGTTTTCCATAATTTAAACATAGTGGCTGAAACGACAGCATCAGGAATTTTCCCAAAATGGATTTTACCAATTAGTTCAAAGATGGCGGGAATGTTTAGAAAGTAATGGACAATACTGTGAATAGGCTGGCATTATTAACAATATCTCCAAGTGTTTTGTCACCAAGTTTCACATTTTTGCTGCTACAAATAAAAACCTTATGCCCTTTGTATAAACTTTACGATAATATATACAACATGCAACAACACTTACTGATAATCTCTGAACTCTCGAAATATCAAAACAACATGCGTTTCTATTTGAAGCAGTAAATTATTTTACGTTTGCACCTCTTTACACTTGGGGTGGGTTTTTATACACGCCTGGCTCACTGTCAGCGGTTGCCAAAAAGTGTATGGAAATATGGAAGATCCCACATGCCATTTAGGAAGCAATCTAACAGAGAAGTAACATAATTTACATAACAACAGAAACTCAATTAAGAAGGTAAATTTAGTAATGTACGCCCCATCCTGCCTCCCCTCGCATTATTAGTGTTTTTCTACAAAATGTCAAAAAGATTTTGAGACTGGAAGTGAGCCTTAATTTTTTTGCAAGTTTATGATGAACGTAGCATTCGTAAATTTCTTATAGCGCCCGCATACTCATTTTTTCACGCAAACATTCATCTTTCTGTACAATTTTCGCAAATTCCAACAATTATTATTTCGCAAAAACCTATATTTTCGCAACTTCTCATTGAAAAATGTTTGCATCATAATGTAAGTACTCTTATTTTCACCCCGACAAAGAATTCATTAATGTTTATATAAACTATATTTTGCCGTGGGTAGGGGCAGACTTCAAGTCAAACTCATGCACTTGCTTCTGAGCATTATGGCAGTAATATGTGGTAAAAGAGCAACACGCCGTAGGAGCCGACTTCATTTTCTTGTTTGTTTCTTTTTTTTTTTTTTTTCTTTTTTTTTTCTTTTTTTCTTTTTTTTTTGGGGGGGGTCAACGGTTACAGATAAGAGCTCGATGGGCTGTAAGCAGTGTTCCGTTTCTACTTAGGGCTGCTGGTACCAGTAAATGATAAGAGCCAGTGCAGTGAGATAAACACAACATCCATATTTTACTAGGACTCTAACCTGAACCTATCTAGAATGAATGGTCAGAAGCCATTGCTAAGATCAGTGCTTCCCAAACCTTTTCCACTTGTGTATCAATTTCAAAACCATTTCTTTAATTTATACCCCTTGTTTTTAAAATACTCGTAGCTGAGGACACTTGTTCAGAAGTACTTGGCGACGGGTTACAAATCCACATCAAGTTTTGTTTTTTTAACCGTTCCTGTTTTTAACCACTGATCCATAACTGACACGCTTAAAAATCGCTGACAATAACAACTGAAACTACGTTAAACATTAAATAAGGAAACTACTTAAAAATAATCACAATTAAAGACAACGCACTTGCTTATACTCAGTCAATAACTGAACTGATCAAACAGTCCGGCTACGGATGTATTAGTAACACGCGATTGTTCTCGAAAGGAGGATGGGTGACAAAAGTGACGCATAAACTTTTCATAATGACTGCTAAAGGAGTTGTTTGGGGAGGGGTTCATAGCCACGCCCTCGCCAATCATCATTCGCTAATATGAGCTGGTTTTGAAGTGTCCCCATTGGCGGTGATTCAAACTTAACATTTGTTGTTCCTAAACTAACGTTTTGCATTTTATTTACTTTACATGTTTCTCCGCCATTACTGATTATTTTTCGTTTACCCCTGAACGGCCCAGCTCATACTCCCAGAGGTACCAGTACCACCGGTTGAGAACCGATGGCACAGATCATCGCGCCACCAGGCCGGTGGGACTTCATTTCATTTGCATCTCAGCCATATGAGAACAATATCAAATCGGAGAGTACTACATCTCATATGCGCCTATTTGCGTCTTAGTCTTATATACGGTCGTGTCCACTTGTATTTTAAACCCAAGCAATTGTGCTTCAGTCTTATGAGAATCACATGGGGAAAACCTCTCAAAAACATGAACTAATGCATTAGTTCTTGAACAAAATGATATGAACAGAAAGTTCTTTGAACAACAAAGTTCCATAGAAAAATGCTCAGTCTCGTCAGTCGGTGAAAAATATAATTTCTTAAAAATTTCAAAAGCCTGAACAATTGGACAAAAGGAAGAAAAAAGTCTTAGTGGTAACTCTTGAAGGAAAACCCGTATCTTAAAAAGGTTTAACACGTTATTCTTAAACATGCTAACAAAAAATTTAATACACAAAAAACAAGTTAGTAAAATCATGCAATGCATTGATTATGATACGCTTTCCAACATACCAGAAATCAATACTAAAATTATGAGGATAATGGCTGTAGAATAAATCTCGCTGTAGAATAAATCTCGATCTTTAACCCCATTTTGAAGATATTAAACATAATTGGTTCAATATACCTCTGGAACAACGTACTAAAGTTTTGTCGCAAAAGAAGCATTTTTAGTCAAGTTATGAGGATAATGGCTGTGTAATAAATCTCGCTCCTGTGCCCCGACCCTTGGCCGCAGTTCGATTATATTCAACAGAACCAGTTCGGTATACCTCCGGAACAACATACTAAAGTTTTGTCGCAATTGATGCATTTTTTAGTCAAGTTATGAGGATAATGGCTGTGGAATAAATCTCGCTCCTGTTCCCTGACCTTTGACCCCATTTTGATTATATTCAACATACGAAGTTCAGTATATCTTCGGAACACCATGCTAAAGTTTTGTCGCTGTAGAATCATTTTTAGACGAATTATGAGGATAATGGCTGTGGAATAAATCTCGCTTCTGTGCACTGACCTTTGACTCGATTTCGATTATATTCAACAGAATTGCATCAGTATACCTCCGGAACACCATACTAACGTTTTGTCACAATAGAAGCATTTTTACGTAAGTTATGATGCATAAGGTCAATGGAATGGATTCCGCTTTTATGTCCTGACGTTTGACTCCATTTCCCGAATTTTCAACATTGTTCGTCCCCAGATGGTCTTCTACCGCGTACTAAAATTTCATCAAAATCGAATCATTTTTACGCGAGTTATCGTGCGGACGGACGGACGGACAGACAGACAGGCAGACAGACGGACGGACAAAGCTGAAGCATATACGCTTCTTCAACTTACGGCTGGAGACCATGTTCCACTGGTGTAAAATATCTTGGTCAGGTACCGGTTCGTGGCTGCACTAAGGATAAATGCTTCGCCGGCGATGGTTGCTTCGCAAGATGGTATAAAGTTCCGGTCCCGGAAGTTTAACGCGCATCCGTTCTTTGAGGCTGGAAAGATGAATGATGACGACGCTGGGGAGTGGGTGACATCCGGCCGTGAAGACGCTTGTCAGGATGAGTCAAAGATTCCAGTGAGGAACGTACCTGCAGCACCTACCTGTTGCTTAAGGTGTGAGTTCTTTTCGGCGAGAACGTTAGTAATAGGGTTTATATCATCATCATCATCATTGTAAACCATTATCAGTCCACTGCTGGACGTAGGTTTCTCCAAGCCTCTTCTACAACGATCTGTCTTGTGCCAGTCTCCTCCATGTCACTCCCACATACTTTCGAATTTCATCCACCCATCTTCCATGTGGTCTTCTTCTGGGTCTTTTCCTGTCCCTTGGAATCCAATCTAAAATTTCGACTGTCCATCGATTTTCTGTTCTTCTGGCAGTATGTCCAGCTCATTGCCATTTGAGGGATTTTACTCTGATCATGATGTCTTCCACTCTTGTCATTTTTCTGATCCACGAGTTCCTCTTCTTATCTCTCCTGGTTACACCAAGCATGGACCTCTCCATGCTACTTTGAGTTGGCTGCAGCCTTTGTATGTCTCTTCTAAAAGGTCTAACATCAGAAGAAGTAGACATCTCTGAAGTTAACAGAAAAGTAACCAATGCTCTTATATAAACACCAACAAAATTAGCTGGGTCTAAGGATTTATATCATCATCATCATTGTCAACCATTATCAATCCACTGCTGGACGAAGGTCTCCCCAAGTTTCCTCCACAACGGTCTGTCTTGTGCCAGTCTCCTCCATGTCACCCCTGCATACTTTCGAATTTCATCCACCCATCTCCCATGTGGTCTTCTTCTGGGTCTTTTCCTGTCCCTTGGAATCCAATCTAAAATTTCGGCTGTCCATCGATGATCTGTCCTTCTGGCAGTATGTCCAGCCCATTGCCATTTCAGGGATTTAACTCTGATCATGATGTCTTCCACTCTTGTCATTTTTCGAATCCACGAGTTCCTCTTCTTATCTCTCCTGGTTACACCAAGTATGCACCTCTCCATGCTTCTTTGAGTTGTCTGCAGCCTTTGTATGTCTCTTTTAGTTAAGGTCCACGTCTCTGCACCATACGTAAGCACTGGAAGGATGCATTGATCAAACACTTTTCTTTTAAGACATAATGGCATATTGCTCTTGAAAATTATGCTGTTTCTTCCAAAAGCTCTCCAGGCAAGTTTTGTACGCCGATTAATTTCTTCATCAATGTGACCCTCACTTGATATCTGCTGTCCAAGATAAACGTACGTGTCTGTTATCTCCAGCTTTTCTCCATCAATCGATAAATCTTCATTTCTTGTAAAAGCATTGTACATCACTTTTGTCTTCTGAAAGTTCATTTTTAATCCCACTTCTTTACTCTTGTCAGCAAGTTCCTGGATCATACTCTGTAGCTCTGATGGGTTAGTTGCAAAAATGACTATGTCATCAGCAAAACGAAGGTGGGTTAGATAATCTCCATTAATCTTTATCCCCTTGTTTTCCCAGCTCAGTGACTGAAAAACACCCTCCAATGTGGCATTAAAGAGCTTCGGAGATATGGTGTCACCTTGTCTCACTCCCTTTCCAATTTTTATGTGTGTTGTATTTTCAAACAGCCTAATCTTTGCACTTGCATTTTCATAGATGTTATTAATAATATTAATGTATGAATCTTCAACACCGCAGGTTTTCAGAGCCATTGTAACTGCTGATGGTTTCACCGAATCAAAGGCTTTTTCATAATCGATAAAAGCCATGCACAATGGAAGTTCATATTCCCTCGCTCTTTCAATTAGTTCTCTCAGCACATGGATATGATCTATTGTGCTGTAGCCACTCCTGAATCCAGCTTGTTCTCTCGGTTGAGCCATGTCCAGTGTTACCTTCAAGCGGTGTGAAAGAACTTTAGTGAAGATTTTATAAACTACTGATAGGAGACTGATAGGTCTGTAGTTTCCGAGATCCTCAATGTCACCTTTCTTATGTAGCAGGATCATTGTAGCGTTGTTCCAATCCTCAGGAATCTTTCCTTCATTAAGGCATCGAGTGAAAATTTGGGCGAGTACTGTTTCGATTTCTCCACTTGCTTCTTGTATGATGTCTACAGTAATTCCATCTTCTCCTGGAGCTTTTCCCCGCTTCATGTTCTTGATTGCATGTGCAACTTCTGCTCGAAGGACTGGAGGAACTCTGGTACTGGTATCTTTCATGGTGTCTGGAGTGCATGTATCATCCCTTTCATATAATTTGGAGTAGAAATCTTTCACTCTTGTCAAAATTTCGCCTCTATTTCTTGTTACAGAACCATCTTCTTTCTCAGTGCCATAATCTGTTTTCTTCCCTTACTGAGATGTCCCTTTGCTATCTTTAGGCTTTGGTTGTTTTCAATTGCTTTCCTCACTAGTTCACAGTTGAATTTTCTTACGTCTTCAGTGATACTTTTTCGTACTGTCTTGCATAGCTCTATATATTCCACTTTGGAAGTCACATCTTCTTTAGTTGTCCTCATCTCTCTTCTTTTTTGCATCAACATTTTCGTTTTTCCTGATAATTTATTTACATGCAACTTGTTTTTAGACCCAGCTAATTTTGTTGCTGTTTCCATAAGAGCTTTGGTTACTTTTCTGTTAACTTCAGAGATGTCCACTTCTTCCGATGTTAGGCCTTCTAAAGCAGAGAACCTGTTCTTCAGTTCCAACTTGAAGGTATTATGGTGTTTTTTAAGGTTGGTTATGTCAATAGATTTTGTTTGTCTTATGAGCTTGCCACGTTCAAGTTTAGTGTTGAGGTGCATCTTACATCTCACCAATCTATGGTCACTACCTGTGTTGAACTTGTTTAGCACACTGCAGTCTTCTATGACGAATTTTTTGTTACACATAATAAAATCAATTTCACTTGTCGTTCCATTTGGATGTCTCCATGTCCATTTCCTGTGTGGCTTTTTCTTGAAGAAGGAGTTCAAGATATAAAACCCTTCTGCCTCTGCAAACTCAACGAGAGTATTTCCACGCTGGTTTCTGTTGCCGTGACCGAATTTACCTACTGAAGTTTCATTCTGTTGCCGTTGCCCTATTTTTGCATTGAAATCTCCCATAATTATTTTCAAGTGCTGCTTACCTTTATTATTTAGATGACAAATTTCCTCATAAAATTCTTCAATTTCTTCTTCAGGATGACTTGTGGTGGGTGCATAAGTTTGAATAATCTGAACCTGGTATCTTCTCGAAAGTTGGATAACGAGTCGTGCAGCTCTGTCAGAGGAACTTTCAACTTGTACCACTTTATCCTTCAGTTTCTTGTTTATTATAAATCCAACACCACTAGTTCTGCCAGTATCTGTCCCACGATAGTAGAAGAGATGTCCACTTTTCAGTTCGATGAGATCTTCTCCTTTTCTCCTTACCTCACTTAGCCCCACGATGTCCCACTTGATCCTTTGTAGTTCCTCTTCCAATTCAAGAAGCCTTGAACCAGAAGATAGCGAGCGTCCATTGTACGTTGCCAAGGTCAGCATCAGATGGCAGCCTAGTCCGGTCCTCCGGGGATTCTTAGCACCCTCTGCCTTCATGTCGCACTGGCCGCTGCCTTGGCCAGGTACATTCAAGCTGCCGGAGACTGAGGGCCAAGATTTAGGTTGTGGAGTCATTTTGGAGGGGTTTGGCCATAACTCACCACGCTGGCCAAGCGGGTTGGTAAGTGTGGGATAGAATTTCCTCTAATCCCGATGGTATAGTTATACCGCTATTGGCGGTCGTCAGAGCCCCTTTAGTGGGAACAGGATGCACCACGAGAAGGCGGGGTTGACATTTGTCAAGGAGAGGCTGTGATGTTACGCATCACCTGACCTTACATCCCAAGGATTTATATACCGGGGGTAAAGAGCAGGTTGACGACGGCGGAATGAGCATGCGTCAAAGTTCGCTTCAAAGACTTGATAGGAGGATGGAAAGTAATCCTCGTATGGTGCCTCGAATGTGTAGCAATAGGCGACGATACAGGAGTATTTAGAGGTCATGCAGGTTGATCACTGGACGACGGAAGCAAAGACTCAAAAGATGCAGGCGTAGCTGTAGAAAACACTGTATGAACGAGGCGAGGAGAAAACACAGAACATCACTGGATCCTGCGAGGGGCGCGCACAGGGATGTAGGGAAGTTCGGGTGACATACTGGTTGTGTTCACCAGAGTCTGACGCTGAAGAGTAGGAATTCCTTCTTTCCCGTATTGAAGAATATGCATGAATTAGCACAGGACGGTGCACTGTGGCAGATGGTCCGTGCTGCCAGTTCAGGTTCTTCAGGTATCTCAATAAAACGAATTGATTCGCTGTTATCAGACAGGGAATATTGTGTACCAACTGTTGCAGTCTGATGTGAACTGTTTCTAATTGTTAGGTGCAATAAGTGAACGATATCACGCAATCGGTTATGTCAAAATCTCTCTGCATGTGAAGGTACGATAGTGCCACATCTTAATTTAAAGATACATTATTTTCATAGAAACAGATTGCCTAAAAGTGTCGTTCAAAAAAAGATAATTTTTTTTGACTTGCAATTTTACTACTTAATGTTGAAAAGGAGTTGCTAATAATGTAATATCGCCTATTTGAAGCCCAGGTTTCCTCTAGATGGCGTTCCTCTAGATGGCGTTTATGATGATAAGGTTTTGCTGCATTAGCTTTGATCAAGGTGTGATGTGATTTTTTTCTGAGAAATCTTTAAGTCTGGCATGCGTTGGTCTTTTGCAACGTTCGTCGGTAATGCCTGTTAAATTTTAAATGTTAAGTGCGAATTTTCGTTCCCAAGGACAATTCTGCGCACAAAGCGCACTTTCATTTACTGAGGATCAATTCTGCGGTACTTTCATTTACTGAGGATATTAAAGAAAACAAAATAACTCGAAATGTTCATCCCATCCTTCATCTAAATGTTGCAAATCATTATTTCATGTTGCAATCATCACTTTCATTTACTGAGGATCAATTCTGCGGTACTTTCATTTACTGAGGATATTAAAGAAAACAAAATAACTCGAAATGTTCATCCCATCCTTCATCTAAATGTTGCAAATCATCATAATGAGGGACCTATTTAGTCGTTTTGGGAATTTTCTCTGCGATGGTAGAATTAAGTAAATTTATGCTTGCTAGCAAACCTGGATCCCATTGCTTTAAATGCATCACTTATATATTGTACTCAGTTGTCGGAGATTATACGAGATCGAACATTGTAACCTACGAATGTTTGCTCTCTTGGTGTACGGTCACAGTTTGTTTCATTGCATTGTGTATTACATTACGGGTGGCGTTATATCAAATTTGCTAATTATTTTTAAGTAATCTAAATTTTGTTAGCTGTGCTTCCTCGGAAATCATAATTAGCATAACATTAAAAGTATGTTAATTCGAAACAATTGCACTTATATAGTACATATTTACACGCACTGTAGCCAGCTCTTTCCATCTTGGAAGGTACTGGTACGCACAAAATGCAAAAATTTACTTTGCATAGTAGAGAGATATAGTTAACATTTTATTTATGAGGAAATGAATAAGAAATAATGTTACATTACTAAAACTTTATCATGTACAAATTTAGATCATTACCATAATTAATTTATATACCCTAGTTTCTTTAAAAACATCGCCTACTTTCATTTGTGTTTTAGATTTCAATCTAATTCAGACAATTATTTCGTGCTAATCATCAAACTAGTACATAATATCTTTGCAGTCTGTGCACGATCAAACACTTGAAACGAATAAAAACATTACAAGTTAAAAATGTATTACTTTAGAATCATCAGTTAAAAACATAAGATATTTCGGACCTACATTAGGTTCATATTCTGATCGGACAGCGAATGGAACAGTATTGAGAGGTCTGTAAATAAAAACGTATGTTAGTTTATGACGCGTGATATGGGCAGACCCAATTCTCCGTAACACGTTGTGACGTTGACAGAACAGCTCTCCGCCAAAATTACGAATTCAAGTGGGTTGGTTCATCTGAACCCTCATGCTCAGCTCTCGAAATTAAGAGTTTCCATGACTGTGGGATATACAGGGGTATATTGCCATTACAGCATGTGTGTCGATGAGTGAAAATAAATAGACTTTCAGTTAGCACTAATGAAGACTTTGTACAAGGGGTAGCCAAAATAGATGCTTCATTCCACACCGTTTAATGAGAACCCCCATTCGCTAAACGTGCGAGAGAGTTCAACATTGTGCCAGTTCGTATGTTGTATTTATGCTCAGTAATTCTAGTTTTTAACGAACGTTGGGTGAATCCAATATACACTTGAGCAGGCTCCATAGGGTCCACACAGCCCTCATAGGTTTGCAATAAACACCAAATATATTATCCATATCCACAGAATCACGGTTTTTCTTGATCAATGAGAGAATATTGTTTGTTTTTATATTAAAGTCAATGTATTTTTTTTCAGAAAACAATTGAATTAGACAAATGCGTTTGAAATATCTCAATCCAGCGAGTTTGATTCAAAGAATGTTCATAATGCTAAAATCTATTGATTCACATTTTTGTTTGAATCAGTGCCTTTAACATTAAGTCTTGTCACAACCGAATATTGGTCCAAAAAAATAGGATGGAAATTCTCACACAGCTTGCAACCGGCGGTAACTCAAGTACGTTTTGTGTTGGAAAAGGCAAGTTGGT
This sequence comes from Macrothele yani, assembly GCA_039090855.1. Lineage (NCBI taxonomy): Eukaryota > Metazoa > Arthropoda > Arachnida > Araneae > Macrothelidae > Macrothele > Macrothele yani. Next base: position 85,195,555 of record CM077030.1, read on the forward strand.
TAAGTAATATACATTGGTGCTTGGTGAATGCCAAGGTTGTAGCGGTATATCAAGGGATGACTTATATAGAGCACGTCTGTACAAACTCAAGGAGTGGCGTTATGATAGGGCGGCGGTAAATCGGGGTGCTGTACGTTGAGGGTTAAGTGTATTACAAATTATGTCAGACAAAGCTGATTTTAGTGGAAATACTTCTACTCAGAATAATTATCAGTGACAACTAATATACAGGGTGATTGTAAACTCCTTCAACAAAACAAAAGGGGTGATAGTACACATCAAGACAAACAATATTTGCAATGGAACCTAGGGCCGCATTCCACTTCTAGTGCCTCGAAAAACGTCCAGTAGGCACATGGAGTTCCAACCAGTGCGTGAGAAGCACAAGATGCAAATAAGGTCCTCTGAGCACGTGCGGAGACAATGAGGAGCAAACATTTAAAAGCGGAGCAGAACACGTTCAGCGATATTACCATGAGAACATCACATGAGAATTGGCGTATACGTCTGACCGGCGCAGCGTACCGTGTGTTTCTGGAGCAAGTGTTTCCCGGTCTGTTGCAGGATGTTCCGCTCACCACACGGAAGGACATGTGGTTTAAGCATGATGGGGCCCAAGCACACTTTGCGACCGAGGTACGATACTTCCTGATTTTAGTGGAAAGACTAAAATAAAGTGCAACATATCCCTGGCTGTGGTTTGGACGTGGTGGACTTGTGGCTTGACCTCCACGCTCCCAGGACATTTATCCCCTGGATTTCGTCTTCTGGGGGCACATGAAAACATTGGTGTACGAGACACCTGTGGAGTCCCTGGAAGATCTCGTCGAGCGAATCGCTGTTGCTGCGGATAAGATCAACACCACACCGGGAGTCTACGAGAGAGTGCGACAGTCCTTCATTCGCCGATGTAGGCTGGGCAACGACGCCCTTGGACGCCAGTGTTAGCAGCTCCTTTGAGTCTTTCTTTGATGCGATTGGAATTGTTCAACACACAAATTAGGTATGTCTCTTTGTTTTCACTGTTGAAGTCTTTACGTGGATATATCTTTTCTGGCACTTGGAGTGGAATACAGCTTTAGGATCCACTGCAGACATTGTTCGTCTTGATGTGTATTATCACCCTTCTTGTTTTGTTGAAGGAGTTTACAATCACCCTATATAGCGAGCTTTATGTTTAATACATAAAGGATATGAACCTAATAAGTCAACAGAGGTAGGTCACAAATGCATACTTACTGCACTGATTCCCACAAATTAAGCAACAAATCGAGAAATCGCGATACTTGGGCGAAATACAGTTCAGATTGCACGAAATGTTCATATGTTACGGTCGAAGGCATACATCATCGATGTACGGCAAATGAGTGGTGCTGGAAACATTTTATGCAAATGCGCAAGCTCTTGCTTATAACCAGCTGTTTCAGGAGGGAGTCGCCAATTCATGTTCGGCGGTAAATGACAAGATTTCGAGATAGCGATTTTGTTAATCGAGACGCCAATTATCAGCGGAGTTACGCTACAGAGCGATAGGTCGACTCGAAGCACGGCAGCGGCAGGCGGACGTCGCAAGATGGCTCAACGTTGTTCCTTCTATGGTCAGCCGAATGTGGCATCAGTTACAAGCCACGGGTGCTGCTTCCCGAAGGTACAACAAAGGTAGGCCAAGGGCAACGACCTGCGTGGATGACCGGTATTTTCGGCTTTCGGCACGGCGGAACAGGACGGCTACACCGACTCATCTCAGATCTGTGCTTGCGGCAGCCACCGGACGGAGCGTATCAGCTTTGACGGTACGCAGAAGGTTACATGGAGGAGAACTCTATGGTCCGCGACTGGTATTATGCGCGTCCCTCACCCCCGCCACCGGGGGAACTTTTAATTGGGCTAGAATGTATGTGAACTGGACTCAAAACCAGTGGAGGTCCGTTCCGTTCACTGATGAGTCGCGATACTGTTTACAGAATGATTCCCGCCGAGTTTGCATCTGGAGAGAGGCCAGTACTCGCTATCTTCCCTCTAATATCCAGGAAAAGGACACGTGTGGTAGTGGTAGCGTTCTGGTATAGACAGGCATATCGTTAGGCGGCCGTACAGACCTTCATATGTTTCCACAAGGAAACCTTAATGCTCAGAGGTATAGAGACGACATCCTGGACCATATTGTTCGTCCGTATGTGGCCGCAATTGGCGATACATCTGTACTGTAGGCGCATAACGCCCGCTCTGTCATATCTCGCTTCTTGCACAAGTACCTGGAACAGAAGACTACAGTGCGTATGGAGTGGCCAGCGCGCTATCCCGATATGAATTCTATTGAACATGTCTGTGATGCTCTAGGGAGGCTTGTTGCAATCCTTCAGTCCCCTTCTCGAACCCTGCAGGAGCTCCGAACTGCTTTGCTTGAGAAATGGTTGCAGCTACCCAGGCACTGCTCGACACCATAATTAATAGCATTGAGCATCGCCCTCGGGTCTGTATGGCTGTTCGGGGTAACCACACTCCGTATTGAAGTACCTGTTCCTATTTCATCTTGATGTCAACATTTCTGTGTTTTCATATTTGCTTCACTCATACAAAATGTAAATGCTTTGTATCACACGTTTTTTTTTTGTTTTTTTTGTTGCATTTGGTCTGATAAAGCATACCACCAAATTTCACCCGAATCGGTTGCATTCTTTTTGAGTTATCACGATTTTTCCGTTTGTTGCTTAATTTATGGAAACCAGTGTAGAATCAGAAATTAAACGATTGGTCGGTCTTTTATCATGGCAGTTGGGAGACACAGCTAGTCATTTTCATGTAGGACTTCCGTCCAGAGAAAAGGTTTTAGGCCCAAACCACCTACAGAGGGTCCGCCTTTTGAACAGGGCACAGAAACGGAACAAGTCTAGCGATTTCGACAGAACAGTTAATAAGTGAGAGAGCACAGTAGATGGCGTCACCGTACAAGCATGATTTTACTCATATAGGGGTTAGAGAGAGTCAAGGGGGTGGGAGAGTAGGAATGGATACCGAACGTAACCGGGGGGTCTAACTCGGGAACCGTAATTTATGTACTCATCCGATACACTGTGGATATTCAGCGATTGTTAGTAAATAACACCACCTCTGGAAGATCAACCCAGGCTTGAACCTGGGAACCCACCATCAGTAGTCTGACTCGCTAACCACTAAGCCATTTGCGGGTCTTTGATCATGGTAATTATGTCTCTGACATACATCGCATGACCGGACGTATGAGAGGAGACTATCATTTAAGCCTGAGCAGTGACAATGTCAGAAAACTTACCTTATGTCTTAAAAAGAAATCCTTAGAGAACGAGGAATTGCTGGTCTAAATTCCCCGCGAGAGATCGAACTTTTAGGATACTACAGGAGAGAATCAATACTTTGGAAATTTGCTAACCATCCCAGTAATGAGAAGCGTATGTTCCCATCTTCCGCTCCAATTAGCAAACAATCTTACAAATCGTCAAAGTCAGAGTCATTGGGCAATGTTTCTGCAATCTGTGGCTTTGAACCATTTTCGGCAATCATCACAAACAGTATAATTTGCTATCTCTGAACGTTTGTACCAGTTTGGTTGCTCAGTAGAAAGAGTCATCACCATAGCAACAACAAGGAAATAATTGTTTGTGACGTCAAGCTTAGTTTTTTGTGTATTCGTGCAGGTGTTCAGAGAATGGAGAATGCTTTCCGGATTAAATTATGAGACGCCAACATCTTAGCAATCAGTGAGAAAGAAATATTTGTGACGACACGCTTAGTTTTTGCGTTTTTATTCAGGTGTGCACAGTGATTGGAAACTGCTTCCCGGATATATTTATGTGACGTCAACACCATGGCACCAACTGAGAAATAATTATTTGTGACGTCCCACTTAGCTTTTCGTGTTTTTAGGCAGGTGTTCCGTGAATGGGAACTTCGAATTATGTCAGCGTGTGACGTAACAACAGAATGACTTAATTGTTTTTTTTATTGATGTAATGTTCATGAACTTTACATGTGTATATCAAAATTACTCTACATTTTAAGATTTTCTTTTTTTTATTGGAGTTTTAACGACCACCGTGAGCAACTCAATGGGCTATAAGCAGTCGCCCGTCCCTAATTTAGGGCCTCTGGTTCCAGGGAAGGGAGAGAGCCAGAGCCGTAAGAAAAACACAACGTCCATGCCTCGCGGGAATCGAACCCGGACCCAACTCGGACGAAATAAGATTTTTCTGACGTATTCTGCATGAACACGTAATGCATTTCGGAATTTATTTTACTGTGCACTTTCACGAAAAATTTAATTGTTAAATTCCTACAAGTTTTAAAGCCCAATGGAAAAGTCAATTGAACAACTTCTTTTGCCGTGACCAAATGTTGCAGAGCAGAATGAACAGTCACTGCATTCCCTTTAACTGGTTAAAGTAGCATTTAAAATCTTGTGATACAAACAGAATAATCATGCAAACAGAACAGTTGTACAAGCATACGGTATGGGATGAATATCTTCTGTTAACACAGCTCTTAGACCAACATCTGATGAATTTGTGTATTTAAGAATGTTGTGTATGGTCGGGAAATGTTAAAACGTAAGAAATGAGAATTTTTCAGTTCCTGAATTCTGTCGTCCGCTGCCGTCACCCAAAAATGTTTCCTACAGTTTCGTTGAAGAGCGTTCAAAGGTTCGCATACAATAACATAATTTTGCGCAAATTGTTGGTCTCATCAAGGCCGTCTATTTTTTTTTTGATTGGAGGTTTAACGACCACCGTGAGCAACTCATTGGGCTATAAGCAGTCGCCCATCCCTAATTTAGGGTCACTGGTTCCAGGGAGTTGATAGAGCCAGTGCCGTAAGACAAGCACAACAACCATGCCTGACCGGGATTCGAACCCGGACCCCTTACGGACGAATGATCAGAGGCCAGCGCCTTAGACCACTGCGCCACCGGGGCGGCCAAGGCCGTCTAGAAAGCACAAGGAGAGATGAGTTCCCTCCGTTGGTGACGTCATTCTCATATTATACGGCCTGATACGTCGTTGTCATGTTTAGCGTCATGCACGACAGCGTTGGAAACCATGGGAAGCTTTGGTTTCCGCGTGACATTACTAAAGGAGGGAACTCATCTCTCTAATGTCATGGCCTTGTGTTTTCTAGATGGTCTTGGTTCCATCCTGGCATGCCCGTACCCAGGAACCTTCACATGTTTCTCGCAGTTTTGGAATAATGAAATTCAGCGATAAACTTAGCTTTACTATCGTCCATAACTTTACCCTGGTGGGGAAATTTTTCCTGCTTGACATGGAGAATTGGGGTCTCTGCAAGCATTCCAAGTCCTTAAAATTTTGACAATTTTTTGAGTTTAGCTAATTTCCAAGACAGCTAGATTGTTTGCTTCAAACACGAAAATACATGTATTTCTTCTTGTCTTTTACAGACAGAAGATACTCGTATTTAAAATCACTCGAATCCACATAATTCACAATACGCACAATGGCGGACTTAAGCACAGAAAAGCAAGACGAAGGGCATGCCTCATTCCACAGTGGTGACAGAGCAAGATCTTCCTGCCAAATAACGAATCTTGCTGTTCGGAAATGCATTATCAACTCTTTCACCTGCTGAATATGTGACGTCACAAGTTCGATGAAGGCAATTTCTGTTTCATGAATTTTTGAGCTGACATGGCAGCAGTTCTGATTTTACAAGAACGAAGTAAGAGAAAAGAAAAACTCTACATTTGGTCAGATTAGTTTCTCGGAAAAGAAAGTTTCTCATTTAAAATAGCTGATGTGTTTGCAAAAATATGCTTACCATAAAGATAGAAAGCGAATCTTTTTCTATATGCTTGATGGATAACCTAAGGAAGTAATTTCGACTTTGTTAGATTTGTGTTTTCTTTACTACTTTGTGTCTTTTATATTTGGTTCTCAATTCACTAAGCTTATTTCTTTCTGTTACACGAATTTCTTCAATTTTTTGACCGAATTATGAATCGTTTGTTTTTCAAGTATCTTCAGCTTTAACACAATTTACTCATTTCATGAATTAAGATGTCATCTATATGAAGTGAATTGCATAGCAATTGATATAGATTATTATCGCAAAGTATGATGCAATTTTACCTAATTTGAGGTATAAAAAAGTAGTTTGAAATCTTGGAAGAAAATAATTTTTACCTATTCATCAAACAAGAAATATGCAGAAACTGAGTATAAATTCTAAAATTGTACGACGATATTGTACAAGCACCGTACAAAATCATTTGGAAAATTATACAATATGTGAAAAAATAAAAAAATAAATAAAAAAGGGACATTTATTACGAACGGGTAAAACATTTCAGGAATATTTCCATCAGTAAGAAATCAACGAATGAAACAAGTATACGGGGAATATATTTCATTCGAATAGTTGAAACTGAAAAATATTTTATTCTTCACAACTGCAAAAAAAGTGAACGATGCACAAAAAAAAAATGGAAATTCTCTTTATAGAATTCCCATTAAGTCAACCAAATGCGATAACATTATGTAAATAGCGTGTAAGTCACAAATATGGTTTAGGACGGACTAAATTATCACATTAGCTACTGGCATAAACATGATGCAAAAATGGTTTTGTTAAAGTTTTGCAAAGATGCTAACACCCTTCCTGATTTGCAGAATATGAAATCAGGAATCAATCACATATCAAAATCAATACTGAGCTATAAGAGTGTGTATTTGTGAACAAATCGAACATAACAGTTCTAATGAGCGTTACCAAACAGAGCTGTTACGTTTATTTATTATTTATTCTATTTTATTTATTAATTTTTGAAACTGTTAAACGAAGAAACAAAAGAAATGAGAGAACAATTCGAAGAAAGTAACAAAAGCCGTGTCAAGAAAGATGACACCGAATTTTCGGGTGTAATAAGCACGTCTTTTGAATCCGTTCTGACGCAAATTAAATTTATCAAAGCTATTCAAAGTCAATGGAACCGGTATGGAAAACAATAGTATCTGACGGAAGAAAGACGTTTGTCAATCTGGTCTTTAATCCCTCAGATTTTGTTGTAAACGGAATCGTGAGGTTACGAACTCCTAGAAACAGAGTTATCGAAAAAATAAGATGTGACTTTACATCCCCTGGTGGGAAAACCTTGCATTATTTTAGGAAGAAAGTATTCTCAAAAGGTTTATCCATATGAGTGGTATTCGTCCAAGAAAAAAAAAATTTAGTAGAGTTTTCAGGAGCCCAGATTTTGCTACAAATACATCAGAAGCAGAAATAAACACTTAAGACCCCTGGTGACCAAACCATTCTTTACGAAACATTAGAAATTATGTTAAAAAAATTTCCATCAGGTCTTGTATGCGATATAGGAAGAATTTTTCAAATCAGAGCTTTAGGAGCCGAAATAACGCAGAAAATGCAATTTAGCTTTGTGCCCCTTAGCGGAATGTCACACTAGAAACACTATCCAACAAAGAAGGAATTTTTCAAATCGGACCCCTAGAAGTAGAGATATTGACAAAAATAAGATATAAATCTACGCCCCCTGGCGAAGAAACCATGCACTATTTTAAGAAGAAAATGTTTCTAAAAGTTTTGTCGACACGAGTAGTTTTGGTCTACAAACGACGTTATTTTCAATCGAGAATTTAGAAGCTCAGATTTTGCTGCAAATACATCAGAAGCGGAAATTAAGGTTTACGCCCCCTGGTGGCCAAACCATTTTTTACAAAAATTAGAAATTATGTGCAAACGATTTGCCATCAGAAGCTTTATCCCGTGAAGAAAGAGTTTTTCAAATCGGATATTTATAGACAGAGATATAGGGAGAAACGCAATTCACCTATACGGCCCCTAGCGGAAAGTCTATGAATTACTTGAAATTTTTGAAATTATATGAAAAACATGTCACACAGACAACACTATCCAACAAAGAAGGAATTTTTCAAATCGGACTGCTAGAAGTACAAATATTGACAAAAATAAGATATACATCTACGCCACCTGGCGGAGAAACTGTAGAATATTTTATGAAGAAAATATTCCAAAAAGGTTTATCGATGTGAGTGGCATCAGTCCACGGAAGAATTTTTTCAATAGATATTTTAGAAGCTCAGATTTTATGGCAAATACATCAAAAACAAAAAATAACGCTTACGCCCTCTGGTGGCCAAAGTATTCTTTACCAAAAGCTTGAAATTACATGCAAAAGATTTTCAATCAGGAGGTGTACCCGCTAAAAAAAAAAATTCAAATCGGAGTTTTAGAAGAAGAGTTATCGGGAAAAATGTAATGTACTTTTACGCCCCCTAGCGGAAAATCTATGCGTAATTTGATAAAAAAAACTATATCTAAAATACTCTTCGACATAAATGGAATCGAAAGATAAAATAATTTTTTCAATCGGATGTTTAGAAGCAAATATGTGGAATAAAACGCGTTTTTGAATTTGACATCATCTGCCTTTACGCCCTCTAGCGGCGAAATTGTACATCGTAAAAAAACGAAATAAAAGATCATCATTCGCATATTTTTCAAATTGGAATAATAGTTGCAGAGATACCGTGGGTAGAGACGGACGGACAAACCGATAACATAAGCACGATCTCGTTTACGCTTTCCAACCGTAGGTTGAATAAGCGTATATGCTCCAGCTTTGTCCGTCTGTCCGTCCGTCTGTCTGTTTGTCGGCACGATAACTCACGTAAAAATTTTTCGATTTCAATGAAATTTTAGTATGTGGTAGGGGACCAACTGGGGACGAACCCTATTGAAAATGGACAAAATGTAGTAAAAAGTTACGGCATAGGAGCGAGATCCATGCCATTGCCCTTATGCTTCATAACTTGCGTAAATATGGTTCGATGTCGATGAAATTTTAGCATATTGTAGGGGACCACCTGGGAATGAACCCTATTGAAAATGGGTGAAGTGGCGTCAAAGGTCAGGACATAGGAGCAGGATGCATTCCCATTGCCTTTATGAGTCATAACGTGCGTAAAAATGGTTCGATTTCGATGAATTTTTTATATGTGATAGGGGAACACCTGGGGACGATCTTATGATGTCACAATCTCGCGCTGGATATGTTGGCGCGTGGTCACGCAATCTGTCTCACTACGTCACGCGTTGTGTGTGGATCCTATTAAAGTTTTATGACGTCACACTCTTGCGAGCAGATAGTCGCGATTCCCAATTGCCCCATTACGTCACGCTTTGTGTGCGTATGTTCGTCCGCACGATAACTCACGTAAAATCCTTCGATTTCGATGAACGTTTAGTATGTAGAAGGGGGTCACCTGGGAAGGAACCCTATTGAACGTGAATGAAATGGGGTCAAAGGTTAGCACATAGGAGCGGGATCCATTCCACTGCACTTATGCGTTATAACTAACGTAAAAGAGGTTCGATTAAATTTTAGTATATGGTAGGGGACCACATGGGGACAAACCCTGTTGAAAATGGGGGAAATGGGGTAAAAGTCAGGACATAGGAGCGGAATCACTTCCATAGCCATCATGCGTCATAACTTACGTAAACATTCTTCGATCTGGATGAAATGTTAGTATGTTGTTACGGCCTTCCTCTTAAATGGTCGAAATGGGGTCAACGAATCCTATTGAAAATGGGCGAAATGGGGTCAAAGGTTAGGACACAGGAGCGGAATCTATTCCATAGCCCTTATGCATGATAACTTACGTAAAAATATGCTTCTATTCTGACAAAAGTTATCATGTTATTTCGGAGGTATACTGAACTGGTTCTGTAGAATATAATCGAAATGGGATCAAAGTTCAGGGCACAAGACCGAGATTTATTCCACAGCCATTATCCTCATAACTTGAGTGATAACTTGAGTAATGATTTCTGGTATGTTGGAAAGGGTATCATATTCAATGCATTGCATGATTTTACTAACTTGTTTTACAAAAGACTTGCTAAAAAAGAAACCGAAAGAACAGTAAAATGTAAAACATAGATTTTTTTAATTATCGCGTTTGAATAATTTGTTTCTTAAAATGATGGCATCACAGTGCAACTGGTTTTGTCAACGCAACACAGTCATGAGAGAAGGCCATAGACACGCATCCGGGTTCTTTTGATTTTGATCTCAACCTTTCCTTCCCGATGAGATGGTTGCGTAATGTTCCATTTCGTCGAAGGTATCTTGTTATTTCGCAAAAGGCAACAGATCTTGAAATTAGTTTAAAGCAAGTTTTGGCGATTGCAAACTTCTCAAGATTATTTCGAAGTTATTACCAACAACTTAGATACAGCTGGATACAACGTTCTTCGGCAAATACGACGCAATGTTCCCGCGACATAGAGTGGACGTTTGTGATGTTTAAAACTGTGTACTCGTACACTGTCAAAAATAAGTGGTGTGAATTCACGGGAAATTCCTGAAAATAACGTGCAGCAAAAAGTTTCCGGTAGGTGTCCTTTTTTTAACGAAATTTCCGTTTTTAAAAGTTCCCGTTGAGTTTAACTTCAGAACTTTGACAGTTTGACAGACCTTCCGTCCGTAGTCAGTTATTACTAGAAGTGGGACGAATCCTAAATTTTCTCAAATCCGAATCCGAATCCTAAAAGGTTCTCCAATCCCTCGATTCTCCCGAATCTTGAATCTCTCGAATCCTTCCTATAAGAATAATTATAAGAAAAAAAGGGAAAGAAAAGATTTCTACTTAAAATTAAAAGTTTTTAATTGAAGCAGAATTTGAAATCTGTGTTTAATGAAAAACAAATTAAAGAATACAGTTTTCAAAAAATATGGCCATTCTTATTCAGAAGATACAAATGAAATTTATAATTTACATTTGCTAAATGAAGTTCATAACTCTCGAGTCTTGAGGGACGCATTTCCATTTTCTGAACATAATTTGACAAACAAGTATTTGAGTAACCATTCACATTTTCTTTAATAACAAAAGTTACAAAATCTTTTTAAATCAAAGCAAGTGTAGAGGTGGGGAGGATTATTTCAAGAGTTAATGTAGATAAACACTAAACATGGAACACTTAATTGAGTAAATTATTTCCAGGAAATTAAGGAAAATCAAAAACATATTTGTTTTAAAAGTTAATAAAAACACTAAACATTGAACTCTTTCAGGACAATGTAAAAAAATCATGAACCTTTAATGGAGATTTTTATTTAAAACCACTAGCACTCGAACTCGCTCTGGGTCAAGCCTACTTCGTTTTTATCAGCTATGACGCATGATGTGCTGAATAGTCTTTCCGACATTACTGTTGATGGTGGTGTGATTAAGAACTTTTTAGAGAGTCTCCTCAAATTTTGTAACTATGCTCTATTTCAAATTGCTGTGTACACACTGTTGACAATATTTTTCGATTGTTTTCAAATGCCAGAACTCGCCATGCTGAAACAAATTCGAAAAAATATAACTCTAGAACAAGCGCCAAACGCCAAGTTTTTGTGGTTATGATTCGAAAGATTCGAATGACAAAAAAACAAGCGCGAATATTCGAGTTTTCGAATCTCGAATCTTTCTCAAGATTCGAGGATTCGAATGTGCCATCCTAGATTCGCCTATTTTAGAAACGTCCGTTTTGAGTTTTTTATATATATTGAGAAAATTCGCAGTCGAAGACATTTAATTTTTCAGCCTTACAGCAGAGATTCTATTCCCTTTTTTTCCAGGTAATATTCAAGCAGGTTGGCTCAACCAGAAAGCCATAGAATTCACAGTCATGTTGATGAAATATTTTCTGTCATTAATGCGGATGAATTAGTAATTTTATTTTCTCTTGGAGCTTATTATTTTTCTAAATAGGTTTATAATCATTTCATTTTTTCTGTAGAAGGACTTATTATAAGGTCTGTATTTTTTTTTGTTCATTGAGATTTTTCGAAGCAACAGAATGCTTTGAAACTTGAGATCTTTTTAAACTGACGGAGACTTTAATTATATTTTAAGAAAGGGGTAATATACTGCTTCATACACTGGTGTACAAAAATTAAGGACAAAGAGGAGAAATTAGCATAACAGCGAAACTGGCAGGCAGAACGGACCGAAAGAACACTCAGGAGATAGTAGACTAGGGTCAGGTACGGTAGGGTATGCGCATATATGCAGCATGACGTAGGGGGAAGGGGGGGGATGTCGGAAGGGTATTAAGCACACGGGCGGTGTAAGCTCAGTATTTCGGTGAAAGCTATTACACGGTGTACATCGGTTTGAACGACGTCGAGTTGCCGCCACCGTATGATATAGCACCCAGGCAATCCAGTAGACGACATTTGGATGACTTTACCCGAGGTCGCGTCATTGGGAAGTTGGAAGAAGGTCGAAGTAAAACTAGTGTGGCCGAGGAGTGCGGGATTGCTCACAGCATCGTTTCACGAGCTTGGAGAGCATTTCAAACTACAGGAACAACTGTCAGAGAGTTTAGTAGTGGTCGTCCACGAGCAACCATGGCGGCGGAAGACCGGTATATTGTCCTACAGGCGAGAAGAGACAGACGGCAGACAGCGGGAGAAATCGCAAGGCACATGCAACAGACCACTGGAGGTCCGTTATCGCGTTTTACCGTGGCCAGGAGGCTGCACAAAGGTGGTCTATTTGCACGACGAACAGTACGGCGTGTGCCATTAACGCTTGCTCATCGGAGACGGCGGTTTCTGTGGTGCCAGAAACACAAGAACTGGACACATCAGCAATGGGGTCGAGTTCTATTTACGGATGAGAGCCGATTTAGTCTGACGAGCAATTCTGGACGCATACACATCTGGAGAGATCAGGAAATGCGCAATCACACCTCCAAACATCATCGAAAGGGACCGATTTGGAGGTGGCGGAATTCTCGTTTGGAGAGGTATCATGCTTAGTACCTGTACTGACCTCCACATCTACCAAGGAGATTCAGTCACTAGATCCGCTATTGTACCGATGCTCTCCTGCCTCACGTGCGTCTGTTTAGAGGTGCTGTGGGTTCTGAGTTCCTCTTCATGGACGACAACGCTACACCTAATCGTACAGTGGCTGTCACAGAATTGTTGGAGAGTGAAGATATTCAACGCATGGATTGGCCCGCAAGGTCTCCGGACCTATATCCAATCGAACACGGGTGGGACCTTATCGGGAGATGCTTGGAAGCACGTCACCAGCCACCAGCAACGATTCCGCAGCTGCGATTGGCGCTACAAGAGGAATGGGCCGCGATGCCTCAACACCTCCTTAACAACCTCGTCCTCAGCATGGACAGACGTTGTAAATTCTGCAACGCAGTCAGGGGTGATCATATCCTCTATTAAAGACTGGATTTTTCTTTGCAGCCGCCTGTCACATGGACGTTACAGTCTTCTGTCCAATTGTGCTCGAAGGGTAGAAGCTATCTTTTCAATAAAGTGCCTTTGTATCCTTTGGATTCCTTGTTTGGACGGTTTAGCTCACTTGTCCCATATTCTTTCATCTTGAGGATCTTATGGTATGATTTGAGTCAATGTGGAACACTTCTGCACGACATTGCATTCGAAAAACCGTCTCGTCCCTAATTTTTGCACGCCAGTGTAGAATTATTTTATAAAACTCCTAAATGTAAAATTCCCTCTTGATGGTTATAATAGCTTTTGTCCTAAGCGATCCACAGACTGATACATAGACATCATACTTGTATAATGACCAGTACAATAATTTAAATACCCAATTTCTTACGGTAACACTTGTGCACAAACTGGGGGAGAGGAGAAGGAATATCTGGTGCTACAATAAACAAAATTTCATGCGCTATGCTATCCACAATAGCCCATCTCGCTACAGAACTTTAAAATGAATTCCTTCGACAGCCGATAAGATTGATATTTTTCAGTGAATCAAGTCTCAAATATTCCTGCGAATAGCTGCTATTACCGAAAATTTTCCTTCATATGTGTACGGAAAAAAGTGAGAACGGAATTTTTCCATTAATATACGAAAGGAATTAAGAAAAGATTTCTGAAAATTCAGAATTTTCCTGGTGTTCGAAAAATCCGTCAACTTCAGGTTTCTTCTCGTCATTTCACGGAAAAGGTTGTATCGGAAACATTCTCTGTTAATTCTAGAAAGGAATCATGGAAAGCGGCACGTGAATTTCTGAAATTTCTTACAGTATATTTTAAGTAAAAAAATGTTTCATTTTACAGAATTTTGAACAATATAAAAATTAGAACAATTCTCAAAATTAATAATTAATAATGTTATCATTGCCAGAATTATTATTATTATTATTATTATTTTTATCAGAATTAAAATTAATAATAATAACTAATATATTATGATAATTATAATAACATTATCATTCATTATTAATTCTGATAATAATAATTATTTTCATTATTATTATTATTATCATTATTATTATTATTAATTAATAATATTATTCTCAGAATCAATTAAGCTTCACTTATTCGCTGTAAACGAGGCTTTTCGACACAAAATATTTAGTGACCCTTACACGATATAGTGAAACCATTTTGTTAAAAGTAATCAGCAACACCGGTTTACGTTCGCAGAAGCCTGACTTACTGCAAATGTAGCATGATTGGTAAATATAGTTTTGCCATAAATCGCAAAATATAAAGAAGGGTATGAAACGAAGATACAAGAATTTAACGTATCGTTTTGTTTTCGGCATCTGAAGTGTTCTAAAAGGATAAGGGCTTCAGGTATCGATGATAGTTAAAGGAGAGGAGGCCGAATATGCAAAAAAAAAAAAAAAAAAAATGGTATTATTGTAAAATAGCCTGTTACATGTTCTCTTACTCAACTTTATTTTTGTACCGTTAAAATTTAACTTAATGAAAGTTTACTTTCTAAGCTTGTTATTGTAACAACTACATTTTTAAAAGTTGGAATACAAAAATCCTATTTGCCTTCCGTCAGCTGAAGCGTGTTTTGAGATGATGTGAATTAGATATCGCGCGCACCTTTATTTGGTAAGTCCGGCACTGCCCAGACAGGAACTTTACAGAGCCTGCCTGACCCATGCCCGGTACCTGTTTACGGCCCAGCCTGGTCCGTTTCAAACTTTCACCACTCGTTCTTTGCCATGTTTTGTAAATAACGAAAGATATCCTCTGGACAAAGAAATATGCTCCAATGAAGGGAACTAACTCAGTAATAAAGGAAATGCAGAGTAAAGAGAGACGTTTTCTAGTAGAAAGTCGTCCAAAAGACGAAGGTTTTAGGCCTGACTACCTACTTCTGTTACAAATAAAAACGCATTTCCCCTCCCACGTGTAAGTGTAAAAAAATGTAGCCTCAATCCTCAGATATGTAAACAAATACTTCAAACTTTCTCATTAGCGTTGCAGTAAAGAATCGCGCCAGAAACTCAGTCATATGGTTTCCTGAAGCTGAGAAACCTGTTTATGTAAGGAAAAGAAACAAAAGCCACGTGGTTTAGTTCCTTAAGCCAACCAAGAGAAAACTGAATCTGATTTCAACATTTAAATAAGTAAGCCGGGGCATTTCAGCCTCTCAGCTTACAGCTCCGTTTGTTGATTTCAGCTGTAATAAATCAACGCATCTGGGATCGGATGTATTGTGTTGTCTTGAAAGTTCGTGCCGAAAAACAGTATGTAAAAGAACGTCACGTATGTCAAAAGAAAACAGTCCTTTAATCAACGATATACAGGGTGATTCAAAAGTTCGGTGCAAAAGTAAAATGCGATAAAAAAAGATCTATGGGTCAGAGGGACATGTGGTTTGCAGATTAATATTCACCGAGGTACGGGATTTTGTATGCCATCAAGAAAAAAATAATTCAAAATCTCGACAATAGAGGGCGCTGCTGCAGATAATGCCACATAAGGGACGTTTGCACATTACTCGCACAAAGCAACTTTAGGATGAGACACAAACACCATTATGGAAAGTTGCAGTCACATTTTCAATGCGCGAAAATAATGAAGGTTCGTGTTGTCATTCTGATCGCAAAACCACACTGTTTTATTAAGCTAATAATGTAACACGTGAAATCAGGCGTTCATGTATAACGAAGTAAATTTCTCCGTCATTTTTATCCACGCCGGGGCTCGAACCCGGATCCCCTCATTCCGGAATAAGTCACTCTACAAATTGAGCTACGCGGACGTTTTATTCTGATTCCTATCTGCCTTTATGTCGTGTGCGTCCTTCGGGCAGGTACGTCACATCTCCTGGTACGTTACATCATCTCCCCCTTATTTTTTTTTTCCGAAGTGCTGGAGAAGGGATTCTCTTATTTTTCCTATCTCGCGGTGTGGAAATAACATCACACCATTGCGAGATTTTGAACGGTCAGGTCATCCGGATAGTTCGGGCGCCATTATAACGAAGTAAATTTCTCCGTCATTTTTATCCACGCCGGGGCTCGAACCCGGATTCCCTCATTCCGGAATAAGTCACTCTACCAATTGAGCTACGCGGACGTTTTATTCTGATTCCTATCTGCCTTTATGTCGTGTGCGTCCTTCGGGCAGGTACGTCACATCTCCTGGTACGTTACACATGTTGGGCCCCGATCGTCTATTCAGCAGGTATAGTGCACACGAATGACCTCCTTAATCTCCAGATCTCACACCGGCTGATTTGTGGTTGTGGGGGCTACTTGAAATCATGTGCATATACAGGTTATTCCCAGACCTTACCATCGCTGAAAGACGCCATACGGCAGGAGTTATCAGCCATTTCCGTTTACATGCTGTTCAATGCTGTATCAGGCGTAATACCACGACTGCACGCAGTACTGGAATGTGGTGGTGGACAATTTGAGCACTTGCATCTGTAGATCATGATCATGAAATAGAGTAAGTTTCACTAAATTAACGTAGATCTCATTTCGCAATTCTCGCCTCTCGTTGTTTTCTCTGCAGCAGTGTCCTCTATTGTCCATATTTTGAACTATTTTTTTTTACTTAATGCAATTCAAAACCACGGACCTCGGTGAATATTAATCTGCAAACCGCATGCCTCTCCGATCCATAGATTGCTTTTTAATCGCATTTTACTTTTGCACCAAACTTTTGCATCAGCCTGCATGACCAATGGCGAAAGGTTGTACAACCTTTCGCCATTGGTCATGTAGACTGAAGATTCGGTCCTCCTAGAATTTCACAGGTTTCAGGGCAAAAAAAAAACTAGTCTAGGTGATTTCTGATCTTTTCCAATGTATCGAAACTGAAGCTATCGGAAAATCTGGCAGTTTGAAGGAGCAATGCCCGGGGAATATATAGGTTTAGGTAGGACATCCCACCCAAGATCTACCAACCAGTCCTCAAAGAGACACGAGGTCTTGCATTGTCCAGATGGAACACAACGCCAGTCCTATTCGATCAAATATGGTGCTTTTTCTTGATTTCTGCCTTCGGAACGTCCAGCTGTGAGCAGTACTTATTGCCATTGGGTTGGTGTGAATGAAATGTCCTGCAAATTACCAGCACACGTGGACGACGAGAAGGGAAAAGTGGGTAAACTTACCTAGGTCAAATAATCACCCTCGGCATCGACACATAGTTGCCATCTGTCTGGCAAAGCCATGATCCCGGAACGAAAACTGTCTTGTAGCTGGAACTCGAAGAAGCCATCAACTGCACGCTGAACTTCGTTGTCGGTCATGAACTGTTTCCCGGACAGGAAGTGATTCAAGCGCCAAAACAGATGATAGTCTGTCGGAGACTCGTCCGGGATATAGGCAGGATGAGGGAGTGCTTCATAGCCCAAGGCACTTAGTGTCAGCATCGTTCGTTGTGCGACATGACGGCGGGCATTATCCTGGAGCAGAAGAACACCATGTCTGTTAACCAAAGCCGGTTGTTTCTGCAAACATTTCCGGTGCATCTAATGTAATTCAGCACAATAACGTTCTGCAGTGATGGTTTGGCCTCTTGCCAAGACACTCCGATGAAATATCCTGGCTCTGGACCACCAAACAAAGAGCATCATCTGCTTGGTGTGTAGGGGTGGCTTAGGATGCCGTCCAGCGGGCCGTGCTTTGCTTAACCAATGTGCAGATCGCTTCCGATTATCATACAGGACCCACTTCTAATCGCAGGGGACGATTCCATGCAGTAGGGGTTCCTGTTTATTCCTGGTAAGCAGCAACGTGCAGACTTCCAAACGCCTAGTCTTGATGGCAGTTGTCAACTCATGTGGCAGCCACAGGTCCAGCTTTTTGACCTTACCCAGCGCAGTCAGACGCCAAACAACTGTCGTGTGGTGGACACCTACCTCTGCCGCTATATCATGACACGTTCTTTGGGGGTCTGCTTCAACCACACGCAACATAACATCGTCCGAAACAGCAACAGGTCAGTGACCATGTGCTTCATTTTGCAGGTCCGTATCTCCGCTTCGAACCTTCACAAACCATCGCCGAACGGTTCGTTCATTGGCTGTATTCTCCCCAAGCGCTTTGTTAACGTTTCGAGAGGCAATTCCTACCGAATGGCCCAGTGTATTTCATACAGGAAGATGACTCTAAAATCCGGCGTCTGTATGCTTCATTTTCTAGCAACGTTATGTCCAAATAAACCACGCCTGAACCTTGTGTTTTCCACACGTACTAGTTATTCATATTAACTCTGTGACTTAATACCCGCAACACCTAAGGATGATTCCATTCCTCTGTGGTGGGGGTGTGACCTCCACTGCTCGTTTGTGTCAAACATTTCATTCGCACCAAACCAATATTAATCATCTGGTTGTTTGGTAGAAGATCATAGTGCAGTACACTTTTGCAGTCTCACCAAACACTGAGCAAAATCTTCTTTGGGTGTAGTCACGCTTTAGGGGTTGCTAGGGGTGTATGGCCACGCTGAAGCCATGTCCTTTTCCTCACCACATTGTTGTAAAAGACCCATTTTTCGTCACCAGTCATTTAAAAAACGGATGCTTGTTATTGCGTTTCAGAAGAGTGTCGCAGATGGAAACTTGATCAAGCAAGTTTCACTCGGACAAATTGTGTGGGACCCATACATACTGCCGTCGCTAAGATTCCACAAGTGTTCATGGATGTGGATTTCGATAGGATGAGTACATCTGCTAAATCCTGTGCTCTTTGTCGGGGGCTGAGTCCTGCTAATCACTGAACTGCTCCTCGTCAGCGGCACAAAGCCTGTCCGGACGCTCTTCCACGATAAAGTTTCCACCTCGAAATCTCTCAAACCACTTGCGAACTGTTCTGTCTGATAAACCTCCGTTCCTGTATACATCATGTATCTCCCGTGAAGCTTGCGTTGCGTTTAGTTCCTTATGGTAGAGGTTAAAGCGTGACATGTCATAAATGCAAGGGACTTTCGTTCATCATGATACGACATTATTTCATCATGATACGACATTTCCCTGTCTTTCTTTTCGCAGCTTCCTGCACAAACTGAACACAAAGACTTCTCACACATCCTTTTATGTGGCTGCTTCATCTACATGTAGTGACGGTGACCGATAACTATCAATGACCAACAAGCTATGCAAATTGGGCACGTACTGTCCCGACAACTCAATACTTCCATGTCTTTCACTCAGTGATCTTTGCCTCTGATAATTTAATTAGTCAATCTTCATTTTATAAGTGCAAACGTATTTTTACGCTTTCCAACCGTAGGTTGTAGAAGCGTATATGCTCCAGCTTTGTTCGTCCGTCCGTCTGTCGGCACGATAACTCTCGTAAAAATGGTTCGATTTCGTTAAAATTTTAGTATGTGGTAGGAGAACACCTGGGGACGAACCCTACTTAAAATGGACGAAATGGAATAAAAGGTCACGACATAGGAGCGTGATCCATTCCAGCCCTTATGCGTCATAACTTGCGTAAATATGGTTTGATGTCGATGAAATTTTATCATATTGTAGGGGACCAACAGGGAATGAACCCTATTGAAAATGAGTGAAGTGAGGTCAAAGGTCAGGACATAGGATCGGGATCCATCCCATCTCCCTTATCCCATACAAATAAAGGATCAATTCTTGTATGTATGTAAATTTTATTTTGAAAACGGCTCTAAGGATTTTAATAAAAGTCGTTAACCTACCGTTTTCAGGTACTAGAAATCGATTTAGCTTGATCTCGACTTTAGGAAAATTCGTTTAGTGCGTTAAATAACCACCCCGAATTACCACGTTTTTGGTGTCATGGCGTCGTCTGTCTCATTACGTCACGCATTGTGTGTGGATCCTATTAAAGTTTCATGACATCACACTCTTTCGAGGAGATGGTCGCGATTGCCATCTACCTCATTACGTCACGCGTTGTGTGCGTATGCCGGTCCGCACAATAACTCGCGTAAAAATGGTTCGATTTCGATGAACTTTTAGTATGTGGAAGGGGGCCACCTGGGAAGGAACCCGTTTGAAGGTAAACGCAATGGGGTCAAAGGTTAGGACGTAGGAGTGGGATCCATTCCACTGCTCTTATGTGTCATACCTAACGTAAAAAAGGTTCGATTTCGATTAAATTTTAGTATGTGGTAGGGGACTACCTGGGGACAAACGTTTTAGAAAATGGGCGTAATGGGGTCAAAGGCCGGAGCATAGGAGCGGAATCACTTCCATCGCCATTATGCGTCATAACGTACGTGAAAATTCTTCGATTTGGATGAAATGTTAGTATGTTGTAGGGGCCTGCCTACAAAATGGGCGAAATGGGGTCAACGAATCCTATTGAAAATGGGCGAATTGGGGTCAAAGTTTGGGACACAGGAGCGGAATCTATTTCATAGCCCTTTTGCATCAGAACTTACGTAAAATGCTTCGATTGCGACAAAACTTTATCATGTTATTTTGGAGGTATACTGAACCGGTTCTGTAGAATATCATCGAAATAGGATGAAGGGTCAGGGCACAGGACCGAGATCTATTCCACAGCCATTATCCTCATAACTTGAGTAATGATTTCTGGTATGTTGGAAAGCGTAATATAATAATCAATGCACTGCATGATTTTACTAACTTGTCTTATTATAAAATCCAATAGTAAAATGTAAACCTTCCGATGCATGACTGACCCTGCCCAGGCAGCTACAGGCCCTTGCAGACACTGAATGTGAATGCGCATAAGTACCTTTGCACCACAACTGTACTTTTAGAACCTCGTTGGTCGCGGTATAGGCATTTCTCTCACGCTTGGAATACCCTTGGACGGCCCTCCCCCTTTCTAGCTGACTTTTAGAATTTTCTCAACAATCTGTTACCAGTTCCGATAAGGATTACCACATCTCGGACCTTCAAACAGTCTGTTCTTTGCTTCCATGTGCTTCGTGTGACCATTTCTTTCATCAAAAGATCATTGGAGTTTGCGTCACGTGAGAGCATTTCTTATCAAGCTACACCTGTTGTTTGTATTTTGTAGTTGTATAGAGAACGAAATGACACGAATGCCTTTTTCTCCTAATTTGATTTCTAACTGTATACATTAACTATATTTCTAGCAATTAAGAATTCTGAAATGTTATTATTGAGTAGACTGCACAAAACAGGGGGTGGGGGGATGTAGGGTGAGAAAAACTCTCACGCGCGAACTCAAGCGTTGATCAACGTGTAGCGACCAACGACGGGCTAAAATTCTGATATGACATTTTAGCCAACTTTTGTACTGCTGAATCTTTTGTGAGATGTAAAATGTCCCCGCCTCAAGGATAAAAAAATGTTTTTTAATAAAAAACGTCCCAATTGGAAAAATTTAACACGAACTGAGTATGGGCATAATTAATGTAAGTCAGGGTTTATTGATTCATGATTTTACAGGTGTATGGGCTTTCTCGCTAGTGGGCGTTTTTGGCTTACCTGAATTTGAAATTAAGTCTGTGTCATTAAAGGTCTGATTCAGACTTTTCCTTTTTAATTCGATTTCGAAGGCAGTGAGAACATTTTTTTTTCTAGATTTTTGAACGGAAAATTTCTCCGCTAGCTAGTTTGACGTTTTGAATATTCGTTCTACAACATATCAATGTCTGCAGATTCCCTTTATTTTGACCACTTCTATACGCGTTCGAGCTATAACGTTCTATCTGCGAGAAACGTTTTCTCTGTACGGGGTACAGCAATACATTTTTATTTTTTCTCTTCATCAGGGGTTAGCCATATCTTGAAATTCCCCTCTCCTCAAATTACTGTATCATAGACAATGATTTTCTGTACTGTACTGTTTCCAAGTTTTTGAATAGGTGGCATGAAATGTCTTTTGAAGTGCTCTTTATTGCACTTCGAATGAAGAATAAGATTCTTCAAACACATGGTGTGCCGTATAAAAGAAGCCCGAGTACAATGAATGACAACAGTCAGGCAATGTTACTATACATAGTAAAGAATAGTTGAAATGACAGAAAACAGGAGTAATTTACCTGCGTTTACAACAATTGCTGAAAGTGCTGTCCTCCGACATCAAGACACAGCTGAACACGACGGATCATGTTGTTCGTAACGCGCCACAGCTAATCGGCAGTAATCTGGGCTATGACATCCGTAATGTTCACTTTTAATTCATCACGGGTGTGCGGATTAGTTGCGTACACTTTCCCTTTCAATGCTCCCTACAGATAAAGGTCACAACTGGAGAGATCGGGTGATCTGGGTTGCCATAGTCCCTTTGATACAGTTCTGTCCTCCCCAAACACTTCATGCATAGCACGTAGACTATTCCGCGCAGTATGCGCCGTTGCACCATCCTGCTGAAAGAAAGCATATGTTCACTCTTCTTCTATAAGAGCGGCAACAAATGGGTTGAACAGTTGCTGAACATAGTGCTATTAGTTGATGGTGTCAGTGAAAAAGAATGGGCCGACTATTCTCTTCGCAGACACAGCACACCAAACGCCTATCTTTTGGTCGTACAGAGGAGTCTCCATTGTCCGTCTGGGATTCGTGTCGGTCCAAATCCTGCTGTTTTGCGCATTGACATACCCGGACAGATGAAACCATGTTTCATCTGTCATCTAATAAAGTGTTGGGTCCATTTAACTGCTGAGCATGGTCTCCTGAAACCACTTACAATATTCCATCCGTTTTGAATAATTAGATGTTTTAAGTTCTTGGAGCGATATAATTTTGTACGGTCGAAATGCAAATCCACTTTAAGCATGCGTCGGCATGACGTGGCAGATATTCCCGTTGCAGACGATAATCGGCGAATCGACTTTCGAGGGCTTTGTAACATCACTGTGCACACATCCTTGAAATTGTCTTCAGTACGAATTGTCTTGGGTTTGTTTCTTTTCCTGTTGCACAACGTGCCGGTTTCACGAAATTTCCGCACTAACTTCTGTACCACTGATTTCCCCGGTACTGCACGATGTGGAAATTTTTCTGTAAAGAACTCATTTAAAACCTTGTATGAGTTATTCTTGAAATACTGTTCCACAGTAAAAATCCGCTGTTCCCCACTTAAAACCATTTCCGTTGCCTTTGTTATGTCTTCACTTACACTAATGACCGCGTACCTGCACTGCTCTGGCTGTGACTAACGACTCCGGAGAATTCCTTTGCAGCTGTACACGCAGAAACCGGTTAGAAGTGGAACAAAGCGGTTTTAACTGGAAACCAACCAAACAACTTTAACCCGCCTAACAACTTCTGGCCACGGGGCCTCTTTTATATAGCGCAGCCAGTACATCTTTAAGGGGGGAATATTTAGACATTTTAAGGTATCCACTATGTTGGGGGCACTTTTTTGGAATAAATGCAAGAATGGGTAATTTTTTTTAAGAAGGCTAACACATAAAAACACATAAACGTTGAAAAAAAATGATATCAATATACATTTTCAAGAAATTGGGAAATTTGTGAAAGAATTTAAGGAAATATGTCGTTTTCAGTAAACGCTCTAAATAAAAAAGTTACAGATATGAGATGGCATTTTTTGCATCAGCATATGCGCATGACTATTATCTATAAAATAAACTAAAAGGTAAGTGATGTTCCTAAACACTGCTGAAATACACTCATTCCTACATGCATTAATGTTAATTTTTGGCAAATTTCTTCACTATGTTGAATGTAAATAGCTACAACCTAACTTTGAACTGATAAAACCGGAGAACCTTTAGTTTATTGCATGCACAACACTATTAGGAAGATGTATACCAAGTTTCATTAATTTATTTATATATATTTCGCAGTTATCTGGTTTTCCGTAAAGAGTTCGGGACGAAAATCTCATCGTGCAAAAAACGCATTTCAAGTGTCACTTCGCGTTCCTTTGACATCTGGGTTTACAAGAAACAAATGCAGTTTTGGAATCCTAAAGAATGGGGCTTTAAAATGAACACAGTTGTACAAAATGTGAAATTTGGCCCAAAACGACCTTTTCAACGTTGTGGGATACCTTAAAGGCTCTTACATCCGAGAACTCTGTACCGCACTTTTTACCTTCCTCTCGCCTTTGCCTTTCATTAAACCAGTAGTCTACCTTAAGAGTGATGATTTTTATAATGCTTTTAATTAATAAATGTAAAAAAGAAACATAGAGAGATTTAGGTTATGTTCCGATTCTAATTTTTTTTCTTTCGGCAATGGTAAGCACCGTGCCCTGCATGCATATTTTTCCTTCTTAAATTCTATTTCTCGTTCGGTGCGAAATATAAGAACGGCGTACTTAAAATGCCTTTCTTTTATACATAAATGCCCCCCTTACAAGCACAACTGGTCATATAATCATGAGCACTGTCGGGAGACCGAATAAAATATCAAATAAGGGGTTTGGGTATAGGCTCAGTTGGTTCCCGCATTTGTGATGCCAAATTCAATTGATATAACAGCACATGCTGAGATAATGTACTTAGGTTTACCCCAGGAGCAGTGCGTTGCAAACAGGGACAAATAGATCACCCCCGACACGCGCACAAACACACACACATACTGCACTCCTCCAGCGCCTTTGCAGAGTGGAAAGCAAAAGGGATTGCCGATTCAGAGATAAAAATAGAGCAAAGGGCTCTCCTTTCAGCACACTAGGCCTCTCATTTCAATGAATGTTTCACAAAGCCACCACACTTCGCTCTTTGTGTGCGCTGGACCTTTGTGCATTGAATAAAACGACGCATTTTTGTTTGACGACTTTCTTTGAATTGGATTTTCTGTTGTTGGTGCTTGCTTTCAACGCACGCGAAGAGAGATGAAAGGAATTAGATGGCAACAAAGGAAACAGTTTTATTAACTCAGCGTTATTCAAATACTAAGTGAGAAAGCAATAGCAATCCGAATCATCCGCTTTTATGTTTGCGATGGTGGGAAGCAGAAAGGCACATTACCTATAGGTCATCGAAATTTCGTCATTCATAACGTTTCCCGAAAACGTCGTGTACTCCATGCGCATGCGATGTCATGTCGTGGTGTGGCATGGAAATTGGAATTGAAATTACACTGGTGGCTAAAATTAACGTGACAAACGGAAAATCCTGAAGAAAGCAAAGTTCACACGACATGGTTCACAACTTAGTAGTATTATAGACAAAACGATAGTAATATAGATGTTGATTAATAACACTGGTAAACACATGTTTTGTCCCAGACAAAATATGTTTTGATTCTTTAGTATTTTCATACGATGAATCCAGATTTATGGTTCAAATTTTGCAATAACATATAGTTTTTAGAAATATAAGAATGTGGTTTTTAGCACGTTTTTTGTAAAAAAAGATCGTGCTTATGTTATCGGTTTGGCCGTCCGTCCGTCCGTCCATCCGTCAGCCTGTACCCACGCTATCTCTGCAACTATTAGTCCGATTTGAAAAATTATTTTTGCATTGGGAAGCTTGAAATATGCAAATGATGATCCTTTATTTCGTTTTTTTTACGATGTACACTTACACCGGTAGAGGGCGTAAAAGCAGATGATGTCAAATTCAAAATAACGTTTTATTCCACATATTTGCTTCTAAACATCCGATTGAAATTTTTTTTATCAATCGATTCCATTTATATCGAAGAGTATTTTAGATATAGTCACTTTTTCAAATTACGCACAGATTTTCTACTAGGGGGCGTACAAGTAAATTACATTTTCCCCGATAACTCTTCTTCTAAAACTCCGATTTGAAAAAACGTTTCTTCAGCGGATACTTCTCCTGATAGAAAATCTTTTCCATATAATTTCAAATTTTTGGTAAAGAATACTTTGGCCACCAGGGGGTGTAAGGGTTAATTTTTTCTTCTGATGTATTTGCCATAAAATCAGAGCTTCTAAAATATCGATTGAAAAAATTCTTCCGTGGACTAATGCCACTCACATCGATAAAACTTTTCGGAATATTTTCTTCTTAAATTTTTTGTCAATATCTCTACTTCTAGCAGTTCGATTTGAAAAATTCCTTCTTTGTTGGATAGTGTCTTCCGTGTGACATGTTTTTCATATAATTTCAAAATTTTCAAGTAATTCATATACTTTCCGCTAGGGGGCGTAGCAGTAAACTGCGTTTCCCCCTATATCTCTGCTTCTGAATCTCCGATTTGAAAAATTCTTTCTGCACCGGATACAGCTCCTGATGGGAAATGGTTTGCACATATTTTCTAATTTTTGTAAGGAATTGTTTGGCTACCAGGTGGCGTAAGTCTTAATTTCCGTTTCTGTTATATTTGCAGCAAAATATGAGCTTCTAAATTCTCGATTGAAAAAAAAGTCGTTTGTTGACCGATGCTACTCATGTCGACAAACCTTTTAGGAAAATTTTCTTCTTGAAAAAATGCATGGTTTCTACGCCAGGGGGCGTAGATGCATATCTTATTTTTGTCATTATCTCTACTTCTAAGAGTACGATTTGAAAAATTTCCTCTTTGTTGGATAGTGTTTCCGATGCGAAATGTTTTTCCTATAAATTCAAAATTTTCAAGTAAATCATAGACTTTCCGCTAGGGGGCACAAAGAAAAATTGCGTTTTCTGCGTTATTTCGGCTCCTAAAGCTCAGATTTGAAAAATTCTTCTTGTATCGCATACTAGACCTGATGGAAAATATTTTTCACATAATTTCTAATGTTTGGTAAAGAACAGTTTAGCCACCAAGGGTCATAAGTGTTAATTTCTGCTTCTGAAGTATTTGTTGCAAAATCTGGGCTCCCGAAAACTCTACGAAATTTTTTTTTCCTGGACCGATACCGCTTATATGGATAAACCTTTTGAGAATACTTTCTTCTTAAAACAATGCGTGGTTTTCCCACCAGGGGACGTAAAAGTCACATCTTATTTTTGTCGATATCTCTGTTTCTAAGAGTTCGTAAGCTCACGATTCCGTTTACAGCATTATCTGAGGGATTAAAAACCCGATTGGAAAATCTTCTTTCTTTCGTCAGATTTATTGTTTTTCCATACCGGTTCCATTGAAATTGAATAGCTTTGATAAATTTAATTTGCGTCAGAACGGATTCAAAAGACGTGCTTATTACACCCGAAAATTCGGTGTCATCTTCTTGTTTGAATTTTTTCCGTTAAAAATATTTTTTTTGGGAAATATAATTTCAGTATTGACTTGTAGGACATAGCATCGTTTATTTATATAAGAAAAAAAAGAAAAAAATAGCTGCAGGTGACATACAGACTATGTTACGTTCGTGCTTTATCAGAGAAGGGGTGTGTGTGTGTGGGGGGGGGGGATCCTGTTCGCACGTGCGAATGAGTCATAGACATGGCGCCACCTGCACCCTTCCCGGCTGCTCACTCGACGGCTCGATTAAGTCTTGTGTCCCAATTCTCTGTAGACAGGCGAAATAAACGCTGTGATATTGCTCTTTATTAGTAGCTTTTGTTTGTGTGTGAAAACTGAAAAATGCCACGTAAGTGCCTCAACCATCCGGATACGTTTTGTTATGTGTGCGGGGAATTGATATTCAAACCTCAAAGGCGGAACTTTACCCCGTTAATACGAAAGTGTTATCAGCTTTACTTAGGTTGCAAAGTAGGAGATCAGGACAAGAGTTGGGCCTCACATATTTGTTGTGTTACATGTTCAAGACTTTTAACGGCGTGGGCAAGTGGTTCTCGCTATATGCCATTTGCAGTTTCCATGGTGTTAATAAATCCGAAAGATCATATTTCGGACTGTTATTTTTGTTTAACAAATACAAAGGGAATCACAAGTAAGTCGAAACACAGTTTAAAATATCCCAACTTACCTTCAGCGATGCGATCTATTCCTCACAATGATGATATGCCAACACCACCACACCCGGTATCAACCGATATAACGGTGGAATTTCGGCCAACCATGGCCCTTGCGCCATTAAAATTACAGACCAAATGAAATAAATGAAAATTCTTGATCTGAAGAGGATCAGGATGAAGATCACGCTGATCGACACGATACATGTTTCGACATTTCTAATGAGCCTCATTTATTAACACAAGGAGACTTAAATGATTTAGTGCTTGATTTAAATTTATCTAAAAAACAGGCAGAACTTTTGGAGTCACGACTAAAAGGGTGGAACCTTCTTGATACCGGAACTAGAGTATGCTACTTTCGAAATCGTTAAGATTTCAAGCAGTTTTTCTTGCAAGAAGGAGATATAGTGTACTGTAATGATATTTCATTAGTGATGGACACTATAGGACGTGCTCATAGCACACAGGAATGACGTTTGTTTATAGATTCGTCAAAAGTTAGCCTAAAAGCTGTCCTTTAGCACAATGGAAACACATTCTCATCAGTACCACTAGCACATGCTATTAATATGAAAGAAACCTACGAACATATGAAGATTATTCTAAACAAGATACAGTATGAAAAATTCAATTGGAACTTATGTGGAGACCTCAAGGTGATCGCTATGCTGCTCGGGTTACAGTCTGAATACACAAAATTTTGCTGTTTTTTGGGCGAATGGGACAGCCGGGATCGTAAAAGTCATTTCAAAAGGTAGACGTGGCCTTCACGTAAATCGCTTTCACCTGGTGAAAAAAATGTAATTAATGGTCCTTTAGTTGATCCCAAAAACATCGATCTTCCGCCTCTTCATATCAAATTAGATTTGACGAAAATTTTGTGAAAGCCATGGGCAGAAATGGAAGTGGTTTTTTGTACTTGAAGGAGAAGTTTCTCAAAATTAGCGATGCCAAACTTAAAGAAGGAATTTTCGTAGGACCACAAATTAGTGAACTAATGAAAGATGAAACTTGCCGCCCCGGTGGCGCAGTGGTCTAAGCAATGGCCTCTGATCATTCGTCCGAACGAGGTCCGGGTTCAAATCCCAGTGAGGCATGGATGTTGTGTTTGACTTAAAGCACTGGCTCTCTTCCTTTCCTTGAACCAGTGATTCTAAATTAGGGACGGACGACTGCTTATAGCCCATTGAGTTGCTCACACTAGTCGTTAAACCTCCAATAAAAAAAAACAAATGAAACTTTTGAAAGACGTTTGAATGACTTAGAAAAACGCTCATGGGTTTCTTTCAAGAATTTAGTTAAAAACGTTTTAGGTAACAAAAAGTCTGACAACTATACGGATGTAGTTCATGAGATGCTGAAAGCATGTCTCTGAAGATCAACTTCCTTCATTCTCACTTAGATTTATTTTCCAAAAACCTGGGCGCCGTGAGTGATGAACACGGTGAACGCTTTCATCAGGACATTTCAAGCATTGGAAAAAGATATAAAGGAAAGTGGAGTTCAAGTATGCTAGCAGATTACTGCTGGGCTCTTAAAAGGGATCTTCCTGGGGCAAAGTATTCCAGGAAATCTTCAACTAAGAACTTTTAGGTACGTTGAACATTAATTAATGCCCTTAGTGTACATGTTATTAATGCAAAACATTTACGTAACTGTCACACAAAAACCTTACGTGATAGAGAAAAATGGTTTTCATTATTGAATTCAGCGCGACAAATAATATAAAGATTGGCCAAGAACATCTTTGGGACAGAAACAAAGTTTTTTTTTGTAGACTAGTGTAATGAGGAACTGTACACAGCCATGCATAAAATAGTCAAACACTACTAGTAATACATTTATTGGCGTAAGAATATAAATACACTTTTTAAAGCTTTCGTACATCAATCAGATGGCTTTTTCAAGGAATATAGACAGAAGCTGCATGTCGAAGAGGTTAGAATAGAACGTTTCAATAATTTGAACGCGGTAATTTTATTTGACAGTAAACAAATGATACGGCGTCTACCATTTTCACTATGGCGGCTACCATTTCCAACATGTAAGCCAACCACGGCTCATAGACTTTTTTAGTGACAGTAGGTACGGCCATACATACACCAAACAGCCAGAAACATTATGACCAGCGCGTCTTTTAGCAAATTGGAGCAACTTCAGGCAAATGACAGCTCGTGCGAAGTCAAGAAACAGTATGAGTTACACCTGATACTGAGCCCTGTTAATCGATGGTATTCTTGTTCTTCAGATGGGAAAGACAGCTGACTTAAGCGTGTTTCACAAAGGCCAAATTCTAATGGCCAGAACACTGAGTCAAAGCATTTCTGAGACGGCAAGAAAGCATGTGGGGTTCTCACGGTCAGCCGTGTTTAGTACCTCTAAAAAGTGGTCTGAGGAGGGACAAACCGCGAACCACCTGCAACATGTGAGACGATCACGGCTCATCTATTTTAGAGATGAGTGAAAGCCAGCACGTATGGTCAACAAAAAGTATATTGTGTGGCAAATTGCCGGTAATTTAAATAACGGGAGTAATGTGTCACAACACACAGCACATCGAACATCGAACATTGTTGAAAATATGGCTGCTACACTCCGGACACTCCAAAGGCCCATGTTAGCATTTGGTTCACTGTCGAAAGCGTCTCAAATGAACACGCAGGCATCAAAATTGGTCCTTGAATCAATGGAAAGAGATAGTCTGGTTTGACGCATGTCATTTCCTGTCGCACGATGTGGACGGCTGGTACGTGTGCTTTGTTTACCTGGGAAAGTGTTGGCACTAAGATGCACCGCGAGGGACAAAAACAAGCTGGTAGAGGAAGTGCAATGCTTTGGGTCATGTTCTGCTAGGAAACACTGGGTCCAGTCATTCACGTGCAGGAAGCACTACGACGTCTACCATTTCCCAAAAGATAATTACAGACTAGGTATACACTCAGTGCAACGGACCGAATTGTTCGAGAATGATTCGCTGAGCATAAGGAAGACTTCGGGGTTTTGCTTTGGCCTCCGATTTCTTCAGATATCTGTGATTTGTCCTGGGACAGCAAATCCGATCTGAAGCGGCTTGACCACGTAACTTACAAAATCTGAAGGATCTGTTGGTAACTTACAAGATCTTTTGGTAACTTAACAAGATCTGTTGGTAACTTACAAGATCTGTTGGTAACTTAACAAGATCTGTTGGTAACTTAACAAGATCTGAAGGATATGTTGGTAACTTACAAGATCTGAAGGATCTGTTGGTAACTTAAAAGATCTGAATGATATGTTGGTAACTTACAAGATCTGAAGGATCTGTTGGTAACTTAACAAGATCTGAAGGATCTGCTGGTAACTTACAAGATATGTTGGTAACTTACAAGATCTGAAGGATCTGTTGGTAACTTAAAAGATCTGAATGATATGTTGGTAACTTACAAGATCTGAAGGATCTGCTGGTAACTTACAAGATCTGTTGGTAACTTACAAGAACTGATGGATCTGTTGGTAACTTACAAGGTCTGAAGGATCTGTTGGTAACTTACAAGATCTATTGGCAACTTAGCAAGACCTGAAGGATATGTTGGTAACTTACAAGATTTGTTGGTAACTTACAAGATCTATTGGTAACTTAGCAAGACCTGAAGGATATGTTGGTAACTTACAAGATCTGTTGGTAACTTAACAAGGTCAGAAGGATATGTTGGTAACTTACAATCTGAAGGATCTGTTGGTAACTTACAAGATCTGTTGGTAACTTAACAAGATCTGAAGGATCTGTTGGTAACTTACAAGATCTGTTGGTAACTTACAAGATCTGTTGGTAACTTAACAAGATCTGAAGGATCTGTTGGTAACTTACAAGATATGTTGTAACTTAGAAGATCTGAAGGATCTGTTGGTAACGTGTTGGTACGAAATTCCACAAAACACGTTTAGAAATCTTGTAGTGTCCAGGCCTTGACCAGTAGGAGCAAATTTAGCTGCAAGTGAAGGATCAACATCGTATTAGGCAGGTGGTCATAATGCTTTGGCTCTTCGGTGTATATATATAACGTAGCAATGAACAACAGAAAACAAATGCACGAGGAGGAAGCATGTACACGATAGTATGGCAGTCCGAACCTATACAGCAAGTGTCACGGGTTTTAAGGGGCTAATAATGTGTATGATTACCCAAAACAGCTATACAATTCGGACAACGATCCCTCATTCTGTTTACAAGGCTGTGATCGGCTTGGACTGCCATACTATCGTGTGCATGCTTCAATAGGTGCTACTTATCCAAAATGGCGCGTCGAATTCCCAGGAGGGTTCTAGAAGGGAGCTGCGGACTTGTAATTGCTCTTCCCAGGGCGTTCCAGACATGCTCTATTTGATTCAAGTCCCGAAATCTTGAGGACCACCTCATCTTGTGGACATCCTCACTCAGTATTTATTTGTCGACTAGCCGCGAGCACCATGGGGACGTTCTTTATCGTCGTTTAATTGGAACTAGGTGCCATCAGCTCCCCTGAACATCGTACATAGGACTATAGGATACCATCTTTGTAGCGTTCAGCAGTCTGCCTTAAGGAAGCCGCCATCAGGTTGAATGGACGCACGTGCGGTGGCTTGCGTCCATCCAACACGATGATAGCCTCCTGCCTCTCACCAAATGTACACACGTCCAGCATCCGTGTTTAGGCTAGACCGCGACTCGTCACCGAAGAGAACACAGACGCTTTGATCAGATGTACATGGGTGATGTCCTGTAGCCCAATACAGACTGACTCTTCTGTATGATACGGCGAGTGGAGTGGGATATAGGCCATTGGTCTTCTTGCTTAGAGATCTCTCCTGTGGAGTCTTCTGTAAACGTTTGCATCGACACCGGGACTCTCGTAGCAGAGTTTATTGACTGTCTACTTAACTGTCTGCCCCTGTGGGAGTTTCTAGACTATCTACTCCCAATGGCGGTAAGATGTTAGAAACCAATATCGGTGGTCTTGACTTGCTGTGGCTCGTAGGCGTCCTTGTCTTTGCTTTCTGGTTTGTTCTGGTTTACTGGAGCTGACTCCAGAGATTGGATACCACTTACCTCGACACATTCAGCAATTTTCTACCTCAGCTTGCGACTGCGCTGCTTCCTCAGCCCATGAAAATCTATTGGCAAACCGGAGCCGTTTTACACAGCAACTGACATGTGTAAGAAAATACAGTACTTACAGGGATGCTGTTTTTTCCTTAAAAGTGTATCCACATAGCAAAGTTACCGCACTGTCGAAGAACTTACTGGTCAGTTTTACTTTTATCTGGCACGACTATTAATACGGGTCTGGTCGGTTTTACTTTCATTGGATTTTACTTTATTCTGGCAAGACAAATTAATACGCGCACTGTGAAAGAGAAGCAAGTCGAACCTCACTCCACTTAGACTAGAGCACATACACAGTATGGTTGACTGTATTCACTTATCTGTATTACACCGCGTACACACCCGCACCAATATCGTTAACTTGATGAGAACTCCGATTTCCTATTTTCCAGAACCGCACAGAAAGAAGGGAGCTGCTCCACATCACAAGTCGTTCGTCCAAGCCACTGGGGGCCACCCCGGTGGCGCAGTGGTCTAAGGCGATGGCCTCTGATCATTCGTCCGAAGGGGTCCGGGTTCGAATCCCGGTGAGGCATGGATGTTGTGTTTGTCTTACGGCACTGGCTCTCTCCCTTCCCTGGAACCAGTGACCCTGAATTAGGGACGGGCGACTGCTTATAGCCCATTGAGTTGCTCACGGCGGTCGTTAAACCTCCAATCAAAAAAAAAAAAGCCACTGGGGGCTTATCAATTACATCACTTGGTCTGATTTCCGGGATGCTGAATTTCCAGTAGAAATTACATTAAAACTCTCCAGTCTAACGTGCAATCATGCACCAGGAAGAAAGGTTCCCCAACCCATTTTTGTCGTAGTAACATAAACCGCTAGGTCATGCGAATTTTTGGGTCTCCGGCAGACTAGACTTCTTCGGGTAGAAGTTTTTATTTTACCATAAAACACTGCACTGCGGGATAACCCTGGTCCCGCAATGGAGCGCAGCCTTTTCTCTCCATGCACTTGTTCAGTAATCCCCTTTTTCTCAGATGCTCACTTTTTGCCTGTTCTTAATCTTGCATAAAGCTGTCTCAGCACGATTTAGAACACTCCCATCTAATGCACCAAGGCTCAGAAGTATAACATATTTATTTACATTTGAAACCAGTATGTACAAATAAAAGCAACTTTAAAAACAAGCAAGATCTTTCAAATCTTCACCACAAGACTCATTATCAAGATAAAATGCAGCCCAATGTGCAGTGAACAAGACCATATATGTACAAGTAAGCGACAGTCATGCATCTGCAACTATAGCAACATCTAGGTGTACACTGAAGAACAATTGAATTAGAGATACCTGTCTAGTAACGAGCAGCAGCACCTTTCGTCCTGATGACGCGGCGATTCGTCTGGGCATAGACTCGACAAGACACCAGAAGCGTTGAGAAGCCATACGGATCCACTACCCCTTAACAAGCTCCCACAATTAACGAAGATTTGGTGGATGGGTCTCAGAGCCTCGAACATCTCTCTCGATGGCATCCCAGATGTGCTCGATGGGATTGAGGTCAGGAAAAAACCTCAATCCCATCGAGGATTGAGGTCAGGCTGGGCAAGGAAGCGAGGTCACGTCGGTGGAGTGTTCATCCAAATATTCCGATATAATTCGGGAGCGATAGCACGGTTGTCGTGTTGCAGGATGAGGTCCCAAGTTAGATGTTGAAGACGCACAAACAGGAGCAAATGGTTGTCCAGGATATCCCGATAACGTTCACCTGTGAGTGACGATGTCACACGTAGCAGGGGTCTCATTTCAGTCAACGTAAGCAGTCCGCAGACGAGAATGCCACCCCTCCAGCTGGAAGAGTATTCTGCTGGCAAGAATGATCCATCGCTTCATGTGGTTTGCGCCGTACTCGTATTCTGCCAACCGCATGTACCAACGTGAATCTCGACTCATCAGCCCAGGCAACATTTTTCCACATGTCTAGGGTCCAGTGGCGATGTTCCAGCGCCCATGCTAATCTTTGCTGCCCTGTGATGTGCGGTCAGCAGCGGTACCCACGTGGGACGATGGCTTCTGTACCCCACAGCGAGGAGATGGTTCTGGATGGTGTGGCTGCTTACATGTTTTTGTGCACCAGAGTTAAATTGCGGAGTGATTTCTTACACTGTGGCCCGTCTATCAGCTGCTACAATGCGAGCTAGCCGACGATGACCCCACTCATCCAAACGCTGTTGTCCACGACAGTTGGTCCTTGCAGAGATGGTTTTACCGGATTCGATGTACTCACGGTGCACCCGTGACACAGTGGCTCATGAAAACTCCAGTGCCTGCACGACTTCCGAGATAGAGTGACCCATTCGTCGGGCCCCGACAATTTTCCCACAATCAAATGAGCTTAGATCCTTCGTCTTACCCATACTGCATCCGACTCTTACTGATTCCCGTCGCATCACTCCTTATATTGTCGGATCGCTGCATACGTCATGTCATTTCCGTTTACAGCGCCGTCCAGAGCTTCACATTTGTATAATGCCAGCTGTCTCTAATTCAATTGCTCTTCAGTGTACATGTACTGGAAACATAGAAATGAACTTTACCTACAATTTATCTAAACATCCGGTGGTTTTAATGTCATACAGTATTGACGCCAAAGTAATGGTAAGTTACTGCGCAAGTCTTCATTGCATCATCGATTGTCAAACCATTTAATAAATAATGATTACGTAAAAAATGTATCTCGTTTATTTTTGGTAAAAGCCAGATGACTCACGTAAATATTTTTGGTAAAGCCAGATGATTAACGTAAATCATCTGGCTTTTGCCAAAAATAAGCGAGATACATTTTTCACGGAATCATTATTTATTACATAGTGTGACGATCTATGTTCCAATGAAGACTTCCCCAGTAACTTACCATCACCTTGGCGTCAATACTTTTTGGACATTAAAACTACCGGATGTTTATTTAAATTGTCGGGAAAATTAATTTCTATGTTTACAGTACATGTACACCTAGATATTGCTATAGTTTCAAATGCATGACGGTCGTTTGCTCGTACATGCATGGTCTTCTTCACTGCACAATGGGCTGCACTTTGGCTTGATAATGAACCTTGTGAAGACTTAAAAGACCTTGTCTCTTTTTAAGGTTGGTTTTATCTGTACATACTGGTTTTAGATGTAAATAAATATCTTATACATCTGAGGCTTGCGTGTATTAGATGGAAGTGTTTTAAATCGTGCTAAGGCAGGTTTATGTAAGATTAATTCTATGATTGTACGATATGTATTGCCTCTTTTTCCTGTTCTACTGTCGCATGCCTGAGTTCACTCAGTTGTTTTTAAGTAGTCTGAAAGCATTCGCACGGTGCAAGAATGTGAAGATAACACAACTCTGCGCTCAGAATAAATAGCGGTCAGCTTGCATATAAGTAGGCAGACACATAACTAACTGGCACTTCTTTGTCTTGGCAAGATTCGGCACCGAGAACGCTATAAACTTTCTGATCGGTTGTCACTATTTCCCAAACAATCGGAAAAGCAGATTTCAACCACATCGGCGCAAGACCCTTCAGCCAGTGGACGAAACAAATGGGGGCAAACAATGCGCTCCGCTACACCAAACAACCCAGGCTTCCTTTTAGACTTCATCCTCTCAAGCAAGTAGGAATTTCTGTTCTTATCTCTTTTCTTAGTCAAAGGACAAAACCGCCAGCTGTTAATTTTTAACCAACAATTAACGTTGTCCCCGCATCATGCAAACCAAGTAACTGTATTAACTACAGCACCCAAAATTCATAACAAAACGTTTTATTGTGTACCTATTATGCTGGCCATAACCATCTGCACTTTTGTACGTATTTAAGTTTTATCAAGTCCATTTTTGAGAAGTAGAATTTATGTCGCCTATTACGTAACGTGTTTCATGTTTCCTTAATATTTCCCTTTTAAGAAATCCTCCTTTATTTAATCTAAATCTAGGAATTTGAATAAAACTTCCAAATAGGATTATTGCATTGCGAAGTTAGTAATAATATGGCGGATAAACTGGAAAATTACCCTCCTGTAAAATAAAAGGATTCATTTATCACCGTAATTTCCAGCGAAAGTTGTAAATTAGTCGAGCGAAAATAGGCTTTAAAACAATTAGCCGTCTTCAACCGAAATTTTTGTGCACGACCGAATGATCCCATTGGTATTCTAGAACGACTTCACTCTAATTCGAAACCGTTCTCCCAGAAATGGACTGAAATAGTTTGATGACTACTTTTCAGAGACTTAATTACAGACAATTATTCTTCCGCAAAATGCAGTTGTCTGGTCGTGACACTTCAGTTACAAGTTTTATCTGCAACAAATCGGCTTTATCTCATACTGCTCTCTATCCTCCTATCCGATATCGATTTGAAACGCGGAATTTCTGTACCCACCCCTGTCCTTCCGCCTTATTACTTAAAAGCAGTTATAAGTCAACCCTCAGTGAAGTGACAGCAACTCACTCGTCTAGGCCCTTTCCCGAGGTGTCGTCCGGAAGGCTTTGCATTGTTTAGTTGGCATAATTTATTGATTTTCAAAGTACATATGATGACGATATATTTGCTCGTGGAGTCTATAGGGCTCTTTCTGTAGTCGAGTTTCTTAAACCAGAATTTAAATCCTTGCTTTCCAAATGAGCGTTTGTTACTGTCTGGCAAGGAGCTGCAAACAGTAGAGTTATTGTTAAAACCCAATATTGTGAAGATGGTCTGTTGTCTACTGCAGTGCTTTACATTTTATTCTACGTATATTTAATAAGCCTTTTAATAACAACTTTTTGATGCAACCAGGAGTGTGTTCACTGCACACGATATTTTTTACCATAACTATGGCATGTGATAAAGCCAGTTGGAATATCGTACAGTAAATTAAAAGGCAGCATATGTTTGAAGCGATTCACTATCTGATTAAAAGTATCCATACATTTGCCTATCCACAAACTCCCTGTAATAGGAAAGTAGTTAATACTCAGTAGGTCCACCCAGTCTCCACTCTGCTAAGAGGGCTTTCCACTACATTTCGATACGTTGTTGGGAGAACTGCCAGCCATTTTGCTAAAAGGGAACGTTACTCATGTCGGTCACCGATGTTAAGCTCTGCAACTGGAAGACCCGGGGTTCGATTCCCGGTGGCGGCCAATGAGAATTTTTCCGTGACTCACTCATAAACGTGGAAAGAGCGAAGACCTTTGTTTGATGTTCCTGGTCCACGTCAGATGTCTGTATTGATATTAAGCTGTTCGGCCTAACTTGCAGTTCGCGTTCTAATTAATCGCAACATTTCTCAATAGGGTTGTGATTAGAGGTTTGTGCAGGAGAGTCAAATTCTACCACACCCGTCTCATCAATCCATTGCTGCACGGACCTCGTTTTGTGGACGGTTGCATTGGGCTGCTCAGGAAACGGCCTTCACTGAACAGTTGTCTTAACGGTGGGAGAACAGAATTATTCGAAAGTGTCCTTATACGCAGCAGCATTAAGGGACTCAGCTCAAATCATAAAAAAGGGGGATAGCATGATACATCCTCCACCAAACTTCACAGATGGCACCACACAGTCGTGCAGTAGCGTTCATCTGGCCCGGTACTCCAGATCAGTCTCACTCGAGAGATCGTATTTCTACTGATCCAGAGCCCACTTGCGCAAAGCTTTACACAACTTCAGACGACGCTTTGCGTTGATCTTTCTGATCTCACACTTGTTAGCTGTTGCTTGGCCATAAATACTCATTCCCTTCAGCACTTGACAAACATTTGTGGTGCTGACATTGCTTTCAGAGGCATAGTGGAACTTTTGTAAGTGTCGCAATCGAGGACAAGAGTTTATGTCGCACCACCGGTTTTAGCGCTCGGTGGTCCCTATCTGTAATTTTACGTAGCCTATAAAGTCGGATTGTTCTGTTGCTGCTGCTAGGCCTTTTCACTTCAAATAACATAACTTACAGTTGATCGCGGTAACTGCAGCAAGGCAGAAATTTCTCAAAGTGATTTGTTGCTAAGATGGCATCCTATGATCATGTCATGTTGAAAGTCACTGAGCTTTGACTCAGTTCTACCCTCCATACTTGACAATGATATTTGTTAGTGCGTTTGCGGCTTTTTATACCTTTGTCATGGCGGTGACGCATATGAACGCATCCGGTGCTCAAAAGGTTGTCCGGATACTTTTGATCATATAATGTATATCTTCTACATGTGACGTATATTGCCCATCTAAACATTCTTTTTTGTTGTATTTTCACTTATGTAAATTTTGGTTGCTTCTCGTTATGTTTTTCTTATTGAATGTTGCGAGTGAGCTTCCAAGAATTCTCTCCTTGAGTTTTGACCCACAGTGAGTCACGTCAGTGTGACTCATATAAATATATAGTAACAGGCAGCTAGTTATGAACGTCGGGCCGCGGATGGCCAAGTGGGCAACGTCCGTGACTGCCACGGAAAAGACTTCAGGTTCGATCTACTAAAATCCGCCGTGCGTCGGATGGGCACGTTAAGCCGTCGAACCCCGGGTACTGTCACCCCGGTAATAAATAAGGGCGTCTTCCCCGCCCTTCCTACTTCGCTTCCTCGTCAGAAAAGATGCGCACACAGCGTTGGCCGGTCACAGACGTTTGTAGACGTACCAGGGGTCCCAGTGAAGTCCAGCTAAACACACCCCATACCATTACTGACACCCCCCCCCACACACACACACCAGCCGGTACAGTTCCCTGTTGACAGGCGGGATCCATGGCTTCGTGGGGTTTGCGCCACACACGAATCCTTCCATCTGCCCGATACCGTTGGAAACGCGACTCGTCAGACCAAGCTACTTGTTTCCAGTCATCAAGTGTCCAGTGGTGGTATTGTCGTGCCAAAGCGAGGCGCATAGCTCTTTGTCGTGCACCCATCAAGGGGACTCGAGTTGGGCGTCGGCTCCCAAAGCCCATATCGTGCAGGGTACGTTGCACAGTCCGGACGCTGATGCTTGTTGAGGCTCCAGCATTGAATTCCGACGATACCTGCGAGAGTGTTGCACGCCTATCGCGCGAAACGATTCTTGGCAGCCGACGATGGTCACGTTCATCCAATGTCTTTTTACGTCCACACGGGTATCGTAGGTTGGAGGTTTTGCCCGAATTCTTGTAGTCACGGTACACCCTTGCAATGGTCGTCCGTGAAAATCCGAACTTCGTTTCTACCTCCGAAATAATATGGCCCATCTCACGAGCGCCAACTATGACACCGCGTTGAAAATCTCTTAAATCGTTATTACTTGTCATTCTCATGCCGAAAACAGCTTTGACTGCTGGCAAGGATGTCAATCGCTTTATATACGCACTAGCGGACGCAACCAAGTACGCGCATAGGGTACGTTGCTATGTATTTTGCATAAGCATGTCTGTACCAGTTTTCTGGCACTTCAGTGTATACAGTGTATGTTCGCTTGCTTATGAGTTGGGTGTCTTCCTAGCTACCTAGCTCGTAAGCCACCGGTTGTGGTCCGAGGCTTTCTCGTTGATCTATGTACGTAAAATTGCTGTTTCACGGTAACCATTCGAAGTTGTTAGTTTAATGTTTTGTGTCTGATTTTTGAGGCTCAAGTTTGTTAGAACCTGATTGTTATAATGCTTCTAGCTTAGAGCGTTAACCTGTTACCAAGAGTGTTATACTTTAAGAGTATTACACGATACGAGCAATGTGATCATATGTGTTGGATTCTTAAAGTGCCTAAAGAACTAAACAAACGTTGAAGATTTCGTAAGTAAAGACTTTTTCTTTGATTGGCTGTTCAAGCAATCAGTGTTTATTTAGAAGTATTGGATTTTGGCCATCCCGATCATCACATAAGCGCTACGGAAATTTTAAATTAAAGTTATTTTTTATTCACGTAATGTAATGTTCTAATGAGACAGACATTTCTTCACACTTAGTTAAAAATAGAACGTTACACAATCTGCATGTTGTTAGTACTAGGACAGTCGTTTGTGTCTATGGACCGTTGTTAGGAGACGGTGGAGTATAGATCGCCTGCTCTTTTACACTTTCCATTGAAACAACCGGCCCATGGTCGCCTGGGTATCGAGTGCCATGTTCTGGTAGAGCCATAGTGAATTAGGGCTCCAACTGCAAAAATATGCTGCTATGCCGATTGTCGTCTACAAAGTGACACACCCACAATTTACTTATGGAATTCATCATATTCCTCTCTTTGTAGTTATGTCGCCGGTTGGTTGTTACACCATTTTGGCACTACTCCTGGAACACTTTAGAAAACTCACTGGTGTCGCCGTTTCCGAAATGGACGCATCAACCCTTCGTGCGTTCTGAATTTAGAATATCGTAAAATGCACTAGTTAAACAAAACTTCTCGTAAAAATATAAACATAACTCACCTTCTGTGACGTATAATCTAGATTAACTTTCATTTTATAGTTTCTTTCCCTATGTAAATCTTGAATTTATTCTCAGTATTCTTCACGCTTAACGAAATATCTTTTCCCTCAAACGAATACGTTTGGCAACACAATTGAGGTTGAATGCACGTGACGTATGACTGATATAAGATAAGAGCAAGAGATAAAAACGAGGACTGATGTATTGCTTAGGGGCGTTGAAGAGAGCGATTATGAAGAGCGTTGTACGAGAGCGTTGTATTGTAAACTGATGATTATTGAAAGGAGTGTTGTGATCATGTGTGGTGTGTGGAGTACATTGTGATGTTATTGTTCAGATGGAAGTGTCTTCTACAGCCTGAATAAAGTTTTTCCGTAAGTTGACTTCTGTTGTTTCGTCTGGCCGTTAAGGTTTTCTTTCATTTAGGAACTATTTCCTAGTGTATTGATGTGTTAAAACAGCGTAGAAGTTAGACAAGACTTCTTTTACGCTACACTTCTTCTTGACCAATTCATTCTTCCACATTTATAGAACGTTACTTCCTCCGACTGTCTGCTTTTATGTTATCAGAGAGAGACAGGTTTTAATACATTAAATATTAAATATAAACTTTATCAGTTTGTATTATGATATTTTTTATGGGTTTTTTTATTAACTTTATAACCGATTTTTAAAAAAAGTACTAATTGTTAGCCTTCTTTTGAAGTAATCTTTTATTTTAGCAAACTCTTATTTTAATAAATTTCTTAAATACCTACTTGTTAACTTTATTACTACGTCAATGTAGTAATATATTATACAATATAATAGCTATTAATATGATAGATGAAACCATACATACATTGTACCTCTTTCCCCAGGTAACATGTAGATCGAAGACAGTCCGCTTACATTTGGATGAGGCCTTTCGCCACGCTGTGTGGCCTTCTCAAAGCCATATTGTTTCGCTAATTTTCACTTTAAAAACAGACTCAGCTATTCACAGTTCTTCCTCATTTTTTTTTTTGGCCACAGAAGAAGTTTAATTCTATCAAATTTAGGAAAAATGTTTTTTCTCTGCAATATTAATCAGGGCGCTTTTTTCTTCCGTTTTTATGCCACTTTTTTAAATGTTGATACAGCCTATGTTTCAAATTGTTTTTTGTGCTGTCTATGTATTACATCTTTGGGCTTCTTTGAGAAGCTGAGACTTCATTAATTTTACTGTACAAATAATTTTGGGAGATATTTGATTTTAACTAACATATTTTTAGTGGAAGAAACGGATTACCTTAAATAGTAGTTATATTTTTGCCCTATGTTACCTAATTCTGCAGTAACAGAATTAATGTAATAACATGTATTGACATCCTTATAGCTATTTGTGATTTATGTCGTAAACTCCTATAAACCTTTGGTTTTACGCTCACGTCCGTAACTTCCCAGCTACCAAGGTATTATCTATATTCGTTTGGCCTACGGGCTACGCCGTCTTCCTAGTTACGCCAGTATCGGGTGCAAGTCATGGCATAAGGGCGGTCGCAATTCAGTTAACACTCAGCGTAAATGATCTATAATCTACTTGCAAAGAAGAGATCTGCTGCTGCTCTTGAAAAGCGTTATAGTACTTCATTAAGAAAAA
Source organism: Macrothele yani (assembly GCA_039090855.1). NCBI lineage: Eukaryota > Metazoa > Arthropoda > Arachnida > Araneae > Macrothelidae > Macrothele > Macrothele yani. The sequence continues at coordinate 85,238,716 of CM077030.1, forward strand.
TGAAATCTGAGTTAGGCTATTTCGTTTATAGCTTATGCAGACGGGAGGGAAAAGATCCCACAAGTGGATCCACGCCAGTGAAATTCTGCAAATACTTAAATAAATGTATACCAGTGGTTCCCAACGTTTTTGCATTTGCGTACCGGCAAAACATTAGAAAAACTTTCGCGGACCGGAGGTACCGAAAAAAACCCTTATGCTTTTTTTAAGTATTTAATCTCGTAATTTTTTATGGGGTTGGCGCGAATGAAATTTCCTGCGCAGACGAACACTGGAGACAGGCCCCCACCACAGCGGAATGGAACCACCCACATGCGTTGCGGGTATTACGTCACAGAGTTACTATAAATACACTGGTGTGCAAAAGTTAAGGACGTAGAGGAGAAATTAGCATAGCAGAGGAACGAGCAGGCAGAACGGACCGAAAGACCACTCAGGAGATAGACTAGGGTCAGGCACGGTAGGGCATGCGCATATAAGCAGCATGACGTAGGGAGGAAGGGGAGTGACCGAAGGGTACAAAGCACAAGGGCGGTGTACGCTCAGGATACGGTGAAAGGTATTGCACGGCGTGCATCGGTTTAAACGACGTCGAGTTGCTGCCACCGTGTGATATGGCCAACAGGAAATCCAGTAGACGACATTTGGATGACTTTACTCGAGGTCACGTCATTAGGAAGTTGGAAGAAGGTCGAAGTAAGACTAGTGTGGCCGAGGAGTTCCGGATCGCTCACAGCATCGTTTCACGAGCTTGGAGAGCATTTCAAACGACAGGAACAGCTGTCCGACAGTTTAGCAGTGGTCGTCCACGAGCAACCACGGCAGCAGACGACCGGTATATTGTCCTACAGGCGAGAAGAGACAGACGGCAGACAGCTGGAGAAATCGCAAGGCACATGCAACAGACAACTGGACGTCCGTTATCGCGTTTTACCGTGACCAGTAGGCTGCACAAAGGTGGTCTATTTTCACGATGAGCAGTACGGTATGTGCCATTAACGCCTGCTCATCGGAAACGGCGGTTTCTGTGGTGCCAGAAACATATGACCTGGACACATCAGCAATGGGGTCGAGTTCTCTTTACCGATGAGAGCCGATTTAGTCTGACGAGCGCTTCTGGAAGTTTACATATCTGGAGAGAACAGGGAACACGCAATCACCCCTCCAACATCATCGAAAAGGATCGGTTTGGAGGTGGCGGAACTCTCGTTTGGGGCGTTATCATGCTTGGTGGCCGCACTGACTTCCTCGTCTTCCAAGGAGGTTCAGTCATTTGTGTCCGCTATTGTACCAAGGTTCTCCTGCCTCACGTGCGCCTGTTTAGAGGTGCTGTGGGTCTTGAGTTACTCTTCATGGTGGACAACGCTATATCTCATCGTACAGTGGCTGTCGCAGAGCTGTTGGAGAGTGAAGATATTCAACGCATGGATTGGCCAGCAAGGTTCCCAGGACCTAAATCCAATCGAACACGCGTGGGACCTTCTCGGAAGACGCTTGGCAGCACGTCACCAGCCGCCAGCAACGGTTCCGCAGTTGCAATTGGCGCTACAAGAGGAATGGGACGCGATGCCTGAACAGCTCCTTGACAACCTCGTCCTCAGCATGGACAGACGTTGCAAATCATGCAACGCAGTCAGGGATGATCATATCCTCTACTAAAGACTATTTTTCTTGGAAGCAGCCTGTCACATGGACGTTTCTGTCTTGTGCCCAGTTGTTCTCGAAGCTACCTTTTCAATAAAGTGCCTTTGCATCTTTTGGATTCCTTGTTTGGACGGTTTTGCTCACTTGACCCATATTCGTACATCTTGGGGATCTTATGGTATGATTTCAGTCGATGTGGAGCACTTCTGCACGACGTTACATTCGAAAAACCGTCTCGTCCCTAATTTTTGCACGCCAGTGGAGCTATCACGTGTGTGAAGAACAAGGTTCAGGCGTGGTTTCTTTGGAGGTAACGTGGCTTTCAAAGGAAAGATGCAGAAGCCGGATTTGAGAGTCATCTTTCTGTATGAATTTAAAATGGGTCATTCTGCATGAATTGTCGCACGAAACGTTTACAGAGCCTTCGGGGAGAATACAGCAACGAACAAACCATTCGTAATGGTTTGTAAAGTTTCGAAGCGGAGATACGGACCTGCAAAGCGAAACACGTGGTCACCGACATGTTGCTGTTTCGGACGATGTTCTGTTACATGTGGTTGAAGCAGACCCTCCCCCCCGAAGAACGTGTCGTGAGATAGCGGCAGAGGTAGGTGTCCACCACACGACAGTGGTTTGGCGTATGGCTGCGCTAGGTAAGGTAAAAAAGCTGGACCTGTGGCTGCCGTATGAGTTGTCAACTCCCCGAACTATGATCTGTTCCGTCGCTTGGATCACTTCCTGTCCGGTAAACAGTTCACGGCAGACAACGAGGTTCAACGAGCAGTTGATGACTTCTTCTGGTGCCACCCACAAGACATTTTTCGTTCCGGGATCGTGGTATTGCTGGACAGATGCCAACTATGTGTAGATGCCGATGGGAGATTATTTTACCTAGGTAAGTTGTCCTACTTTTCCGTTCTCCCCGTCCACGTGTGCTGGTCCTTCGCTGGACATTTCATTCGCAATAACCCAATATATTATAATTATCGTTGCGTTCAATCAATAATTTATGTACCAGATTATTCCATAACACTTACTTACAGCCAATATAATTATATTTAATATGTTAACATTATTTAATGATTAATAAATGAAATCATAGTCAACATACCACAATAATCTCCTGAACGTTAATATAACTTAGGGGCCGCATTCTGAGATCAATGCGACCTCTGTTGCTGCTACTTCGCGATAATCTTCTCTAGCCGTGGTTACAGCGTCATTTCTACAGGGCGAAGTGTAGCATTAATATCCATTGTGATACTGCACTTTGTTTTGATGACCGAAACTGCTGAAAAGGTTTTCTCTCAATAAACGGGGTCCAAAATTTTACCAATAATTTTAGAGTTATATTTCTCTATAATACCCGAAAACTGAGTCAGAGATTTGGATCCGATTATGGATACCAAACTGGCATCGGAAACAAGATCAACAAAGCTTTCATTTTCCTAATGAATTATGCTGCAGGAGTTCAGATCTTCTGTGAAAAGATTAGCGATCCAATTTTCTTTTAATCTTCCGCGACAGTTCGAAACATATTTAGATCTATATTTCCTCTTACATTGACTCCGACCGCCAGAAAAAAACTCGCTGACCGGCGGTTGGGAAACATTCATGTAGACTAAAATATCAACCAGGAATTATGAAGCATTTAATTCTTCCTTCTACAAGTAAAAATGTTTCTAATTTGCTAATGCAGAACGTACTACTAGATGTTCTTATATTTCTCACCAGCAAGTTTTCATATTTAAAAAAAATGCGAACCTATGTGTTTGATGGAGCTCATAGATGTACCTAAGCTTACAGTCCTGTGACGTGCCTGCCCAGCAGGACGCACACGATATAAAGGCAGATATCAGTGAGAACGAACGTCCGCGTACCTCAATTGGTAGAGTGACTTATTCCGGAATGAGGGGACCTGGGTTCGAGCCCCGGTGTGGACAAAAATGTCATAGAAATTTACTTCGTTATAATGGTGCCCGAACTTTCAGGATAGCCCGGCCGTTCAAGATCTCGCAATGGTGTGATGTTCTTTCCACACCGCGAGAGAGGAAAAATAAGAGAATCCCTTCTCCAGCGCTTGGAAAAATAAATGTGTGTGACGTTGCATTCCACACACCAGATTGCTTGGGAGTTCTGAAGTGCACGTTCTACAGCGGATGGCTGCCTGCAACGTTTCATGATCACGGCTGACTCGTGGGCCATGCCCCCGACCTTCTTTCGGAAGGGAAGGGGGAGATGTGACGTGCCTGCCCAGTAAGACGCACATGATATAAAGGTAGATAGCAGTGAGAACGAACGTCCGCGTAGCTCAATTAGTAGAGCGACTTATTCCGGAATGAGGGGACCCGGGTTCTAGCCCTAGCGTGGATAAAAATGACGGAGAAATGTTTTTCTTCGTTATAGTCCTTAAGAAATATTTGCGTAAATTTTGTCAGTTTTAGGAGGTTCTCACTTAAAATATATACCATTAAGATCTCGACCTAAAGATGGGGACATCACTCCTTTAAAATAAATCAGTGTCTAAACCACAGAAGAAGAAATTAGAAAAATCAAAACGGAAAATTCTAAATTAAAGGCAGAAAAATTGCGCTAGTTCTGGTCATTATATCAGATTTAATATTTATCCACACTGGTGGAAAGTTGAAACCCCAAAATTGGAACTCGCGATTTTCCTTTTATTACGCGATGGAACTTTATGTTTTATTTTGAGGGGAATTAAATCAGCTTCGAACAGAAGTAAATTCCAAGTCCTAATCATGAAAGACTCGGTCTTCGTTTGAATTGAAAATACCGATTCATCCTTAAAGACCTTAAGGTAAACTTCGCATTTTGGAGAGCAAGTAATACAAACAGCCTATCTAAATGAAGGCTTCGTGCAGAATGTACCCAAACGAAAGGTCACCCAGATGTGCTTGTTCATTGTTTATTGAAAGCAGTAAGCCATGAATTTAAAGTTCGCGAATGCATCAGAAAGATCAAAGTCGGATCACTGCCTCTAAACTTTTGTTTTCCTAAATCTAATTTTCAGCATCACTGAAGAATTATCTTAGTGTTTATTTAGCATGCCAAATATTTTGCATATGCTGAGTTCACGCACATTATTTCTTTTGCAGTGTGTGCCCATAGCAACTCAAGTACGTTTTACTTATAATACTGTATAAACCTAAAGCAAAATTTATTATGAACTACCCAGACATCCGTAAACCTGCTCTGCGCAGCAAATACACTGCTGGACAATTGCTAAGGACGGATCATAAACGGCTCTATAGCGCATAAAAAAGTAAGTGTAGTTGGATGCCAAATGAAATAAAATAATAACAGAATGCCAGGACATTACAAGAAAGGCAATTTATTGTGCTCTGAAATCCAGAAGGCTTTGGAACGTGTTCAAGGGACAAACAGGCCATTTTGTGCCGAATACGTAAACGTGAAAAAATTGCAATTACCGTCCGCAGGCGTTCCGGCGTAAGATGTCAATACGGGATATGGCCACCATGGAGAGCGATGCAAGATTCCACACGTCGTGTCATGCTTTGCACAACATTATAAGGCAGCTGTTGGGGTAATTTGTCCCATTCCTCTGTCAGTGCACGGATGAGGGTGTCCTTGTTTATTGGAGGGCATTGGCGACCAGCAAGACTCCTCCCCAAAGCATCCCACATATTTTCAATGGGATTCAGATCTGAAGAACGTGCTGGCCATACGAGGCGTTAAATATCCTCGCTCTCAAGACACTCCTGGACAGCAACCGTTCGATGTCATGTTGCGTTGTCGTCCATGAAAATGATTCTATCACCAACAGCACCACGGAACATGCAAACATGAAGTAGCAGAACATCATTAATGTATCGTTGTCCAGTCATAGTCCCAGTTAGAAGCACATAGAGGGACGTAGGGCCGTTGATCATGATGCCAGCCCATACCATGACACTACATGTCGGATATCGGTCCCTTTCCATTATGTTTGCTGGACAATATGCAGTACCACTATCACACCAGATCAGCTGTCGTCGACAATCAGACGATAGACTGTATCTACTCTCATCTGAGAAGAGGACAGCAGACCAGTCGTTATCAGTCCAATTGTGATGTTGATGGCACCATTGCAAACGGGCGGTACGGTGACGTCTGGACAATGGGATGCACACAACAGGACGGCGGGCGTATAGTCCTCCTTCATGCAAACGTCTGGCGAGTTTTTCGGGAGATCCGCTTGCCAGTAGCAGCCATAAACTGATTTGCTACCTCACTAGCTAAGCTGCGCCGGTGTCTTTTTGTTGATAGCACTATGTACCGATCTTCTGCACGTGTCGTACTGCGAACACGACCTCCCCCGTGACGTTTGCTACAGTCTCTATTTGTTTGAAATGATTTCCAAAGCCTTGAAACAACACTGTGGCTGACGTCGAAATCCCTGGCAACATCTGTTATTTTTCGCCCTTCTTCAATCTTGCCAATAATACGGCCACGCGTAAAATCATCTAGGTGATGTCGGGAAGACATACTGAAAATTGCAAGTTCGTCAATTGATTCCTTCCCTTTCAACTTTGCGTTTCAACAACAACGTTCAATACGTGTCAAACCCTTTATATCTCTTATCAGCGCTATGACGTCACGAACAAGTTCGGCAATCCAAAATTTTCATACGCACAACACGTCTTACTGTATCCCGCACTTTTGCTAATTTCCACATTTTCCTGCCTTCCATTTTATGGTTGCTATCGTTGCTATTGTCATCCGTCCTTAACAATTGTCCGGCAGTGTATAATACGGTTGAACCCCACGCAATAAATAGGTCAGGCAGCTTCCTGTGGCATTCTCTACCAGCAACTGTGATGATGAATAAACACAACGAGTTCGATCGGTGGAAGATAGTCGGTGCGAGGAAGACGGGTGCTGCATCTTCGGGACTGCCGAACGTCTAGGATTTGGGTGTACTGCAGTCGCACATATTGTGATTAGGTTCCATATAATAATTTTCGTCTATGTATTTTGGCATTAGTCCTTCTACTTAAGCATGATCAGCTTTTTTCATTCTTTCAGGATCAACTTCTTAAGAAAATATAAACTCAGTGTTTAAAATATTTTGCAGATTGTCTTTTAACCATAGCAGGAAGTGTGAAATTAATGTAGTTTCAACCAGAATGGCGTAAACTATGAAAGCCATTGTTCCATTTCTTGTTTCCTTCTATCCTCATCACAGGGGAAAAGAAAACAGCGCCTTCTACAAGCGGCTGCAGAGGAATGGGTTGTTTAGCAACATTTTTGGATGGCATAGGCTTTATTTTCCACGCACACGCACACAGACATAACACATAAAAGTGCAGGTATTCTTCAGAGAACTAATGGAATTGAAGGAAAACAAATTTTAGTGAGACGCCGTCAAACAACCGTCAGACTTTTTCAAGGGTTAGGATATTATAGATCCTCTTAACAACGTAGTAAAACACGTAAATAGAGATGTACGTATACAAACTACGTACTTTTTTAATATGCTATTCCTCCGCACATATTCTCCTGGGAGTGTTTGACTCATTCTTTTTCATTGTTCACGTGATAATGCACAACGAAATATATCCCTATGATTGCCATCATATGCATTTTAAATATCAATTTAAACTCAAGGAATCCCAGGTAGCACAGCCTTGTAATTTAGCGTAGGCCCAATACTGAGCCACCGTCTTCTATTCCTAAAAGACGGTGGCTCAGTGTTGGGCCTACGTTAAATTACAAGACTGTACTACCTAGGATAGCATTTCCTCATTTAGCAATTTTCAGGATTTTAACGTTCATTTATTGTGCGCCCTTCAAAAACCTTAGTTTGGAGTTCTCTATATTTGCTTGCAAATATCTCACCCATTATTCAGCGGATTAGGTCCAAATTTCAGATTTAAGGTCTCTCATTATCATGGTAATTATTATATTTCTTTGCATCAAGTGATAGTGTTCCTTAAGAGTTTTCTAATGGTACTTTACCTGCGTATAATGCTACCTCACGTTATGTTTACATTGATGTTATCTGGCCAACAGTTCAAAAGTTAAATAAGTGGCTATTTTTTTATCCGTATGCATTACTGATTTCAGTTCTAATGTCTGATAACTGAAAATAATTTAACCCTACCCCCGATTGCACATTGGCCTAAGCGCTGGCTTCTGACCATTCGTCCGAGAGGGTCCGGGTTCGAATCCCAATGAGGCATGGATGTTGGGTTTTTCTTACGATACCGGCTCTCTCCTTTCCCTGGAACCAGTGGTACTAAATTAGGGACGGGCGACTGCTTATAGCCTATCGAGTTCCTCACTGTGGTCTTCATCCCCTCCAGCCCCCTTCCCACTAAAAAAAGAAAATAAAAAGAAAAAAAGGAATTAATACCAGATGAAAGAATGGCGATCGAGAAACATTTTCTTATCCATTTGTCGGACTATTTGTATAACTGAATAGCTTTTCCTGAACACACATGTAAAAAGAAACCTACTTTCTTTTGCATTCCAAATCTAATGGCAATAATGAAAACCAACGATTCGGAGCAACTCTCTCTGAGAGCGGAAACGATATGTTTAATTAAAAGGTATTACTATTTATACCGATTTTACTTATTTGGTTAATCATATTTCCACAGAAATTTTCTTGTTGTTATACATATCATTTTTCCCTTTGAAATAAATTTGATGAAAATGCTGTAAGGGATACAGTGAGAATGGGACTTTATCTTATATATGCTTCAACTGAAGAATAAGTTTGAGATCATTAATTCTGATTGGACGGAACAAAGAAGTTTTAATGAGGAACTTGAGCAATTCAAGAGCGCACCTCTGCTGTGCTCAACCATTGGAAAGGAAATTAAAGTATTGCAAACTTCCGCTAAAGTTTGTAATGCTTTAAGTTTGCAATTTATATCACATCCATCCGTCCACAAAAGAGCAGCTTTTCAGTCTCTTCGATTTCAAGGATATTGTATCAAACAATTCCGCCAGGAGAGAGAAGTGCCCTCACTAAAACACAATGCACTGCAGAAAAGCAATTAAAGCTGAACAAGAACTCATTAAATTTCATGAGAAACTCCAAGTCGTCCCCAAACCGATCCAACACAATAAGCGAATACACATTATGCATTAAAGATCGATATGGTCCATTACACTTCAGGTATCTTTAAAAGTAACTCCATGGATATGCACACTACTTTGTTTTAAAGTCGCTTTAAAATTTAGAAAACAGCCTATATTTAGAATACATTTCATTTCAAAACTAAGTGGCGACTACCCTCAATGTACCACTGTGAGAACACTTTCTGAGTAGCCTCTTAATTCGCACAGCCGTCAAAAACAAGTACACTTTCCATTTTTCATTATTTTATATGCGAAAATGAGATCATTAAAAAACAGCTTAGAATAATGTCATTCCAAAAATAACTAAGCATATGAAAGTGTAAAAGGCATTAACAAAGAAGCACTACGTCCCAAATGATAAGCCAGCTCAACGGAATTTTGCCACCTGTAAGCCAACAGCATTTTTATAAACTTGATGGTAAGTGGTGAAGATTTGTTGTTCGACGCCTTTTGTTCTTACGCAAAACGAATCAATTACCACGCGTTAGCGGAATATTTAAGCACTAAAACGCCAATTTATATTTAAAATTTACATGGAAGGGGTAACAAATGGTATTTAATCATTTTAACTACCAGCATATAACGTGTTGTCAGTCTGCATAAAACTTGACGAAAATATCGTAATTAGTACAGTTCATTTTCATGCAGAAACAATGTACACTGTACTCCAAATCAGTGGTACACTGTTACAAACGTTTGGTAGGTTGCACCAAACAGTAGTGCTACAACAGCTGCACCATTTTGTGAGAAAAGATACACCGTTGTGTGGTGCAAACAAAACAAGCCACCCCGGTGGCGCAATGGTCTCAGCGATGGCCTCTGCTCATTCGTCCGAACGGGGTCCGGGTTCGAATCCCGGTGAAGCATGGATGTTGTGTTTATCTTACGGCACTGGTTCTCTCCCTTTCCTGGAACCAGTGACCCTCAATTAGGGACGGGCGACTTCTTATAGCCCATTGAGTAGCTCACGGTGGTCGTTAAACCTTCAATAAAAAAAAACAAAAAAAAAAAAAAAAAAAAAAGAAAACAATAATATAGTGAAACCTAGCACCATAATGTGGTCCAATCTTGTATTACATCGTGGTGTAAAGTTGCATCGTATTGTTGGGTTTGGTTTGCACCACACAATGGTGTATCTTTTCTCAGAAAGTGGTGCAGCACCACTTTTTGGTGCAACCTACCACAAAATTTTTACCAGTGTACACCGTTCGCTATTATTTCTCCTTCAGGCTATGCTGGAATCATAATGTCGTGGTTGTTGATCACAAAAATCCGATGCATCACGCATTATCGCAAAAATATTGCATAATAAGGTCACTAACAATTGCGTGCAAAGTCTTGGGATACTATCAAATCATGGGAGAAAAAGGGTACCGCAGTTTACCTTATGTGCACTGTCAATTTTAAATTGCTGCCACGGTGGCGCACTGGTCTAAGCGCTGGCTTCTGAGCATTCGCCCGAGATGGGTCCGGGTGTCAACCGCGGAGAGGTATGAATGTTGTGCTTGTATTCCAGCATTGGCTCTATTCCTTCCCTGGAGCCAGTGGCCCTCAACCAGGAACGGGCAACTGTTTATAGCCAATTGAGATTATCCGTGTGGTTATTAAATCCCAAAACAAACAAACACACAAACAATCGATTTCAAATTGCAAATGTCAAAAACATACTTCAATTTTCTGTGGCACTGAAACCATTCCGACACTTTTCTTTGTTTTCTTTTGCTTCGGGGTTTAAAGATTAAAGTAAGCAACCGTTAGGTCTGTAAGCATTCACTAATCCCTTACTGAGGCATCTGATTCCAGGGAAGGGAGAGGGACAATGGAGTAAGGTAAATAAGAGGGTTGTATCGAAAGTAATACAAAAAAACGGCCTAACATTTTGTTATTAACTGAAAAAATTCATGAAAATTGCACATGTTGTAAAGTAACTATCTATACAAAGGTACTACTCAACATAGTCTCCATCACAAGCGATGCATTTGCGCTATCGTTGAACCCAACTCTAGAATCCTCTTTGAAAATATTCAGGTGTGGACTGGTGTTCCCACTTCTTCACAGCGACTTTCACCTCGTCTAGGTCATCAAACCGTTGGCCTCGAAAACTGACCTTCCTTGGACCAAACAGGTGGAAGTCTGATGGCGCCAGCTCTGGGGTGTACTGTGGGTGGGGAACCACCGACCAGCCTAATTTTCTAATCGTCCGATTTGTTGCCAAAGATGTGTGTGGTCTTGCATTGTCATGGTGAATGTGGATCCATTTCAGATTTTACTTAGGTCTCTTCCTCCTTATGGCTTCTCTAAGCTTCTTGAGTGTCTCAATGTACCGCTCTCTGGTCACGGTACAGCCACGTTTCAGAAAGTCAAGGAGAAAGACACTCCTGTCAACCCAAAACACAGCCACCATGATTTTCTGTGCTGATCGCTGGTTCTTCAACTTCTTAGGCCTTGGTGAAGAGGTGTGACGCCATTCCATAGATTGATTCTTCATTTTCGGATCGCAAAGGTACTGCCATTTTTCATCCCCTGTCACCAGATCGGAAAGAAACGTGCCTTCATTGACTTTAAACGCTTCCAGCAGATCAGAGCAGATTTCCGCACTTCTCTACTTCAAATCGGGTGTCAACTGCCGAGGTATGCATTTGCACACACTTTCAGATAACCTAATTCCTCCACCATCTTCTGTGCGGCATTGTGACCACAATCCAGCTGTGCAACAAACTAACTTACGATTGTGACTCGTCTCTCCGCGCAAATCAATTCATCCAGTCACTGACGATTAGTGTCAGTGGTCGCAGATGATGGTCTTCCAATGCGTGATTTGTCTTCAGTGGTGATTTCCCCTTCTTTAAACTTCTTCATCCATCTGTGCACATTGTTCGTGTCAATGATGTCATCTATGTGAACATTATGTAGTCTTCTGTGGATGTCGAACAGCCTACACCCTTACTTCGCCAAGAACTCAATGGGTGGCGCAGTGGTCTAAGGCGCTGGCCTCTGATCATTCGTCCGTAAGGGGTCCGGGTTCGAATCCCGGTCAGGCATGGATGTTGTGTTTGTCTTACGGCACTGGCTCTCTCCCTTCCCTGGAACCAGTGACCCTAAATTAGGGACGGGCGACTGCTTATAGCCCATTGAGTTGCTCACGGTGGTCGTTAAACCTACAACAAAAAAAAAAAAAAGAACTCAATGACGGCACGTTGTTTCTTTTTGGAATCAGTTATTTACCTGCAATGAAGAAGAAGGGCTACTATAGAGGAAGAGTTACTCTACCAAAACATGTGCAATTTGAACGATCTCTGTCAGTTAATAAACATTTATGCTCACTTTTGTATTACTTTCGGTGCTACCCTCGTACAAACCCATGACGTATCAGAGACTGGAGACAGAGATTAGCTGGGACAGAAACTTGCGCCTCTGATGATCCGTCCACTAAGGAGGCAGACATGTTTCCTAATGTGTGTTCGAATTCAACCAAGGGGCGACAAATGTGCAGTACGAAGAAATGGTGACAGCGTAACGCATCTACCCTCAGAAGTGATGCACATGTCCAAATGTAAGTTGTAGAGATAAGCCTTAGTTGTAGAATGTCCAACTCCGGAGAACAAAGATGGGGATTGGAATTTACCCTCAGAAAATTTGGGCTTTTACGCTGTATTGGCCTCCAAACGTCAAAAGAATCTCCTGGCCGTGAGTTTAGAAAAATGTCGGACGGATCTTCCGCACATCTTCTGCAATTAATGAGAATTCTTCCTCCTGCTCTTCAGAACATGTGTTACGCTTCTTCCACACGTCGTCTGGAATTAATCAGAATCGCTTTTACAGAGAGAGAGTTCCATCAAGCATGTTTTGTCGACTGATCTGTAATAACTGGCGATTTCGTGTACCGGACTTTTTCTAGGGGGACGGTGTATATGTGAGGTGCCTACTTCAGACAATCATCTCAAAACAGCTAGTTGCAGCCAAAGTTTTTAATAGGTATCGTTCGAGCGGTAGAATCTTGGACTGAGAACAATCTGGTTTCGAGTTTGGTAACCGGCAAATTTGGGATTCCATGCTATAACACGATATTGAGACAGCGGATATCTTACACCGTAGCAAAGCTTTGCAGAAAATGTTATTTTAAAAACTGAGCATTAGCGATTTGTTCAAAAAGCATCATTATCAACATCCACCTTAGATCGACTCATGATATTGGTCTTCCTGATGTTACTCCAAAGATCCTTGCACTGAAGTCTTCCTGACGTTCTTTCGAAGATCCCTGCACTGAAGTCTTCTTGACGTTCCTCAGAAGATCTCTGCACTGAAATCTCCCTGACGTTCCTCCAAAGATCCCTGCACTGACGTTTTCCTCCTGTCAGTCGGAACTACAGATTTTCTGACTCATCAACTCATTTTCCATGTAGACATCATCAAAGTCTCCTACGGCTTCTATCTCAGAGCACAATGATTCCATGAATGGCATTTTTGGCGCTGTAAATCCAAACTATTGCCGTTTTAGATTATTTACTCTTACACTGGCGTGAAAAAACTAAGGACGAGACGGTTTTTCGAATGCAACGTCGTGTAGTAGTGCTCCACATCGACTCAAATCATACCATAAGATCCCCAAGAAGTAAGAATATGGGACAAGTGAGCAAAACCGTCCAAACAAGGAATCCAAAGGACACAAAGGCACTATATTGAAAAGGTAGCTTCGAGCGCAACTGGACAGAGGACAGAAACATCCATGTGACAGGCGGCTTCCAAAAAACATCCAGTCTTTAGTAGTTGATATGATCACCCCTGACTGCGTTGCAGTATTTACAACGTCTGCCCATGCTGAGGACGAGGTTGTCAAGGAGCTGTTGAATCATCGCGGCACATTCCTCTTGTAGAGCCAATCGCAGCTGCGCAATCGTTGCTGGCGGCTGGTGACGTGCTGCCAAGGGTCTCCCGAGAAGATCCAATACGTCTTCGATTGGATTTAGGTCCAGGGACCTTGCGGGCCAATCCATGCGTTGAATATCTTCACTCTCCAACAGCTCTGTGACAGCCACTGTACGATGAGGTGTAGCGTTGTCGTCCATGAAGAGGAACTCAGAACCCGCAGCACCCCTAAACAAACGCACGTGAGGCAGGAGAACCTCGGTACAATGGGTATAACGAAGTAAATTTCTCCGTCATTTCTGTCCACGCCAGGATTCGAACCCGGATCCCCTCATTCCGGAATAAGTCACTCTACCAATTGAGCTACGCGGACGTTTGTTCTGACTACTATCTGCTTTTATATCGTGTGCGTCCTGCTGGCAGGTACGTCACATCTCCCCCCCCCACCCCGAAAGAGGGCCGGAGGCATGGCCCACGGGTCAGCCGTGATCATGAATCGTTGCTGGCAGCCATCCACTGTAGAACGTGCACTTGAAAACTCCCAGTCAATCTAGTGTGTGGAATGCAACATCACACATTTTTATTTTTCGAAGCGCTGGAGAAGGGATTCTCTGATTTTTCCCAACTCGCGGTGTGGAAAGAACATCACACCAATGCGAGATTTTGAACGGTCGGGTCAACCAGAAAGTTTGGGCACCATTCTAACGAAGTAAATTTCTCCTTCATTTCTGTCCACACCAGGATTCGAACCCGGATCCCCTCATTCCGGAATAAGTCACTCTACCAATTGAGCTACGCGGACGTTTGTTCTGACTACTATCTGCTTTTATGTCGTGTGCGTCCTGCTGGCAGATACGTCAGATAGAGGACACAAGTGACTGAACGTCCTTGGAAGACGTGGAGGTCAGTACGGCTACCAAGCATGATACCGCCCCAAACGAGAACTCTGCCACCTCCAAACCGCTCCCTTTCGATGATGTTGGAGATTGCGTGTTCCCAGCTCTCTCCAGATGTGTATACGTCCAGAATCGTTTGTCAGACTAAATGGGCTCTCACCCGTAAAGCGAACTCGATCCCATTACTGATGTGTCTAGTTCTTGTGTTCCTAGCATCACAGAAACCGCCGTCTCCGATGAGCAGGCGTTAACGGCACACACCGTACTGGTCGTCGTGCAAATAGATCACCTTTGTGCAGCCTCCTGACCACGGTAAAACGCGATAACGGACGCCCAGTTGTTTGTTGCATGTGCCTTGCGATTTCTCCCGCTGTCTTCCGTCTGTCTCTTCTCGCCTGAAGGACAATATACCAGTCGTCCGCCGCGATGGTTGCTCGTGGACGACCAGTGCTGAGCTTTCGGACAGCTGTTCCTGTCATTTGAAATGCTCTCCAAGCTCGTGAAACGATGCTGTGAGCGATCCCGAACTCCTCGGCCACACTAGTCACACTTCGATTTCCTTCCAACTTCCCAATGACGCGACCTCGGGTAAAGTCATCCAGATGTCGTTTACTGGATTGCCTGCTGGCCATATCACACGGTGGCACCAACTCGACGTCGTTCAAACAGATATACACCATGCACCGCCCGTGTACGTTATACCCTTCCGACACTCCCCCATCTACGTCACGCTGCATATATGCGCATACCCTACCGTACCGGACCCTAGTCTATCTCCTGAGTGGTCTTTCGGTCCGTTCTGCCTGCTCGTTCCGCTGTTATGCTAATTTCTCCTCTTCGTCCTTTATGTTTGCACACCAGTGTATTATGATATTTGGAATGGACTTAAATCGATATTGCGCAAAGGTGTTTGCTGATATTCCTGGGATTTTTTTCTCTGATTTTATATTTCTTAGTAATCCTAAGCATACATTTGTCAGTACGCCTTTATGCAGTATACGTGAAGAAAAAGATACGTTGGGAATAGCGTAATATCTATTTCAAGTTCATTCCAAATAGATCGAGATGATAGAAGGGCAAAATAAGGTACCGAAATGTCTACGAAGTAAAAGAATTTATGAGGTCCATGAAGTGAAACATAAGACACTGCCTGACTGTTTAATTCACATTTACATTCAGCCGACCAGTTAGCTAAGTCGTCTGAGACGCTTGACCTTTCGTCTGAGATGGGTCACAGTTCGAGACCAGGATGAGGAATGGGTATTGTGTTTGTCTTACGGATTTGGGTCTATCTCTTCTCTGGAACCATTGGCTCTAAATTGGGAACGGGCAACCGCTTGTAGCCCTTAGAGTGGTACCTTCTAATATTACATTGACTGTAGTACACATAATTTAATCACTGACTTTAAGGAATAAGTTCTACAGCTACAGCGGAACCTAAATATATAACAAAATTTCATTCACCTACCTCTAAAGATTACCAATCTTGATTTGACACCTAGATATCAATCAATAAGGTGACAATTTATTTTCACCTTTACTGACATGTGTGCTTTTCACTACGAAACAGTGCAACAGTGGAACATAATTTATAGGATTAACAGGTTTTTCTTCTGTACCGCTGTTTCTTGAACAACCAGACAGCCGGATGTTCTTTTTCCGTTTGGTTTTGCCTGTCACATTCACCCTTTAAATTATTTGCCATTTTTTAAATATCCCATTCAACGCTCTCTTTAGGTCATCTTGGCTCTGCTTTTCTAGTGAGATTTCAGATTTATGTAGAGGAATTTAAAAAGAGAGTGTCTGACCTCTGGTCTTAATCCGTAAAAGTAGGAAGGTAGGACATTTGGTCTAGAGTACCTGACAGGAAAGTCACACAAAATCGAGGTAGAAAGGGGGAGCAACATGCCATTCTTTTTAACCGTAAGACTACTACCTGGGATCCAACGGCTTGACGTACACATCCGATGCACGGTGGATATTTAGCGATTCGAGAGTTTGCACTTGTTTTGAATTGATCCTGAGACGTTTTCTCAACAGTCCTGAACGTTGTCCAGTAAGCCATTCATGGCCAGCAATACTTCAAGCTTCGTGTTTATAATTCGAAGTTTTAAGCTTTTCTAGCGTTTCAAGCTTCTAACTGTCCGTCTTAGTACATGTTCATGACGGCGCACTCTTCCTTCTGTGGCTTCCTTGAAAACTTCTGTTGCTTTAACCTTTGCTCTTGTCCCTTCACTTCAAAATATATATTTTACTGGTAAGACATTTCATCCACTTCAGTACCTTCAGTTTCACAACAGTAAGTTCCTTATGAATAAGCCAAGCCGTTGGTCAAATCTCATCACCGTCGGTTTCAGTCTTAAACAGTTTTTTAAATGTTACTGGCAACAATTCCATGACATCCTAGGAACCTATATAACGTAATTGTCTTTCCGCTGTAGCTGTAGAACTTATTCCTTAAAGTCAGTGATTAAATTATGTGTACTACAGTCAATGTAATATTAGAAGGTACCCATAGGCATTCAAGAAAGAGGTCCAAATTTCTACTTACAAATACGTTTTTGTGCTTGCATGTTGTTTACTTCACCCTCATATCCGGTTCATTAGGGTAGTCAATACAATAGCAGATTTTAACATCACAGTGTAACAGCAATCAACAGCACGTCTTTTAGCTCTATCAGCAATAATATCAATCCCCCAAAGCAACCACTGCATCGAATTTTTTCTAACGTTCTTATCAGGACGTCACTCTCGATTCGACCCCAGACTGTTGCCAACGTTATTTTTGTTTGAGGGAAAAGACATAACGTTAAGGTTTGAAAATGTCTAAGAGAAGAAACTCAAATTTACATAGAAAAAGAAACTCAAAAGGAAAGTTAAAATAGAATACACGTTACACCTTTTTCTTTTGATATTAACACAAATAGCCTTTTAATCGACTGGAAAGAATTAACTCAATTCATCAACTACAGCAAACTGATGTTAATACAGCTCCATTGCCGGATGATATCTCTCCGAAAAGTCTAAAACCCAATTGTTTTTATATTTTAACACCATTACTGCACATATATAATAACGCTTTACTCTCTGGTATTTTTCCTGATGCATTTAAAATTGCCAAAACTACCCCAACTTTTAAAAAGAGTACTTCTTCAGATAATAATAATTATAGACCCATTTCTAAATTATACATTTTTTGTAAAATCTTTGAAAAATTAATATTTACTAGACTATACTCATTTATCAGTAAATTTGACATACTTAATATTAATCAGTTTGGCTTTTTACCCAACTCTTCTTGAGAAATTGCCGCATTACTTTTAAAAAATAAAATACAACACAACTTACAGTACAACAAGTATTCCTATGTCTTTTTATGGACTTATCAAAGGCGTTTGATACTATTAACCATACAATATTGTTACAAAAATTATTCACTTATGGCATCAGGGGAATATGTTGGGATCTATTCAAATCCTATTTCCTTAATAGGAAGCAATACATAGAAATGGGCTCTGTTCAATGAAAACTCAAATGATAAATATGGGGATGCCCCAGATATCTGTTTTTGCGCCTTTACTATTCAATATCTATATTAATGATTTTTGTTTGCTTTTTCCGAATATTGATTCCATTTTATATGATAATGACACAACTGTTTTACTCTATGGTGACAGTATTCTTACATTAACCGAACAACAGCAAAGACAATTTATTTCAATTCCTAATTGGTTGGATTCTAATTATTTAGTTATAAACATGACTAAAACAAAAATTGCGATATTTTCTTGTTCTGGTCCGGATCAATCATTACTGAATAACATTTATTTAAAGGATACTCCAGTTCCAATTGTGAAAAATTATAATTACTTGTGTGTAGTGTTCCAAAGCAACTTAAATTGGAATCAACACATTGATTATCCATTGGGTAAAATTGCAAGAAATATGGGGGTGATTGCGAATAAAATGTTTAATTTAAACCTCCGATTGATGATACTCCTGTATTACACCTTAATTCAATCTCATCTGCATTACTGTATTTGGGTTTGCAGCATGACAACAAATTACAACTTAAATAAATTACAGCGACTCCAAATCAGATTTTTCAGACTGTTGGAAATTAAAATTGTTGGCACTTCTTACTGTAATTTTGTTGTTCCACATAAATGGACTCGGAGTAGTTTCAATATTCTTAATATTAGACAATTGCATCTTTGTAGCATCGGTAAGTTGGTGTTTAAAAGAATTAAAAACATTAATTATTCAAACATAATATTTTTATATCTGATTTTTTACTCATACTTATTCTACTAGATTTAGAACAAATTTAATTCCTTCCTTCCAGGGGTAGATAAATATTCTGAAATCTGGTGGCCAGACATTGGACCAGTGGTGGTGGTGGTGGGGGTGAATTATAATATCAAAGCCATGTACATATCTGTGTCCAAAAATAATGATTTCCCCTTTCACATTGAGCTTTTAGCTTATCGTTCCTGCGGAAAAGAAAAAAGACCCAACAAACAACTATACTCACTCATTTTTTTTTTTTTGGGGGGGGGGGCGAAAATCCTTGAATTACCGTAATTTTCGTCGTATTATTTGCAGACCCTGGGATTCCCACATTTTGTTTTTATCTTCGCAGACCTGCCAACCTCTCAGAACCAAAAAACTTAACACTCAGATAGAAAAATCGTAACACGAGGCATGCTGATAATTTCTGAAGCCTATTTCAGCAATATAAACTTTCGATGAGAATGTAGGGATTTTTTCTCTAAATCAAAATTTTATTGAGAAACTAATTAAATCTAATCTGCAAACACTTTTATGTTTTTAATTTAAAAAAAAATTACTATTATGGGATAAATCCTCACTCCGCCTAACTTCCGTTTTCGGAAATTTTGTGAGGCGGAAAACTTGCATCTTAGGAGGTCTGCAAGATGGTTAAATCGGGTTCTGGAGATGTCGGTTTTGTCTGCAGGACCAAAATAAATCTGCGATGTGCATCGGCCGTCGCCGCGATTCTGCTAGGAGGATTAGTAGAAAATGAATCTGCGATTTACGTCGCCGCAATTCTTCTTCGGGGGTGCGTAAAAAATAAATTTGCGATGAACGTCGCCGCGATTCTTCTACGGGGATGAGTACAAAATAATTCTGCGAGGTACGTCTGCCGTCGACACTATTCTGCTACGGGGATGAGTACAAAATAAACCTACGGTGTACGTCAACCGTCGCCGCGATTCTGCAACGGGAATGAGTATAAAATAATTCTGCGAGGTACATCGTCCTTCACGAGAAAAAAAATTACGATTACGGAAGAAATCCTCACTCCGTCTAACTTCCGTTTCCGGAAATTTTGAAAGGCGGAAAACTTGCATCTATGATAGGGAGTCTGCAAGATGGTTTGATAGGGTTCTTGGGATGTCATTCTTGTCTGCAGGACCAAGATAAATCTGCGGCGTACGTCGCCTGTCGCCGCGATTCTGCTTCAAGGCTTCTGTCTAAAAAAGGGAAAAAATTGGGAAAAACATGACTAATTAAAAAAAATCGTATTTTTGGCTGAAACATCGTTTTAGCGTATTGCAGCATGATTTATCGTACTAAATACGATACAATCGTAACAGTTGGCAGGTCTGTCTTCGTATAACCTGTCCTGGCTATAATCCGTAGTGCGTGACATTCAGAAAAAAAATCGCCGCATAATCAGCACATCACAAATGTTTATCCGGAAGCAGAATTTCCGACATAAGGACCCCTGAGTCCAAAGAAGAAAAAAAAACGATCTTATGAAATAAAGAAATCAATTTTTAAAGGTAACTTTTTTAATTTATTTTTGTTTCCGAACATAAATAAGGCTTAGTAGTAATTAAATTTTGTGCTCTATGGCATCCATACAGCACAAAAAAATTAATCACATCGATGCAGTTCTAGAGTATTGCATTACTGATACAGAATAATTACTAGAAATATCTATATACTCGCCTGTAAGTCGAAAGTTTTTGGAAGAAATCCTGTTTTCAAAGTTACGTGAGTCGGCTTACACACAGGTTAGTAAAAAAAGAGGGCCGGACTTCCGTGAATTCTCCCGTGGAATTTGCCAGCGGGTTTGTTTACGTTTTAGGGCGCGGTTTTTTGTGTATCACCGCACGCTAGTTTTCTGACCTTTTAAAAACTATCGCGTAATGACACGATCATATCCTCAGTTGTGACCCTCACTTGAAGTTTAAATTCGTCAGTGTAACTGAAACGTTGCCTTTCCAAGACATCATAAATAGCGATGAAGGATAGTATCAGCAGCAAAGACGTTCAAAATGGCGAAGAATAAACACAAGCAGACAGCGCATACGATATCGTAAACATGGGATAAACAGCAAAAACGTTTTTTTCTAATCGGCTGTTATCTGAATCAGCGTATAATCATTAGAACCTAAGCTTTTAACTTCTTTTTGGCAGATAATCCGCGGATAATAAGACGAAAATTACGGTGCATGTGTTTCAGTGATGTTTTCCATGGTGTTCCAGGCAATTTTTTGGTCGCCCTAGGCGACCAAGCGACCGCATTTTCAGACCTCTGCTTCATTTCTTAATACGGAACGGGAATGGACAATGATTAACTATTCAGGGCCACTAATCTGGAATAGTTTGCCTCCCGTTTTGACTTCGTTAATTAATATCAATCTATTCAAACAAAAATTAAAACATTTTTTACTAACATTAACATTTAATAATGTTGGATAATCCCATTGATTATCATGCTGTATGGGTACGATTTTATTTTTATGCTTGATTTTATTGGGTTGTCGGAAAAGTCATGACGTATTTTAGCCATGTTTTGCAAAGGTCATTTATTGATAGATAGAACAAAGATCAATCAATGATATAATGCCAGTTTTGTTCGATAACCTTTTGCCATCTGTCAGTGAGATGCAGAATGCCTCGTTCATAGAAGGACCTGTCTTCCGTGGCGAAAAACGGAACAAGGTGCTGATTTACAGCCTCATCTGAATTGAACGTTATACCACGCAAGGACTGTTAAAGAGAGCGAAACAAGTGGAAGTCTGACGGCTCAAGGTCAGGCTAGAATGCTGGGCGTGACAACTCATCCCACCCAAGCTCCAATAATTTTTGGCGCGTGATCAAACTTGTGTGTGGTCTCGCGTTGTCGTGATGGAACACAACATCTTTACGATGAACGAGCTCTGGACGTTTTGAATGATGGATTCGTTCAAACTGTCCAATTGTCGACAGTACACATTCGAATTGATTGTTTGGTTCCGTGGTAGGAGCTCGAAAAACACAACACCTTTAAAATCACACCACACTGAGACCAGAACCTTCCGCTGATGAATGTCTACTTTGGATGTCGTTTGAGGCAAAGCAGCACGTCAG
Organism: Macrothele yani; assembly: GCA_039090855.1. Taxonomy (NCBI): domain Eukaryota; kingdom Metazoa; phylum Arthropoda; class Arachnida; order Araneae; family Macrothelidae; genus Macrothele; species Macrothele yani. Next base: position 85,260,618 of record CM077030.1, read on the forward strand.
GACCAAGACCGTTTGCGCAGCACATTGTTCTACACAATTCACTTTTCGTCACCAGTTATCAGTCGCTTCAAAAAGGATCGTTTTCCTCACGTTTAATGAGCATATCGCACATGTTTATACGCGCCGTCAATTGAGCTTCTTTGATTTCATGAGGAACCCACACAACGAGTTTGCTTACGTATCCCAGCTTCTTCAGGTGGTCGTGAACGCTTGAATGATGGATGCGCAATGTGTTTGCAATCTCTCGTGACGTGTAACTTGGGTTTGACTCGATCAATGCCTTGATGTGGTCGTCATCAACCTCAGTTGGCCTTCCAGACCGAGGAGCATCGTTGAGGTCAAAATCACCAGCACAGAATATTGCGAACCACCGCTGGCACTGACTTTCTTGTAGAGCATTATCACCGTACACTTTACGCAACTTTTCACATGCTTGACGCGCGTTCTTTCCTTTACTGAAGTAAAACAGTAAAATATGGCGAAAATGCACAGTTTGATCTTCCATCTTCAACTTGATATCAAATCTTCGAAAATCAATCAAATCGCTCACTATTCCTTTTAGACTGCAGCTAGAACTGGCACCTGTCGAATGCCATAGCGATAACAGAGCTGCGCATGCCTCTAGTACTTTCAAAACCGCCTAACCGCCTTCGGGTGCTAAAATACGTCATGACGTTTCCGACAACCCAATATATTGGTTTGACTTGGCTTAGCTTTTTGTTCTTGTTTTCTGTTTCTTTGTTTCTTCTGGGGAGTCGGGGCTCGTCAGTCCTTCTTGGCCTTTACTCTCTGCATTCCAGTTGTTGCAGAAGACATTGATTGTCAAGATGTGAAATTTAATTAATCTAGTATACTGCCGGACAATTGCTAAGGACGGATGACAATAGCAACGATAGCAGCCATAAAATGGAAGCCAGGAAAATGTGGAAATTAGCATAAGTGCGAGTACAGTAAGACGTGTTGTGCGTATGCAAATTTTGGATTGCCGAACTTGTTCGTGACGTCATAGCGCTGATAAGAGATATAAAGGATTTGACGCGAATTGAATGTTGTTGTTCAAACGCAAAGTTGAAAGGGAAAGAATCAATTGACGAACTTGAAATTTTCAGTATGTCTTCCCGACATCACCTAAATGATTTTACGCGTGGCCGTAGTATTGGCAAGATTGAAGAAGGGCGAAAAATAACAGATGATGCCAGGGAGTTCGACGTCAGCCACAGTGTTGTTTCAAGGCTTTGGAAATCATTTCAAACAAATGGAGAGTGTAGCAAACGTCACGGGGATGTCGTGTTCACAGTACGACACCCACAGAAGATCGGTACATAGTGCTATCAACAAAAAGATACCGGCGCAGCACAGCTAGTGAGGTAGTAAATCAGTTTATGGCTGCTACTGGCAAGCAGATCTCCCGAAAAACTGTCGCCAGACGTTTGCATGAAGGAGGACTATATGCCCGCCGTCCTGTTGTGTGCATCCCATTGCCCAGCCGTCACCGTACCGCCTGTTTGCAATGGTATCATCAACATCGCAATTGGACTGATAACGACTGGTCTGCTGTCCTCTTCTCAGATGACAGTAAATACAGTCTATCGTCTGATTGTCGACGACAACTGATCTGGCGTGATAGTGGTACTGCATATTGTCCAGCAAACATACAGGAAAGGGGCCGATATCCGACATGTAGTGTCATGGTATGGGCTGGCATCATGATCAATGGTCGTACATCCCTCTATGTGCTTCCAACTGGGACTATGACTGGCCAACGATACATTAATGATGTTCTGCTACCTCATGTTCGCATGTTCCGTGGTGCTGTCGGAGATAGATTCATTTTCATAGACGACCACGCAACATGTCATCGAACAGTCGCTGTCCAGGAGTGTCTTGAGAGCGAGGATATTCAACGCCTCGTATGGCCAGCACGTTCTCCAGATCTGAATCTCATTGAAAATGTGTGGGATGCTTTGGGGAGGAGTCTTGCTGGTCGCCTATGCCCTCCAATAAGCAAGGATACCCTCATCCGTGCACTGACAGAGGAATGGGATAAATTACCCCAACAGCTGCTTGATAATGTTGTGCAAAGCATGACACGACGTGTGGAATCTTGCATCGCCCTCCATGGTGGCCATATCCCGTATTGACATCTTACGCCGGAAAGCCTGCGGACGGTAATTGCATTTTTTTTCACGTTTACGTATTCTGCACAAAATGGCATTTTTGTCCCTTGAACACGTTCCAAATCCTTCTGGATTTCAGAGCACAATAAATTGTCTTTGTTGTAATGTCCTGGCATTCTGACATTATTTTATTTCACTTGGCATCCAACCACACTTACTTTTTTATGCGCTATTTAGCCGTTTATGATCCGTCCTTAGCAATTGTCCAGCAGTGTATAACGATTACGCATGAATTCTGTAACAACTAAATAGCATTAATAATAAAAAACAACAACTCGGTGTTAGCAAATGGGCTGAAGTCAGCTCGAACGAGTTCGCTGTCTAAAAGGGATGAACGCGGCTGGAACGAGAGGACCTGTGTATCACGGAACGTTACTTTTCCCTCAGCTGTTTTATTGAAAATGGTCATTAAAGAGAATATTTTATACTATTCCTTTCTAACTCATTACCTGCTAAAAGCGATATAACAATGAGGAGAAACCCAGGAAACGAGAGAGAAGATGTTTGTATCACTTGTTCGTATCACGATACCCATGTCAAGGAGACTAGCCTTTCCCTGCCATGCATTGAGTCATGGAGCAAAGGTAAATGGACTAGAAGGAGCGCTTATGATTATTAACAGTTTAATGGTCTGTACTGTTGAGATGAGAAGGGCGAAGGAATATTCCTGCCTCAGCTTTTGTAAAACCCTGCGTTATTTTAACTATTTCTGTTTGAAGAGCGCAGGAAATTTTAGGGATCATTTGGTTCAGGTACATCGGCCTCTTAAAGAATTAATTTTATCTTCGCCTTTCGTTGTAGAATAGTATGTAAATCACAGATATTTACTAAAATCAGCCTCAAAGTAATGTCTCGTCCCTCATAATATTTTTATTTGCAGCAACAAAAATGTGAAACTCGGTGGCAAAATACTTGGACTTATAGTGCTGGTTAATTCAAAGTATTGTCCATTACTTTCTATACATTTCCGCGATCTTTGAACTCATTGGTAAAATCCATTTCGGAAACATTCCTGAGGCTGTCATTCCACCTATGAATTCACAGCCAGTTTAACGTCTTTCACATAGTCGAAACTTTCCCCACAAAGGTGTTTTTCAAAGGGGAAAACAGGAGAAACTCTATTGGAGCTAAATCAGGACGGTAAGGGGGTTCGGGCATCACCGCCCACCTCATTTTGGCAATAGCCTGTGAAGTCTCCTTTGAGATGTGGGGACGTGCATCATCATGGTGTAAAACAGCACTATGAAAGGAATGTCAAGTCTTTTCCTTCTGATAGCTTCCTTAAGGTCTTTCAATGTCTGCACATAGTTATTCCTTAAGGTCTTTCAATGTCTGCACATAGTTATTCCTTAAGGTCTTTCATTGTCTGCACATAGTTATTCCTTAAGGTCTTTCAATGTCTGCACATAGTGAGCACTGTTTATTGTTGCAACTTCTGGAGGGTGACACGACGACCAGCTGTGATGAGGTATTTCACTCATTGCCTGTTGGAATCTATCACTGCATTTGCGGGTCTTACACTCCGTTTCTTGTTCAACACTGTACTTTCTCCCTTTCGAAACCTCTTTATTAGTATTCAGAAATTATTAATATCGATTGTGGAAGCTCCATACACCGCCAGGAGTCTTCTGTGGATTTTTGAAGCCTCACATCCCTCTTTTTTCCAAGAATTCAGTTAGGGCTCGCTGCTTTGCTCTTTCATTCATGATCTTTATTTCTGATTCTGAAAACAAATTGTTCCAAAAGTTATTAAGGAGGAAGCATTACTTTCAGGATGCCCTTATTGTAGATTTTCTCAACCATTTTATTACAACATTATGGATATTAACAACGATAGATTAACTTAGTGGTGGCACGGAACACTAATTTTAGATATTTAAAACTTCTTCTTGGATATTGTTATCTATGATTCGCTTTCATGATTATCATCATGATCAGGAATTTCCACTACTAAGTGGATTTCCTCGATCATATAGTTCAGCTGGAGTCTTCCTTCACTTCTCTCTATCAAAGACCATCACTTCCTCCAGTCCATTATTTTTTTAAACTTGATTTAATCTCCTCTATCCACTTTTTCCTTGGTCTTCCTCTTTCCTGGAGCCTCCAACTCCATCAGAAGTTTAGGAAGTCTCTCTGATTACATTCTCCTTACATGGTCGAACCATTGTAATCTCCGCATCTCAATAGTTTGAAGAATGTCTACTTTTACATCCATAGTATCTCGAATTTTTGTATTACGCACTTTTTCACATCTGCATTTTCTTTCAGAACGCCTTCAAAAATCCGTCTATCTAGCCAATATCTTTGTTGATATCTTTCATTCAGCGTCCACGTCTCCGCACCATATAAAATGATACTCTGTACAATCGCAGAAAAAATGTGTCTTTTTTCTCTTGGAAAGACATCGCTGCTCCAAAGAACAGGATTCAAAACCTAAATAGCTAGCTTTCCTGCCCTCCGCAATTCTCTTTCAGAGTTCTTTAATTTCATCACATTTATTCTGGTAATACCTCTCTTCCATCATTGATTGCTAAAAAATTATTTTTAGCCTATTTCCTAAATTTTTTTTGCGAACATTTATCACCTTTCATGAACACTATTGCGTCGTTTAAAACGACTTACTGTTACTGGATGCATACCATTATAAATAAAGAATGGGCTTATTGATGATAATTGGTGTACGCCAACTTTCAGGAAAAATTGACCTGTCTGACCTATGATACTTCTCAACCATTTGTAGTAATCTGAGATATCGATCGAACATGTTTGTCACAATCTTCTCCCGCCGGAAAATCCGTACTTTCTGCCTGGGTACTTAATCCCATGGTTCCTGTAGATCTATAACATCACATGCAAAGGAAGTTTACCCTTACTGCACTACTTCCCTACGTTATCTCATAGCAGTTAGGCCATGCGCCATGAATACATCTTTCTGCCATAAATCTAGGCTGTCCTTCTGCTAACTTCATCTGTCATTTCAGTCTCTTACCCAATATTTCTGGCAGTGAGGTATGTGAAAAATAGTTATTTTATGCAGATCTTCTTATTCATGATATGTTTTGAATGAACACAAATAAAATTAAATTTACGTCACGTTTTGCATCATTCTTAGCTTGCTTGACACCCTCATTTTGTAGCTCATGCGTAATGTCCACCGAGCTCCCGAGAACCCTATTTTGGGAACTAGTAACTCCGAAGTAACAGCTCCTTCAATTAATAACCACAGAATTTAAGTACACGTCAGAACAATATGCACGTGTATTAGAACTTCTGAAAACTTACAAGCTTATTTCTATTTTTAATTTTTCAGCCGCCAAAGATACCGGAACGACCAGGTCCATTCTTAATTGCCATTAATTGGGCTTGGATTCCAAATGACGACTCTCTTTTCTAAACAAGTAAATCTTACAGAAAGACAGCGTAAACACTTAAATTGACTACAGAAGGAGACTAAACGTTGAAAATGTAACGAGGAGTGAAATTAAAAGTCATACTGCTTTTTAGTTTCGGAGTTTGATTAATACTGTTAGTTCTCAAGCCGTAAGAAATCATCCGTCCCTATTTTAAACCTTTTTAAGCGGCCGATGTACCTGAATCAAACGGCACCCAAAATTTACTAAGCTTCCCTAACAGAAATGTCCATAGCGATCGGGTTTAACAAAAAACTACGGCGAAACAATTTATTTCCCGTTTACCTGCTATTTACCTGTCACAGCTGCTCGTGTATAATATACCCTGCTAGTTCTTTTTTCTAGCACTTTCTTTTAGTCCTCTTCTCTAGAGCTCTCTTCTATTCTGCTCCATGACCAAAGGAATGAAGTGCTTGCTTCTTTCCAGTATCATGGAGTCAGTGTTTAGTCCGCGTGACACGGACATCATACCACTAGGCAGAGAAATAAGTTACTCATTTATCTTCTCTCTTCTTTTTTTGGTTCGTCGCCATTGATATAGAGCCCTTTTAGCAAGTAATCAGACAGAAGGGATTTGTGTTAATCATTCCCCTAAATGATTACTTTGAATAACACAGTTAAGGGAAAGGCAATACTACCTAGTTCTCAGATTCACTCCTTCCAGTTGAGTTCTATCCACTTCTTAGACAGAAAATATATTTCTTAGACCTGATTTCAGCTCGTTATTCTAACCCCGAGTTAATTCGTTCCAGCCGGTTAAATATGTAGTTAATGTCACTGGTTCTTGGAATGGAAAAAACCAGAGCGTTATCATAAACACACCACCCATGAACTCAAACTAGGACGATGAACCAGAATCCCACGCTCTTTTTACGGCAACATTATTCGATGCATTTGATCACTCGGGAACCGCTACGACTTAGAGAGAACACCAGTGCAGCATAGAATACAACTTGGAGATCATTTAGTGGGGGACAAGGAATGAATGGTAATGATGTTATTCTTTGGCCATTGAATCATGGCAAGCCGCCCAACTGGTCGTTAGAACCGTACATTTCTGGCTAGTTGTCCAACTTGTTTGCTGGTTCGAGTTCCGAATGAACTAGTGTGCTTTTCTTACGGAGCTAGTTCTGTCCTTTCCATGACTACACATACACAAAGAGTTATGGCAGCTCATTTAATGCCCTACCAATGCCCCTGATCCTGACAACTTGCTGATAGGGTTTTGGCATAGACGTTACATACCATTTCGCCCCTATGAAACACGGCCGCGATAGGAGTCACTGTTAGTTTCAGTTTCTTCTGCACATACTCGGTACAGTTTAGTTCCAAATTTCTAAGCCGTAAACTGTGATGAAACCTACTGTAGGTTAGTAAAGCCATATCTAAACATTGCCTGCACAGTGGCTCAAAGAAAAAAGTTGTCAAATTAAGCCGTCGTTTTTAAGAAAGAACAGTTCTGTGAAATTGCACTTAGTCTGATAAAATCTTTCAATTTGGGTCAGAAACCTTTCAGTATTGTTGTACCAGTTTTTCTCAGTGATGGAATGTTTGAAAATAGCATTGCTAGATAAAAAAAATAAACAAACCACATTAATACTAAAAAAGAAGACCTTCAGGGCCATGCTGCTATAAAGTGAAGCCTCTCTAAAGACCAAGGAATTCGGCCATCCTCCACGGAGTACACTTTTCTTATAATACACTAAAAATACGTTTCACCAAGATCGTGTCAAAAGCATATCCGAGACATTCTCTATAATTGACAAATCTGAGGATCGGGCTTGCTTAACACTTTGTGGACATTCTTCGATGCATTTGCATTATAAGGATGGGCATTGTCTTGCTGACATAATGCGTTGCTCAATGTTCCTACCAACGGTATCGCAAAGTGTTCGAAGATTTCTTGAATATACTGACGAGCCATCAAATTTCCTGTAATGAACACTAAACTGGAGCTTGAATGATAGGATATAGTACTCCAAATCATTATGCTCAATGTTCAGATGTGGCATCATTCATTGACATTATCTGAGTCGATGGTTTGACCACAGTCGCACTACACGTGTATCTGCGACTATCTGGGTGAACGCTGAAACGAGATTCATCGTTGGACTGTACACGACGCCATTATTCAACCCAAGTTGCTCCCGGGAACGGCGTCACTCCGTGCGCGGACGAAGGTGGGGAGATGACTCGATGGACAATATGCGTGCAAATTCCATGTGATATAGGATCTGATCTTCGGCATCATCGTTGCTCTCATGTCTTATAACGAAGTAAATTTCTCCGTCATTTCTGTCCACGCCAGGATTCGAACCCGGATCCCCTCATTCCGGAATAAGTCACTCTACCAATTGAGCTACGCGGACGTTTTATTCTGATTCCTATCTGGCTTTATGTCGTGTGCGTCCTTCTGGCAGGTACGTCACATCTCCTGGTACGTTACATCATCTCCCCCTTACTTTTTTTTTCGAAGTGCTGGAGAAGGGATTCTCTTATTTTTCCCATCTCGCGGTGTGGAAAGAACATCACACCAATGCGAGATTTTGAACGGTTGGGTCATCCGGATAGTTCGGGCGCCATTATAACGAAGTAAATTTCTCCGTCATTTCTGTCCACGCCAGGATTCGAACCCCGATCCCCTCATTCCGGAATAAGTCACTCTACCAATTGAGCTACGCGGACGTTTTATTCTGATTCCTATCTGCCTTTATGTCGTGTGCGTCCTTCTGGCAGGTACGTCACATCTCCTGGTACGTTACAGTCTGATATCAAGGCTAGCGGTTCTCTAAGAGCCATTCGTCAGATTAAATGGTTATCCCGTCCAGTATTTACCCTACACCGATCACGTTCAAACCTACAGCTTTGCATACCTTCTCCCATTCACCGTGCAAAGTACCCATGGGTTGTAGCATTGCGATGGCTAAAATGTGACGCAATATGCTGAGTAAACAAGATGGCTTCGTATAAAATAACAATGCGTCCTCTTTTGAAGTTTTTTTAGCTGGTTATAATCATGGCGATGTGGCGGATTCACGGCATGGTACGTGTGATGGTTTTCCTCCTGGAGTCACTTTTCAACAATCTGTGGTAAAGACACGTCGAACTCTTACTCGGTTGTCATTGCATTCGTACTGTTCTATCAGCTTCAGCTTTTACCGTATGGGTTCGGAAGTAGAATCATTGCAAATGTACAGCCTTACCCTTCGATTTGCACGCAAATCGCATCACTACTTCCTGGTGTTGCAAACGTTTTTGTTAGCAGAGTCTGTTAAATAACAGTAAATGTGCAAATCCATCTCAACTAAATACTATCGCAATCACTATGTTCCTGATACCACCCTGACTCTAGTTGCCAAAAATGAATTTATGGTTTCAAATGTGCAAACCCATGCCAACAAAATACTTCCAATATTACTTATGTTCCTGTTACCACTCTGCTCTCTCGTTGCCAAACATGTCAGTTTATGGTTTCTTAAAATTTTTGTTGCAGTGCCTACGGTTTATATGACATAAATTGCTTGAAATCGCCTTTCTTGTGGTCTTCTGTTCAATTTCGAATTTTCCGATACCATGTGTTTCGTGATTTCTCGTGTTGTATTATAAGTTGAGCTTCGTTTGTGACAGTTATGCTTTTCCTGGAGTAAATTCTTCCCACTGATTTGTTGGAAATAGGTTTTGCCGTTCCTACATCGTGCTCCCGGATGACAGGAAAGCAACGTATTCACTATGACGAGATGATACCCATTTCGCCATGTTCCAGCAAACATTTCTGCCTAATAACTTAAATTTTTACCATTGTGTTTGTCTATTGTACATTGGAAACCCACGTTGAGTTTTCGAACTGAGTCTGCGGTTCATTAGAGAAATATATCTGCAATCTTACAGATACAGGCAATATTTTTATTCTTCGATGGTCGGTCAAATTGTCCTGCCTGCCCGTGTTCACCGTCCGTTTCAAATATTCCAGCAATATAATTCAGTGAATAGTCTATTCTTTTTCTTCCTGTTTGACGCATTTTTAATTATGAAATACCATAAGACCATTAAATTATGGGTACACATATGCATTTAAACACTTGCACGTTTGAGCAAGAAGTGCACAAGTGGGAATATAGGATAAATGTATGCTTGTGCACGCGGAATTATTCACTGCCTGACAGAGAAAATGCCACGCCATGAATGAATGTCCGAAAACAGACCAATATGCATACACAAATAGTAAAGTAGGTGCTGAACAAATGATTTAATTGTCAGATACACTATATATACTCCAGAGGCCGAATATACAGGATGATGCATAAGGAGTGTGGCCTCCATTTTGGGCGATACAGCGTTGAAACAGACGTGCTATCGAGGCTATGAGAGTCAGAACAGGGTCATAGGGTATCGTGGAGCATGTGGTGTTGATCCGAGTCCACAGTTCATCTTCATTGTGTAGGGGTGGGAAGGTACTCAACCGACGTCCAATCGTGTCCCTCAGATGCTCGATGAGCGAGGGGTCGGGGAATTGTTTTGGTTCCGGAAGCATCCGAACACCGTGTAAAGCATTCATGCTGATCCGAGTGGTATGCGACAAAAACAGCAACGAAAAGTGTAAGGCAGCATAAACAGCAACGAAAAGTGTAAAGCATTCATGCTGATCCGAGTGGTATCCTCTTGAAAAAGAGCATTTGATATGCCATGCGGATACGTTAGTGCCACGGCCCGCAGCACCTCGTCAACTTAGCGGCGTGTCGCCAATGTGTCCGTAATGCATACCAGCGGCGAGCGGGTGTTAGCGCTGATAGTATCTCACACGATGATTCCACGTTGCCGGGTCGTGTGGCGCTCCACAATGGTGGAGGAATCCGCCCGTTGGCCACGTCACCTACAGACTCTCACACGGCGATCATCCGTGGTGAGACAGAACCGCGAGTCTTCGTTGTACACTGTTTCATTCGGCACCCCACGCTGCTCTGGAGCGACACCACGCTAAGCGGTGACGACGATGGCTCACTATTAAGGGTAGCCTTCGCAACGGATGGCTGGACAGCAAACCAGACGCAGCCAATCGGCGCTACAGCGTCCGCGCCGATTTCGGAGCATCCAAGACTCCCCGTACTCTCCGTACTCGCCGCAAAATGTCACCCGTTGTGGTCTGTGGGGTCATCTACGGCATGACTTCTAATGGGATGATCGGTGCTCTCAGACTCCGTCTCCGTGCTCCGGTCCCCCGATGTTGCACAGATCCTTCCTGGGACAACTGTATGCAAATGCGACCGACGGTTGTGTAATCACTTTGCGTTTCTTCCGCAATACGACGCAAGGACAATCCGGCAGAACGAAGGCCTACTATGACACCTCTCGGAAACTCATGCGTTTGGCGAAATAGCGAACGACTTCGGCTTAACGGCATTGGAACCCCTTGTTCGTTCTCCAGATAGGGTTACAGCAGAACCACTAACATTTGGCGGCTATAACGACATCTCGATTGATGGCCTCGCGTGGTGGTTGTCTGGTTATATCCCGCGCGCCGATCGTACGTGCGTGTACTCACCCCGCAATTTGCATGGTGCTACGCTTACGTCTTTATGGTGTGGCTTTTTCTCTGTCAGACAGTGTATTTGTCGTTAAAAAATCCATTTGTCTTTTTCATGTTTTATTATCTCTTGAAATACAGACACTACCATTCTCCATTTTTGTCTGGTTGAAAAGCGGTAGCTGCGAAATTATAAGTGCAGATCTTTGTGTCGAGTCAGGTTACACAAATTCTGAATATTTGTCCTGATTTTCGCTCAGCTCACATGGCTAATATGAGTTGATCCGGCGAAACGAGCACTGCGTGCTCTCCTTGATGTGCAATGTTCTGAAGACTAACACAATATGCATATATAATAGTACTTACCATAGCAACACTCGATTCACTCATGCCGTCCGGGGTCTATAAATCATCCGTGAACTACCATTGTCTCTAACAAGCTGAATTTAAGACACTTACAGGGTATGATGCTAATTAATGGACAGAACCACACGCGAATGTTTGCCCTTTATCATATTTAAAATTTTACGGTGTTTGAGGCAAATGCATCCTCGTTTCTGTGCTGTGTAGGCATTATCCGTTTTATTATGGACTTTGAATTAATTCATATTTCATCATTTTTACCCTTCCCTATTCGTTGCAGCAATAAATTCGAACCTCGATGCATTCCTAAGAAGCAAATATTGTAATTGTGCTGTGATCATTAATATTTCTAAAAATTTAATGGTTTGAGATAATCTCATGCATTCTACATTATATGTAAAAGGTGATATTTAGTCACTGTTAGGGGAGATGAAGCAAAGTTTTGGTTGATTACTTACATAAACACCGGGCAGGAATTGAGACACTGACTTTTCCTAGCGTCGTGCATTGAACGGAGCTTATACAAATCCTTGCTACGGATGGATGAGTGATATACAGTGTTACAATAAAGGAAGCAATATCGAAACGGCACAGGGCATGTCTGCCTTCGAAAAACGCTTGGTCTTCTCATACCTATGTCATGATACACAACAGAAAATCACTGATCTTACCAGGTATACTCACTGAGTAATCTTTACGAAGCAGAAAGGAGAGAGATGTTGTGTTTCCTGAAGACACAACTGCCGGAATGTGTGACGGATTCTGAATTATTTATTTCATCGTATGTAGCAACACCCTTCTTCACGGAAATTAACGCTTGAACTTAGGCAGGCAAATCATCATTTCAACAAGAACCACTAGAAGTTGACAACCTTTTAGATATTCTTCTAACTTATATGAAAATGTATGAGAAACAAACGAATGCAAAAGGCAGGGTTCTCTGAATATACACCCTATGTCAATTAAAGGAGAACATGTGGTATAACGAGATCCAAAGCCAAATGCTTTCGGCCACCCAGGTGGCCGAAAGAATCCTAGGCCTCTAGAGACTAGAGGCCTAGGATGAAACCTAGGCCTCTAGTCTCTAGAGGCCTAGGATTCATCCTATTTCTAGCACGTCTTTTGTAAAAAAAGATCGTGCTTATGTTACCGGTTTGTCCGTCCGTCCGTACCCAAGATATCTCTACAACTCTTAGTTCGATTTGAAAAATTCTATTTGCATTGTGAAGTTTGAAATATGCAAATAATGATCCTTCATTTCATTTTTTTGCTTTTTATGATGTACAATTTCGCCGCTAGAGGGCGTGCAGATGTCGAATTCAAAAATATATTTTATTCCACTATTTGCTTCTAAACATCCGATTGAAAAAATTATTTTATCTTTCGATTCCATTTATGTCGAAGAGTGTTTTAGATATAGTTACGTTTACAAATTCGGTATAGATTTTCCGATAGGGGGAGTAAAATTAAATTACATTTCTTCCTGTAAACTCTTCTTCTAAAACTCCGATTTAAATATTTTTTTCTTCAGCGGATACACCTCCTGATGGGAAATGTCTGCATATGATTTCAAATGTTTGGTAAATAATACTTTGGCCACCAGGGGACGTAAGTGTTAATTTGTACTTCTGTTTCATTTGCCATAAAATCTGAGCTAAAATCTCGATTGAAAAAATTTATCGCGGAGTGATGCCACTCACATCGATAAACCTTTTTGGAATATTTTCTTCTTAAAATAGTCCACAGTTTGTCCGCCAGGGGGCGTAGATGTATATCCTATTTTTGTCAATATCTCTACTACTAGGAGTCCGATTTGAAAAATTCCTCCTTTGTTGGATAGTGTTTACAGTGTGATATGTTTTTCATATGATTTAAAAATTTTCTAGTTATTCATAGACTTTCCGCTACGGGCGTAGAGTTAAATTCCGTTTCCCCCTATATCTCTGCTTCTAAATCTCCGATTAGAAAAATTCTTTCTGCACCGGATACAGCTCCCGATGGGAAATCCTTTACACATAATTTCTGTTTTTTGTAAAAAATGGTTTGGTCACCAGGTGGCGTAATTCTTAATTTCCGCGTCTGATGTATTTGCAGCAAAATATGAGCTTCTGAATTTTCGAATAAAAAAAATTCGTTTGTTGACCGACACTACTCATATTGACAAGCCTTTTAGGAACATTTTCTTCTTGAAATATTGCATGGTTTCTACGCCAGGGGGCGCAGATGTATACTTTAGTTTTGTCAATATCTCTACTTCCAGGTGTCCGATTTGTAAAGTAATTTCTTTGTTGGATAGTGTTTCCGATGCGAAATGTTTTTCCTGTAAATTAAAAATTTTCAACAAAATCATAGACTTTCCGCTAGGGTCCACAAAGGAAAATTGCGTTTTCTGCGTTATTTCTGTTTCTAAAACTCCGATTTGAAAATTTCTTCCTGTATCGCATACAAGACCTGATGGAAAATATTTTTCACACAATTTCTAATGTTTGGTAAAGAATGGTTTGGCCACCAGGGGGCATAAGTGTTAATTTCTGCTTCTGACGTATTTGTAGCAAGATCTGGGCTCCTGAAAACTCGACAAAAATTTTTTTTTCTTGCACCGATACCGCTCATATGAAAAAACCTTTCGATAATACTTTCTTTATAAAATAATGCATGGTTTTCCCGCTAGGGGACGTAAAGTCACATCTTATTTTTGTCGATATCTCTGTTTCTAAGAGTCCGATTTGAAAACTTCTTTCTGTGTTGTAGAGCGTTTCCGGTGCGAAATGTTTCTCATAAAAATTAATGTTTTTCTGAACGCAGGTCTGCAACCAGAGGGCGTAAGGTCACCTTTCCGTTTACAGCAATACCTGAGGGATTAAAAACCCATTGAAAAGCTTCTTTCTTCCGTCAGTTACTAATGTTTTATGTACCGGTTCCATTGACTTTGAATAGCTTTGATAAATTTAATTTGCGGCAGAACGTATTCAAAAGACATGCTTATTACACCCGAAAATTCGGTGTCGTCTTTCTTTTTCCTTGTTATGTCTGACTTCGAGTCTCATACAAGCAAAACGTTGTGGTCTAGTCTTACGCCGTGGAATAATTGTTCATCTCCATTCTCTGGAACAATTGTTCCTAAATTAGGGGCCAGATATTACTGATAGTCTTTATCAGTACCTACGGTTGTCGTTAAGCCTCCAAACAATAATAGCAACAACAATAAAATGAAGACGATAGTCTACAACTCCGCTCGGGTGGGCGAGTGGTTAGAGGCGTTGGTTTCCTGTTCGTCTATTGAGTTGGGTCCAGGTTCGAGTATCGGAAAAAGCACAGGTTGCGTCATTGTCGTAAGAGGCTGGTTCTATCCCTTCCATGAAGCCAGTGTCCCAAAATTAAAGATAGGCGATTGCTTACAAACCTTAGAACTACTGTTAGGAGATAAACTCCAAACAACAACAAGAATCTGCTTTCTGTTTCCGCGGTGACCTTAGTGTTAAGAGTCGCAGATTTCTGGCTAATCGTTCCAGCTGATTCCGTCTTCGAGTCCGAGATAACGAAAAGCGTATGGCCTTGCCTTATGGTGCGGACACTCAATTTTCAGGAGAAAGTGTCCTTAAATTAGCTATCGGAGAGTGTTTATAGCCCTTTTAGGTAATCACGGAGATGGTTAACCCTAGAACACACAGCGGGGTGCTACAGCACCCCAGTAGTTCATCGTTTGCTTACACATTGCACAAAGCGCAGTGTTTGCTAACGAAGGATGTTGTTTCGTGTATTCTGAGCTAGACTGAACGGTGACTGAAAATGATTTTCTTCTGGGGTTCCCTCGTAGCCCGCTTGTATATTAGGTGGTGAGAAAATAGTGTGTCTTCCATGGTTAATCCTATAATCCAAACAACAACAACAAGCTACTTTGTTGCTGTTGTTTCCGCAGTGAGGGTAATATTAGAAGTTGTTGGTTTCTTGTTAGTAGTGGGTGTTTGTTCTGGTTTCGAGTCGCAGATGAGGTATGGGTTGTATCTTTGTCTTACAGCCCCGGCCCTCACCCTTATCTGAATTTAGTGCCCCTGAATTAGGGGGGATGGGCTGTATACAACATTTAGATGTATTCAAAGTGGTCGTTAAATTGCCAAACAAAAACAGCAACGAAAAGAAGCTGCTTTCTTCCTCTCCGGTGGACGAGTGGTTATAGGCTTAGATTTTCAGCTAATTTTCCGACTTGGGCCAGAGTTTGTCTCGGATGAGGTGCATACTGCCTCCTTTTCTTACGAAACTAGATCTGTCTCTCCCCGGGAACCAGCGTCGTGGAATTTGGATTGGCGAATGTTTGTAGCAATTAATGATACTCACAGTGGTTGTTAAATTCCCCAAACAAAAGCTGAAAAAACAAGTTGACTTGTGGTCTCATCTACAGATAATGAGTGTCTGTAACCAACCGTCCAAGCTCCTGGCATTGATACTCCCTCATGGGTCAAATTTACTGGGACTGGTCAGAGGCTTTATAACCGTCTGGTTGTTCAACGTTTACGGTGTATTTGCTTCAAATCACCTGTATTATTTCATTGTCATCTTTTATTATGGCAGATAAGGATACTCACGGAAGCACCTATGGCTTTGCCACTGTATGTGTTTGATTCGATGTGAAATCCAAAGACTTTGTCTATTGCACATTTATCTTGTCGACGTGATCTGGAGATGTAAAAACACGCTACTCGCCATGGCTAGAACTTTACTGAGCTTATAAAAACAGAGAGGAAATAATCGCACATAATAGTTAAACAACACAAGTGAAATCAGAAGGCGTAGGACATAGCCACCTTCAGTACACAACTGAGGCCTGCGAAGTGCACAATGCAGAAGTAAAAGACAGTTCCTTTTATGCCTAAATTGAAAGGTAACCATCTTGCTTTCTGTTAGTAAAATATGTGGCAAAGAGTTTGAAATTAATTTTAAGAAATGATCATTGCATTATAAAGATTAGTCTGAAATGTTTTGAATTCTGAAATATTTTGTGTGTTGAAATAAAATAAATGCTTAACACAACACTTAGACAACCACTAACTGTCTCACGGACCAATATAGCAGAAATGGAGATCACGATGACTTGTTCATTAGCTTCCTGTTTGTTGATTTACAGCTTGGTAATCACAATTCCACTTTGAACAACAATGGTAAGAGAGTTTCGTTGACTTAATCACAATACCAATCTCGTAGATATAACTTATTTACCGTACAAATCATCAAGATAACATGCTGTCAACATTCAATAAGTAAATAAATATTTGATGTACGACCACTTTACGCTCTACGTAGATTTTTCTTTTTCTTCAACTGAATGTAAATTGTTCTAAAAGGTGTAAGAAAAGTGGGGAAAACAACATACTGTTCAGAATGGAAAACCAATGAAAAAGTATCATCCTTCGTATAAGAACAGAAAGTTGGAAAGGAAGCTTAATTTGCTGTAGAGATGTGCATTAAGAGTGATGAAATGCAACTTCCCATATAGCAGACAAATTAAGTTTACGTAAGTCGACCAGAAAAACGTTCACAAGACATATTATTGAAGAATCCTACGTGGTTGGAAACTCAAGTGCTGCTGTCATATTCGGGCTATCTCTACAGTGCAGTGCCACGTATGTAGAATTTTACACACAGCAGGAGCTGCGCTGCGGCAGTTAAACATGGTGACGTGTTTGGAAAACTCGTCTCGCTTCAAAGTTTGTTTGTTTGGAGGCTTAGCGACCACAATGAGCAATTTAGTGAACTGTAGGCAGTCGCCCTAACCTAATTTTGGTCTACTGGCATCAGGGAGGGAGATTCCAATGTCATGAGAAAAACACCCCCTTCAAGCCTCAACAGGATTCGAACCTGGACACATGTCGGAAAATTGATTGGAAGCCAATACTTCGTACCACTCAGCCAAGGGAGGTAGGCGCGCGTCGAAGATAAAGGAGTGATACCTATTTTGTGTGTGCAAAGAAATTGTCCCAAGGCAATATTCGTCGACAGCTTGTCGAAGCATACGGTGTTGTTAAAGCAACAGTTGTCAAATGGTGCCATGTATTTGAATCAGGCGAAAATAACATGACGAACGGTAATCAGCATTGACGTTTCTGGCCGTGCTGCTCAGTGACAGCGGTCAACCCTGCACACCTCGATGAACTCATTTATAGAACAGAAGGGCAGGACTTTTCTGCGAATGACGTGCAACATGAGATTATCCTATGGAGTTATGTAGCACATCACAGTTAATGGGTTACAGTATGCGTTAAAGGGTGCTGCCGTAAAGTGACTGCATATTTTTTAGCATACGGGATGGAAAACGTATCACACACTATGACAAGTGCTTCAATTATCGTAGCAGTTATGTTAAAAGGCAATCTAATCGTGACAATTTCATCGTGTATTACAATTATTCTATATTGAAATCTTGCC
The DNA here is from genome assembly GCA_039090855.1 of Macrothele yani. NCBI lineage: Eukaryota > Metazoa > Arthropoda > Arachnida > Araneae > Macrothelidae > Macrothele > Macrothele yani. The sequence goes on from CM077030.1 coordinate 85,278,509, forward strand.
TTTGATTCATGAGAGCTGTAAACTTTTTTGTTTTGTTATCTAACGTCATATACAGTATGAGTTTCAGCATTTGAAATAAAATCACGTGGATACGAGCGTGACAAGTACACTGCAAAAGAGAAACCTGCATAAATATTTAGCGTCGGAAATTAGAACATCGAAACATTAATACGAGTACCATGAAAGGTAAAGAGAAAGGTATTCTAGCAAGGGAAAACTGTGATCACTCCGTCTGGTAAACGCTGAGGAGGGGGTTGCGGGTGGCATTCTAGGAGAGATTTTCACAACCTAAATCAGCCACTAAATTAGATTCTGTCAGACGTTAGTGGCACCATGCAGGAACAACACCTGGGTCTCGATGTTATCTTTATTACATACATTGATGTTTACAGGCGTTCCACTTAATCCCATGCACTGAGCAAAAGAGCGAAGTTCTTGCCGAAGAAAGGGAATGCTTTGCTCTGGTCAGTAGTAAATCCTGAATAAAATCCATTTCAATCTAAATTAATAACTGCGAAGAGTATTCAAATGTTAAGCATGAGAATTTTCTTACGCAAAACGCGAAAGTGAGCATTAATCAATCATTCCATACGTACACAAACACAAGGGTGTAGCCAATCGAAATACTGATTATGTGAGAAAACAGCCGATCGATTTCCAGGAATAGCCAAAATAAAGGTTTTAATTTCCGGTCTCTAAAACACTGCAAAGAAGAATCTGCAATAGCCGTCACATATTTAGGAAACAAATTTACCGGCAAAGCCACGTGAGAGATTTCATTTCAGAAATGAATGCTCAACAAATTACGTAAGATATAACAGAAAGTACTGGGCAAAAATCATGGGGGATACCTACCTGGTAACGGGTAGGCCCACCTGTCGCGCAGATAAGTGCAGTCACACGGTGAGGCATTGAATGATTAGATTGCGAATGCATTCCACAGGTATCACCAGCCATGGTTCCTGTACAGCTGTCCACAATTTCGTCTCATTCCTGGGTCGAGAATCCAAAGCTCGAGCAGATCTCTCCATAGCATCAAACATATTTTCTACAGACTTCATGTCCGGTGAACGTGGAGGCCACTCCAGAGTGGGAACTTCTACGGAATGGTCTTCTAGCCATGTTCTAGCTACCACAGCTCTGTGCGGAGGAGTATTTTCCCTCTAGAGGAATCCAATATCCTGTGGGTGCAGATCCCCATGAATTATGATCTGCAAGAATAGACACGTAGAGTTAATAAGTGAATAGATACGTGAGTTGATAAATTTCATAAATGATAACGAACTATAAAAACGTGATACACTATCGAAACCAATGGTATAATTTGCGATGTTTAGTGTGAATATTGATGGATATTTTGTTTTTTCTTTAAGTTAGTTTCACTGCAACACAGCTAACGCTTAGCTTAACTTAACGCTTATTGAATTTGCTTTTCATTGAACCTGGGTAATTGGTTTTCTTTGCAGCTAAGAGCATTTGAAAAAAACATTTTGTATCTTCAATTTGCAGGGTAAAATAATGCTTCAGCTTTGGTCTAAAATAAATGACGTTACCTAAAAAAAGGGACAAGCCCTTTCCAAAAACATTCGAGCACTGATCTAAGGGTAAGAAGAAGTAGGCTCAAACTACACAATAATCGAATGCAAACATAGAAAATGAAATGTTCAAATCACAGATTATCAGTAATTATTATTCAAAGTCAAGAATTTGATCTAACATAATTTTGCATTCTAAACCACACAACAATTCCAACTGTGTTAATATTTGCTTTCCATAGAAAAATGTCTGTAAAATATTCCTACATCAGAGGAGTCTTCATAGAAAGAAAGTTAGAGGAAATGGTTTAAATATAGATAAACCTGACGGATATGAAGAACAAGGTCCTGAACAGAAACTTAGGATGTCAATAGGTGGAATAAAGCAGTGCCATGACAAGAAATGGAATAGTTCAAATTTTTCTAAGAGAAAATTGATTCGAACAAGGCAAAGTTTACATTTGGTGTTTCAATAGAAGATAAACTAAATGCATGTATACAAAAGCTAATGCTGATGATATCCTGCTAGCCGTAGTTGAGAATAAGATACAAATCAAGAGAAGAAAATGTTACAGTGTGAAATACTTCAAGAATGTATTTTATCTCTCTATATATACAAAACTATACAAGGAAAAGATTATTCTACAAACACCATAAAACAATGAAAAAATTGCAACAACCTGAAGTAGTGACTTGAAGCGCATGCAAACTAGTAGGAAACTAAATTGGGCCAAACTAAGTTCATTATTAGAATTTGGAGCAGTTCCATTTTAACTTTTTGCCGATATAAGCGAGAACGCCTCTGCCGCAATTTAGCATCTTAAATTGGCTCGAAACGTAACAACGGAACAGTACATCTGTTGGCTAGCGTCCTTGCGTTTTAAAGGCATGCATCTGCGACCCATGTTTTTGCGAACTGGTTACCATGGAAACCAAGCTGCTAGCTGCAAGGAATGCTGGGAAGACCTGTGAAATGTTATTTATCATGTCAGAGCAGAAGCGTACTTTCTTTGACTGTTGGGTTTTCAAAAGGAAACTTTGGTGTGCGTGAAACTGTTATTCTAAAGGATTTGTGTGGAAGACCTGATCATCAATTTCCTTGTGTTGTACGCAAGTATGAAAGCCATGTTGTCTTATACCTGTGCTAAACAAAAATAAATAACGGTAAGTTTAGGTCAGTTCAAAGAACTGTAAAAAAGGAATAATGCGCCAAAATGGCGTCTGACAGCGTTGATTTAGAACACTTTCGTTCTTCGATTAATATGTTTTTGTTTTCTTAAGTAGTGAAATATAATTCAGTGTTTTTTTTTCATTGTGTGAATGCTAAGGAACAAATAACTACAGAAAAGTAATTCGAACGTATCAGCGTTATTATCTTCGAAGTCTGCCGAATGTGAATGTACATACAGTGGCAAAGCTCCGATCTTTTAATGTTATGAAATTATGGTAGCTGTTATGTTATGTGTATAGTGCTCATTATTCAAACTCGAAGTACATCAACATAACACCATCGATGTTAGCAGCAGTTCCTGAAAGAAGTCATGGCCGTTCATCGATCTGGAGACGACGCATGCAGGACGCCCAGATACAAAACAGGAAGATCGTTTGATCGGGTAAGATGCTTCCTTCTTTTGTACAGACACTTTCTCTACCACCAGAAAAGCGTTATAAATCGTTTTAAGTTGTCTCGTCACAATACAAGCCATATCTTGAATACCGGTGGACGCAAGACTAAATGAAATGAAGCCCATGGTGTAGTCCATGGTATATCCGATTATCACTGTTTCCAATGTCTGGAGTGGTTCTGTGCTTGAATGAAATGGTAGACCGAATGGCGTCATGGGATATTGAGGCAAGACTTTTGCGTTTTTCATGTAGGGGCGAAAACAGCTCAATGTTCACCCGTTTCACCTATGAAGACGACGGAAAGGACGGATCAATTGAAGAGTATTACCCAGCGGCATGTAGAGTGGACGGCAGTGTTCATGGTCTAGGAAGCAATCAGCTTCGACAGTCGAACCTCTCCAGTATTCCTCACAAGCGGTTTGACAGTTGAGCGGTATGTAGATTGAATATCCAGTGTATTGCTGCTATCACGTTCGTAAGAGGTACACCTGGCTGTATGTTTCAGCATGAAAATGTGCATCCTCGTGCTGCAAATATCTCTAGAGAACATTTACGCGCTGTCAAAGTTCTGTAATGGACGAGAACCTCCACCTGTTCCAAATGAACATGTATGGAATATGGTTGTAACGTCATTTCAGTATCCATCAGTAACCAGCGTAGAAAATGGCTGTTCTGTAAGAGCAGTTTCAAGACGAATGATTAATAGTGCTTCAGGAAGTCATCAAACGTCTTAAGAATAAAATGCAATGACGCATTGCTGAAACAATTGTCAATAGAAGCGTTGTACTTGTGCCCGATGTGCCTTAGTATTGAGGTAAAAGAAGTTCATTGGTTTTAGAAACGTGATCACATCTTTTCTGTCTCCCATATTATTCCATCCGTGAACTTCGGTTGAATTTTCCTAACACTTCTTAGTGTTGCAATTTCAGTGTTACAGAATTAATTTGGTCCCTCAAAACTAAGGGTAAAACAAAGTTTGTATACACATTTACGAAAAGCAAATGAGAAGCAGTAAACTCATTTCAGCAGACTTCAGAAAATAGCATCGTGATGAATTAAGGGTTACGGGTAATGAAAAATATCCAGAAGAAGTATGAAGACGTCGCTACTTTCGGGAGATCTGATATAGATATTGCCGGCATATGAATTATAAGAGTAGAAATTCCACCTGAAAATTACTAGACGGTCATTCTAAAAATTCATCATTGCTTTTCTTTGTAGCTTTAAAGACCACCTTCAGCATCTCAATCAGAAGTCGTCTGTTCCAAATTTAGTGCCACTGGTCCCAGGGAAGGGAGAGTGCCATTGCCCAAAAAGACAAACACAATATCCATGTCTCACTGGCATTAGAACCCAGATGCATCTTGGACAAATGATCAGAAGCCAGCTCTTAGACCACTGCACCACCGGGGCGACCTCTATACTTACAGGCTACAATAAATATGAAGCTACAGAAAGGTTTCACAGAGGGTCTCGTCCTGCAAACATTTTAGGGTGAAACAAGTAACAAGACGGGAATAAAATCTGCAAGTGGATAGGTCTTTCAGAAAAGGAGAGCGCTATCTCTTGGGCCAGTAAGAGGAAATAATTCTGCTATTAGTTTAGACTGCAGTCAAGTACATTGCCGCTACAGAATACTCAGATAAGTTGTTTGGGCAACTCCGGTGGCGCAGTGGTCTAAGCGATGGCTCCTTGCCATTCCTTTGAAATGGGATCGAATCCCGTGTTCAAGGCATGGATGATGTATTCGTCTTACAGCACTGGCTCTCTCCCTTCCCTGGATCCAGTGGCCCTAAATAAAGGACAGGCGACTGCTTTATAGCCCACTGAGTTGCTCATCCTGGTCGTTAAACAATCCAATAAAAATAACTTGTTGGACTTAACACGTTCGCTGCGACGACTTTTTTGTAGTGCGTTACGACCCACCGGTGGGGTCGTAACTGCTTCAATACAGTGCTGTACGACACACCGGTGGGCCGTTTAAAGATATATACATAACATGACTGATATCCACTAAAGATATATGTATATAAGCTTTTTTTCTCCTCTGAAAAATGCAGATGTTAACGTGTTACGACCCGCAAGTGAGTCGTAACGAAGCGAATGTGCCGCCCGGTGGCGCAGGGGTCTAAGCGATGGCCTCTGATCATTCGTTCGAACGGGGTCCGGGTTCGAATCCCGGTGAGGCATGGATGTTGTGTTTGTCTTAGGGAACTGGCTCTCTCCCTTCCCTAGAACCAGTGACTCTAAATTAGGGACGGGCGACTGCTTATAGCCCATTGAGGTGCTCACGGTGGTCGTTAAACCTCCAATCAAAAGAAAAAAAAAAAAAAAAAAAGAAAAAAAGAAGCGAATGTGTTAAGCAAATTGCAACTGACTAGAGACAACAGCAATCCCTGTATTTTACTGGGAATGAAGGAATTATTTATCTTATAAAATTCATCTATATGAAGCTCCAGCTCCTAAAGGAATAACGAAACACCACGTTGGAAACAGAATCCACCAAGGATTCACTTGAAAACCTAAAAAACTAGGAGTGGCTTAACTTCAATACAAAAAACGTTATTTATAGCACTTGCAAATGCGTAGTTGTCAAATACCTCGCGCATAGAACTTCAGGTTGAACGCTCAATTTTCAGATATTTTTATTTATGTGCTATAGGTTTTTGCATTTTTCAATCAATTAGAAGTGATATTTATTTTACGGACATGTACTTCCAGTATATATGATCAATCAACCTATTTGTCGAAGTACTTCTTATCTCATGTGACCTGCGTCTTTACGACATGTTCATTAAACTAATTTGTTGAGTGGTATCGATCTAAAGCTTATCTGTTAATTTTCTGGTGAAGCATCTTACAAGCATACAGCCTTTTTTTACGCATTTCTTTTATCTCGAACAAGTAAAGATCTACTACGAATTTTTTTATCCCTTCTTCGAAACACAACGAACATCACTTATTTTCCGGTTACCTGCTTCGAAAAAAAATCCTTTCCTTATTACAATTTATTTTCTCATTCTAAAGCTCTTTGTTGATGAGTGCTTAAAAAATCCTTCTTTTAGAATGATGCAATTAAATATCTCTCCACATCGCTGGCTTAAAGTCATCTCCCGACCTAATTCATTCAACAGAACCAATTAAGATATTTCTTGACCGTCAAGTGATTATTAATCAGAATAAATATGGTTCCTTCTCAGCAGAAATAACTCAAGAAGTTCAATCTAAGGTGTACTGAATTTTCTTCGGTATATTTTTCGATTGTCCTTAAGCAGGGAACAAATTTTAAAAATGCCCTCCAGATGTTAGTTGAATATACGTTTACATTTAAAATCCATCAGTCCAGCCTCTCGATAATATCATGAGTAAATTTCTGTGTCCTTGGAAGGAAGTCGGTTGCAAACAGCTTAAAGTGGATACATAATTCGCAAGAAGTTCCACGCAGAATGGTACGTGATTTTTCAATGTCCCTCCATTTTGTTTTCCTTTTTAACTTCCCGTTGCAGTCAAGCTTGAGAAGATTACGTCTGCGTAATGCTTGATTCTAAAGTAAGCAAACAAACTGCGAAAATAAAATATTGCGGTTTAGTCCACAATCCAGAAGGAAAAGTCGAATATACGTGTCGAATGCTTAACTTATGAATTTTTAATTTCAACAAATAGAGAGTCAGATCGATAAATGTTATTTCTCTAGCATGTGCTTCAGAAACATTTCTTTGATGATTAAGTACAGTAATGTTGTACTTAACTCAAAAACTAAATTTAATCGGTGTACAAACTTACCTTATACAGACGATATTTATCTTTCTTCAAGTACCACGTAGAAGTAATTAGAGTTGTAGAGAAATGTAAGGTATAGCTATTTTTAAACCGACTGATGCTAAATTTTCATGTTTTCTAAATCCTTTAACAACTAGGACCTTAAAATCTTGGGTCGCTTAGAATAGCGTAACGTCCGAAACTCTGTGACGTGCCTGCCCCGCAACACGCACATGAGATAAAGGCAGGTAGCAGTGAGAGCACATGCCAGTGTAGTGCAGTGGATAGCACTCGGAGACGAGAGTTGTGGTTTCGAATCCCGCCCCTCGCATAAAAATGATGCAAACATTTACTTAATCATAGCTCAATGAATCAATACTGGATTATACCATTGTATAATATAATATAAACTTGGAAGATGATAATCCGTTTACTTGTGCAAATATGACAGGGATGTTAAGGCGGATAGTATTCGAAAACTTGAAACTTTCGTCGTCCTGCAGCGGAAATCGAATCCGCATCTCTCGCATAACGCCCAAGTATGCTAACCACTGCACCACCCAGAACAATTATGTTTCAAGTTTCCGATTAATTTGAATAATGCTATCACATAAATCGCTAGTGGAAGTAACCGGCATTCATATATAGCGAATCTGGAGGTCAGAATTCGTTCCCGTGATTTCTCGGAGGCGCAGGATATCAATGAAAGAAATACAGGATTACACCATTGTACAATACAAATTTAGAAGTTGTGAATCCGTTTACTGGTGTAAATATGACATTTGGGCATTATCTGACTTAACACCTATGTCATATTTACACCAGTAAACGGATTCACATCTTCCAACTTCATCTGTGACTGTTTGTTGGTACTTTCCAAATTTCCAAATTTCTATTTTCCATTCTTACACTCTGAAATTTCTTAGTGCTATGATGTCTGCAACTGCCTTTTGACACAATTCAAACCAGCCAACGAATCAGAATTTTTTTTTATTGGAGGTTTAACGACCACCGTGAGGAACTCAATGGGCTATAGCCGCTCCTAGTGTAGTGGTCTAAGCGATGGCTTCTGATCATTCGTCCAAAAGGGGTCCGGGTTCGAACCCCAGTTAGGAATGGATATTGTGTTTGTCTTACAGTACTGGCTCTCTCCCTCCCTGGAACCAGTGGCCGTAAATTAAGGACGGGCGACTGCTTATAGCCCATTGCGGTGCTCACGGTGGTCGTTAAACCTCCAAGCAAAAAAAAAAAAGGTCTATAAGCAGTCACCCGTCCCGAATTTAGGGTCACTCGTTCCAGAGAAGGGAGAGAGCCTGTGCCGTAAGGCAAACACAACATCCATACCTCACCAGGATTCGAACTCATACCCCTTTCGTTCGGACGATCAGAAGCCATCGCTTAGACCACTGTGCCACCGGGTCGGCTCAGAAAAAAGATGGGACCCATTAACTCATATTTCCGAAGTCAAAGAACTAGGGCTTACAGCAAATAATGTGCTTGTTATTCGCACTAATTTCAAATTAGCTAACGCTCACAGCAGCAAGATTTAGCTTGCTAATCACACCCTCTTCAAAATAAATAGAGGCTGCTAAGTGCTTGGGAAAATTAATTTGCTTATTTGTTTTAAGCTGCTAGCTGTTAATAGTTGTAGAATTGATTAGAACAATGAGATACCTAAATTAATGGTTTTCGTAGTGAGAAAAAATGCATCAAAAAATATAAATGTTTTATCTAAGCCAAGTACGTTAAAGCTTTTGGTATCCATGACGTTCGAAAATATATTTTAGCACAAGGCGAGCGATGACGGCAAAAAAACTGAAGGGCCTTTTTAAAGGCATTTTAGTGAAAAACTGGATGTTTTTCGTGAGGTTTCTTTTCGGCGTGTGTTTTTGCTTATTTTGGGCTCTTCTGGTTACTGTTTTTTTTTGTACTTTCTGGCGCATGGGCTGTTCTTTGGTGTGGGACAACAGATAAATATTTAGGGCAGCTTACAACATCACCTTCTGAACGGGAAACCGTATAATCCTAAAACTTTTTTATTTCTCGAATTGTTTCTTTTATCTTTTCCTGTCACGGCAAACTCTTCCCGCTGCTAGTTTCATTTCTATTTTTTCAGCCTTTCTAAGAGACTCAGCGTGTTACAGCTAGAAAGGGCCTAAACCTTTTGAGGAGTGCATCATCATCACCAGAAAGAAGATTTAGTGTTACACGCCGTTGAACTCGAAAAAAGTTGTAGTGTAATTTGGGCTGTCGGATCTTTTGTCCGAGATGAGTTCGAGTTCGAGCCCCGCTTAAGGTATGAATGGTGTTCTTGGTAGATGACGTTGGTTCTGTACCTTTCCTAGAACCACCATCCTTGTATTTTTTTTTTTGATTGGATTTTTAACAACCACCGTGAGCAACTCAATGGGCTATAAGCAGTCGCCCGTCCCTAATTTTAGGGTCACCGGTTCCAGGGAAGGGAGAGAGCCAGTGCCGTAAGACAAACACAACATCCATGCCTGACCGGGATTCGAACCCGGACCCCTTACGGACGAATGATCAAAGGCCAGCGCCTTAGACCACTGCGCCACCGGGGCGGCCATTCTTGTATTACTGACAGACAACTGTTTATGAATATTTGAATTGCTTATGAGGGTCGTTACACCTCGAAACGAAAAAAATCTTGATTGTAAAGCGTGATTGTAAACTCCTTCAACAAAACAAGAGAGGTGATAGTACACATCAAGACGAACAATATTTGCAATGGAACCTACGGCCTCATTCCACTCCTAGTGCCAGAAAAGAGCACGTTCCAAAAATGTCCAGCAGCCGCACGGAGCTCCAACCATTGCATGAAAAACACAAGATGCAAATCAGGTGCACTGAACACGTGCGTAGACGATGAAGAGCAAACATTTAAAAACGCAGCCGATCCCGTTCAGCGATATTGCCGTGCGAACCTCACATGAGAATTGAAGTACACATCTGACCGGTGCAGTGTACCGTGTGTTCCTGGAGCAAGTGCTTCCCGGTCTATTGCAGGATGTTCCGCTCACCACACGGAAGGACATGTAGTTTATGCATGATGGGGCCCCAGCACACTTTGCCACCGAGGTCCGATACTTCCTAAATGCGACATATTTCTGGCTATGGATTGGACGCGGTGGACATGTGGCTTGTCCTCCACGCTCCCGAGACCTTAATCCATTGGAATTCTTCTGGAGGCACAGGAAAACATTGGTATACGAGACACCTGTGGACTCCCTGGAAGAACTAGTCGCGCGAATCGCTGTTGCCGCGGACCAGATCAACACTACCCCTGGAGTTACGAGGGCACTCTTTAATTTGCCGGTTCGGGATGTGCAACGACGCTCTTGGACGCCAACTTGAGCAGCTCCTTTGAGTCTTTCTCTGATGCGATTGGAATTGTGCAACTCATAAATTAGGTATGTCTCTTTGTTTTCACTGTTGAAGTCTTTACGTGGATTTGTAACTTTACTCTTTTCTGGCAATAGGAGTGGAATACGGCCCTAGGTTCCATTGCAAATATTGTTCGTCTTGATGTGTACTATCACCCCTCTTGTTTTGTTGAAGGATTTAAAATCACCCTGTATGGTCTCAATTCAATATTTACCTGCACATTCCGGCACAAATTTTGATCACTATCGGAGCTCGGCAAAACGCAAGCTTTGTTCTTTCCTTCAACAAAACAAGAGAGGCTTTGTTCTTTCCCTTCCTAGGAATTTGAAAGGATTTATAATCATGTTAACGCAACTTTTATCCAGATTTGGCTCCTTTGATCTAACATACTGCACTTACGTTTGCTAGTTTATACGGAAAGTTCGTGCCCATATCCTAAATAATTTGAAATTCATGATTCAACTTTTCTTTGCTTACAATGAAATACACATATTAAATGAAAGAGTTCATTAGCCAGTAACGATCCGACTTGAACAAATATTTGAGCAGGTTATAAAGAACTAGTTACGAACTTGTTTCAAGTAAAACGCCGTCGTAAAAATAAGCCAGCTAGTGAGCATAACGCTGATAACCTCTCACCACCTATCACATAAAACACGCAGCAACTCCTATTTTATATCTTCCTTCACTTCTGATCTGCTGCCAATTTGACAACGTTAAGAGATGAGATATGACGTTAAATTAAGAAATTATCATCGAGGAATAAACAGAATTATCATAGCAGATGGCACTAAAAAGAGAAAGTTAAATAAGTTATATAAGTTACATAGAAAAGAGCTGGAGTGAATTTCTGATAAGACCTTCTACAACACATTTGCTACCCTTGTCAAGTACAGTAAAGATAAGGCAAACCTGCCCGAACTAGAAACCCTTTACTATTCAATAGTTCGGAAATTTGTAGTTTTTCTCTTACATCTCTTGCTATTTTACCTATACATTTACCGTCATTTGCAAAAGTTTAAGACCACCTCTTGGTATTAGGAGATTTCTGCGGATTGCGTCAGCTACTGTCTGTATTACTCAACTTCCTGTCGGTGTTGTATCATCCTACAGCGGCAGCTGTCGATAGAGTTGAAGGAAGCTTGTGAGCGTCAGTTTGCTTCTGGTTTTTATGCTGAAAGCCATCGTACGTATTTTCTACATAGCGAAAAGTGGGCAAAAAATCGTCATTAAGTGTTACTCAGAGGGCACAAGTAGTGACTTTATATCACGAAGGATACTCTAAACGTGACATAAGCAGAACGCTGAATGTCAACAAGACTGCTATTAATAGTCCGATCATGAAATATCGAGATACAGGTAAATTTAGCGACCGAAAGAGAAGTGGAGTTCCAAGAAAAACAACCCCTCGTGATGCCAATACTATAAGGCGAATAGTTATGCATTTTCCGAGGAGTTCGTGCAGGAAAATCAAGGCCTTCCTACATTTGAAAGGGTCTGATATCTGCACTGTCTCCCGATCTCTTAGCAAAAATTTTGGATTAAAATCTTATAAACTAACCTCTGTCATGAAAAAGAAGAGACTCCAGTTTGCGAAGCGTTATCCAACGTGGACAGCTGAAAATTGGTGCCAAGTTCTTCTTTTTCTATGAATCAACTGTGCGTCAATTTGAATCACGTGAAGCACATGCTCGACAACCACTAGGTAAAAGGTTTGATGAAAAATACACCGTTAGCACCATGAAACATTCTGCTTAGTCAGATGATATGGAGTGCTATGTCAGCATCCAGTATTGCTTCATTATCCTTTTTGCCGACAGGCACTACCATGACTGATTCTTTTGATGTGGAAATGTTACGTGAGAAGCTGGTAACTCACATGCAAGTGCACAGATGCACAATCTTTATGCATGATGGTGCTCCATGCCACAGACCAAACACAGTAAAGGACTACCTGCAGAGGAAAAACATAACTGTGGTTGACTGGCCCAATAATAGTCCCGACCTTAGCCCCATCGAAAATGTGTGGACCATTTTAAAAGACAAGGTAGCAGAAAAAAATCTACCAAATTCCCAGGCTTTGATTGACGCAATAAAGTACGAGTGGGGCAAAGACATTTCAAGTGACTAATGCAAATTCCTCATTGAGAGTATACCACATCGTATTCTGTGCGTTGTAAAAAATAAAGGGGGGCCACACAAGGTACTGATTTTGGTCTTTTTGTGTTTCTAAGAACGTAAGTACTCTTCTGTGGTGTCATGTTTTAAATATTTCTGATTAATAATTAGTTGTTTCTTTGAAAATCTTAATTTTGAATAAATTGAAAGGTGGTCTTAAACCTTTGCAAATGACTGTAACATGTGCGCAGTCACCATTTTTAGAGGCATGAAAGTACCTGGAATATTTGCCTATAAATAGTTTTTCCCAATGATTGGTTTAACATGCCCCTTGTTTTCACTTCCACTCTTATTTATTCTCAAGGCTTTTATTTCTCTTTTTAGGCAAAGGTCTCCAGCTACAATAAAAGACATGAACTTCACCGCTGTTTCTCCAGAGGAAGAAATAAGAAAGAAGCGTTTACGATCCTTTTCATCCCTCTGAGAATGGAAATAATTGAGTCAAGTGTGCTTTTCTCACATTCTCATTTAATTTAAAGCTCTGTTTACCTCTAACTTCTTCTTCAGCAGGTGGAGTGCAATTCGTCGGAGTGCCGTTCTTCATGAATAAGAAATGTATGAGGAACAACGCTGCAGACAATCAGCGAGAAAAAGCGCCCATGCCCCCTCGAACACCAGATTCTACTGTCGCAGGAACTTTAGCATTGTTAATCATACGCGCTATACAGCCCACCCACTGTAGTCCTCGTTCTGTGAGACTCCTTTCAAGAAATAAGAGAAAGTCATGATTTTACGCGAAACTCTTATTTGGCTTTACGTCCGTGGTGATAAAAATGAAAGCATATAAAAAAATTCACCATTCATCCGCTTCTTGAATCGCATAAAAGAGCGATAAAATTGTGCCTACTCTCCTTAAAAAGCAATTACCGTAGTGTAAAAGCAATTTCCGTAAAGCTGTTCACGTTTCCATCGTAAAACCCCTCTTCTCATAAAGTATAATAATCGGCAGTATGGGAAAAACGGTTGTCGTTTTCAGTGACAATAGAAAACGGAACTTCAATCGACCAAAGACAATGTTTCAACAGTGATTACTCGAGCTTCTCGAAAAAAGAGAAATCCCGCTGCTCACGCACGTGGAATGTTACTTTTGGTGCACAACTCGCTGTTAAGTGGAATCAAAATTCCTGGAATTAATTGTAGTATGAATTTCGATGAAACATGTTGCCGACCTTGCAATAACAGCTTCTGTTCATGCGGCAATCTTCGTTGAATTCAATTCCCTCTCTGGGAAACTACTGAACCTCTTTTCTAGAGCAGAATCTCATATTTTGTGCCAACAAAATGAATTGAATTGATGGCGCATTAAAGCGTGTTTCTCAAATGTTTGGTCAAACTTTGGGATATCGTTCTCCCGCCATTTTTGTAAAAAAGGCATGTAATTATAGTACACGCTTATCTACGGCGATAGACAGGGTATATAGGAAAGTTTCACACTGGCTGCTTTACTGCCAAACCCAGACCCACAACCATATGGAACCAATAGGATTGGTGTAAGTGTCAGACTGCACATCCCACCAACCCAACTTCAGCGTCCCTAGCGGCAAGTTCGCGAACTTAGTTCCTGAACTCCGAAAATATGATAGATAATAGAAAAATACCAATTATAAAGTTGGAGATCATCTCTTTCTTTCTACAAATCGGTCATCAAATGTACGGGTGAACAGGCTACTTTAGTATGTACACTGAGGATGCAAAAGTATCCAGTGGCATTTCTAAGCGGTGCTATATCACTAAATTTCCGTCTGGAGATGGCAGAACTCTAAACCGGAGGGAACGATATAGCGTGGCTCTGGGATCTTTTTCACTGTTTGCACGAAGTTTGCAGTTGCTTTCGTCAGTTACAATTCCATCCTCCCTCTACAAATTCTATTGTCACAATGAAATCTCTCTTCCTTTGCGGGTCTTTCCATCTCTAGATAGCAAGCCAGTGATATTACAACGCTTAGAAATGCCATTCCTCCCCGGTGTACAATATAGGTCTGCAAGAGACTAAATCTGGAAAGCCTGACGCCGCCCAGGGTCGAACAGTAGGGTGACCGGCACGGCCCGGCACAAGCGGTTTCAAACTTTTATCAAGCGTTGTCTACCACTTATTGAGAATAACGCAAGGCCTCCTCTAGAGCAGAGGTCTTTATTGACGATTCTGTGTGTGTGTGTGTGTTTTCGTATTCCAGAGTGACTGGCCCTTGTCAATGTTTTTCATTTTTCTTCTGTAGTAAGTCTTTACTAACTCTTTATTCCATTTGATCAAATGCGGAAGCAAAATACGAAGCAGCTCTTTTTTTTGCCCTGTCAGTCGACAATAACCAAATGTTATGTCACCAAATGCCTTGAAAACGTCTATGTGAACGCGCATTCTTTTATTACTTAGATGCACTGACTTCTTAGTATCAATGCATTGTACATACACATCACTAAACCGTTCTCAAGAGGTACGTTTAACAGCAACTTTTCCTGTCACAGCGACAACGGTGACAGTTCCGCGGAAGTAAGATGACTTTTAAAGCTGGCAGATTCACCCTTTACGACAGGAGTGAGGGAGCTGTAAAGAAGCCGTTGTCAGTCACCTAACCACCAACAAAACCAACTGTGAATCACCATCTTACTTGTAACAGTGACAAAATCACAGTTTGCGACAGCGAAGACGGAACATTAACGGAACAGCGGGTTACTGTCTCTCTTGTAACAGTGACAAAATCCTGTTTACTTTAGAGAACACGAAGCATTAATGGAACGGCGGGACACGGTCTCGCTTGTAACAGAGACAAAATCGCTGTTTTCTACAGGGGAGATGGAATACTAACGGAACGGTGGGTCACTGTCTCTCTTGCAACAGTGACGAAATCATCGTTTACTACTGGAGATGTGATACGTTAACGAAACGGCGGGTCACTATCTCGCTTGAAACTTTGACAAAATCACTGTTATATTCCGCTAACTCTGAATTCTTTGTTTACGAGCAAAAGCACAGCGAAAGCTCAATCAAAAGAAATCTTAAGCGTGGGAGAAAGAAGAGACTGAAAGAAAGGTCATATCATATGAGACTTCTATGATGTTTCAATTGAAGCAAGACAATTTATTCAGATATAGTGACATAGTAACCGAAACGATGACGTAATAGGGATTTTTTTTTCGATTTGAGGTTTAACGACCGCCGTGAGCAACTCAATGGGCTTTAAGCAGTCGCCCATCCCTAATTTAGGGTCACTGGTTCCAGGGAAGGGAGAGAGCCAGTACCGTAAGGCAAATACAATATCCATGCCTCACCGGGACCTGGACCCCTTTCGGACGAATGAAAAGACGTCATCGCTTAGACTACTGTGCCACCAGAGCGGCATACGGATTTTGGACCCCAAAAATTACCCACCGGAGTGGCATAGGGATTTTGGACTCCACGAATTACCCACCGGAGTGGCATAGCGATTTTTGACCCCAAGAATTACCCACCGGAGCGGCGTAGGGATTTTGGACCCCAAGAATTATCCACCGGAGCGGCATACGGATTTTGGACCCCAAGAATTACCCACCGGAGCGGCATACGGATTTTGGACCCCAAGAATTGCGGCTTAGGGATTTTGGACCCCAAGAATTGCCTACCGGAGCGGCATAGGGATTTTGGACCCTAAGAATTATCCACCGGAGCGGCATACGGATTTTGGACCCCAAGAATTACCCACCGGAGCGGCATACGGATTTTGGACCCCAAGAATTACCCACCGGAGCGGCTTAGGGAGTTTGGACCCCAAGAATTGCCTACCGGAGCGGCATAGGGATTTTGGATCCCAAGAATTACCCACCGGAGCGGCATAGGGATTTTGGACCCCAAGAATTACCCACCAGAGCGGCTTGGAGATTTTGGACCCCAAGAATTACCCTAACACAGTTAACGGTGAGATTCGTATCAGAGAATTTGGAACTGTTCCTTTTTGTCATTGGTCATAACGGCGACATTGATTTCTGAGTAACGGTGACGTGATTTTCGACCCATCGCTACTGTTCTCTGAGATTCATAGTTTAGTTCCAAAAAAGAAAGCTGATCAGCCAGATTAAAGATTAAAACTGATGGCGCAAGGTTTTACTTACTGTTGTTGTATCACATCTCTCCATTTACAATGATATCGCCACGGAACTTCAGATTCACTGACATGCATCAGACGTCTCAGGCAAGACCGTTTCTGCGTCATACTCATTAACTTTTCCTCGTGAAGGCATTCATGGATTTGGTTGCCCTATGATTTCCTTGGTTTTCCTCTACCTCTCTTTCCTACTACTTGGGCTGAATAAATTCTCTTAGTAAGCATTTCATCAATGCATTTTACCATCGCATTTCAAGCTGTGTTAAATGACCTGTAGTTGAGCTGAAATATCAGCCTCTATTCTGACTGTTCCGCGATTGTACGAGGGTTGTACCCAAAGTAATGCAAAAGTGGGCATAACTTTTTTATTAATGGACAAAGGTCGTTCAAATTGCACATGTCTGTATAATAACTCTTCCTCTATTCAAAGGTACTACTCAACATACTCTCCATCACAAGCGATGCATTTGCGCCATCGTGAACCCAACTCTCGAATCCTCTTTGAAAAAATTCAGTGGTGGACAGTTCTACCCACTCTTTCACAGCCACTTTCACCTCGTCTATGTTATCAAATAGTTATCCCACCTGTACCACATGTTCGGTCCTACATTGGACCGAACAGATGGTAATCAGTGGACGCCAGATCTGCTCTGTACGATGGATGAGGGACCACCAATCAGCCTAATTTGCTGCCAAAGATGTGTGTGGCATTGCATTGTCATTTTGAATGTGGATCAATTTCAGATTCTTGTTCGGTTTCTTCCTCCTTGTGGCTTCTTTAAGCTTTTTGAGTATCTCAATGAATAGCTTGCTGGTCAACGTACGGACAAGTTCCAGAAAATCAAGGCCAATGACAACCCTGTCATTCCAAAAAACAGTCACCAGGACTTTCTGTGCTGATCGCTGGCTCTTGAACTTCTTAGGTCTTGGTGAAGAGGTGTGCCGCCATTACGTGGATTGATTCTTCGTTTCCGGATCGTAAAGATACTTCCATGTTTCATCCCCTGTCACCAGATCGAAAACAAAGTGTTACTTCATTGGCCTCAAACGCTTCCAGCAGATCATAGCTTACTTCCACCCTTCTCTCTTTCAAATTGGGTGTCAAATGCCGAGGTACCCACTTTGCACACACTTTCCGATACCCTAAGTCTTCCACCATCGTTTGTATGGCATTGAGAATACAATCCAGTTGTACAACAAGTTCACGGTTTGTGACTCGTCCCTCCGCGTGAATCAATTCATCCACTCGCTTAGGATACGAGTCAGTGGTTGCAGATGATGGTCTCCCACTGCGTGATTTGCCCTTCTTTAAAGTTCTTCATCCATATGTGCACATTGCTTTTGTCAATGGTGTCATCTCCGTAAACATTATGTAGCCTTCTGTGGATGTCAGACGGCCTGCACCCTTCCTTCGTCAAGAACTCAATGACTTCACGTTGCTTCTGCTTGGAATCCATTATTTACCTGCAATGAAGAAGAAGGGTTATTATAGAATAAGAGTTACGCTACCAAAACATGTGCAATTTGAACGACCTCTGTCAGTTAATGAAAACTGTATGGCCACTTTTCCATTACTTTAGTTCCAACCCTCATGCTTAATGTCTAACAAAAGGACACGTCCTGTTCGCTATGGAGACTAAACTTCTGCTCATCAAACTAATATCTTGATTAATGCAGTTGGATTTTTTAGCCTGCAATAAAAAAGGTCTCTTTATTACCATCACACCAAAAAACGCACTTCAGTAATCGGTACTATGCTAATATACTTACGCATTGTTTAAAGCTAAAAGGCGATAAATATTTCTTGTTTTCCTGAATGAAATATGGGATTACACCACATAATACCAATTTTGAAGATGGCAATACGTCTTTTTGGGGTAAATTTAACAAGGAGGGAAAGTCAGATAATATCCGAAAACTTGAAAATGTAGTCGTCCTGGAGCGGGAATCGTACTCGCGTCTCCCAGATGGTGCCCGGTTATGCTAATCACTACACCACCCAGGACGACCAAGTCTCAAATTTCCGATTAATTTGATTATACCAATCACAGGATTTGCTAGTCAAAGCAACCGGCATTCATGTTTAGCGAATCTGGAGGTTAAGAATCCTATCCCGTGATTGCCCGGAGGAACAGATAAATCATGAATGTAATACGGGATTACATAATATAATACAAATTTTGAAGATGACAATCCGTTTTTTGGTGTAAATATGACAAGGATGGTAAGTCAGATAATATCCGAAAAATTGAAAATATAGTCGTTCTGGAGCAGGAATCGAACCCTCGTCTCCCGGATAGAGCCCGGGTATGCTAACCACTAGATTGTCATCTTCAAAATTTGTATTTCTTGTTTTGTTTTTATAATAAATGAAAAACTGATGCCAAGACTTTTCATGTGCCCTTGAGTATAATATGTGCATGCACTCACACGGACGGAAACAGGAAAAATATCGCTTGCTGTAAAATGCCGTATAGACACTGAAGAGTAATTGAATTAGAGATACCTGTCTAGTAACGTGTAGCACTACCTTTAGCCCTGATGACGGCGGCGATTCGTCTCGGCATGGACTCGACAAGTCACCGGAAGCGTTGGGAAGCCATACGGATCCACGACCCCTGAACAAGCTCCCACAGTTCACGAAGATTTGTTGGAGGGGGCCAGAGCCTCGAACATCTCTCTCGATGGCATCTCAGATGTGCTCGATGGGATTGAGGTCAGGTAAACTAGCTGGCCAAGGAAGCGAGGTCACGTCGGTGGAGTGTTCATCCAACCATTCCGATACAATTCGGGAGCTGCATTGTCTTGTTGCAGGATGAGGTCCCCAGTGGGATGTTGAAGACGCACACGCGGCAGCAAATGGTCGTCCACGATATCCCGGTAACGTTGACTTGTGAGTGACGATGTCACACGTACCAGGGGTCCCATTTCAGTCCACGTAAACAGTCCCCAGACGAGAATGCCACCCCCACCAGCTTGAAGAGTACCCTGCTGGCAAGAAGGATCCATCGCTTCATGTGGTTTGCGCCGTACTCGTGTCCTGCCATCCGCATGCACCAACGTGAATCTCGACTCATCAGTCCAGGCAACATTTTTCCACATGTCTAGGGTAGAGTGGCGCTGTTCCCGCGCCCATGTTAATTTTTGCACCCTGTGATGTGCGGTAAGCAGCAGTACCCTCGCGGGACGATGGCTTCTGTAACCCATAGCGAGAAGATGGTTCTCGATGGTGTGGCTGCTTACACGTTTTAGTGCACCAGCGTTAAATTGCCGAGTGATTTCTTGCACTGTGGCCCGTCTATCCGCTGTTACAATGCGACCTAGACGACGATCACCCCGCTCATCCACACGCTGTTGTCCACGGCAGTTGGCCGTTGCAGGGATGGTTTTACCAGATTCGATGTACTCATGGTGCACCCGTGACACAGTGGCTCGTGAAAATCCCAGTGCCTGCACGACTTCTGAGATGGAGTGACCCATTCGTTGGGCCCCGACAATTTTCCCACGATCAAATGCGTTTAGATCCTTTGCCTTACCCATACTGCGTCCGACTCTTATTGATTCCCTGCGCATCACTCCTTATATTGTCGGTTCCGATTACAGGGCCGCCCACAGCGCCACATTTGCATAACGCAAGCTGTCTCTAATTCAATTCC
Organism: Macrothele yani; assembly: GCA_039090855.1. Taxonomy (NCBI): domain Eukaryota; kingdom Metazoa; phylum Arthropoda; class Arachnida; order Araneae; family Macrothelidae; genus Macrothele; species Macrothele yani. Next base: position 85,298,741 of record CM077030.1, read on the forward strand.
TTTTTAGTGTATACTGGTTAAATAGCCGGATGTGAAACTCTAATTCCATAATTTTATGCCGAATCACGGTAATCATTGTGTTTGAAGTGATGACAGTAATTCGAATTTTGGTGTTTATCACTTAAATATTCCAATGTGCGATCAAAAAGATTTCAATCCGATTTTCGATTCTGAAAGGTTCTTAAACGATTGCAAGTAATCGTTATCGCAAAGTCACATGACGAGTCTCTATTCGGGTAAGTTATTAAGCCTAAGATTGCTGCGCATCTCATTTTTAATCTTCGAAGAGTAGCAGTGAAAACATTCCTTCACCTTTGTCATGACAAAATGTGAATGCATAGCATCTGAGAACCGAAGCAGAAGGACTTTTGAATAATGGATTAGTTTTGAGCTTTCAGATAAAAATATGGTTTCAATGCTAATACAAATAAATCTTTTTTCAGTCTCAGTTTCCACGATGGATAAACGTTTGTAGAATGCTTCACGGGAATTCTGAAATCTTCAGTTTGATGCAGCAGGGATTTCCAGAGAGTATATCAGGCAGAACGAAAAGGGTTTTAAGAAAAGTGTCGGCATGACAGGCAACGGCTTCATTTGGGAACAGTAGATGCGGATCGGAGATAAAAGCTCAATCTTTTCAAAACTAAGCTTTATAAGTGTATGGCGCAAATTGTTGCATGATATAGGTAAAATTTTGGTAGCTAGCGCCAGCCAGCATTCTCTTGAGAGTTCAATGAAGATATATGTGCACTATCAATTCGCGAAAATTACAGCTATCCAAAATTTTAAAGGGAAGCTTCAAAATATATATTTTTTATTGGAAGGGTAATAAGACGTTTCACAATCAGGAGAATGAATAAATGAAGTTACTGGACACATTAGTTTCAAGCAGTAGCATTGTTCATAGAAAAACGTGTTTTTGGTTTTAACGGTAACGTCCTCAAACGTTCCTCTCCTGGTGAGACTAATTTTCCCATGTACATTGACAGCATAATAGTACAAAGAAGCAAAAAAAATTACCAAATTAAATTCTATGTACAGTCTGTTCTGTGAATTTCTTGTCACATTCCCGTGGGCTGAAGAATGAATAAATGTATCCAATGTACAATATATTACCATAAATATTCGGACACTACAGTGTTTTGGGACATGGTTTTATTGTTGCAATTAGTAGTCAGTCGGTCTAATTTTTGATTTTATTGCAGCGGCAACACGACGGAACATACTCTCAACGAATTTCTGGTAGGTCTCGAAAGGACTGGTTCGTCATTTGACTTTCAAAGCAGGACTTTTGAATAATGGATTAGTATGAACAGCGAAGACGGTTGTTGCTGTCGATTTCGTATCCGTCGCTCCAGTTCATCTCAGAGGTGTTCTATGGAATTAAGATCGGGACTCTGAGCAGGCCAATCTAACAATTCCACCTCATTTTCAAGAAAACAGTCCTGTACACGCTGTGCAGTGTGGTAGCGATCTCGATCGTGTTGGAAGAGACAACGGTCATTCCAATAATACTGCCACATTGTTGGTAGTATTATGGGTAGTATTGTTGGTAGTATTCCGTTGGTTGTGGTTTAATAAGCATAGCTGGAATCGGGTCAAAAATTTCGGACTCAGACCCGACCCGATCCGGACCCGTAACTGACCCGGACAAATCTTCTTTGAACTATAAATTCGAAACTCAATTTATATATATATATATATATATATATATATATATATATACATATGGGATGTAAGGTCAGGTGATGCGTAACATCACAGCCTCTCCTTGACAAATGTCAACCCCGCCTTCTCGTGGTACATCCTGTTCCCACTAAAGTGGCTCTGACGACCGCCAATAGCGGTATAACTATACCATCGGGATTAGAGGAAATGCTATCCCACACTCACCAACCCGCTTGGCCAGCGTGGTGAGTTATAGCCAAACCCCCCAAAATGATTCCACAACTTAAATCTTGGCCCTCAGTCTCTGGCAGCTGTAATGTACCTGGCCAAGGCAGCGGCCAGTGCGACATGAAGGCAGAGGGTGCTAAGAATCCCCGGAGGACCGGACTAGGCTGCTATCTGATGCTGACCTTGGCTACGTACAACGGACGCTCCCTATCTTCTGATTCAAGGCTTCTTGAATTGGAAGAGGAACTACAAAGGATCAAGTGGGACATCGTCGGGCTAAGTGAGGTAGGGAGAAAAGTAGAAGATCTCATTGAACTGAAAAGTGGACATCTCTTCTACTATCGTGGGACAGATACTGGCAGAACTAGTGGTGTTGGATTTATAATAAATAAGAAACTGAAGGATAAAGTTGTAGAAGTTGAAAGTTCCTCTGACAGAGCTGCACGACTCGTTATCCAACTATCGAGAAGATACCAGGCTCAGATTATTCAAACTTATGCACCCACCACAAGTCATGCTGAAGAAGAAATTGAAGAATTTTATGAGGAAATTCGTGATCTAAATAATAAAGGTAAGCAGCACTTGAAAATAATTATGGGAGATTTCAATGCAAAAATAGGGCAACGGCAACAGAATGAAACTTCAGTAGGTAAATTCGGTCACGGCAACAGAAACCAGCGTGGAAATACTCTCATTGAGTTTGCAGAGGCAGAAGGGTTTTTCATCTTGAACTCCTTTTTCAAGAAAAAGCCACACAGGAAATGGACATGGAGACATCCAAATGGGACGACAAGTGAAATTGATTTTATTATGTGTAACAAAAAATTCGTCATAGAAGACTGCAGTGTGCTAAACAAGTTCAACACAAGCAGTGACCATAGATTGGTGAGATGTAAGATGCACCTCAACACTAAACTCGAACGTAGCAAGCTCATAAGACAAACAAAATGTATTGACATAACCAACCTTAAAAACACCATAATACCTTCAAATTGGAACTGAAAAGCAGATTCTCTGCTTTAGAAGGCCTAACATCGGAAGAAGTGGATATTTCTGAAGTTAACAGAAAAGTAACCAAAGCTCTTACAGAAACAGCAACAAAATTAGCTGGGTCTAAGAACAAATTGCATGTGAACAAATTATCAGGAAAAACCAAAATGTTGATGCAAAAAAGAAGAGTGATGAGGACGACTAAAGAATATGTGACTTCCAAAGTGGAATATATAGAGCTATGCAAGACAGTACGAAAAAGTATCACTGAAGACGTAAGGAAATTCAACTGTGAACTAGTAAGGAAAGAAATTGAAAACAACCAAAGCCTAAAGATAGCAAAGGAACATCTCAGTAAGGGGAAAAACAGATTATGGCACTGAGAAAAGAAGATGGTTCTGTAACAAGAAATAGAGGCGAAATTGTGACAAGAGTGAAAGATTTCTACTCCAAATTATATGAAAGGGATGATACATGTACTTCAGACATCATCAAAGGTACCAGTACCAGAGTTCTTCCAGTCCTTCCAGCAGAAGTTGCACATGCAATCAAGAACATGAAGCGAGGAAAAGCTCCAGGAGAAGATGGAATTACTGTAGACTTCATACAAGAAGCAAGTGGAGAAATCGAAACAGTACTCGCCCAAATTTTCACTCGATGCGTCAATGAAGGGAAAATTCCTGAGGATTGGAACAACGCTACAATGATTTTCCAAATAAAAAAGGTGACATTGAGGATCTCAGGAACTACAGACCTATCAACCTCCTATCAGGGGTTTATAAAATCTTCACTAAAGTTCTTTCACACCGCTTGAAGGTGACACTGGACATAGCTCAACCGAGAGAACAAGCTGGATTCAGGAGTGGCTACAGCACAGTAGATCATATCCACGTACTGAGAGAACTAATTGAAAGTGCGAGGGAATATGAGCTTCCATTGTGCATGGCTTTTATCGATTATGAAAAAGCCTTTGATTCGGTGAAACCATCAGCATTTGCAATGGCTCTGAAATCCTGCGGTATTGAAGATGCATACATTAATATTATTAATAACATCTATGAAAATACAAGTGCAAAGATTCGGCTGTTTGAAAATACAACACACATAAAAATTGGAAAAGGAGTATGACAAGGTGACACCATATCTCCGAAGCTCTTTCATGCCACATTGGAAAATGTCTTTCAATCACTGAACTGGGAAAACAAAGGGATAAAGATTAATGGAGATTATCTAACCCACCTTCGTTTTGCTGATGACATAGTCATTTTTGCAACTACCCCATCAGAGCTACAGAGTATGATCCAGGAACTTGCTGACAAGAGTAAAGAAGTGGGATTAAAAATGAACTTTCAGAAGACAAAAGTGATGTACAATGCTTTTACAAGAAATGAAGATTTATCGATTGATGGAGAAAAGCTGGAGATAACAGACACGTACGTTTATCTTGGACAGCAGATATCAAGTGAGGGTCACATTGGTGAAGAAATTAATCGGCGTACAAAACTTGCCTGGAGAGCTTTTGGAAGAAACAGCATAATTTTCAAGAGCAATATGCCATTATGTCTTAAAAGAAAAGTGTTTGATCAATGCATCCTTCCAGTGCTTACGTATGGTGCAGAGACGTGGACATTAGCTAAAAGAGACATACAAAGGCTGCAGACAACTCAAAGTAGCATGCAGAGGTGCATACTTGGTGTAACCAGGAGAGATAAGAAGAGGAACACGTGGATCCGAAAAATGACAAGAGTGGAAGACATCATGATCAGAGTTAAATCCCTGAAATGGCAATGGGCTGGACATACTGCCAGAAGAACAGACCATCGATGGACAGCCGAAATTTTAGATTGGATTCCAAGGGACAGGAAAAGACCCAGAAGAAGACCACATGAGAGATGGGTGGATGAAATTCGAAAGTATGCAGGGGTGACATGGAGGAGACTGGCACAAGACAGACCGTTGTGGAGGAAACTTGGGGAGACCTTCGTCCAGCAGTGGATTGATAATGGTTGACAATGATGATGATGATGATATACATATACATACATATAAACGTAATATATATATATGCATCCCAATAACTGCTTGATATTTAATAACTGAAATCCTTCTTTAACAATAAAATATGGTTACTTGCTAAATCTTAGTGCCATTTTGAGTGCCGCTATTTTGCGTATTCCCGAAGTAATGGCTGACTATGACCGTGACCATTAAGTATAGTACAAGTGGGAATCATTACTTACGATTACACACATGTATTTTTTTAATGTATTTAGGATGTTTACTCTTTCCACGCTTTGATGGAGGTGCTCATACTTTCATATGGCAAGTTAGATTTTTGGTTCCATAATCTTTTATTACACCGTCGGCATCTTTCTTTGTAATTATACACTTTCCACATTTTGAACAACAATCAAGACCAAAAAACACAGAATTATTCACCGGTTTCTTAATGAGACGAAACAATTTTAAGCATTCACTCTTCCCTTTGTGGTTTTCAACTAGCACGAATTTGTTGGCCTTGACGCCCTTCTCAACCTCCTTAATATTAAATCCATCCATATTAACAAATAAGGAGTCAATTTTTACGTGACATACCATTGGAACTGGATGTTAGCACATCAATCGAAAACCTCTGAATGCTCAATGTAAAAGTTACGATATGAAAAATAATTTTTAGTTATACAGTGCTCCGCACGGAGAGAGTGAATGAGCTGAGAAGCAGGCGAATGGCGTTTGCCTGTACCTTGCCCTGGACAATGTCACTGTAAAAGAACGCAAATGAAGGATCTTTTTACGATATGGAGTCGGTGTGTTGTTTGGCATTGTTCTGTGGAAATCTTCGTTGCTTTAAGAAAAAGACGACAATATTTTTGCGTGGCAAAACATTATTCACTCCGTGGGCACTAGTATGGACTACAGAATTCCACAACGCACATTTTTCTTTGGAAAATACTTTTCTCTTTTCAAAAATAAAACGGGAATAAAACAGGTTCAAAATAGGGTCAGGAACACTTTCACCCGACCTATTGGACCCGTAAGAAATTGTCGAACCGTTGACCCGTGACCCGTTTCCATCTCTGATAATAAGCATGGTTTGTGGTATAATAAGAATAGTTTGTTGCATTATAAGCATTTTCTCTCTCTCTCTCTCAGATGTGGAGAGTTTAACAGAAAGTAAGGGAGGAACATAGGTACAAAAAGCAATATAAAAAATTCCAACTACGTATATAAAACTAACTTCATGTTAAATGGATGTGAACAACAAAAATTGGAAAAAGTAAAATAGCGCTAGTTTGTATACTTCATTGAGAAAATAACAAACCTGCCATCTAAAGCATCATCACCTTAGCATCGGTTCCGGATAACAATGCAGTCCTTTGTCGGAAACAGCAAAATAAATAAAAGAAAATGAAAAGATTTCTCTTTCGACGACAGATAATTCTTTTATAAAATCAAATCATCGGTCTGCTCTTCGTCTGAATGTTCCATCCAAAATTGTTCTGTTAATTACCACATGTTTTTTTTTCCTTACTAAAAGGTAAGATGTCGCTTTCGAACTAAAGTTTTTTACACTTAACTTATTTAACCAAGATGACGTAATGTGTCGTTCTGACAGCAACGTTTCGTCCTCTCAAAGGGCTCTTTCAGATGGTTGTTGCATCCTTTCCTGTTGTGTAACGTGCGCTATGAGCCTTAGAAAGGATAAAAAAAGCAATAAAACCTAATGGCTGCTCTGTAACGGCTTAGTGTAACAAGGCAGACTTGGTGAAAATGGTGCAAATATGTATCATCGTTTGAAATGAATATTGAGTGTATTTCAATTGTTTTCAAATAAGTCGGTGTATACATAGGCTGGTGTTTAACGTTCTGTAGACATGAAATGATTTATCTTTCCATCTTGACTTACCTCCTGCCTTGTGGAACACAGTCAGCTTATTCAGTCCTCGTGGGAAACCAATCCACATTTTCCATCTTTAGAGGAAATCAGAGTTACTATTTTCCTTTATATAAAGACTTCGAGAATATCTAAGGAAATAAACAGTGTTCCGTTCAGAATTTAGGCCCACAAGTTGAGTTCCAGGGAAATTACAGAAAGCCAAGTAGTACAACAGCACAGCCCATACCACATCTTAGACTCGTATCATGACCGAGTTCGGGTGCTTAGCCAGAGGACGGGGCATCCGGCCGGGAAGTCAGAGACATCATTTATGATCATCGACTTAGTTCTATCTGGAAGACAGCAATTATTATCATAAATACAATTATTCCCGACTGGTAGCATTTATTATACTGCGCAACACACATTTTGGTGCCTTAAAAGTTAGACCTTATCTTGTACACTGAGTGGCCGCTTTATTATGACCACCTGACAGTTTTAAGAAAATGGGCTATGGCTGCACGCTGTTGCCGCCAGAGGGCGAGGCTAGTATAAAAAGGGAAAGCTTAGTGCTTGCGACAGTACTAGAAGTGATTTTTTGGGTGACGAGATGGGTAAAAAATGCGATTTGGCGGACTTTCAACTGGGGATGATTGTAGGAGCTCGGATCCATGCAGCGAGTATCACCGAAACCGCCGCATTCGTGAAATGTTCCAGAGCAGCTGTTGTTAAAGTGTTTAAAGACTAGACTGTCCGCCAAAAAACTGGGACTCTACGTGCAACGTGTGGTCGTCATTGACTAGTGACTGCTCGGGCGGAATGTAGAGTGTCCAGACTGGTAACAGACAACAGAAGGGCAACAGTGCAGCAAATTAAAGACCATCTTAATCAAGCATCCCCTCAAATGATCTCTGCACGCACTGTTCGCCGTACACTGCATCGGATGGGATATGGCAGCCGAAGACCTTTTCAAACACTTTTGCTTTCTGCAGTTAACAAGAGAAAACGTTTCCAGTTCGCACAGGAGCAAAAAGATTGGGCAGTCGATAATTGGAAATAAATTATGTGGTCCGATGAATCACGTTTTCAGTTGCACCATGCCGATGGCCGAGTGAGAATTTGGCGGAAACAGCACGAAAGCATGTACCCCAAATATATTGCTACAACCCTTCAAGCTGGTGGAGGCAACGTTATGGTTTGGGGAATGTTTTCCTGTTATGCTTTGGGCCATTTAATTTGTGTTGATCAACGTCTGACTGGCACATCATATCTAAACATCGTTGCGGAATAAGTGCATCCTTTCATGTGGATGGTTTATCCCAATGGCGATGGCTACTTTCAACAAGATAATGCGTCCTGCCATAGTGCTCGTATTGTACAGGATTGGATTCAGGAACATGCCGTCGAGTTTACTTTGCTTAGGTGGCCACCACAATCTCCAGATCTTAACCCCATTAAGAATTTGTGGGATGAAGTTGAACGAGCCTTCAGACAGCTGGATCCACAACCCTGCAATCTCACACTCCTGGAAAGTGCTATTCATCAAGCATGGTCTCAGATTCCACAGACCACCTATCAACATCTCGTGGAGTCCATGCCACGAAGAATAGACGCAGTATTAAAGGTAAAAGGTGGCCAACGTAGTACTGAGGGGGTGTTCATAATAAAATGGCCACTCAGTGTATATATATATGGGGCCATGATCGCTAAAATGGCATCAAGCCGGGAATGGCTGAGTGGTTAGCAGTTCAGACTACCAGTGCAAGGTCCTCAGGTTCGTTCCTGGGCTGATTTTGCGGAGGTGGTGTGATTCTCTAACATTCACTGAATATTTGCCGTGCATCGGACGAGCACGTTAAGTGACGGCCCCCAGGTTGGACCCCCTTGTTTAATGGGTATTCCTTCCTATGCCCCCCCCCCCCTGAAATTCTCTCACCTCTCTATTTGCAACATCGTACTTGTACCGTGGCGCCATTTACTGTATTCTAATCTCACTACAAACTTGCTCTCATTACTTCCGTTTCTGTGTCCTGCCCAAAAGGCGAACTCGCTGTAGGTGGCTGGAACCTAAACTCTACTCACTGTGGACGCAAGTTCTACAAGAAAATAACTCATACTTGCTGTGTCCATCATGCAAAAATGGCATCAGTGTTGCCCTATCGGCTATAGTTTTTGAGATACGGCAGGCATATTATATGCTGATTCAATCGGTTGTCCGTCAAAATTTGGGATCCTTTATCGCATAATTTGCTATTTTTGATAATATTTTAACAAATTTCGATGCTATTAATATTACATACTATTAAAACAACCACATGTTATTAAATCAGTTTATTTCAAACTGTTAGCTCAGAAATGGTTTGAAATAGACATAATACTAAATCAGTTTTATGGACTCGATTTCCTGAGAAGGCATCTGCCAACATTGAAGAATACTAGGTTGTTGTCCTCAGAGATGAAGGGCAGCAAATTCCTTTCTTTACTACAATAAAACGTGATGTTGGTTCCAGAATGAAGTAAATTCATTTCATTCAACCTGGAGGCCAGCAATTCAGAAGACTTCTTTGACCAGTTCAGATCCCAGAGAAGGTCACTCAGTTCTTTTGGTTCAAGCGTTGAGCACTTGATGAAGTTCCTACAAAATCATTTTCACTTTCTACAATTATGTTATCTTGTACGTCATCAGACATGCATGCTTCATCATCCACTGGGAGCTCTGGTAGGTAGTTGAAAGCCAGAAACGCGACCTCATTTGAGTGTGGATGAGGATGTCTTTGCTGAATCTAGTTCAGGATATATCCACTAATTTCGATTATTTTGATTGATGCTCATAATGCTGACAACACAAGAGTAACTGTAATCGTAGTTTTTTGGTTCCCTTCAAACCATTGGTACTTCAAATTTCAGGTAACTCCTCTTTACATTTGTCCATTGCCGCAAATGTTTCATGCAAGTTTTGCGTACGATATAGAGAGCCTACGAATTATATTACTCTCCAAGGTAGACATCAAAATTACCAAAAGATCAGCCGTTTTCACAAACTCAGAAATTGGTTTACGACTTTCTTTCAGGGTGTACTCGCCACAAATGTAGCAATAGCCATCTGGATAATTGAAGCAGCTTCTTCGTGAGGAAGCCATGTCGTCTACTCGATCTACAAACATAAATAGATTACATTACATCCTCTAGTTGTATAGGTGTCCGCAAACTCACAGTTAGACGAACAAACAGTGGCTTTACAACCATACATTAGAATATTACATTCGTATATATTGAAATTATTGTAATTTCGGTTACCCTAATTCCCGGTGCAACACACCACAGACTCTGTCCACATTCATCCGATTCCACTCACTATCTCCCTATGTCTGTTCTTGGCGAGATCGTCACCAAAGTTGGCATACCTACACACGATAGGGAACCATAGTGTCCCTTTATAACCGCGATCAATCACAAATTAAAAGTACCCACCTCATATTTCTGCACATCAGCATCTAAGGTGAGTATTCCGTATCTCCAAAACTATAACTGTTACGGCAAAACCAATGAAAGTTTTGGAATCAGCACCCCAAAATATACCAAAGAATATGTCTAACTTCCAAAACACCAGAAAAACCTATTATTTCTGTTGGGCTGTGTTATCAATGGAAGGATTTCTTGCCAAGCTCTCTCAGCTATCGTCATCGTTACGACGATAGCTGAGATAGCTTGGCAAAAACCTTCCAGGGCCGAGCGATAGCAGTTATTATCTTAGGCATATTTCTGGAAGAGGGTAAGCAGATTTTATTATAGGTACGTTTCTGACCCAGCGATAACTGTTATCATCATCCAGATTACTGTGGCTTATCGTTATCGGCGCGGTTATCGCGGATCATTCGCAGTTACCGCTATAGGCACGTTTCTCGCCGATCATTCACAGTTATTATAGTTGGAACGATCCTGGTCAAGTTGTCAGAATTATCATCAATTTCACCGGTCTAGTCGAGCTGTCGCAGTTATTACCATCGGCGCGGTTGTGGATAAGTGGTTGAAGATATCATTATCGGCACGGTTCTGGCAGAGTGGTAACAGCTATTATCATTAGCACAGTTCTGTCCGAGAGGTTGCAACTATAATCGTATGTAGGATCCGGTCCCATAGGTAGCAGTTATTTTCACCAGAATAGTTTTAGAGAACCCTCAGTCTTTGCCCATTCATCCACAGTTTCCGACCGTATTTCAGAATACACTATATTGACAAAAGTCATCGGACACCTAGAAGAGAAACACAAGATAGCATTTATTGACATACATTAGTATGGTGCCGTCCACCTTTGGCCTTAATGCATGCACTGATCCTTCGAGACATGTTTTCGACAAGGTTTTGAAACACAGCGATAGGTATGCACTTCCATTCAGTACATAATGTAACCGCTAACTGTTGCTTAGTAGTAAGCCTTGGTTCCAAACTTCTTATGCGGCGCTCTAATTAATTCCATAGGTGCTCTATGGGATTAAGATCAGGTCTCGGTGCTAGCCAGTCCACACACGATACGTAATTATTGTCAAACCACGCCGTAACAGTCCTTGCTTTATGGGACGTAAGTCGTGTCTGTTTTGAGCTCCGTGTTTCGCCGTCTACTGAATGTGTTTTGTGTGCTCTGTCGTTTAACTTTTGTGCGTGCTTTCAAGACGAAGGTTGTATCTTTCATTTAAGACATCTCCCGAGTCGGTGAGTACTATTTTCAGTTAGCTATCAGCACTTTATTTTCTCGACCAGTTGGTCGTTTTTACTAAATTAGGCCTCGCCATCGGCGATGGCGACTGCTGATAAGAGCAGCATTCCAGCTCTCGTCACAGCTTCTCCTACTACGTCGATCCTTATCTCTGACAGAGCAAACCAATCAGCGTCGTCCTTGATGATAAGGAATATCGTCATTCTCCTGATGCCTATTGCTATTCTTCTTCTACGCTTCGACTCTCTGACTCCACCCCTCCTGGTGGTGAGGCTACGTCGTTCGTTTCTGATGCTACCGATGACGTAATGGATATATCTGAGGGCGTTGCTTCTCTGCCCTCGGTAACCTTGCCCAGCGTTGTGTCAGCTCCTTCATCCAGCGCTGCACCTCTGCCTTCCAGAGGAGGTTTCCCTTCCCGCTCTTATTCTAGCGTTACCTCAGGTGCGTCCCTACCGACGCAAGCGACTCGCCTTCCCCTTGCGGAGCCCATGTCCAGATACATGGTGACTCACTTCAATTGGACGTTCCGCACTTCTCACCGGCTGCGCAGGAACTTCACTTCACCCGCGAGTTGAGAGTGTGCCTGGATGCTCTTTCGAATACACCGTTGAAGGTCTATTGTGACACGCTCCTTGCTTTTCTTCCAGCAGGAGCTATTACTCACCTCACCCGCCGGCCGCGGACGGTGATTCTTTATTTCACATCCAAAGAGCATGCAGACACGCTTCTAAACTTTGGTCTTGACCTGGCAGATCACCACCTTGAAGCTGAACCGGTCGCCAGGCGCCCTGTTCAGGTCTCCTTGCATCCGGTGCCCCCGAAATCTCGGATGCGATTATATGTACTGCACTTAGTAAGTGTGGTAAGATTGTTGGTCCTGTTATCACACATTCAGCTGCGCCCAAGGATCCTGCAAATAAGAATGTTCGAAGTTTTCGCCGAAGTGTTCGTCTCATCTTTCCATCATAGGAGCAACTACGTAAGTTCCCACGGATCCTAAACGTCCGATGTGGGCAGCTCTCCTATAGAATTGACATGCTAACATCAGAACACTGTGCTAATTTCAAAGAACTTGGGCATCAGCGTGCTCGTTGCCCCAACAACGAGTATCCAGCTCCCACGGCTTCTACAGTGCCTACCGCCTCTAAGCAGCCTCCTGCTACATTTCGCTCTCGACCTGCACCGTCTTCTAGTGTGCCAACAGCCCCTGGGCCGATTTACGCAAAAAGTATATCTAAAGCCTCTTGTCAACGAGCGTCTTTTGATACTGATCTCACATCCCACCGTCACTTTTCAGTGCTCGCCTCACCTATTACTCCTGATCACGTGGCAACATCGGGAGACCTCGCCGCTTGTTTCCCACCAGTCTTCACTGTTGGTGTCTCCGAGTGTGACGGCAGCACCGATAACTCCTCTGACTCTGCGTCTGCTTCCCGAGCATCGTCGCTACCTGGAAAACGCATTTTTGGCACTCGTACAGGTACGCGACGTAAGAAGAAGAAGAAAAAATATTCCTCTGCGGATGGGCAACCGTTCCGTGCTACCAAATCGTCAGGAGATTTTTCTCCCTCTCCTGCGCCAACAGAAATTAAAAGGGACACTGATGATGATTGGTCTCCGCCTTCCTTTGAGGTCTTTTCAAGTGTACTCTCCAAATGTGGTGCTCCTTCAGAACCTCTCAATCTTGGAGATTACTATCAGTTTTGCACCCACACCACGAACCTGGAGTCGACGTATGACTACCTCCGAGAGCGCGAAGACATTCTTCCCGCGCTGCTCCTGCAAGCCGGATGCATTGCTAAGTACCTTCGTGGGTTTCTACATGAACCCCTGCACCACTCATGGACCCTTGGCTGCGTTAACCGATTACAACAACTCCTGAAAGTTGCTCCGCGACTCCTCCAATCAACGACTGACCAGTCCATTCAAAGTCACGACCCTTAATTGCAGAGGGTGCGCTAGCTCCTTAGCGATTGCTCTCTTAATGGAAGACCTCTCGCCACTCGGGGCCGATCTGTTACTACTGCAAGAAACAAACTGCCATTCTTCCACTCTGTTTACTCGCTGGCGTGCTAGCGATTATGTGTTCCATCATGCATTTCGCTATTCATCTCATGGTGGGCATACATCAGCAGTTCCGATCCACCCTCACTGCACTCTCAGTGCAGAACTTATGCCGGGATTTACTCCAGCAAGTCTCCTTCACAGTTGGCGGAGCTCGATTTCACATCTTCAATGTGTATATTCCGTGCACCTCTATTCATTTATCCATCTTGTTCACCAAACTCCGTCAAGCTCTCTCGAAAGTCTCGCCTTCGGATCGTGTGCTCTTGGGTGGAGACTTCAATTGCACCCTTGACCCGGCACTGTATCGCTCTCCTTCGTCACGAGAGCGTCGGACGGATCTCGTCACACTACTCCATGACCTTGTTGCTGATTTCTCCTTCACCGATGCTTATAGGCGCCTACATCCACAAGAGACCTCACACACGTGGCGCTCGTCTGGTTGTCAGCTTCCATCGACTGCACGCGTGTATCGGGTTTACGTTTCCACACCAATTCTTGCGTCTATTACCGAGTTGCGACATCAACCTAATGCTTCCTCAGACCACTGCACAGTCACCCTCACAGTGTTTGTTGCGGCGTCACTCCCACGGACTGTACGTCCGTGGATGTTTGACTCCAATCTCCTCACTGATCCTGACTTTTGTGCCTCTGTCCGTCCTTTCCTCGCTGCTCGTCGCGCTGGGTTGCATTCCGCACGCTGTACCTTGACGTATCGGCTTCATGAAAACATCAGCTCCTCTTACATATCAAGCAACTTTCATTCACCATGACGACTTCTAGTCAGATGCGACTCGATCACGCCAGGCAGATGCTCGCACTGATTGGGTTGTCAGATCCGCTGTTTCCAGTATATCAGGCGGAGCTGCAGGCTTTGCTGAAACCTCTTGCGCAGCAAGCACTTTTACGTCTGCGTATTAAACATCTCAATCCGGAGGAATGTACCTATGATTTTCTAACATCAATGAAATCTGCACGTAAGTCTTCTACCTCGCTTCGTCATCTTCACCTCCCCTCTGGCGAAATCACATCCGATTCGGCAGCGATTAGCTCTCACGTTCGTCAGTTCTATACCACCAAGTTCAGTGAAACTCCTCCCCTTCTCCCTCTGCTCTCCCCCATCTTCTCAATAACCTGCCTCAAGTTCCGTCTCATCTTGCTCACACCCTGTCTCTCTCACCCACATCCACGGAGGTGTCTGATACCTTCTCTTCCCTTAACCCCCATGCCGCTCCGTGTCCGGACGGCCTCTCTTTTCCTTTTTATCGGGCGTTCTTGCCTCTTCTGTTGCCTTTTCTCCTCTCCGCTTTTTCTGCTGCATTTAACTGCTCCCCCTCCCGAGGAGTTTCACGGACGCACATGTGTTCCTATTTCCAAAGAAGGGTGACCCTCTAGACTTGGGAAATTGGCACCCCATTTCTCTTCTCAATCAAGATTATAAACTCTATACTAAGCTTCTTTCCCGTCGACTAAACTCTGTCCTTCCTCACATACTTGCTGACTCTCAAACCTATACTGTTCCTGGCCGTTCTCTTTCCTCCAATGTTCAACTTCTTCGCGATCTCATTCATCTTGCCAAGACTCATTCTGAACCTCTTGCTCTCCTTTCCTTAGACCTCCGTTCCGCTTTCGATAATATCTCACACGCCTATTTAACACAAACCCTGCTACACTTTGGCCTTCCTTCAAATTTTGTCGCTGTTCTTCTCTCCCTCTACTGGGACGCCGTTTTCCATGTCAAGACGGCATCTTTTCTCACAGCACATGTTCCCTTCAAGCAGGGAGTTCGTCAGGGCTGCCCGCTTTCTGGTCAACTGTATGCGATTGCCGTCGAACCCTTTCTACGCTCTCTGCAAACATCTTTCCTAGCACATCTTCCACCACCAGTTGCCAGCTCACGGCATCACTCAGTCATTTACTCGGCCTATGCAGATGACATTACCGTCTGCATTCGTAGCGACTTACAGTCCCAACTGCTTCGTCGTTTGTTCTCCGCATATGCTTCATGTTCTGCAGCTGAACTGAATACGTCTAAGAGCACTGGATTGTGGTGCGGGTCGTGGTCCAATCGCATGGATGCTCCATGGGGGGCCACATGGTCATCCACTACCCAACGCTTCCTGGGTGTGCACTTAGGCGCACCACAAGCTACATCCAGTGCAACTCGCGCGGAACTTCATTATCGCCTCCTCCGCACAGCTGCGTTCTGGTGTCGTGCGCAGTTCTGTACGTCCTACTACCCGCGTGGAAATCTCACCAGGACATACCTTCTGTCCATCTGCAAGCATCCTTGGATTGCATCTACGACCCTGTTTTTCTGTCTCCAGGAGGTTACACGCTGCCTTACTCGAGTAATGTGGGCGGTTCATCACTGGATTAACGTCCACAAGCTCTGTGCCCCTCCCTCCTATGGAGGTGCTGGCCTACCTGATGTCCCGCTGTGCTACAAAGCAAGCCGAGTGATCAACTTCATTCACCTTTCACGGCTCCAGTGGCTTCCGCAGTTCAGGTACGTGACGTTCTTGCCTGCTTGCGTAACCCACATTTTTCCTTTCTTTCTTTAGTTCTCATGGATTGCTGTCCTTTCCCCCCTCCAAACTCCCCCTTCATATTCTGAAGCCCTCACTCACCTTCGCTCTCTCCCCCTCATTCGCTCCCCTCCCTCTTCAACTCTAGAGCTTCTTTCTGATCCCCTCTTCTTCAACTCCCTTGTTCATCACCCCCATCTTCCCTGCTTTTCATTCCCCTCTTGGCTCCGAGCAGGTGTAGTAACCGTACAAGACCTCACTAACTCGGATCTATCCTGGAGCCCTTTCTCTGGCCGCCCCCGCTATTCTCTCGTCCCTATCCGCCCATTTGGTCTATGACTCACTGCTAACTGCACTTCCTTCGCTTTTTCCTGATCTTGTCTCCCCCACCGGTCTCATCTCTGTCTTTTCTGCCCCTCTTCCGCTGCAGTTTTTCCTCCGACTCTCAGACCCGGTTCCTCCTCTCTCCTCTTTCTCCTCTAAATCTCTTTATCGTTTTCTAGTGCACCTTGCCACCCCTTCTCCGCTTTCTATTCTCGAGGTTCCCCCTGCTTCTCTTCCTCTTGTCTGGGCCGCTGCCCGCTCACCCTTATCCGCCCCTCTTGAAATTAATACCCACTGGCTCTTTTTGCATAATCACCTCCCTGTTTCGTATTTTCTCTTTCTCATGTCCCTTCTCTCCTCCCCTCTCTGCTCCTTCAGCGTACAGGAGGCAGACGTTTCTCACGCCTAATTTTACTGTCCCATCCTGATGCCTCTCCTCGATCAGGCTTTCCGGATTGCCAGTCGCTCTTGTTCTCAAGATCTTCCGTTCACTGTCTACAGACATCTTCTTCTGCGGGCTCATCCACCTACGCCTCTTCCGTCAGTATGTGCCTATCTTTTCGTGCTGGTTAAACACGTTATTTACGTATACCTTCAACAACTCCGCAGCGTTTCCTCGCCGGTCTCTTTACACCAGACCAGCGCAGCACTTTTGTGCCATTTTCAAGATCGATTGCTTTCTCGACTCCGCCTGGAGTACCAGTCGGCTTCTTCCAGTCGTCGAGAAGCCACCTTCTATGCTACCTGGGCGCCAGTCGCTGCATGGTTTGCGGTTGATTGTGGACTGCTACACCTATCAGTACCCTAGGACATTCTACACCTCCTTTGCTGTGTTCCGTGGCACTCTGGTGCCCCTCCCCCACTCTACGACTCGTCTCGATGTATATCATGTGATCGTGCTACAGCCTGTGCTGTAATACCCAAATTTTTGTTTTCTCGTTTTCAGTGTGCCTATCTTTTCATCATTGTGATCTTGCCATTTGAATTGTTCTTCGTGTCATACTATGCTTTACCATATTTACATTGTTATCAGTGTGCCCTCTGATTCCGTGACCTCCCGTCACTTTTATGTACTTGAGGCTGTACCCTGGTCACCTTAAGTGTTTTCTGTCTATGCACCTAGTGTATTACACCGTGTTCCTGTAGTGTGTTTCACTTTGAGATGTCATGTGGTGTACGTCTCTATCTCTCATTTGTTATATTTGCCGCACTCACACACTTTCTTAGTGTTTAGCCATTTTCATTGCACCTGTTTGATTTTTGTACAGTTCTATACTTCCACATTGTGTACATACTATTTTCGTGCTTTCACATTGTGTTAATGCTTTGATCGTACACCTACAAATTTATGATAAATTCTGTCATCTGTCAGAACCCCGGGCTTGTCCTGTGCTTTCACTTTATGCATATACTCATAACATCCCAGAGTGCATTCATGGTTTATCGTGTGCTTTTTACTGTACTTGTAACATTTCTTGCGCTATATCGTGTCTTCACATTGTTTACTTTATTTGGTCATCCCTGTGTATAATATGGTTCATCATGTCTTGTTAATGTACCAGTTACATCTATTTCGTCGTACAGTGCTTTCATTTTGCGTTAATTCCTCTTGTCATCCCAGTGTGCATTCCTAGTTTTGCTCTGTGATCTTACTGTTCCTTCTGCATTTTTTTTCGTGCAATCCACGCTACCGTTGAATTGTGAATGCTAATGTCATCTCAGTGTATTTTCATGCTTACTCGTGTACATTAATTACCTTCACCCCGCCTGTATTATGTTGCTTTGTTGCCCTCGTTAAATAACTTGCACAATTGTGCACGCTGTGTTTTTATCTCATGTATGTAATGTTTTACCTTCACGGCGGTGTTTGTGCTGTTCGTTTTTCTAATTGTGTACTATTGTTTCGCCTGTGTTATCCTGTAAATCATTCCCAGCTAATGTCATGTGACACGATGTGTTTCCCTCTGTCACTTCTCCTGCAATTTCTATGCAATAAGCTTTGCTTGCAGCATTTGTTATTCATCCCCATTGTCATTGCAGTGTACATACCATCATGTTTTAACAGTTTGTATTATTTCCCAGTGAGACGCCTAACGCTGTACGTCTCCCTCTTATGTTTTTATATGATGAATTATAATAAAGCGTTTTTGAAACCTTGCTTTATGGCTTGGTGCATTATACTGCTGGTAAAAACAAGGCTCGGTTCCATAGTATTGCCACAGAGTTGGCAGGGCATAATTGTCCAGATAATCGAAGTATACGTGCTGGTTAACAGCTTCGTCCACGATAACCAATGGGAGGAGACCATACCACGAAGAACGTCTCCACACGAGTACACTGCCAGCTCCAAACCAGACCGTAGGAACAGCACACTGCGGTAGATAGCGTTCCCCCGGCTGCCGCCATACCCGCACACGGTCATCAGACTAACGGATCGTGTATCTTTATTTATAAGTCCATAGGACCCGTTTCCATTGATTAACGGTCCACGATAAATATTCTTTACACCATGCTAAACGACGAGTAGCATTCCGACTGGTGATGAAAGGCTTGTGAGCAGTCGCACGACCACGGTACCTCATGAAATGAAGTTCTCTACGAATGGTGCGTGTACATACCGAGGTTCCAGCATTTTTTCTCACCTGTACACTGAGGTCTGGTGCAATTTTCCGTCCATTTGCTGTAACGACTCTCCTGAGGCTTCGACGTACTCTATCACTGATTATCTTTGGTCTGCGGGACATTTTGTTGCTTCAGGCACTCCATGTGTCTTCCACTTATTCAGTGCATCCAAAACAGTTGACTTGGGTTTGTTTAAACACCTCCCGGTTTCTCTTATGGACAACCCACTGATATAACACCCAACAATATTTCCTTTCTCAAAATCAGTTCTCACCCTCCGCGACATTTTCAATCAACCTCACAGTGCGATATGATCGCGGTCAGCTGCAGGCTTGTTTTTGTATCGTTTTCAGCCGTACCGCGCATCTTAACAACGCAGTGGATCCGTTCATTTGCTTTTGAAGGGGTGTCCGGTGACTTTTGTCAGTATAATGTATATAGCCCTCCAGCATACTGTAGGAAATGCTGCCACTGATCGTTTAACAAACCCATACACCCTGACGCTAAAGCACATCAAAATTCCCTTCCAGGCAACGTTCTCCCTAAACCATGAAGCCTTCAGAGACTTGAATTAAATGTTAATATATTGCTGCTAAATTATTCCAGACTATAATTAAGCCAAACAAAAGTAGTCATAGTGATTTGCAATATGACTTCTGCCTTTTATGACTGTTTCTTCATTAGAATGCCTTTAACCACCTTTCAAGTCAAAACCGAAGGTTGAAATAATTTACAAACCACATCTCTTCATGAGAAAGTAATATCTGAAGCTTCGTAAGTCAACCTTATAAATATACTAAATGCCTAGAAATAAGCGAGTGATCATCCCATAAATTATTTTCCGATCTACTGCAGTTCTTCTGTACGGTTCCCGGGCGAATGCTAAACAGTGTTCTTGGCATGTTAATGACGGTTTGCTCCTTTCCAACATGAAAACGGCGATTAGATACTTAATTTATTTATTCACACCAATTAAAAAATATAGCAGAGTGGCAACTTTATTCGCTCGATTAGGTGCATTTTGGGAAAAAAGAATAATTTCTTAATCATAAACAAAAACAGAAATTTCCTTTTGGGGAGTCGAATTGTTAGGAAAACCCAAACTCAGTTACGGAAGGTTCAGTTAAACCCCCATGTCACATGTGAAGCGATACATTATCTTTAACAAAACAAGAATACCGAAGAATCATTTCTCAGCTGTCTGTAAACAGATGAATGCTCATGCGATTCTGTACCAGACTTGAAAAAAAGAGTTACAATTGCACTATTTAGTTGTTTATATTATAAATGTTACGCAATGTTGCACTGTTTTATAATATTCTCACCCGTTTTATAACCGAAATAAATAAATTGCTATTTATTCACTCTGCACAGAGAATATGGTTCATTTTGTCCCCGAACAAATTTCAAAATAGCGATTAATTAATCGATTATTTAATTATCACGTTTATTTGACTGTGTTCAACAATTCCTTTTTCTCAATTTCCAGCTCGATTGTACTGTAATACTACCGGCTACCAGCAAAACAGACAGAACTCGTGAAATCACTGATAGGTAATGAAACTTTCTTCGACGTTGGGAATGACGTGAAGCAGCCTGATATCTCTAAAGCTTTCTGCTGTGCATTTCAGCTTTGAGGGATGACAGCATATGGCACAATAGGACAATTCAGGATCGAACAACTTGCTGAGGTATATGCTTCCAACACGCTGGAGATCTTCTAAAGTGACTTTGTTTATCGCGTTCAAGTGTCGTGCAATACTTCTTTCGCTTGAAACTATTACGTCATACAAATTTCTGTTTTCGGTTCCAATTTCTTTTCGTATTACACTTGCGCATGCCGATTTCAAAAGATATGTTTCCCACTTAATTTCTCCACTTAAGAGATTTTTAACGACAGTAATAGTTTCTTTGTACACTTTGGCCAAGGACGTTGACATTGTTATGAGAAAGAACAACAGCCCTTCATTAGGCTTTTGAAACGTATCGAAGGCATACGACAAACCAGAACCACGAATTTGATTCCACAGAGGTCCTCCTCGCTGTTTTAGATATTCACACAGGACACGAAGAGCTGGGTAATCCGGATGACGGAAACTAGTTACGCTTGGTACTGTTTGAAATAAAACGGATGATTCGGCTGATCCTATACTGGTTAGTACGCCCTTCAGCAACGATCTTGAGTTATTTTCTACTAAGAAATCCCGGCATTTCTTGAGAGGTTTGTTCACAGCTGTACAATTCCTTATACCCTCGAGGAAAGTCCAGGGAATGATCAAATCGCACTTCCGACATAGACGGGAAATATTTCCGGTCACATTCACTTCAACTGTATCTGGTTTAGTCAAAAGTGCTCTCAACAGACTCATCGTATTCACAACTTGAACTGGATCATGTTTTAACTTGTTCTCTAGCTCATGCAAAAACGAACATTGACGGAAAGGATTTATAGCGCGTTTAAAGCACTCAGAGGAGAAACACATGGTGTCCAACGCAGCAGTGACTACAATTGTCGGATCACGTGCAAACATGGCAACAGTGCCTTTCAATTTAAGGGCAGCACAATGTATTGCATTTGTTTCAAACCTTGTGTGAAATATGAGCTTTCTCACCCATTCTACTGCCCTCTCGTATTTCTCTTCTTCACTGTTTAGCGAAAGGATAAATGCCTGTACCGAATCATGCCCCACGATTGCGTGATATCGTGCGACATCTTCAGACAACACTTTTCCTACTACTTCACCTGGTATGAAATTATCGTTGAAAACAATGGGCGACATAAAAATCAGCTCAGACAGGAGTGGAAGATACATGAGAAGTTCTTCTGGCAAACGACACATATCCATGATTACCTCTATTCGAACAAGGGAAGATTTGATGTCAAATAAGTGAAACCTCGGGGGGAATCTGAAAACTTGCACTCTTTGGACGAATGCACGTTGTTTAGGTATGATTGTGCTGTTGTACTAAGAAATTGCAAAGGCTTAAAAAGTTCAGTCTTTGCTCGAACAGCGTTAAGTCTTCTAGCATTTTCCACGATTATTTCCTGGTTACTTAGACCCTCTGATCCTAAACGCTTTCGTTGTTCCCTCAACCTCCTTAAATTTTTCTCGTTTATTTGATTGGCCAGTATTGGACTTGAAACACCGTACACCACCACATGTTTTGCCTTCGTCAAATATTTTGCGATCATATTAATCCAATAAATCGAATCTTGTGCTTCTAGTCTGTCATATAAACGTGTCTGATTCACTACATCATCCAAAGTACTCTCTTCACCGTACAAAAAATCGTATTCTAAGTAATTGATTATCTGTTTATGACAGTTCCATTCCAGTTGCTCCATTTCGTTACGCTTCTTTCTCTTTAAAATCGTCGTCAAGGCATCCATGTTGATGTGCTTCTTCTTGCTAACGATTTCTTCCAGCAGTTTGAAAACATTTTCTTTTAAGAAAATCATATCTGTATACGGCACATTACGGATGGATAGCATAATGGTGCATACGAAGTATCTTTCCGCTAACACTTCCATGGGCCATTTTCCGGCCCGCTCAATGTACCGATTGTCCGGTGGCTCGTACACGAACGCTTTTTCGAACAAGTATTTTACCACAGCTTCAACGGCAAGCACATCGTGCAACTCTCGTGCAAATGGCCCTCTCCATCCGAACCACAGCATTCCCGCTTTTACATTATCGTGAGGGTAAAAAGTGTTCGTTTCTATTGATTCCTGTAGAACTGATACGCGTCTATTTCTCCATGGTGAAATATGGCCTTCCCGTTTAACTTCTTTCAGGATTCGATATTCTATTGGTTCGAGAGCGCGTAGAACTTGCTGCGCATCAATGTTTCCTAAAACCATGATACACAAGTTATCAGGCCGGTAGAACTCCGAGTGATAATCACGAACCTTCTTTATCGTAATGTCATCTCTCAGATTCTTAGTGAGACCACCTGGTCTGCAAGCAAACTCATGATGTCCAGGATAAAGCAGTCTCAGCACGTTTGACCTACACAAGACGTCAGGCGCGGTTTCGTTGGTCTGCATTTCGCAGTACACTACTCCCGCATCCTCTCCGTCCCCGCTGATGTGATGAACCTCAGTTATGAAGGATGACGCAGTGAGAGATGGATACAGAATATATTCTGCATATATTGGAAGCAGTCGGAGGAATCCTTCAGCGCAGACGCTTGTGAACGTGTAACAAGTGCGATCTCTGTCTGTACATGCGTTGATATCGCTGGCCAGGCACAGATTGCCGATGTTGTCCAAACTCTCGGGATGGTTATCACTTCCTAAGAACACCATGTGCTCAAGTGCGTGAGGAAGGCCATCATCATCACGGGCTTCCGTTGCTAAGCAGAAAATCCCATCTATAAAGGGCTCCAAGGTCTGAACAACATACAGGGTCATGCCGGTCAGTGGGGACCTGTATTTGGAGACGGGTATCCTACCTTGAACTGAAGTCCAATTAACTAACTGAAACGAAGCCATGATAAAACAAATGCCTTCTGTGTTCTGATTCATGCGATATTTTTTTTATTTAATTTTCCGTTTTTTTCATTTAGTATTACACTCTCCTTAAATTAAAACTACGTAATAATGACAGATCTTTAACGTTGGTATTTTATCAAACATCATCTAGATATTCATTTATGACCCAAGAAAGTGTTTTCGCTTCTTTAACAACGCTGTGAACATTCGTCAGGGTTCTTATCCTTCTCAACATAACACGTTCTGCGAATTTTTCTGAGAGCTTTCGCTTCTCTTTGAATTTTGCGTTATTTTTCCACTGAAAATATTTTTGTTCTGTGTTGGAGCGAAGTTAGAACGCCACTCCTCAACACAGCATTTCACACATTTTGCTATCCTGCAGTATGGTTGTCATGCAGTAAAATTATAACGTATTTGGATCTTGCTAGAATGATTGTTTAACATAGTTGGCAGAAAAAATAATTTTGTAGAACTGATCATCATGGTCTCATTAATTCCAAGGAGTTAGGGATTATTGTTCATTGGTGGAACTTTAATATCAGCCATAATTGAGCGATGCGTGGCCGAAGACGAAACGAAGCTCTCTGTACGAGACTCGAGACAAGTAGTGGTTCGGGCATAGGTACGAGATGACACATCCCATCCCCGTGGTTTTTTGCATGCGATTAGACATCGTCCATAGTCAGGTTTCGACGCCTTTCGATTCTCAAAATTCCGTGTCATTGAGGAAAAATCATCCAAAAACTTGCGATTTAGAGGGTTTTGAAAAATGGTCGTTTGTTACCTATCTCTTCCAAAGATCTTCAGCCGATCGTGGTGACTCTTGCCACAGAGAAAGGGAAGGACATGGTGAGTGACATGGGATTGGTATCATAGTGATTGGTGGTGTCGTATAAAAATAATGACCATTAAAAAACTCACCAATTTTAATAATAATTGACAAAATCCGCTCAGACTCGAAACAATTCGTTGTTCGGGCATAGCTACGACATGACACATCTGATCACCGTGATTTTTTAGCATGCGATTGGATATCGTCCATGTTCAGGTACTGACGCCTTCCGATTTTGCAATATCTTCGCTCAGAATTCGCCAACTGTACACGAGTTATCGGTTACCGTTGGCGGCTTGTCCTAGTTACTTTATTTCCTTGAGAAGGACCGGCTTTGTGTGTCTCTTCATTACACTAGCATTTCAAAATGTCTGCGTGACAGAAAACATACAGTTCACACAATATAGAAATTCACCTTATCCTTCTACCGAATAAATATCGAATCTACTTATAACTATAAGAAAGCAAAGTTATTTAACGTCCACCTTAATAGTATGGGATAAAAGCGATGGAATGAATCCTGATCCTATGTCCTGACCTTGGACCCCATTTCGTCCATTTTCAACAGGTTTCGTTCCCAGGTGATCCTATACCACATACTAAAATTTCATCGAAATCACACCATTTCTACGCACGTTAGGACGCATAAGGGCAATGGAATGCATCCCGCTCCTATGTCCTGACCTTTGACTCCACTTCACCCATTTTCCATAGGGTTCATTCCCATGTGATCCCCTACAATATACTAAAATTTCATCGACATCGAACCATATTTACGCAAGTTGTGACGTATAAGTAGAATGAAATGGATACCACTCCTACGTCGTGACCTTTGACCCCATTTGTCCCATTTTCAATTGGGTTCGTCCCCAGGGGTCCCCTACCACATACTAAAATTTCATCGAAATCGAACCATTTTTACGCCAGTTATCGTGCGGACAGCCGGACGGACAAAGCTGGAGCATGTACGCTTCTTCAACCTACGGTTCGAAAGCGTAAAAAAGATCGTGCTTCTGTTACCGGTTTGTCCGTCCGTCTGTACCCACGATATCTCTGCAACTATAAGTCCGATTTGAATTTTTTTTTTTTGCATTGGGCAGCTTGAAATATGCGAATGATGATCCTTTATTTCGTTTTTTTTTTTACGATGTACAATTTCGCCGCTAGGGGGCGTAAATGCAGATGATGTCGAATTCAAAAATACGTTTTATTCCACATATTTTCTTCTAAACATCCGATTGAAAAAATTATTTTATCTTTCGATTCCATTTATGCCGAAGAGTATTTCAGATATAGTTTTTTTATCAAATTACGCATAGATTTTCCGCTAGGGGGCGTAGAAGTAAATTACATTTTCCCCTATAACTCTTTTTCTAAATCTCCGATTTGAATTTTTTTTTCTTCAGCGGATACATCTCCTGATGAAAAATCCTTTGCATATAATTTCAAATTTTTGGTAAAGAATACTTTTGCCACCAGGGGGCGTAAGTGTTAATTTTTGCTTCTGACGTATTTGCCATAAAATCTGAGCTTCTAAAATATCGATTGAAAAATTCTATCTTGAACTGATGACACTCACTTCGGTAAATATTTTCGGAATATTTTCTTCTTAAAATATTCCACAGTTTCTCCTCCAGGGGGCGTAGATGTATATCCCATTTTTGTCAATATCTCTGCTTCTAAATCTCCGATTTGAAAAATTCCTCCTTTGTTGGATAGTGTTTCCAGTATGACATGTTTTTCATATAATTTCAAAATTTTCAAGTAATTCATAGACTTTCCGCTAGGGGGCGTAATGGTAAATTGCTTTCCCCCTATATCTCTGCTTCTAAATCTCCGCTTTGAAAAATTCATTCGGTACCGAATGCAGCTTCTGATGCGAAATCGTTTGCACATAATTTCTAATTTTTGAAAAAAATGGTTTGGCCACCAGGTGGCGTAAGTCTCAATTTCCGCTTCTGATGTATTTGCAGCAAAATATGAGCTTCTAAAATCTCGACTGAAAAAAAGTGGTTTGTTCACCGATACTACTTATGTCGACAAACCTTTTAGGAACATTTTCTTCATGAAACAATGCATGTCTTCTGCACCAGGGGGCGTAGTGTATATCTTATTTTTGTCAATAACTCTACATCTACGAGTCCGATTTGAAAAATTCCTTTTTTGTTGGATAGTGTTTCGGATGCGAAATGTTTTTCTTATACATTCAAAATTTTCAAGTATATCATAGACTTTCCGCTAGGGGGCACAAAGGTAAATTGCGTTTTCTGCGTTATTTCTGCTTCTAAAATTCCGATTTGAAAAATTCTTCCTGTATCGCATACAAGACCTGATGGAAAATATTTTTCACATAATTTCTACTGTTTGGTAAATAATGGTTTTGCCACCAGAAGGCATAAGTGTTAATTTCTGCTTCTGACGTATTTGTAGGAAAATCTGGGCTCCTAAAAACTCGACTAAATTTTTTTTTCTTAGATCGATAGTGCTTGTATGGAAAAACCTTTTGAGAATACTTTCTTCCTAAAATAATGCATGGTTTTCCCACCAAGAGGCGTAAAGTCATATCTTATTTTTGTCGATATCTCTGTTTTAGAAAGATTTTTTCTAA
Organism: Macrothele yani; assembly: GCA_039090855.1. Lineage (NCBI taxonomy): Eukaryota > Metazoa > Arthropoda > Arachnida > Araneae > Macrothelidae > Macrothele > Macrothele yani. The sequence continues at coordinate 85,325,694 of CM077030.1, forward strand.
AACAGAGATATCGACAAAAATAAGATATGACAATAAAGTCCGATTTGAAAAATTCTTTCTTATGTTGGAGAACGTTTTCGGTGCGAAATGTTTCTCATATAAATTCATGTTTTTCTTAACGCACAAGTCTGCAACCAAAGGGCGTATGCTCACAATTCCGTTTACAGCAATATCTGAGGGATTAAAAACCCGATTGAAAAACTTCTTTCTTCCGTCAGATACTATTTTTTTCCATACCGGTTCCATTAACTTTGAATAGCTTTGATAAATTTAATTTGCGTCAGAACGGATTCAAAAGACGTGCTTATTACACCCGAAAATTCGGTGTCATCTTTCTTGTTAGGGTATGGCAACGATATCAGGAATCAGTCAATCGTGACGAAGAAAAGTTTCTGGGCATCCAACGATACCAATATCCTTGCTTTAACAGCCAGAAAGCATACGGAAATCATAGCGAGACAACTCTCTTTCGAGCTCTCTTGTGATTCAGGCACGGTGGTATCAAGATAAACTGTGTCAGGACGTAAGAGAGTTCTGTATGCTAAATGGACAATTGTTTACCTACTTCTTACCACCTTTCAAGGAAGATAATATTTAATTTAATTTTTCTCGTAATATAGAAAATATACGATTCGAATTGAAAATTTTCTTTAAAATGTATTTTATTGAGTTTGCACGTTTTAGTATGCAGGGTGAGTCAAAAATTGCACGACACCCTTGTGTTTCAGAAACGGAAAGAAAAATGGAAAGTGTTAATACCTCAGCAAAGAATCGGCGAGGGGGTCTATCTTTTAGGTCATTTCTAGAATAGGGCCGCCATCTTGAAATTCGCCTTACTGGCTCAAGGTCAAATTTTTCAAATGGCAAGGGTGGTCATGTTGCACATCATCGAACAGGAACAGAATTTTCTTAGAAATTGGTCGCTGTTATCGGATTTGACACGTGTGTTGTAGTTCACAAGGTATGAACACAGAAAGTTGAAAGAACTATTGTTTGTTGCAGGTAACTGAAGATGGCATTGACGAAATAGAAGAGGATTGAGGTGATGCTAATATCTGGAAAACGCAGCTGCCGTATCATAGCCGCAGACTTCAACAACTGACGCCCAGAAAGAGCACCGATTTCACACATCACTGTCGCATACCTGTTATCTAAATTCCAAGAAATTGGGACTGTGGACGACAAACCACGTAGTGGTCGGCCGAAAACAGCTACCGAAGAGGAAACCTCAACAAGGGTCTTGGCTTCCTTTGGAAAGAGTCCACAACGTATCCCACGACGTCTCGCAGTAGGATTGTGGTATCAGCTAGTCAGCCATTGTACGGATTCTTCACACCTCTCATTAGCAGCCGTTCACGATCCAGATGAAGCAGCAACCGTCAGAGGATGACCCTGAGAGACGTGTCGAGTTCTGCAACTATGCTTTTGACCAACGTCAACGGGATCAGTCATTCGCACATGTCATTGTGTTCAGTGACGAGGCCAATTATTATGTAAGTGGTGAGGTTAACTGTCAGAACCACAGGTACTAGAGTGACAGGAACCCTAACTGGGCGGAACCATCCAACGTCGTTGGTAATGTGAAGATTATGGTGTGGTGTGGAATATGCGACGCCCACATAATTGGACTAATTTCCATCGAAAATAACCTTAATGCTCAGGGATACCTGAAAATGCTCCAGTAAACAGTGTTTCGTTCCCTTCTGAATGAGTATGACAGTTCCTCCTGTTATTTCCAACACGATGGGTCTCCACCACACTACGGAACAACTGTTCGTCAATGTCTGGGTGTTCAATTCCCTGGTCATTGGATTGGCCGGCATGGTCTTGTAAAATGTCCACCCAGATCCCCCGATCTCACACCACTGGACTTTTATCTGTGAGGTCATATGAAACACTTGGTGTATGCTGAGGAAATCAGCGACAAACACCACCTTCATCAACGCATCCTGGAGGCTTGTATAGTCGTTATGCACACTCCCGATATTCTCGTGCGGGTGCATAACGACTGGATCAAGCGCTTTCAGCTCTGCGTTCAGCAACAGGGACAACAGATTGAACACATCAATTAGCTGCGCATCACAGGGTACTTTAGAGGTTGTTATTTCAACTTTGATAGCTTGTGAACCACAACACATACGTTAAATCTGATTACAAGAATCAATTTCCGAGAAAATTCTGGTCCTGTTTGATGATATGCTACTTGACCCTCTTACCATTTGAAAAATGTGACCTTGATCCAATATAGCTGATTTGAAGATGTCGGTCACATTCCAGAAATAGCCTAAAATATAGGTCCTCTCACCAGTTCTTCGTTGGGGTATTCAGATATTTCATTTTCCCACCCTGTTTCTGAAATACAAGGATGTCCTGTTCGACTTTTGACTCCTCACCCTGTATATTTTTATTCTTGCAAAATCCTTTTAATAGCTGACAGTTTTCTGCGCTCTCAAACGGGAGTGTTCACATGGCGGCTGGGTTTTACGAAAGCTAAACAATTCCTTTTCGTCTGTGATCTCGACAATACCGACCATAAAGCAATCCCCTTTAGTCCGTCTCATTTCAGCAGTACTGTCAATAAGCCTGTAACTGGGTATAAGCACTAACTAAGTATAATTTCTTTATTCTCTGCCTCATGACTCAAGAAATGATGGGAGGGCTAGTCCTCGTGACACTGACATCATGTCAGTAGGTAAAATCAAAAGACTTACACATCTTTTCCCTCCTTTCTTAAAGTCGACGTCATTGTTATAAACCTTTCAGTTATTCCCCTAAATGACCACTCTGATTGAAAAAAGCTGAGAGGAGAGCAATTCTTTGTGATGTGCAGGTTCACTCCTTCCAGTAGCGGTCTAGTGTTTCGAAAATACTCTTTGACAAGATGAACCAGAAAGTCGTTCGATGCTGATGAAACTCACCATGCAAGTACTGCACAGTTGAATATGCAAGTGATTAAAAAATAAGGACCATTGACTAAATAATGGCCTTCCACAGCGCATGGGAACCGCGCACCGAGGAGGGTATAGCAAGAGCGGAGCTCGCACGCAGGCATAATTGCGACAGCAGATTGTGGTTGTATTAACCTCCACGGACTGTGGGAATGCCTTGACGTTGAATCCGCGCACACTACAAACGGTGTAGCGAGTTTGAGAGGGGTTATATAATTACGCTGAGGGATGCCGGTTGATCAAGTAGCCGTATCACCAGGCATTTGAATCGAAGCGATGCGGCAATCGAACGATGTTGGCGCCTGTGGGTCGAGGACGGCACAGCCCAATGGAACCCAGGCAGTGGATGGCTATGGGCAGCGACAAAACGCAAGTGTCGAGCGATTGTGAGAACCGCACGAACAGAACCGAATTCGTTGCTCTCAACCATCCGTGGCCATATTGCGTCGTCCGCAGGTACAAAAATGGACATCCGGACCGTTGTCAGACAACATTCGAGGAGGCCAGTCACACGCCTACCACAGATCAGCGAGCAATGCTGGCATTGGTTGCAGTGGTTTCGGGCCCGATCAACGTGGGATAGTGTCCAGCGGGGTCGTGCTGTCTTTAGCGATGAGTCACGCTTTGCACTTGGCACCGATGACCAGCGCATACGTGTCTGGAGACGAGCCGGCCAGTGCACGGCTTTACCATGGAACGGCAAGTTTTGAGGACAGAAACTCTGTGATGACTGATTTCACATTCACCACTGAAGCGAAGTGCAGTTCTTGTAGAAATAGGCCATAGCAGGTGGTAGTCGGATAGGGCAAGATTAGGACTGTATGGAAGATGGAGTTGGGTCTCAGCTCATTCCAATTCCTGATGTTTGCGGTAGTTGGAGATCTTGATCGTAGACCACTCTAGACGAGTGACTCGAGGCATTATCCACTTGCAGCTACGTCTCTTCTTATTGATGAGCACTATGTAGCGTTGGTGCACAGCATCACGCACCCGCTGTAATTATTCGACATAGAGGTTCTTGTCCACCGTCTGATCATCTGCCACCAGTTCCCGATGCACAAGACCCTCACAATTCTACCAAAGGTACAACATGACTCTCTTCTTGAACCGCTCTCTTTGCACCAATGGCTGTATTTTCATCACTTGTGATGATATAAAGTCAAAACCTATCGTCCTATAGATCTGAAAGCAATCTGTGTCAGAGAATAACACGCATTACGCCTATTGGGATTTCAATTCATGGAGAACCATTCGATGGTTCCTAGAGGTGAAAGCAAGCTGGTGCAGGTGAGGAACGATAGTGGATTGGGAAGCCCTATTTCAGCTGTGGAATATCGTGTACTAGTACCAGGGTTCGAAGACACAGCTTCAGTGTTTGTAATGGTTGGACGTCTTGACCTCGACGTTTCTCCTGATTGGTGTTCCCAGTATGGAAACCCTGAAACTATTTTCATGCAGTGCTACTCTCCACCGTTTCCTTGCCATCTAAAGCACAATTTTCTCTCACTTATGCTACAGTGATTAATCTTTTTACCAACATCGGCGTAGGAGCACCTAACAGTACGTTTATTGACCTCCAACCTCTTTTCATTTTATAACGCAGTGTAGTTAAATATCAAATGTACGTCATCAACCTCCTGTGCTTCATGTCGTCGCGATACATCTTGAGAAGTAAACGTATTTTGTACTACTAGCATGAGAAAGTATAATAAAGCTGTCTAAGTACGATATGTCAAACTCACGAAGTTGAAATTCCAAAGTTAAAAATATATTATTTACAATTAAAACGAAGGTAAGTTGAAATACTTAAAAGCAAGATCTTTAGAGGCCGTCGTCGGCCTCATCATCAGGTTTAGTACCACGTCTTAGTGCTTGCTTGCGCTGTATACTGTGACACTAAGCCTGAGGATGAGGCCGAAGGCTGCGTGGAAAGATCTTGCTTTTAAGTATTTTAACTTCCTTAGTTTTGATTGTAAATAAAGTATTTTTTACTTTGCAATTTCAACTTGGTGAGTTTGACATATCGTACTTAGACAGCTTAATTATACTTCCTCACGATACATCTTGTTCTGTACCGACGATAGGCAGAGAATTTGGCGGGAGCCTCATGAAGCAATGTACCATAGGCAGAGAATTTGGCGGGAGCCCCATGAAGCAATCAATGTACGATAGGCAGAGAATTTGGTGGGAGCCCTGTGAAGCAATGTACGATAGGCAGAGAATTTGGGGGGGAGCCTATGAAGCAATGTACAATAGGAAAAGAATTTGGCGGGAACCCCATGCAGCAATGTACGATAGGCAGAGAATTTGGCGGGAGCCCCATGAAGCAATGTACGATAGGCAGAGAATTTGGCGGGAGCCCCATAAAGCAATGTACGACAGGCAGAGAATTTGGCGGGAGACCCATGAAGCAATGTACGATAGGCAGAGCATTTGGCGGGAGAATCATGAAGCAATGTACGATAGGCAGAGAATTTGGCGGGAGCCCCATGAAGCAATGTACGATAGGCAGAAAATTTGGCGGGAGCCCCATGAAGCAATGTACGATAGGCAGAAAATTTGGCGGGAGCTCCATGACGCAATGCACGATAGGCAGAGAATTTGGCGGGAGTCCCATAAAGCAATGTACGATAGGCAGAGAATTTGGCGGGAACCCTATGAAGCAATGTACGATAGGCAGAGAATTTGGCGGGAGCCCCAGGAAGCAATGTACGATAGGCAGAGAATTTGGGGGGAGCCCATGAAGCAATGTACAGTAGGATGAGAATTTGGCGGGAACCCCATGCAGCAATGTACGATAGGCAGAGAATTTGGCGGGAGCCCCATGAAGCAATGTACGATAGGCAGAGAATTTGGCGGGAGCCCCATGAAGCAATGTACGACAGGCAGATAATTTGGCGGGAGACCCATGAAGCAATGTACGATAGGCAGAGCATTTGGCGGGAGCACCATGAAGCAATGTACGATAGGCAGAGATTTTGGCGGGAGCCCCATGAAGCAATGTACGATAGGCAGAAAATTTGGCGGGAGCTCCATGACGCAATGTACGATAGGCAGAGAATTTGGCGGGAGCCCCATGAAGCAATGTACGATAGGCAGAGAATTTGGCGGGAACCCCATGAAGCAATGTACGATAGGCAGAGAATTTGGCGGGAGTCCCATAAAGCAATGTACGATAGGCAGAGAATTTGGCGGGAGCCCTATGGAGCAATGTACGATAGGCAGAGAATTTGGCGGGAGCCCCAGGAAGCAATGTTCGATAGGCAGAGAATATGGCGGGAGCCCCAGGAAGCAATGTACGATAGGAAGAGAATTTCGCAGGAGCTCAATAAAGCATTGTACGATAGGCAGATCATTTGGCGGGAGCCCCAGGAAGCAATGTACGGTAGGAAGAGAATTTGGCGGGAGCCCAAGGTAGCAATGTACGATAGGCAGAGAATATGACGGGAGCCCCGTGAAGCAATGTGCGATAGGCAGAGAATTTGGAGGGAGCCCCATGAAGCAATGTACGATAGGCAGAGAATTTGGCGGGAGCCCTATGAAGCAATGTACGATAGGCAGAGAATTTGGCGGGAGCCCCATGAAGCAATGTACGATAGGCCGAGAATTTGCCGAAGTCCCCAGGAAGCAATGTAAATAGGCAGAGAATTTGGCGGGAGCATCATGAAGCAATGTACGATAGGCAGAGCATTTGGGGGGAGCCCCATGAAGAGATGTACGATAGGCAGAGAATTTGGCGGGAGCCCCATGAAGCAATGTACGACAAGCAGATAATTTGGCGGGAGACCCATGAAGCAATGTACGATAGGCAGAGCATTTGGCGGGAGCCCCATGAAGCAATGCACGATAGGCAGATATTTTGGCGGGAGCCCCATGAAGCAATGTACGATAGACAGAAAATTTGGCGGGAGCTCCATGACGCAATGTACGATAGGCAGAGAATTTGGCAGGAGCCCCATGAAGCAATGTACGATAGGCAGAGAATTTGGCGGGAACCCCGTGAAGCAATGTACGATAGGCAGAGAATTTGGCGGGAGTCCCATAAAGCAATGTACGATAGGCAGAGAATTTGGCGGGAGCCCTATGAAGCAATGTACGATAGGCAGAGAATTTGGCGGGAGCCCCAGGAAGCAATGTACGATAGGCAGAGAATTTGGCGGGAGCCCCAGGAAGCAATGTACGATAGGAAGAGAATTTGGCGGGAGCCCAAGGTAGCAATGTACGATAGACAGAGAATATGGCGGGAGCCCCGCGAAGCAATGTGCGATAGGCAGAGAATTTGGCGTTAGCCTCATGAAGCAATGTACGATAGGCAGAGAATTCGGCGGGAGCCCTACGAAGCAATGTACGATAGGCAGAGAATTTGGCGGGAGCCCCATGAAGTAATGTACGATAGGCCGAGAATTTGGCGAAGGCCCCAGGAAGCAATGTACGATCGGCAGAGAATTTGGCGGGAGCCCCAGAAAGCAATGTACGCTAGGCAGAGAATTTGGCGGGAGCCCCAGGAAGCAATGTACGATAGCAAGAGAATTTGGCAGGAGCCCCATGAAGCAATGTAAGATTAGAAGAGAATTTGGCGGGAGCCCTATTAAGCAATGTACGATAGGCAGATCATTTAGCGGGAGCCCCATGAAGCAATGTACGATAGGCAGAGAATTTGGCGGGAGCCCCAGGAAGCAATATGCGTTAGGCAGATTATTTGGCGGGAGCCCCATGAAGCAATGTACGATAGGCAGAGAATTTGGCGGGAGCCCCATGAAGCAATGTAAATACGCAGAGAATTTGGCGGGAGCATCATGAAGCAATGTACGATAGGCAGAGCATTTGGCGGGAGCCCCATAAAGCAATGTACGATAGGCAGATAATTTGGTGGGAGCCCTATGAAGCAATGTACGATAGGCAGAGAATTTGGGGGAGCCCATGAAGCAATGTACGGTAGGAAGAGAATTTGGCGGGAACCCCATGCAGCAATGTACGATAGGCAGAGAATTTGGCGGGAGCCCCATGAAGCAATGTACGATAGGCAGAGAATTTGGCGGGAGCCCCATGGAGCAATGTACGATAGGCAGAAAATTTGACGGGAGCTCCATGACGCAATGTACGATAGTCAGAGAATTAGGTGGGAACCCCATGAAGCAATGTACGATAGGCAGAGAAGTTGGCGGGAGTCCCATAAAGCAATGTACGATAGGCAGAGAATTTGGCGGGAATCCCATGAAGCAATGTACGATAGGCAGAGAATTTGGAGGGAGTAACATAAAGCAATGTACGATAGGCAGAGAATTTGGCGGAAGCCCCATGAAGCAATGTACGATAGGCAGAGAATAGGGCGGGAGCCCCAGGAAGCAATGTAAGATAGGCAGAGAATTTGGCGGGAGCCCCACGAAGCGTTGTACGAAAGGCAGAGAATTTGGCGGGAGCCACAGGAGGCAATGTACGATAGGCAGAGAATTTGGCGGGAGCCCCAGGAAGCAATGTACGATAGGAAGAGAATTTGGCAGGAGCCCCATGATGCAATGTACGATAGGCAGATAATTTGGCGGGAGCACCATGAAACAATGTACGATAGGCAGAGAATTTGGCGGGAGCCCCTTTAAGCAATATACAATAGGCAGAGAATATGGCGGGAGCCCAATGAAGCAATGTACGATAGGCAGAGAATTTGGCGGGAGCCCCATGAAGCAATGTAAGATAGGCAGATAATTCGGCGGGAGCCCCATGACGCAATGTACGATAGACAGAGAATTTGGCGGGAGACCCATGAAGCAATGAACGATAGACAGAGAATTTGGCGGGAGCCCAATGAAGCAATGTACGATAGGCAGAGAATTTGGCGGGAGCCCCAGGAAGCAATGTACGATAGGCAGAGAATTTGGCGGGAGCCCCAGGAAGCAATGTACGATAGGAAGAGAATTTCGCAGGAGCTCCATAGAGCAATGTACGATTGGCAGATAATTTGGCGGGAGCCCCAGGAAGCAATGTACGATAGGAAGAGAATTTGGCGGGAGCCCAAGGTAGCAATGTACGATAGGCAGAGAGTTTGGCGGGAGCCCCGTGAAGCAATGTACGATAGGCAGAGAATTTGGCGTTAGCCCTATGAAGCAATGTACGATAGGCAGAGAATTTGGCAGGAGCCCCAGGAAGCAATGTTCGATAGGCAGAGAATATGGCGGGAGCCCCATAAAGAGATGTACGATAGGCAGAGAATTTGGCGGGAGCCCCATGAAGCAATGTACGACAAGCAGATAATTTGGCGGGAGACCCATGAAGCAATGTACGATAGGAAGAGAATTTGGCAGGAGCCCCATGAAGCAATGTGCAATTAGCAGAGAATTTGGCGGGAGCTCTATGAAGCAATGTACGATAGGCAGATCATTTAGCGGGAGCCCCATGAAGCAATGTACGATAGGCAGAGAATTTGGCGGGAGCCCCAGGAAGCAATATGCGTTAGGCAGATAATTTGGCGGGAGCCCGAGGAAGCAATGTACGATAGGAAGAGAATTTCGCAGGAGCTCAATAAAGCATTGTACGATAGGCAGATAATTTGGCGGGAGCCCCAGGAAGCAATGTACGGAGGAAGAGAATTTGGCGGGAGCCCAAGGTAGCAATGTACGATAGGCAGAGAATATGACGGGATCCCCGTGAAGCAATGTACGATAGGCAGAGAATTTGGCGGGAGCCCAAGGTAGCAATGTACGATAGGCAGAGAATATGACGGGATCCCCGTGAAGCAATGTTCGATAGGCAGAGAATATGGCGGGAGCCCCAGGAAGCAATGTACGATAGGAAGAGAATTTCGCAGGAGCTCAATAAAGCATTGTACGATAGGCAGATAATTTGGCGGGAGCCCCAGGAAGCAATGTACGGTAGGAAGAGAATTTGGCGGGAGCCCAAGGTAGCAATGTACGATAGGCAGAGAATATGACGGGAGCCCCGTGAAGCAATGTGCGATAGGCAGAGAATTTGGAGGGAGCCGCATGAAGCAATGTACGATAGGCAGAGAATTTGGCGGGAGCCCTATGAAGCAATGTACGATAGGCAGAGAATTTGGCGGGAGCCCCATGAAGCAATGTACGATAGGCCGAGAATTTGCCGAAGGCCCCAGGAAGCAATGTAAATAGGCAGAGAATTTGGCGGGAGCATCATGAAGAAATGTACGATAGGCAGAGCATTTGGCGGGAGCCCCATGAAGAGATGTACGATAGGCAGAGAATTTGGCGGGAGCCCCATGAAGCAATGTACGACAAGCAGATAATTTGGCGAGAGACCCATGAAGCAATGTACGATAGGCAGAGCATTTGGCGGGAGCCCCATGAAGCAATGTACGATAGGCAGAGATTTTGGCGGGAGCCCCATGAAGCAATGTACGATAGACAGAAAATTTGGCGGGAGCTCCATGACGCAATGTACGATAGGCAGAGAATTTGGCAGGAGCCCCATGAAGCAATGTACGATAGGCAGAGAATTTGGCGGGAACCCTATGAAGTAATGTACGATAGGCAGAGAATTTGGCGGGAGTCCCATAAAGCAATGTACGATAGGCAGAGAATTTGGCGGGAGCCCTATGAAGCAATGTACGATAGGCAGAGAATTTGGCGGGAGCCCCAGGAAGCAATGTACGATAGGCAGAGAATTTGGCGGGAGCCCCAGGAAGAAATGTACGATAGGAAGAGAATTTGGCGGGAGCCCAAGGTAGCAATGTACGATAGACAGAGAATATGGCGGGAGCCCCGCGAAGCAATGTGCGATAGGCAGAGAATTTGGCGTTAGCCTCATGAAGCAATGTACGATAGGCCGAGAATTTGGCGAAGGCCCCAGGAAGCAATGTACGATCGGCAGAGAATTTGGCGGGAGCCCCAGGAAGCAATGTACGCTAGGCAGAGAATTTGGCGGGAGCCCCAGGAAGCAATGTACGATAGCAAGAGAATTTGGCAGGAGCCCCATGAAGCAATGTAAGATTAGAAGAGAATTTGGTGGGAGCCCTATTAAGCAATGTACGATAGGCAGATCATTTAGCGGGAGCCCCATGAAGCAATGTACGATAGGCAGAGAATTTGGCGGGAGCCCCATGAAGCAATATGCGTTAGGCAGATTATTTGGCGGGAGCTCCATGACGCAATGTACGATAGGCAGAGAATTTGGCAGGAGCCCCATGAAGCAATGTACGATAGGCAGAGAATTTGGCGGGAACCCTATGAAGTAATGTACGATAGGCAGAGAATTTGGCGGGAGTCCCATAAAGCAATGTACGATAGGCAGAGAATTTGGCGGGAGCCCTATGAAGCGTTGTACGAAAGGCAGAGAATTTGGCGGGAGCCACAGGAGGCAATGTACGATAGGCAGAGAATTTGGCGGGAGCCCCAGGAAGCAATGTACGATAGGAAGAGAATTTGGCAGGAGCCCCATGATGCAATGTACGATAGGCAGATAATTTGGCGGGAGCCCCATGAAACAATGTACGGTAGGCAGAGAATTTGGCGGGAGCCCCTGGAAGCAATATACGATAGGCAGAGAATATGGCGGGAGCCCAATGAAGCAATGTACGATAGGCAGAGAATTTGGCGGGAGCCCCATGAAGCAATGTAAGATAGGCAGATAATTCGGCGGAAGCCCCATGACGCAATGTACGATAGACAGAGAATTTGGCGGGAGACAGATGAAGCAATGTACGATAGGCAGAGAATTTGGCGGGAGCCCCAGGAAGCAATATGCGTTAGGCAGATTATTTGGCGGGAGCCCCATGAAGCAATGTACGATAGGCAGAGAATTTGGCGGGAGCCCCATGAAGCAATGTACGAATACGCAGAGAATTTGGCGGGAGCATCATGAAGCAATGTACGATAGGCAGAGCATTTGGCGGGAGCCCCATAAAGCAATGTACGATAGGCAGATAATTTGGTGGGAGCCCTATGAAGCAATGTACGATAGGCAGAGAATTTGGGGGGAGCCCCATGAAGCAATGTACGGTAGGAAGAGAATTTGGCGGGAACCCCATGCAGCAATGTACGATAGGCAGAGAATTTGGCGGGAGCCCCATGAAGCAATGTACGATAGGCAGAGAATTTGGCGGGAGCCCCATGGAGCAATGTACGATAGGCAGAAAATTTGACGGGAGCTCCATGACGCAATGTACGATAGTCAGAGAATTAGGTGGGAACCCCATGAAGCAATGTACGATAGGCAGAGAAGTTGGCGGGAGTCCCATAAAGCAATGTACGATAGGCAGAGAATTTGGCGGGAATCCCATGAAGCAATGTACGATAGGCAGAGAATTTGGAGGGAGTAACATAAAGCAATGTACGATAGGCAGAGAATTTGGCGGAAGCCCCATGAAGCAATGTACGATAGGCAGAGAATTTGGCGGGAGCCCCATGAAGCAATGTTCGATAGGCCGAGAATTTGGCAAAGGCCCCTGGAAGCAATGTACGATCGGCAGAGAATTTGGCGGGAGCCCCAGGAAGCAATGTACGCTAGGCAGAGAATTTGGCGGGAGCCCCAGGAAGCAATGTACGATAGGAAGAGAATTTGGCAGGAGCCCCATGAAGCAATGTACAATTAGCAGAGAATTTGGCGGGAGCTCTATGAAGCAATGTACGATAGGCAGATCATTTAGCGGGAGCCCCATGAAGCAATGTACGATAGGCAGAGAATTTGGCGGGAGCCCCAGGAAGCAATATGCGTTAGGCAGATAATTTGGCGGGAGCCCCATGAAGCAATGTACGATAGGCAGAGATTTGGCGGGAGCCCTATGAAGCAATGTACGACAGGCAGAGAATTTGGCGGGAGACCCATGAAGCAATGTACGATAGGCAGAGCATTTGGCGGGATCCCCATGAAGCAATGTACGATAGGCAGAGAATTTGGCGGGAGCCCCATGGAGCAATGTACGATGGGCAGAAAATTTGGCGGGAGCTCCATGACGCAATGTACGATAGGCAGAGAATTTGGTGGGAACCCCATGAAGCAATGTACGATAGGCAGAGAAGTTGGCGGGAGTCCCATAAAGCAATGTACGATAGGCAGAGAATTTGGCGGGAACCCCATGAAGCAATGTACGATAGGCAGAGAATTTGGCGGGAGTCCCATAAAGCAATGTACGATAGGCAGAGAATTTGGCGGAAGCCCCATGAAGCAATGTACGATAGGCAGAGAATAGGGCGGGAGCCCCAGGAAGCAATGTACGATAGGCAGAGAATTTGGCGGGATCCCCAGCAAGCAATGTACGCTAGGCAGAGAATTTGGCAGGAGCCCCAGGAAGTAATGTACGATAGGAAGTTAATTTGGCAGGAGCCCCATGAAGCAATGTACGATAGGCTGAGAATTTGGCGGGAGCCCTATGAAGCAATGTACGATAGGCAGATCATTTGGCGGGAGCACCATGAAGCAATGTACGATAGGCAGAGAATTTGGCGGGAGACCCATGCAGCAATGTACGATAGGCAGAGCATTTGGCGGGAGCCCCATGAAGCAATGTACGATAGGCAGAGAATTTGGCGGGAGCCCTATGAAGCAATGTATGATAGGCAGAAAATTTGGCTGGAGCTCCATGACGCAATGCACGATAGGCAGAGAATTTGGCGGGAGCCCCATGAAGCAATGTACGATAGGCAGAGGATTTGGCGGGAACCCCATGAAGCAATGTACGATAGGAAGAGAATTTCTCAGGAGCTCCATGAAGCAATGTACGATAAGCAGATAATTTGGCGATATCCGCAGGAAGCAATGTACGCTAGGCAGAGAATTTGGCGGGAGCCCCAGGAAGCAATGTACGATAGGCCGAGAATTTGGCGGGAACCCCATGAAGCAATGTACGATAGGAAGAGAATTTCGCAGGAGCTCCATGAAGCAATGTACGATAGGCAGATCATTTGGCGGGAGCCCCTTGAAACAATGTACGATAAGCAGATAATTTAGCGGGAGCTCCTTGAAGCAATGTACGATAGGCAGAGAATTCGGTCAGAGCCCATGAAGCAATGTACGATAGGCAGAGAATTTGGCGGGAGCCCCATGAAGCAATGTAAGATAGGCAGAGAAATTGGCGGGAGCCCCATGAAGCAATGTACGATAGACAGAGAATTTGGCGGGAGCCGTATGAAGCAATGTAAGATAGGCAGAGAGTTTGGCGGGAGCCCCAGGAAACAATGTACGATAGGCAGAGAATTTGGCGGGAGCCCCGGGAAGCAATGTACTATAGGAAGAGAATTTGGCAGAAGCCTCATGAAGCAATGTACGATAGGCAGATTATAATGAATAAACGCTTTTAACTAAGCTAGTAATGTTTTATAATGCTTCTGCTACTGAATTATATACTTGTACTAAGCTAATGCTTCTTCTAATGGTTGTTGTTTGTTAATTAAATCATGAATAAACTTTCCTGCTAGTAGTGTAGTAACAATAATGAACAAGCTTTTAACTTCTAGTAATGTTGAGGTAGTAATTAAGATGAATAAAGTCTTAACGCTGGTTGTTAATAATAATCAATTAATGTCATAAACCTAACAGCCAGACAGAAATCTGACAAAAACTATGAACTGAGAAAGACGTACTTACGAAAAAGCTCTTTTATTAGATAACTCTTGAATCATCCAACGCACACACACTACTCCTATCACAATAATGAAGAATCAACCTAATCACATAGAACGAAGCTCTCCCTATCCAACAACAAACGCTCTGGCTATACAACAACAAACGCTCTCGCTATACAACAACAACAAACGCTCTCTCTACGTATCGTTGAACGCGCCTATTTATACTGGCTACCACCACGTCATGACTTACACTCATTGCCAGATCTCATTCAGCGGGTGAAATAACATCTCGTTCAGTAAGAAGATAATTTACATAGTAAAATAAAATAACCAGAGATAGTAAAATCAAAAGGAAAGTGAATATAGAGTATACGTTGCATCATCTCCCCCTTAATTTTTTTTTTCCGAAAAACCTATTAATTTTGGAGTGTAAGTCTTACACTTCGTTGACTGACGTTTATCCACCTCTTTTTTGTTTTGTTGTTTGGTGGCAGCAGTATTTACAATCTCAAACTTGGCTTGACAAAATCAAGAAATCTGTATTCGTCTGTGAAACACTTTGTATACTTGAACAAAACAAACCTGAATCGGCATACCTTCCTTTTATTCTGCCTAGCAGGAATCACTTTTTTAATTTCAAATTACGTTCTCATTATTCGTTGAATACACACCAACTGTATCAGCAGCGAAGATTGCCTGGAGCTGCCTAACAGTAACAATTTTATTATTTTACTCCTAAGCACATAGATATATATAAAAAAATTTGGATTAGTAGATGGACATAGAAGAAATATATAAAAAAAACACATATATACACAAAAAAGAATGCATACGCCCTACACGAAAAAAAGAAATTCTGACACGCCAACTGGCCGTGCAGGAAAAACAACAAACGAAGAAAAGAACCTGTCCACGAGAACTTACTTATCTCGAGGACGCATAAAAAACTCTAGTACGACAACGTTTTCCAGGCCTAATCGGACTGGTAAATTCAGGTGGCGTAGTGCGTTTCAAAGATTTGAATGGATCTGGAACATCTGTATTCTGTCGGTCAAGAAATCCCGGCGGCTGACAGGAACGGTCAGGAACGGCTGAAATCCGTCTGTCAGGAACGGCTGAAGTCTGGCAGTCCGGAAATCCCTGCGGCTGATAGAAACGGTCAGGAACGGCTGACGTCCGTCGGTCAGGAACGGCTGAAGTCTGGCGATCCGGAAATCCCTGTGGCTGACAGGAACGGTCAGGAACGGCTGAAGTCCGTCGATCAGGAGCGGCTGAAGTCCGTCGGTCCGGAAATCCTTGCGGCTGATAGGAACGGGCTCCCCAGGCTTTTGATATGGAGTCCCTTTGTGCTGGGGCACGTGGTGTCCTTCCAGTATTCTTTTGGACGGACGTGGCACCGGCCACATCGTTTGCTTTCGCTGACGCCCTCGTGGCATGAGAGTAGCAGCAGGCATCGGCCCTGTTTGCCCTGAGCGTAGGTTCCAGGGGCGAAACCCGGGCGGATGCAAGGATCTCTGCCTTCGTCGCTGTTGCGGCGAAGCAGATTGGGGAGACAAGTTACGTTTTTGACCAGCTTTTGGTGTTACTGGACGGATTGTAATAGTCAAATTATTGTCCATAACTGATAAATCAGAAATATCCGAAGCCTCTGAGTCGCTGCTGTAATTTAGTGGTCGTGCAGGGCGATGTTTATTTCTGCCTATAGAAATACTTTCTGACGAGGTATTCAAGGAAGTAGGAGCCTGTGTTGGTGCAGAGTTATCAGGAAACGGCGCAGCAATAGTCTTGGCAATGGTTGGAGGGAAAGGAACGATACTAGTATTTGAAGAACTTGATGCGAGCCTTGGTCTCATGGGAGAATCAGGTTGCGTGTTTGGAAACCCGTCTGGAGGAGGGGAGGGTGAAGAAAAAATCACTGGAGATTCTTCAAAAATGTTTGGTGGTTCGTCCAAAATTTCTGGCGGTTGATCGTGAGATATAGACTCTTGAGTCCGTGGAACAGAAGGTTGAGTAGGATTGATTATAAAATCGATATTTCGTTCATGATACTTGCGACACTGAGCAACGTGTACGTATTGAAATTGATTGTCAGGTTTTTCAAGAACAATGTTATTTTCAAACACATTTGCCACCCGATATGGACCTTCGTAGCTGGGTGCAAATTTCTTCACTAAAGTACGAGAAACAGAAGACTGGAAGTGCGTTTCCACGAGAGTGAGATTTCCAACGACAAGATCTGGTTCCCTACGCCTAGTATTATAATATCTTGTTTGAGCCGCTTGTGCTCCTAGCATTGCAACACGAGCTTTTTCTGCCATGATTCGTACTGATTGCGGAGTTGGTCGCTGGTTTAGTTCGTCGATAATCCCCGTTAAATTTTCAAAAGGGGTTTTAATTTTGCGACGCAGAAAAAGTTCTGCAGGAGTAATTTTAGTAGATTCGTGGACAGACGAGCGGAGGGCGGACGAAAAAAGCTCCAAATGGTCATCCCGTCGTTCATGATGATCCATGACAAATGTAGCAATCATTTTCACTAGCGTGCGGTTTACGCGTTCCGCAGGATTACTCTGGGGATGATATGGGGAAATGAATTTATGCTTAATGTGTAGTCTCGCACACATTCTTTCAAAAATGTCAAAAATAAATTGGGGACCGTTATCCGAAACTACTTTATTAGGTGCACCATATCTAGAGAATACTTCATTAACTAATACATTACAAATAACTTCTGCCGTAGCGGCTTTAATGGGAAAAACTTCAACCCATTTAAAAAAATTATCAGTTAGTACTAAAACGTAACGAGCTTTGTTTTTAACAGATAAAGGATAAGGTCCCAATAAATCTATTGAAATAATGTCAAAAACATGAGAACTTGAACTAGATTTCAAGTGACCGGCCGGTCTTACATTACGGTAATTATTAATCTGACACAAGTGACATGATTGAACGTATGCGAGCACACTTTGGTACATGCCAGGCCAATAGGCAACATCCCGCAATTTACAACGGGTCTTGCGAATACCTAAATGGCCTGCAAGAGGTTTGTCATGAAATTCGTTTAAAAGGGCCATTCTAAGGGTTCGCGGAATACATGGGCGAAACTCTGCCCTAGTAGTCCTAGATTTCGTATAGTAAAGAAGACCCCCTATGACTTCAAAATGCTGTGACCTTCCAGCTAGAGAAGGATTACTTTGTAGGGGCGAACCCGCAAGCAAAAAATTATAGATATCCGCAAAATCTGGATCAATTATTAATTCTGCCATTATCTGCTCTCTGGATGTTATATCAGCTATTAGAAGTAAAGGCTGACATCCAGGAGTAGTTTCTGTGGAGACCCCACTAATCGGAACGCGAGACAATGCGTCCGGTAATTGATTCTTATGACCTGGCTGATACGAAATTTTGATATTGCTCTCTTGTAACTTCAGAGCCCACTTCATAAGTCTCTGAGATAGGTGCTTAGCAGAATTCAAATACTGAAGAGCAGAATGATCCGTAATTATGTTAACTGTCAATTCGTTAAGGTAACATTGAAATTTGTTAAGAGCATACACAACAGCAAGACATTCACGTTCCGTAGCTGAATAATTGCGTTCAGCTTTGGCTAAAGTACGAGACGCAAAAGCTATTGGATGCCCAGCTTGTGACAAAACGCAACCAAGACCAACTCCGGATGCGTCAGTATAAATACCAAATTCCTTAGTATGATCCGGGAAAGCCAACACAGGAGGCTGAGTCAACGCAGACTTCAGTGTTTCAAAAGCAGCGTTAGCCTCAGGTGTCCAAACAAACTTCTTGTATTTACGTTTCAAAGCATACAATGGCTCACAGATTGTAGCATAACCGGGGACGAACTGCTGATACCATCCGGTCATTCCCAGAAAGCGTGATAGTTCTTTTGCTGTTTTAGGCCGAGGAAAGTCAACAATAGGCCTAATTTTTTCATTATCCGTAAATAAGCCGTGGGGAGTGATTTTCAACCCCAGATATACAATCTCGTCCCTCGCTACCTGGCATTTACTAGGTTTTAACGTCAAGCCAGCATTGTATATGAGTTGGAACACCTGTTTGAGCAGAGAAAGGTGCTCGTCAAAAGTCTCGGATGTAATAATAATGTCATCCAAATATACATGCACATGGGGACCCAGAACAGGTGTGAGAACCGTATCCATAAGCTTTTGGAAAGTAGCAGGTGCAGAAGCTAGTCCAAAGGGCATACGCAGGTATTCATAAGCCCCAAAAGGGGTCACAAAGCCTGTTTTATCGACAGAGTCCGGATGTACTGCCACCTGCCAATATCCACTTGCCAAATCCAAGGTTGACATCCATTTGGTTGACGACAGGTCATGTAAAATATGCGACATGACAGGTAGTGGATAATTGATCGTTTTTGTGACTTGGTTGAGCTTGCGGAAATCTGTCACGAAACGAAATTCATTGGGTTGTTTCTTTGGAACCAAAAAGGCAGGAGCAGCCCAGGCGCTTGTTGATTCCCTTATTATGCCCAGTTTAAGCATTTCAGAAATTTGACGTTGCATTTCCTGTTTCTTATGTGGAGCACAAGGGTAAGGTTTCGTCGCTATCGGTTTCGAACCATCAGTGTCAATGACATGATAAACCACCTGTGTGAAATCAGGTTGATCAGAAAATAAACAAGGGCTTTCCTGTAAAAGGAGAGAAAGCTGGTTTCATTGCCTCTCATTCAATTGGTTACTCAATAACAAACTCGTTATACCCATAGGGACCGTAGGAATCATTTCGACAGGTTCCGGAAAGGAAATCACATGTTGTACGAAATTCAAAGTTATTTGAAACGTATGAATAAAGTCCATGCCCATTAGACATTTCACAGGTAGTTCGTCTATAAGCAGGAAAGAATGCGTAAAATGAGCTTTTCCCAGCCCTAGAGATAATGTGACAATTCCTGTGATACTGAAGATTTCGTTATTTGCACCTCGCAAATACTGCGTCGCAGGCTGAACGAGGACTGCAGCAAAATTGTCAGTGCAAAACTTCGTATTTAGGGCTGATATTTCAGAACCAGTGTCGAACTTTGTCTCGACAATAATATCTTCAATTATCAAGAATACATCAGGCAACTGAGGAGTTTGGACAGTCACTAATACTGTTTTATGGTCAGAATGCTTGGTATCAGGAAGCAGGACCGACCCTTGGTCTACTTCCTTTGGAAGTTTAAAGGATTCCTGGTTGAATTATCATGCGGTCTAAAACCTCGACCCTGCCGGGTATCGGCAAAATTTTCACGATGAGGAAAACTGCGTGAAACCTGCGTCGGGAACTCCGCGTGTCTGTTGACATTTTCATATCTATTACTTCTTCCCTCGGCAGGGGCAGAAAAATCATCATTGCCCTGAGCATGAAAACGTTCCGATAGCTGTGGATTGGAACGGGGTCGAGCATACTGTGCATTTGTACGAGATCCCGAAGATTGTTCAGAAACTCGCTGTTGGTTTGCCACTCTTCTGTGTGGTGGAACGTATGAAGCTTGGGTGTGCACTTGTGTATGCTCGCGCTGAAAGTTATTATGCCTATTATGCCGCTGAGGGTTTTCGTAATAAGCCTCGCGGGGTGCCCGAGCATGGTGAGTGGAACCATGTTTGCCATGTCGCTCTTCATTCGTTCGTATGAGGCGAAGGCATTCATGAATTGTGGCAGGTTGTCGAACCTCAAGAAAATCTTGTAAAAATGGGTCGAGCTGCTGCAAGAGGGTATCCAACATGTCGACATGACCGGCATGTGGATCCCATAAGTTATATAAGCGTGTTGTTTCCAACGCAAATGCAACAGGGCTATCGTTGAGTCCTTGCTGACGAGAAAAAAGTTGTTGTGCAAGGCTAGGTCGACTGAGGCCGAAAGGAAAGACCTCCAAAAATTCTGCACGGAAATTCTCATAATGAGAATCCGGGTTCGACACTCTCCACTGCCGATACCAGGTCTTAGCGGTATCCTTCAAGCAAGTGCCTGCTATTTGTACTTTGCAGTCTTCAGGAATATTGTATAGATCAAAATGATCTTCCAGATCTTCGAGGAACTTTAAGGACCCCTCCAAACCATTAAAAAGAATTGTTTCTGCATGCGGCACGAAATGGGCAAGCATTCTGCTTCGCTGAGAGGATTGAACTCACTCAGGTACGACCCGCGACTCATAGTAATAGGAAGCTGGTGCATTACGAAATTGTGAAGAATGCCTGGTTACGTGTAGATCACTTATATCAAAGTGAGCCCCACAGGCTTCTTGCAGATGGTCGAAATTAATCCCATCGCCACCGAAACTTGTCTTAGGGTGAAACATTGAAGTTGTCTCAGGTAGTGAAGACATGGGTAATAATTGTCAAGATCTCGTGTTCGAAAAAAGTTCGGGCGCCAATTATAATGAATAAACGCTTTTAACTAAGCTAGTAATGTTTTATAATGCTTCTGCTACTGAATTATATGCTTGTACTAAGATAATGCTTCTTCTAATGGTTGTTATTTGTTAATTAAATCATGAATAAACTTTCCTGCTAGTAGTGTAGTAACAATAATGAACACGCTTTTAACTGCTAGTAATGTTGTGGTAGTAATTAAGATGAATAAAGTCTTAACGCTGGTTGTTAATAATAATCAATTAATGACATAAACCTAACAGCCAGACAGAAATCTGACAAAAACTATGAATTGAGATAGACGTACTTACGAAAAAGCTCTTTTATTAGATAACTCTTGAATCATCCAACGCACACACACTACTCCTATCACAATAATGAAGAATCAACCTAATCACATTGAATGAAGCTCTCCCTATCCAACAACAAACGCTCTGGCTATACAACAACAAACGCTCTCGCTATACAACAACAACAAACGCTCTCTCTACGTATCGTTGAACGCGCCTATTTATACTGGCTACCACCACGTCATGACTTACACTCATTGCCAGATCTCATTCAGCGGGTGAAATAACATCTCGTTCAGTAAGAAGATAATTTACATAGTAAAATAAAATAACCAGAGATAGTAAAATCAACAGGAAAGTGAATATAGAGTATACGTTACAAGATAATTTGGCGGGAGCCCCATGAAGCAATGTACGATAGGCAGATAATTTGGCGGGAGCCCCATGAAGCAATGTAAGATAGGCAGACAATTTGGCGGGAGCCCCATGAAGCAATGTACGATAGACAGAGTATTTGGCGGGAGCCCCATGAAGCAATGTATACGATAGACAGAGAATATGGCGGGAGCCCTATGAAACAATGTACGATAGGCAGAAAATTTGGCGGGAGCCCCATGAAGCAATGTACGATAGGCAGAGAATTTGGCGGGAGCCCCATGAAGCAATGTACGATAGGCAGCGAATTTGGCGGGTGCCCCAGGTTGCAATGTACGATAGGCAGAGAATTTGGCGGGAGCCCCAGGAAGCAATGTACGATAGGCAGAGAATTTGGCGGGCACCCCATGAAGCAATGTACGATAGGCGGAGAATTTGGCGGGAGCCCCATGAAACAATGTATCCAGCTTTCCTTGTAAACAGAACACAATGTTCTGGAGGTGGTGTCATGGTGTAGGGCACTTTCTGTTGGTACGGAACGGTTTTCTTGTTATTGCGGAAAGGTCTGGTGTACTCCAAGGATTATCTGAACACTGTTGTCGATCAGTTCCATCCTGCAATGTTACATTTTTATTCAGCAAGTGATGGCTGTTTGGTTTACAACAATGATACTGTCCATCGTGCAATATGTGTTCAGAAGGGATTCATCGAGTATGACAGCGACTTTCACCTTCTTTCCTTGGCCATCACAAAACCCGAATCTGAACTACCATTGAGAATGCGTGGGGCATGTTAGAAAAATTAATCAGCGAGCAAAGTTATCTTTCTGGTATTCTGTAGAAGTGGATGCACTGCAACACCTTGTGGAATCTATGCCAAATCGCATACGTGCTGTAGTTCGGACTAAGGAGATTCAATCCGGTATCGAATCAAAGTTTCTAATTCAGGGGTATGTGTAGATGGAACACAGTTCTTAAATTTTTGTGTTATCAAATCCTTTCATGGATAACGTTTCACATCCGCTTGGACAGATATTTGGGCCCATTTGATCCGCGAGTTTTCTGGCCATCCCTAAGAAAGAATTGTCAAAATATTCATTGAACAATAATTGTTATCGAAATATTTCCACAAAGAAAGCTGATTTGTTAACAGTTTGTTCCATCGATTACAGTCGAGAGTAGAACGAAGACGCTGTGCTCGATAATCGACAGCTCAGGAAAGCTAAGAGCGTAGTTCAAGTCAAAATTCAGGCTTCGGCTTTGCATTTTTTTTCAAGGTTTTTATTGGTTTTGCGTTAAAAGGTCACCCTAAATTACGGATGAGGGTCACCTGCTGGTTTTAATTATTCTTAAGAGTGAACATTTCGGAGAAGAGATCCAAGGCGCCTACTCGGTGAACCTGGGCTCTGCAAAAATATGCCGCGAAGACACCTTGGATACGCGACTCTTTTCAAATGCTTGTGGCTCTTCAGAAAACCCAAAAATTTTGAGTACTCGTTGCTTATTAGCTCCCCCTCTTTCTTCATATACTTTGCAGAGTCCATATACAAAATTGAAGAATTAAAGAAGTTATACAAGATAGGATACATCTAGTTCATACGCTTTATTGTGTGGGTATGTTTGTAGGTATAAAGTCCGTTGAAATCCACACTTGTGATGAAGTTTCGCATAATTTGACACAATGAGTAGAAAGCTGGCTAGCAGAAGATAGATGAAACTTATCGTCTCCAAAATAATGGCCGTAAAGTATACATATAAAATAGTACTGAGTCACGGCAAATATCTGACTAAACTAGTATCGAAGTTTCTTAACCCCAAACAACACATTACACAGCTTTCTTTATATTTCGATCAGCTTGAATTTACTGATTGAGACTGATGAAGCATATAATAGAAACTACTGGAAGTTCAGATATGACATTCAGAGCAGGGTGTATAACATGTGATACCACATATAACAGAAGCTCTTGGAAGTCCATACATAAGAGACAGTAAACAAAAACCGAAAGTCACAAATTTTCATACATTTTCCAATACATCTCTCAGTACAAACTTTTCCCGCTGTGTGGTGTAAAAAGGAAAAAATATCCACGCAAATATTTTGCATTTTATATAATTCATAATTTGGAGTATGACGATGCAGAAATGTTATCCATTATAAAAACGGAGGATATCTCAACCGGTCATCGGTTCCTTGAAGCACAACTCAGCACATCTACATACTTTTTTAGAAGCTGTAACACCTTGAAAGAATATATTATTTTAAGGAAACAATGTCTAAATCATAGAATGCACCTAGGCTCGGAGTTACTGGAAGTAGTTCCACCATAAAATAAAATGATGGGACTAAACAGCCGCAGATAAACGGTTGTTTTGTAAACACAATCCCTGCAGAATGATAGAAAGAATGTGAAAAACGACAGATTTAGGTCACAAGTTGTTTTGCTCATTAAACTATTTTTTTCTTTTAGGCCACTGATGTTTGGAACAAGTGACGTTATCATTAGCGGCTGTGACATACTTTTTTTGCGATTCCTGCTGAACTGTTTTATAGTAAAGTGGACACACAAGTTAAAGACTGAGTACTAAGGCAATTGTTTGTGTGTGGAAACAGCTCAGCTGGAGAATCCAAACTATCTGGCAGTTCATTTTTTCTTCGAAATAGTTTTAATCTCACAGTTCTATTTTTTTTTCGAAATACACTGGTTTCCATAAATTAAGCAACAAATGGAAAAATCGTGATAACTCCAAAAAGCATGCACCCAATTCGTATGGGTCGCCCCGGTGGCGCAGTGGTCTAAGCGATGGCCTCTGATCATTCGTTCGAAAAGGATCCGGGTTCGAATCCCGGTGAGGCATGGATGTTGTGTTTGTCTTACGGCACTGGCTCTCTCCCTTCCCTGGAACCAGTAACCCTAAATTAGGAACTGGCGACTGCTTACAGCCCATTGAGTTGATCACGGTGGTCGTTAAACCTCCCATGAAAAAAATCGGATGAAATTTGGGGTAAGCTTTATCAGACCAAATGGAACAACAACAAAAAAAAAACCGCAAGAACATGTGGTACAAAGCATTTACATTTTGTATGAGTGATGCATATATGAAAATACAGAAATATAGCTATCAAGATGAAATTGGAAAAGGTACTTCATTGCGGAATGTGGTTACACCGAAAAGCAATACAGGCCCGACAGCGATGTTCCATGCTGTTAATTATGGTGTCGAGCAGTTGTTCCCTGGGTAGCTGCGTCCATTGCTCAAGCAAAATAGTGAGGAGTCACTGAAGAATTCGGGGAGAGGGCTGCAAGCAGGCAACATCCCTCCCAAGAGCATTGCAGCCATGCTCAATGGGATTCAGATAAAGAGAGCGTGCTGTCCACTCCATGCGGACTTTAGTCTCCTGTTCCAAGTAGTGGTACAGGAGCCGAGCTGTGTGACGGCGAGCGTTATCCGCATTCGGTAGAAATATATCGTCAATTGCGGCCTCATATGGACATAAAATGGGGTCCAGAATGTCGTCTGTGTACCTTTGAGCATTGAGGCTCAAAATGTGGCAACACAGAGGTCGGTACGGTCGCCTAACGATAAGCCTGTTCACTGCAGAAGTGGTGCTTTCCTGGATATTAGAGGTAAGATAGCGAGTACAAGCCTCTCTCCAGATGTAAACTCGGCGAGAATCACCCTGTAAACAGTATTGTGACTCATAAGTGAACAGAACGGGCCTGCACTGATTTTGACTGCAGTTCACAGGCATTTCTTCCCAATTCAAACGTCCCCTGCGGTGGTGGGGGTTGAAGGGTACGCATAATGTCAGCTGCCGAACATACAGTCCTCCTTCATGTAACCTTCTACGTACCGTCGAAGCTGATACCGTCCGTCAGGTGGCTGCCGCAAGCACAGATCTGAGATGAGTAGGTGTACCCGTCCGGTTCCGCCGTGCTGAAAGCAGCAAATAGCGGTCACCCGCGGAGGTTGCCACCCTTGGACTTCCTTCGCTGTACCCTCGGGAAGCTACATCCGTGGCTTAGGACTGCTGTCACATCCTGCTGGCCACAGAACGATCGACGTTGAGCCACCTTCCGACGTCTGTTTGCCGTTGCCCTGCTTCGAATCGGCCTATCGCTCTGTAGTGTAACTTCGCTGGTAAATGACGTCTCGAAGCCATGTCACCAAAATTGCCATCTCGAAATCTTGTCTTTCACCACCGCGCATGAATTGGCGACTCTCTCCAAAACAGCTGGTTTTAAGCTCTTGCGCATTTGCATAAAGCGCTGCCAACGCCACTCAGTTGCCTTCCGTATATCGATGCTGTATGTCCTCGTCCGTAACGTATGCGAATTTCGTGCAATTTGAACTATATTGCGTCGAATTATAGCGTTTTTTTCCGGAATGTTGCTTAATTTATGAAAACCATCGTAGTTTAATCTAGCAGTTTTGTACTTTTTTCAAATAAATCAGCTGCAGTAACCAAACAATCTCGCTCGTAGTTATGTTTTTTTTCGAAATAGTTTAATCCATGCAGATCTATTTTTTTTTTTTTTTTTTTTTTTTTTGCCAAGTAGTTTAGCTGGAGAAAACAGTAAAAACTTCCAGTTCTATTTTTCCCCTGTGTGGAATAAACGAAGAGAATATTCAGACGTTCTCGATAAACGAGCAAAAAAATTTTGCGCTCTTTAGAAAAGGAATAGGCAGTGATATTTTTCTTCTTTGAATAATATCCACTCCACTCATTATGTTGGAACACATGGAATAATATTTAGAAATAGAACATGCGCTTAGTTACATATGTACTTGGAACGATGCATGTCAAAGCTTCACAAAATTATACGGTGATTGCAATAGTTTGTTTCTTCTGTAGAGCGAAAATTGATTTTTATGTGAATGACTATTTTAGGGATTTAAAGAAAACAAATGTAAACTGTACTCACGAACAATGAAATTTGCGCACCTAGAAGTAAAAATTGCTACAGCCGCGAAACTTTGCAAATAGCTAGAGTGCGTGCTGGTATGAAAATGATCCACGTTTGGTACCATTGCGCATGACCGCTCACCCCGTGGTGGTGATGCAAGCACGAACAAGAAGCCTTACAAACAGGCGTAAAGTCGAAGGAGACGCAAGCAGGCGTGGAGACGCAAGCAGGAGTGCAGAGTGACAAGAATGCTGGGTAGACGCCAGAGACGTCGATTTACTCAGTTTATGTACTTTGAGTCAGGCCGATCATCGGGCTGAAAACCGCAGGATGGTCGGCGCGCCATGTAAGCCGCCACGTTGATGGTTCTGACCATACCGTCCGACTGTGTTGGAAGTAGTGAACACGTGACGTCACTGCCAAACGGCGGAGCGGCTCCTAACGGACCAGGAGGACCACCGGTAGAGTATCGATGCGCCAGGCACGAACGCAGCGCACGGTAACTCGGTCCACAATACAGGTGCATATAGCGGCTTCTGTGTGCCCACGAACCATTTCCCAACGCCTTGCGGAGGCGAATATGCGATCCCAGCATCCCTTACGTGTGCTTCCATTAACACCGGAACATCACCGGCTCCGTTTGCAGTGGTTCCAAGCCTGAGCAACGGGGAAGGCCACAGACTGGCGCCGTCTGATGTTTAGCGATGAGTGCAGCTTCGTTTTGGAGACAGATGATCATCGTGTCCGGGTGTGGAGGTCCCTGGGTCAACGGCACAATCTCAACCTCACTATCGGGTGCCACACCTTCTCCAATGCAGGAATTATGGTCTGGGGAGCCATTGCCTACGATAGCCGATCAGCTCTAGTAGTGGTACGAGGATAATTGACGGGTCAGCGGTAAGTGGGTGAGAACCAACGGCCCCATGTGCTCCCATTCCTGGCCGGGATTCCAGGTGCGCTATACCAGTAGGATAACGCCCGCCCTCACACGGCTCGTGTTGCCCAGTACTGCCTACGTCATGCCCAGACACTTCCATGGTCTGCTCGTTCCCCGGACATGTCCCCTATTGAGCATGAGTGGGGGCCAGTTGAAACGCCAGCTGCCGCAGTGCCGCACTCTCCCGTATTTGGAGCATACCGTCCAACACGTGTGGGACAGCCTGCCGCAGGACAATACCAGTCGTCTGTTCGCCTCCATGCCGGACCGCATTGCAGCATGTATCGCCTCACATGGCGGTGTGACGCTCTATTGAAGATAACCGGACTGCGCGCCACAGATCCCTCTGTAATTATCCTGCAGCTCTGTTTTTGCCATCATGTAGGGCATTCATCTGTATTATTACGTCCATAAAATTTCAGTTCAATCCGATGCTTCTTTCTTGGTGCGCGTATTTCATTGTCCGTGAGTGTATATTTAAAAGCTAAAAAAAAATCTTGTAAACTATATTTAAAAACTCAAAAAGAAAACTGATTCTGAAATTAAGCTGTGTATTCTAGGAATTAGTACTTAGCTAAAACTTAAGAGAGAGTCTTGTACCTTATATTTGAGAAATGAAAATATGATTCTAAAATTCAAGCCGTTTATTCAAAGCATTAATACTTAGCTAAAAATCGTGGCAGAGATAAAATATTACGGTGTAAGACAAAACCTGATCACATAATTTTTTTGGTTGTCTTGGAAACGATGGTGTCCCTATATCTATTTAATCTTCTTTTTCCTTTCCTTTCAAACCGCAGATCGTACTGTCCATTGTAAAGATTCTGTGTTCCTCCTCTTATCCGGGAAAGACGCGTGGTCCCTAGATGCATTCGATCAATCACTGGTTGAGTCAAGCTCAGCGCAGCCGTCGGGTCTCTGAGCAATCACCTTGATACGTGACTTAAAAACAGCAAGATTCTATTTTTCACTCTAGTTTTTATTCTGGGTTTTTTGCCGTAAAATTATTACCTTGAGAATGCTGAGAATCAAGCTTAGGTTTTATGATGAATAAAAAGGAAGCTTCCGGGAAATCGATCAAGTCAGTTATCGAACCGGAGTCTCGTAAACTCCGTGAGAATCCGACAGAGATATTTGCCGCGTCTCGTTTGTTCCACTTTTCTTTTTCCACCTTTTTTTTTTTTTTTGCTTTATTTTCTGTGAAATTTCATTCCGTATATTGTGGAGAGAGGAGGTTGGTTGCTTCTGAGAATTCTCTGTGTAATAAATAGGCATGCGAAGATTTCAAGAAAGAGTTTCTTTTTTTTTCCTTTACAATACGGCAAAAGTCGCAGCAAAAGTTTTCCTTCGAAGAGCCTGATCAAATTTTTCCGCAAAGTGTGGGTTTTTAATGATATCGCGGGGAAAAAGGCGTTCATTCTTTTTGTGTTCGTGTATTGCCAAACAGGCCTTCAAGTTCGATAAAAGCTAAAATTGGGACAAGCGACACTTTCAGAAGAATCGATTACATTCGTTTTAATGGATTTTCGAACGACACGCGTTGCATTGTTGAAATACGAGTACATTTCTTCGCCTTTTTCTAGCATGCAAATACTACTGGGTTTTTCACAAGCTCTAGACTACATGCATTCCTAGGAATAAAATATTAAGGAAAAACAACGTTTAATCGCAATTATTTTTAGCACGTCTCCTGTTGAAAAGATCGTACTTATGTTATTCGTTTGTCGGTCCGTCCGTCGTCCGCTTGTGGACACCATATCTCCGCAACTATTAATCCGATTTGAAAAATTCGTTTTGTATTGAGAAGCTTGAAGTGTGCGAATGAGGACTTTTCCTCATTTCGCCGCTAGATGGCGTAAATGCAGATGATATCGAAGTCAAAATACATTTTATTCCATGTATTTGATTCTATACATTGGATTAAAAGAATATTTTACGTTTCGATTCCATTTTTATCGGACTATTTTAGGTATAGTCGCTTTTTCAAGTTACGCATAGATTTTCCTCTAGAAGACGCAAAATAAATTGAGTTTTCCCCGATATCTCGGCTTCCGAAACTCCGATTTGAAAAAAATATTTCTGCAGCGGATACAGCTCCTGATGGAAAAAACCTTTTGCTTATAATTTCTAATTTTTGGTGAAAATTACTTGTCGGTAGATAGTGTCTGATGTACACTCTCTACCGACAAGTAATTGAACACCCTCTAATCGACGACATCTGCGGTCCTGATACACGTCACGGCCGCCGCCGTTAAATATCGTGTGGGAAACAACAACGCAACCAGTCGCATGCAAGATGCCACGCAGTTCGGAACTCTCTGATTTCGAGAAAGGTGTAATCGTCGTGTATCACAGAAATGGCCGATCCATACGTGACATATCCAGCGAGTTGAAGTACCCAAAATCGACAGTAGCTTACGTGATTGGCAAGTGGAAGATGAGAGGTGACTGTCGGAATGTGCCCCGACCCGGCAGACCCACAAAACTGGGAGTTAGAGACCGACGGGTGCTGGCCAGAGAAATACGGAAGAACCGCACCAAATCGATGGGCCACATCCGCGAGGAGTTTCAACAGGCATCTGGGAGTGTTCTTTCGATTAATGCCATCCGTAAGGAACCCCATCTGCTCGGTTATCATGGACGTGCTGCCGCCCACAAGCCTTTTATCACCAAGTCCAATAGCGCTGCTCGGCTAACGTGGTGCAAAGAACGTCGACAGTGGACCGTTGAACAGTGGAAACAGGTTCTCTGGAGCAACGAATCAAGGTTCATCCTCTACCGTTCGGATGGCAGGGTGTGGGTTTGGGGTCTGCCTCTAGAACGCCTCCTGCCGGAATGTATTGTGCCAACTGTGAAGTTCGGCGGCGGTGGAATCATGCTATGGGGGTGTTTGGCCTGGTATGGCACGGGACTTTTGGTCGCAATTCCTGGTAGACTCAACGCCGAGACCTACTGCACCATTTTGGATAACCATGCGCTTCCTACGTTGTGGCAGTTTTACGGGGTGGACCCATGTTACTTTCAGGATGACAATGCCACCTTTCATGTTGCGAGGTCCACCATGGCTTGGTATGGCGACAGTGGGGTTAATCGAATGGACTGGCCTGCGCAGAGCCCGGACCTTAACCCTATCGAGCACCTCTGGGACGAGTTGGAGCGTCGACTTAAGGGGTGCCCCACCGTCCGAAATCGGTGAAGGAACTGACCTGTCTTCTCTAAGCCGAGTAGAAGAAAATACTGCTAGCCGTCGTACAACGCCTGGTTGAGGGTATGCCCCGTAGGGTCGCAGCTGTAATCGCCACTCGTGGAGGCTCCACCAACTATTGAACGTGAATAAACTTCGTTTTCCTTTGCTATCACAGGTGTCCAATTACTTGTTGGTAGATAGTGTATTTGCAGCAAAATCTGATCTTCTAAAATCCCAACTGAAAAAGTATTCGCTCGTGGACCCATACTACTCACGCCGATAAACTCTTTCTGAATATTTTCTTCTTAAAATTATGCACGGTTTCTCCGCCAGGGGGAATAAATATATACCATATATTTTTAAGTATATCTACTTCTTAGAGTTCCATTTGAAAAAAATTCGTTCTTTGTCGGATAGCATTTCCGGTGCAAAATGCTTTTTTTTCATATAATTTCAAAATTTGTGATTTTGAAATCTTAGTACTCAATTCCTATCACACGATGATTTTGAAATCCTGTACTCAATTCCCATCATTTGTGATTTTGTCATTTCTAGTACTCAATTCTCATCACACCACAGTTTTCGCGGCTTGCTCCCAACGTTAAATAGCTCGCTCTTATATCAACACACGCACATGTTATTCACCCTGATTTCAAGACTGATGCGACAAAACATTCACTGAGTGAGAAAAATGCATCGTTAAAATTGAAACGCTTAAAGAGGAACGAACTCAAAATTTATTTAAAGAAAGAAACTAAAAAAAAAAAATCAAAGGAGCACAGTATCAACTGAGTGCCCCAACCTACGACGTAGAACTACGGTAACTGTCACAATTTCATGGCACCATTTCACTAGTTCTACGTCGTTAAAGTACTCAGCGAAGGGCAGTTGATATAGCCCTACGTTTTAGGTTGTGACACAGTTCCTACGGTGCCTCTTTGATTTTTTTCGGATATAAAATTTTAAGAAATTAAACGAAAGAAATGTTTTACTTTATTTACTTGAAAGCAGCTTATACTGTATACAATTCATAGCAACTTATGCTGATTATAAATTAATGTTAGTAGAACTAGAAGGCGTAGTATCATCGTTGTGAGTAGCTATTTTTTTAAATTGTTTCTGAAGAAATCGCCTTTCAGAAACAATTTTTCAAATTCCTTTGTTGTCTTGCTATAAACCTAGAGATACGTCTTGGGCCTAATGTACTATTCTTGTTGTTACTATTGTTTTTGTCTATATTCAAAATTCATTGGCGGTGTAAACGTTTGAGACGTACTACTAGGGGTGTTCAAATGAAAAGGTACGAAACGTCATAAGAACGTAACCGTTAACATATTTGCCTATGCCGCTATGGGAGAACGTAGCGACACATCTAGGGATGCGATTGGAGTCGCCGGCGTGGATCGGAGCATGCGCGGGCGCTCGCATGCGCAGGAGAGAGCAGAGGCTCTTATAAAGAGCGCCGTCCAATTGACTACTTGTTGAATTCCTCCAGCACAGACGAACCATTAACTCCGATGTGTACTTTGAGACACTCCGAAGCCTACGCAGGTCCATCGAGAACAAAAGACCGGGGCTGCTCACGGAGGGTGTGGTTCTGCTCCATGATAACGCGTGTCCACACGTCTCCAGGGTCACACACGCGGAACTGGCCAAGTTCCAGTGGGAGCAGCTTGACCATCCACCCTACAGCCCGGACGTGTCGCCCTGCGATTTCCATGTGTTTGGTCCCCTGAAAAAACATCTGAAAGGGAAGCGCTTCCACTCGGACGACGAACACAAGGACGCTGTGCAGGACTGGGTCTCGTCACGGCCACAGGAATTCTGGGAACAAGGAATCCTTCGGCTCGTTAATCAATGGGATCGTTGTGCTACGGCCTATGGTGTATACTTTGAATAAAGTCTTCATTTATACCCACAGTGTCGTTTCGTACCTTTTCATTTGAACACCCCTAGTACATTAATAATCCAGAGAAGTTGTGAAGACTAGCGATGTACACTTAAGTGCCAGAAAAACTAACACACCAGTGTACTTGGTAGGTCCCCCACGAGAGCGCAGGACTGCAGAAATACGACGGGGCATGGACTCCACTAGCTTCTGGAAATATCATGTAGGCAATGTACACCATACTTTCAGCAGAGCGTTCCACAATTCGAGGGTATTCCGAGGTCTTGGATTCCTGTGTTCGATAGCGCGTTGCATGGCATCCCAAATGTGTTCTATCACGTTTAGATCTTTGGACTTGGGTGGGAATGGCAACACCCCAAACTCAGATGAATGCTCCTCTAACCATAATGTGGCGTCCCGACACTTGTGTAGAGGTGCATTGTCCTGTTGGAACAGGCCCGACCCATCAGCATGAATGCAGGACATGAGCGGGTGTACCTCATCAGAAAGGATGCGCACATAAAGTTGGCCGGTAACAGACGTTTGTAGACGTACCAGGGGTACCAGTAAAGTCCAGATAAACACACCCCATACCATTACGGACCCCCCACCAGCCGGTACAGTTCCTTGTTGACAGGCGGGATCCATGGCTTCATGGGATTTGCGCCACACACGAATCCTTCTATCTGCCCGATACAGTTGGAAACGCGACTCGTCAGACCAAGCTACTTGTTTCCAGTCATCAAGTGTCCAGTGGCGGTGTTGCCGTGCCCAAGCGAGGCGCACAGCTCTGTGCTGTGCACCCATCAAGGGAACTCGAGTTCGGCGTCGGCTCCCAAGGCCAATGTCGTGCAGGGTACGTTGCACAGTCCGGACGCTGATGCTTGTTGAGGCTCCAGCATTGAATTCCAATGAAACCTGCGAGAGTGTTGCACGCCTATCGCGTGAAATGATTCTTGAGAGCCGACGATGGTCACGGTCACCCAATTCCTTTTTACGGCCACAATGGTATCGTAGGTTGGAGGTTTTACCGGAATCCATGTAGTCACGGTACATCCTTGCAATGGTCGTCCGTGAAAATCCGAACTTCGTTTCTACCTCCGAAATACTATGGCCCATCTCACGAACGCCAAGTATGACACCGCGTTGAAAATCGCTTAAATCGTTATTACTTGTCATTATCATGCCGAAAACAGCTCTGACAGCTGGCAAGGATATCTATCGCTTTATATACGCACTGGCGGACGCAACCGTGTACGCGCAGAGGTGACGTTGCTATGTAATTTGCATAAGCTCGTCTGAATCAGTTTTTCTGGCATTTCAGTGTATTTTGGTATACCATGCTCGATGTAAAAATTTGAAAATTTGGATCGATAGCATCTTGCTGTTCAGGCTCAATTTGTGCAGTTCAAATGGAAGTTTGTGGCTGTAGAGTCGAACTCGGGTGAAACGCATTCTAGTGCGCGGAGTTTTAACGCTCCCTGCATTCCTATGAACTTTAGGTTGATGACGCAGCGTGACTTTTCGGATTCCTATATTTCTCCTCTAGCTGTTTCTTCAACTTTCGTTCGTTCTTAAAGTAATTTCCCCTGAATTTTGTTGGCATTTCTAAATTTTCGTTACCGAATTTTTTTTTTATTTAAAAAATAAATAAATTTTAAATCCCCTTTATTTCGGTTTATCACATACGTCCGTTAGCTCTGACCGCCATCAGCTATGGAAAGCGGGGTTGAGGTCATCGCTATCATTACCTATTTACTAGTCATCAACCTTAAAACGGCATGCCGCGAAATAAAATCATGCGAAATTTAGCTTAACCTAAAAAAAGGTTTGATTTCGATTACATTTTAGCATGTGATGTGATAGGGGATAACCTGGGGACAAACCCTGTTGAAAATGGACGAAATCGGGTCAAAGGTCAGGACATAGGAGCGGGATCAATTCCATCATCTTTTTTTTTTTTTTTAATTGGATGTCTAACGACGACCGTGAGCAACTCAATGGGCTATAAGCAGTCGCCCATCCCTAATTTAGGGTCACTGGTTCCAGGGAAGGGAGAGAGCCAGTGCCGTAAGACAAACACAACATCCATGCCTGACCGGGATTCGAACCCGGACCCCTTACGGACGAATGCTCAGAGGCTAACGCCTTAGACCACTGCGCCACCGGGGCGGCCATCCATCACCCTTATGCGTCATAACTTACGTAAAAATGCTTCGATTACGGCAAAACTTTATCATGTTATTCGGGAAGTATACTGAACACGTTCTGTTGAATATCAACGAAATGGGGTCAAAGGTCAGTGCACACGAGCGATATTTATTCCACAGCCATTATCCTCATAACTTGACTAAAATGCTTCTATTGCGACAAAACTTTATCATGTTCTTCCGGAGGTATACTGAACCGGTTCTGTTGAATATCATCGAAATGAGGTCAAAGGTCAGGGCACAGGAGCGAGATTTATTCCATAGCCATTATATCCTCATAACTTGAGTAATGATTTCTGGTATGTTGGAAAACATATCATAATCAATGCATTGCATGATTTTACTAACTTGTCTAAGTAAATTTGAGTTCGTTCTCTTACAGGTTTTCAAACTTTAACCTTATGTCTTTTCCCTCAAACGAGAATGACGGTAGCAACAAACTGAGTTCGGAACATGAGTGACGTATGAATGTGTGTGATAAGAACGTTAGACAAGAATACGATGCAGAGGTTCCTTTGGGAGTGGAAATGTTAGATTGCAACTAAGTTTGATTGTAAACCTCTTGATTAAGATATGTGAAGTGGGGTGTGTACCTCGCCGTGAGATCTTTCGGATTTCGTCTAATGTTGCTGGACCAATAAAAAGGTGGCGTAAGTTGGACTTCTCTATATGTTTCTTCTGGTCTTTGTAAAAGCCTTAAAGTGAGCTATCCGGTACAATTAGTTACATAGCATTTACCCTCGTTTAACATACACTGACGGGAAAAAAATCCCAACACCACGAAAAAATAGTTGTAGAGGAATGAAATGGCAGCAATACTATTGAATAAATAACATATTTAATCGATTAAGGTTTCAAGATCACAGCTTATTGTAAGCGCGAGAAGAGCCATTTTAAATGTAAAATGCTGGTACGTTAATAACCGGTGTAACCGCCAGAATGTTGAATGCAAGAACGCAAACGCTCATGCATTGTGTCGTACAGGTGCTGGCTGTCAGTTTGTGGGATGGAGTTCCATGCCTGTTGCACTTGGTCGGTCAATACAGGGACGGTTAATGCTGGTTGGGGGTGACGCTGGAGTTGTCGTCCAATGATGACCCATACGTGCTCGATTGGTGAAAGATCTAGTAATCTAGCAAGCCACGGCAACATGTCGGCACTCTGTAGAGCATGTTGGGTTACAACAGCGGTATGCGGGCGAGCGTTATCCTGTTAGAAAACACCCCTGGAATGCTGTTCATGAATGGCAGCACAACAGATTGAATCACCAGACCGACGTACAACTGTGCCGTCAGGGTGCGTGGGATAACCACGAGAGTGCTCCTGCTGTCATAAGAAATAGCTCCCCAGACCATAACTACAGGTGTAGGTCCAGTGTGTCTCGGCCGCAGACAGGATGGTTGCAGGCGCTCCCCTGTCTTCCTTCTAACCAACACACGGCCATCACTGGCACCCAGGCAGAGCCGGCTTTCATCAGAAAACACAACAGATCTCCAGTCCGTCCTCCAATGAGCTATAGTTTGACACCACTGACGTCGCAAACGGCAGTGGTTTGGAGTAAATGGAATGCACGCTACAGGGCGTCTGGCTCGGAGCTGTCCTTCAAGTAACCGATTTGTAACAGTTCGTTGTGTCACTGTGATGGCAACTGCAGCTCGAATTGCTGTCGCAGACGCGGTACGATACGCCACGGCCATACGCCGTACACGGTGGTCTTCGCTCTCAGTAGTGTCACGTGGCCGGCCGGAACGCGGTCTTCTTGAGGTATTACCTTCCCTTGACCACCGCTGCCAACAATCATGCACAGTGGCTACATTCCTGCCAAGTCGTTCTGCAATATTGCGGAACGAAAATCCACCTTCTCGTAGCCCTATTACACGACCCCCATTAAACTCCGTGAGCGCTTCTTTGTCTTCTTAAAGGCATTCTAGACTAACATCAACACACTACGTCGCATCTCAAAGGTAACTAACGCTCACGAACGCTACAGCGCGTATTTACAGCAAACCTGCTTTGCATGTTCCGAGGGGCGCTACTAGCGCCACACGTATGCGCCGAGCGCGAAATTTGCATAGACGTCATCTTACAGATGAACTCTCACCGCCTACCAACTGTCGTTTATCTAACACAACCCCTTCTTGGTGTTGGGATTTTTTTCCGTCAGTGTATATTCAACCGGAAATCTTACATAACATAAAAAGGGTTACGTTATATGGTGTCCACGCATAGCACTTTGTGATACAAAAGTTTCCTGCAGGTGTTAAAGATTTCCTATTCTCTTGGCCATGCACATAGTAGTATATGATCTGGAAAACTCCGCTGACTTAACCAATCTACAGACAGGTACAAGACATTTGTGCGGATTACCCAATTTTTTTCTGATTATGTGTAAGTTGACTTTCAACCTTTTAAGTTTCGGAAGGGCGTCAAACAATATCAGTTCCCTAAATAGTTTTCGACTGTCACATTGTTAGATAACACTAAAAACCCGTTTTACCTAGCGGAAAGCGTTTTCCTCCAGCAACATTATTACCAATTTGCAAAATACAGTGAAATTTGTCTTTTTCAAGTTAATACAGTGAAATTTGTCTTTTTTCACAGTACTGTGAAAAACAATTGTAATCTGGACAAGAGACCTCCGAATAGAGTGATTCAATTTGTCAAAATATCTCTCCTACAGACTTGAAGAAACAACTTACCTTTCTCTTGATGTAGCCTGTTGTGAAGAGCTTGTCTTTTCTTTTCTGACATTTTGTAAATTAAGGTTTTTCAATAAATCACTCACTGGAGCCCGATGTAAGTTGAAGAATGGGGTAAGGCGTTCAGAACATATGTAATCTTTTTTTGCAAATATAGCGCTTCTACTACATGTTCCATCGGAAGAAATGGAAGGTAAGAAGAATGTGATCTCAATAGCCGCACTTCTGCGGTTGAACTTTGAAGCCACTCCAGTCTTCCCTTCTCTACTCTTTCTTATAGTCAACGATGTGTTCTGGTGCCATCTGGAATGGACCATCAAGCCTGCTAAAACGATACAGCCGCTATAGAAGAAGCCTAGGTAAGTTGGGATGAGAGAGATAAACTGTCATACGTATATTTTAGGCTCTCATGTAGGACAATTAAAGACCTAATAATGCACCCTTGTTAATAGAAAACAATACAGTCTACAACAAAATTCTAAGAATTTGACAGACCACAAGGACCATCCACCATTCACAGTCTTGTGAAGGGTGTTTCTAAACAAGATTTTTCTATACGTTCTGCATGTTGGTGACCCCGAAATGCGGTTATATTCTCTTATCCGTCCGGGGCCGAGTGTACTAGGGAGCTAGACGAGGCTCAGTCCGCCGCAAGGCAAGGAAGCCTCTCTGAAAAACGCACGTTGTTCTAAATTCTTTGAGCTTTTACTTTCTGTGGTATATGAAAATGACTTTGCCGCCCCGATGACGCAGTGGTCTAACCAATTACCTCTGATCATTCGTCCGAATCGGGTCCGGGTTCAAATCCCGGTCAGGCATGGATGTTGTGTCTGTCTTACGGCACTGGCTCTCTCCCTTCCCTTGAACCAGTGACCCTAAATTAAGGACGGGCGACTGCTTATAGCCCATTGAGTTGCTCACGGAGGTCGTTAAACCTTCCAATAAAAAAAATGACTTTTGTATTTCGTCATAAGCCTAAACATTTTACGTTATTTTGTCATGTTTTACACTTTTCAAGAACAAGAAAAATTGAAGTAATGCAGCACGAATGATGAATAACTAGAAAGAAATTCGTTTCAAGGTTAATAAGTAGAAGCTTATGTGCCAGTGATTCGCTGCCCTATGGTGACAAGGCTTGTTGGTGTCATGGGACAGAAAAGAGAGAAATGCCTTTTTTTTTTTTCATTTTCCGAAGACACATAAAATTTTTAAGACCATTATCAAAGCAGAAAGAAAAGAGAAAAATAAAAGATAGGAAAGAAAAGTGACGGTGGTAGAGGCGTAGTCGTGCAGAAGTCTAAAACCCTGTTCGTCATGTAGGAAATGCCTATGAGATGCAAAATTTCTGTTTAAAAACTTCCAGACAGTTCGATGCGTGAAAAAAACAGTGCTGTCGTTGAGACATTTTAAATAAATGCACCCCTGTACTCTTTGGAAAGTAGAACTAAAGGTAAATTCTCTCGCTTGCGTGCAAGGGGGAAAAAGCTTTCTACATCTTCTCGTTCACAGATTTTTGTCCAGTAAGAGAGATTTTATGATGCCTGTGTTGGAAACTAGATTATCTTAGAGGGATTTTGGTGCTCTTGGTTTTTGTGAGGAAAAAGGGGTTTGGCTATTGACCACGGTAAGAAGTGCTTACCACATGGAACCAGCAAAGGAACCGTGATTAAAGATGGAGATAAAAAAAAGGGAGCCAAAGAGAAAAAGGAATAGAAAAAGTTGAAATATGGCATCAATTAATCCACCATGTCATTGCGTGGATCCATGGGAAAGTGATCAGAACAGTAAACTAAATGAAAGAGAGAAAAGGAAAAAATTACGCTATTTGGTATTTAGTTTGCCTCCAGAGATAAGGAATGTGTAGCTCAATCACCACCATTGAATCCAAAGACTGTGATTTATTTTTTACATTTCAAGGGAATTCTGTTTCCCGTTCTCCCCCTTTTTATTTCATGTTTAATATTTTATCCAATTGTCTTTACCTTTTTGACATAACTGTTCACCAATGATGTAAAATAATTAAAAGGAGAATAAAAACAAATCAAAAACTTGCTTCTGTATTCGTGAAAACATCCAGTTCGTAGTTAAACACAAATCCATCCCCTTCCCCCTAGATGACCTTTCAGCCTTCCAGATAACCCTTCAATCTCTCAAATGACTCGGCAGCCTCCGTTCCTGGTTCTGGAACCTAGCTACGGCCCTGTAATGGGTTCCAAAATGGCTGCCCGTAGCCGCGACTTGCACGTGGCAGCCAAATAAAGGTCTGCTACGCATTGTTTCTATTGGTGGCCGCCGGATGCCAAGTGGTCAACGTTCATGACTGCCACGGATAAGACCTCGGGTTCAATCCCAGCAGGTACGAACGCTAGAACCACTAAACATCCGCCGTGCGTCGGATGGGCACGTTAGGCCGTCAGGCCCCAGGTACTGGCCCCCGGTAATAAATAAGGGCGCCCCCCCTTTCGTCCTCGCTTCCGTGTCACTTTCCTATCGGGCACTCTAGCCCAAATCTCCTAGCTTCCTATATCTAAGGGTTGTTAAAGACCTGGGGTCAGACACTTTTTTCCTGAAATCCTCTACATATGATTTGATCTGACCTGTTTCTGTTGGTGGGAACATCCGTCCCTGACAAAACCGCCTGCTTTCTCAGGTGACCCCGGAATGCGAGTGACCGCCAACGCAGGTTTTATTGTATTTGCCTTATCGTGGTCTTCAGAGTCGGTTAAATACTTTGATGAAGTTCTTCTGCACGTTTAAGTAAGACAGCATTTGTTCACTGGCAGAAAGCACATCGTCGTTTGTTCACTGGCATGACTAAGAACTCAACGGCTTTTCAGCCGTTTCGGGGGCCAACTTGTCAGAGCTGCAGGTCTACGGCTAGCCGTGAGACATGGTCCTGGGTTCGAGTCCAGGGTGAGGCATAGGTAGTATATTTATGCTATGGCGTTGTTTTCTCTCTGAATAATGAACGGGAAACTGCTAATATCCCTTAGTGGTGCTCGTTTTCGTTGTTAAATAACATTAAACTGCTTATCTCTGCTGTGTATCTTCACTTCTAAGAACGCTGACATTTGATTATAGATGATTATCTCTAACTAATTTCTTCTGAATCTAATTATATCTAACTAAAAACTCAGGGCTAGCGGGTATTTTCCTATGAGTGTGAATCTAGCGGGTTATTTTCCTATGAGTGCGAATATCTTTTACTCAAAACTTAACGCCATTAGAATTATTCGTTTCTCGTTATTTGAAAGACTCTCGATCATACAAATTTGAAAGCATGGGATGTGTTTTCGTATCTAAGAACAACTGTTTTTACGATGATATTGTGTTTCCAAAATCATATGTTATTCAGCAATTCTATATGATAAGGGAGTGATGATTACAGCCAGAATTTATTTCGTTATGTTTAAATGCTTGATATTATTTCAGCAGCAGTTGATTCACCATTTATGCGGAATACCACTAAAATTCATTATAAATTTAGTAAGATGTGAAGCAGATGAAGAGAGAGAGAGAGAGAGAGAGAGAGAGAAGCATTTTGGTTTTGTTAATTTGTTTTAACTACGGTACTGAAAAAATGTTAATGTTCTGCTTTTAATTAACAAAAGTAAAGCACTTTAACGATGGTTTTCCTGATTCATTTAATTAAAAAAACACACTCTGCAGGTAGTATTTCAGTGAGAAATTAACACAGCTTCCTTTGATTCACGTTTCCTGTCATGAAGCGAAATTTTTTGGTTCAGTTGTAGTGTCATAATTGATCTTCTGATGTTTTACATGTGCTTTTTAGGTCCCACTAAATATAATATCAGAGTAGCACACTGCTAAATTATTAAAACGCATTTTCTACTAAACGCTCGTCTCATATCATCTTACATGATGTCTTCCCATTCGCTTTGAATTAAGAAAAATAGCTTTCCTTCCCTAAAAGTTTTGAAAAGATTTTCTAAGACATTTTATACTTCATGCCTAACTGTCATGAATGTCCAAAATCTTTTCTCTCCCCAGTAATTTTCTTAGAATGGCAAATTAAGTTAAAAATGTTCCAACGAAGGAAAATTTGAAGACGAATAAGTGTTATCCCCTTTTCTGGATAATTGGAAGCTAGTCCATCACACCGAAGTCTTAGGCTTCACTTACAGGATTAGAAAAACAGTTAATTCGTTTTTCAAAATTACACTTTCCCGCAATCAAGGACCTACACAATGCGGCAATTAAGAAATGAGACTGTCTTTTTTTTTAATGGAAAAGCAGAAACACTTACGAGAATATATTTTATTCGAAGTACATTCCTCCT
Source organism: Macrothele yani (assembly GCA_039090855.1). Classification (NCBI taxonomy): domain Eukaryota; kingdom Metazoa; phylum Arthropoda; class Arachnida; order Araneae; family Macrothelidae; genus Macrothele; species Macrothele yani. Next base: position 85,367,354 of record CM077030.1, read on the forward strand.
GTGTTAATACAAGAAGTGGCACGATTAGCCAACGGAAGAAGGGCTTGCAGAGGTCATCTTTTGCTATGGAATGAAGAACTGATGCCAAACTTATCTGTATGTCTTCAGTGTCTTAAAAAACGTTTCCTTATAAACGGAGCTCTAATTTAGTGAATATAAAGTAATCACAAGGTGATAAATCTGGAGAATGGGGGAGGGATGGTTGGGTACACGCGCTTGTTTTCTTGCTTGCTGTATACTGACTGTTCTGCGTGCGGGTGCGTTATCGTGAAGAAGGAACCATTGCTCAGTATTGTACTCACGACTGACAGGAACAATCCTCTCTCACAACCGTTCAAAAATGGATGTGTAAACATTGCCAGTGGCAGGTGTACGTTTAGGAATGAAATCCTGATGCGAAATTATATTGCTGTCGTAAACGCCCACAAGCATTTTCTTGATTTTGGACTTACGTAACTATTTCGTTTTGGTGACTGTGGCGACTTCCACTGAGTACTCTGACGCATCGTTTCAGCATTATAAGGAAAACATCCTGTCTCGTCACGTGCCACAATGCCATGGAGAAAGTTTTGCATTGTTTCTGCAGTCTCCATGATGTATTTTGTGTGTTCCGCTCGAGCACGTTTCTGGTCGTCTGACAAAGCATGCAAAACAAAACGAGCACCAACTTCCACCCCTCCCGCCCAAAATCCTGTACTAAAATTCGAAGAATCCTCCTTTTTAACACCAAGCTCGCATTATAGCATCCTCAAGGTCACAGAACTATCACTTTCTTTTCTTTCGTAAACTTCCTCAATGAGTTCAGGCGTGCGCATTGAAATAGGACGTTCAGGACTTTCGTAATTTTCGAAATATTCCCGCCCATCCTTGAAATGTGCATACCATCGGAATATTTGTGCACGAGATAAAAAGATAGCCCCCATACACTTCACGCAATAATCCAACTGTCTCAGATACAGTTTGGTAGATTTTCAAACACAACCGGATATTTGCTTTCTCCTTCATGACAGACCTGTGGAAATGTTTTTCCACCGAATGATGTCATGCAGAGCGCAATTAATCATCTACGTAGTTCTTACGCAAACGCTGTTTCCGCCGTATAGCAGATAAATGACTTATGAAAGCAAGTGAGTAATATCATGCAATGCATTTGATTATGATACGCTTTCCAACATACCAGAAATTATTACTCACGTTATGAGTATAATGGCTGTGGAATAAATCTAGCTCCTGTGCCCTGACCTTTGACCCAATTTCGATTATATTAAAGAGAATTGCTTCAGTATACCTACGGAACCACATACTAAGGCTTTGCCTTTCAAAATCGCTTTATTGGGAAAACTGAAGGGTACAGGGAAATCGGGCGCGTACAATGAAGAGAAACAGATAAAGAGAAACATTAATCATTTTAGTTCAGGCCGACAGAACTAAAACGATTAATACAGGGCAATCATCAAGAAATAGTGAAACTTATACACTGGGCTACACAAATATGCTCGTTAGGAGAGATACAGGAAAATGACGTAGAGAAAAATACGAATTACATGGAGATACCATATTTATAATATAATTCACGAAATGCGTGACGCTTATTCCAACTGTCACGGGCACGCAGGAAATCCTCATAAAAGGCATAATCACTTGGCAAAGGAGACTCAATGGAGATCAGAGGAAGGCTGAAGAGCAGACAATGGATCAATGCGCTCGGACAAGGGATCACTAGGAGTTGCAGGCGATGAAGCATTAGGAGGTGGAGGAGATGCTGAGAATACAACTGAGAGTGTGGCTGTACAAGATGAAATTGTCGGAGACTGAGAATGACATTTGAGTCTGGAGGAGGCAAACTCCATTGGCGGAGTTACAGACGAGTCAAGCGGAGAACAAGCAGAGCTGGCGTGCACAGTTGAGCTAAGTGGAGATACTGCTGGAGAAGATAGCGAAAGTTGAGCAACAAGAGACACTGACAATGAAACAGTAGAACGGGAACACTGTGAGGCTGAAGAAGACAGAGGAGAAGTAGAAGAAGTTTCTGGTAGACGAGTTGCGTGAGGTGGCGAAGGTGATCGTGAGAGGCAGAAATCAAAAGGCTCAATTTCGAAGAATTCGAGAGCATTCTCTCGCTTAAGACAAGCCGCCTTATAGACACTCGTGGAGCGAAAATGTATCCAACGGGGTTTGGGAAACTTGAGAAATTCAAGATACATGACAACCGTGTCAGTCCCTATTTCTTCAACCTGTCTATGAGACACTGTTGTAAGGAGACGGCGCTGAGAGGTGGAGAGATGAGCGAATGGGTCCGGGAGAGCATCGGAAGTTTCGGGCAGTGAAGTGGCTGCTGATAAAAGAGAAACGGGTAGCGCAGACGACAAAGCAGGAAGAGTAACGAGCAAGGAATCAGGAACATTTACGGGCGGTGATGAAGAAACATTAGAGGGTATGGCAGCAGATGACGAAGCAGAGTCTATAGACACAGTAACAGGTAAGATGCGCTGGGAACTGATGGAGACAGCCGACAAGGGACAACTGGATAGGACGGTCTCCGTAACACCGTAGAGCTGGATCTCAGGTGTAGAGACAGTGTCCATTGGTAAAGGCAGAAGACATACAGTAGCAGGAGAAGAATGCAACGAGGAAGAAAAAATTGGGTGTTTTAATAAAGTCTTGGTGGATCTCTGTGTCATAGACATGCCGAGCAGCCGCCGTAGATGTGTGTACAGGCAACTGATGGAGTTTGAACGAAGCCGTATCGTTGGGATGAGAGAGACAGTGTGGCCTGCTCGCTGGAACGGCCGCCATTTGGGCCGGTCGGACAGTGTGGTGCGATCGTGTAGGGAGCAATGGACACGGCGGATTGGCTCTGAAAGGCTCAGACACACCACCAGCAGAGAGGACAATGGGATAGTGAGAGCGGCACTCACAAATGCAACGACGTCCTCGTCTAATATCCAGAGACATGTGGTGGCTGTACAAGGGACTCCTATGTCCACCAGAACCATTTTCAGGCGACTGGTAGAGGCGAATCTGCACTCTCGGCGGCCCTTAGGTTTTCTGCCATTAACTCCTGACCAACGTCGGCGTCGATTGCAGTGGTGTCAGCAGCGAGTAACGTGGAATACTACGGACTGGCGACGTATAGTGTTCTGCGACGAATCTCGCTTCTGTATGAGAACGGACGACCACCGTGTCAGAGTGTGGAGGACAGCAGGTGAGCCCTACAATCTTAACCTCACTCTACAGCGGCACACGTCCTGAACTGCAGGCGTGATGGCCCGGAAACCATCGCGTATGACAGCCAGACTTCCCTCGCAGTGATCCGAGGGACGTTGACAGCCCAGCGCTACGTGCAGGAGATCATACAGCCCCATGTGCTGCCTTTCAATGCGGGGCGGCACGGAGCCATTTTCCAACAAGATAACGCCCGTCCGCACATGTTTCGATGCTTCCGGCACCTGCCAGATCACCTGATCTCTCGCCCATCGAGCACGTGTGGGACCAGATGGGACGCCATCTTTCACAATGTCGCAGTGTTTGTGATTTAGAGCGTCAGTTGCAAGAAATGTGGGCCAGTCTGTCCCAGGATAACATACGGCATCTCTGTGACTCCATGCCGGACTGTGTCACAGCATGTATAAGAGCACAAGGCGGTCCGACGCGATACTAACGCTGACCGGAATGTGATGTCCTCGGGAAACCGTCCTGTTGCTGTGGTATTCTATTCACTTCTGTCCTTGGTATGTACCATCTTACTACTAAAATCTGATTTCAATCCGAGGCCTCCTTCTTTGTGCTCGGATTTTTATGAGAATGAGTGTATTTTAATAGACAGCTGGAAAATAACCCGTGTTTTCTACTGACGCACAAATAAATTCTTAAGGCTCTACGAGACCCGCCATCTTGCATTGCTGCCTTCTCTTGTTAACCAACGGGCAGACGTATTTCAGGAATTGCTCGGGCAATTTTGCCCATTTTGGAACACCGTTTGTGGCTAACGAAAGATATATGATAAATAAAGAGTTCCCTGGTTTCAGAATTTTTATTGACCTTTCCCTTCATTTTTTATCTGCAGCGAAAGTCGTACCGAGGCGTCTTCCATAGTTTTATTAATTAATAAAAAATACTTAAAAAGTCCAAAATGAAAATCGGAAACCAGGGAACTTTTTATTTATCATATATCTTGCGTTAGCCACAAACGGTGTTCCAAAATGTGCAAAATTGCCCGGGCAATTTGTGAAATACGCCTGCCCGTTGGTTTACAAGAGAAGGCACAATATAAGATGGCGGGTCGCGTAGAGCCTTAAGTTTGAACTCAGTTCGTTTTATCATTTTTAATGATCAACTGGCCGTTGCATAACCATTTTCCGAAAGCCAGATTCAATAGTACAGGCGAAAAATGCGAAGTGTCGAGGCCTTTAAGGGGATACCTGTAGCAGCATTAGCCAGGAAAAAAGTAACCCTGCGATAACATTTTGACGGAGTGTCTCATCTTTAAAGAATTTAAATGGATCAAATTTCAAATAATCGAGAGTGCCTAAGATATAATTGGGTAATATTTTATGCAAATGGCAGATGAAACAAATAATGTAAGAACGAAAAACAACTTTAAATGAACCAGGATTTGTTGTAGCACTTTCATTTGCGCCTTATGAACTACACCCAGTAAAAATATCGTTCAAGTGTGCTGCGTGTCCTTCTCAATGAGATTTTAAAGTTTTTATCTTTCTTTGAATGACGACGCTTTGCAAAAGAAATCACTCATTCATTTAATACAGAAAATGGATTTAAGGATACTTGGGAATCTGCATTTACTTGAAACGTTACACTGATTAATTGATTCATGGTGCGCAACTGTTTCTATTTCATCTCATTTGCCTACGATAAACAGGGAATTGGCACAAAAACAAGGAAAAACACTGGAAGGGGAGCATATGATAATTATACGGAAATGAACGCAACATCTGTTGTGTTCTGAAACTAATTTAAGGCCATACAGAAAACTAAATTACTTTCGCGACAGGAAAAGCTTTCACTGCCTTTTCATGGAAATGTGCTCTTTTAATTGCATCAAAATGTGGACAGCCGTGTACCTTTTCTTGCACCTTTCATTCTATGTTATGTTTATTCCATTACGTGGCTTTCCGTCTTACCTTAACACTTTTTTTCCTGTCTCCTTCTCTCTCTCCCTCTCCTTCTCTGAGACACAAAATGAAGAAAACTAATGTTTGCGTTTTAATAACGATTGCGCGGAAATGTAAATATTTTCTTCCGCAAAATAATTTCCCTTGTAATGGGTAAAGAAATATTAAACATTCCCATTCTTGCAGTTGTAGAACGCCTTACATTTGATTCAAAGATGAGGTATGTAATTTGTTTTTCCGTGAGTAGCGTCTTTTGCGGCAGGGATTTGCCTATAATCCCAACATTTTCCTCCTGTTGCCTGTGGCTGATTTGGAGTTTTGTCTTTCCTCTTCCTCCTCATCCTCAACCACCCTGAAGGCATGACTGCAGTGGTGGGCTTGTTTTGTTTCGCGACACAATCCGCAAGATGTCCCAGCTGGGGTGTTTTCAGATCGATGAAAGGAATGCAAAGGACAGGCTCATGCATATGTATGAAGAAGGTTGGCCTTGCCTCTAATTACGAGACCGAGTTCTATGCGGCGCCCTACATGGGGATTCTCGCACGAAACAATTTAAAAAGTACTTTAAAATGCGCCGGTGCCCTCAGCATCGAATACCGTGATGACTGGAGCCTGTTATGCGAAAGTTGGGCAGTGTCAACAAGCTTTGGAACAACGAGACGACGAAGGTATAACCGAAGTTCGGGTTTCCGTAATCAAAAATGCTTGCGTTTTCTCCGTATGCGCATTTGTTGCGAGGGCCTCGTGTTTCGTAACTCCAGCAGTACAGTGCTGTTTCATCTTCTTGTTTTTATTTTGTTTTTTTTTTTTTGCTTTCTCTTCGAGAAAGAAAACGGGGATAAGAGTTTCGAGTAATGTTTGTTGTTGGCATCTTATGCAAGCCTGTTTATTTATTAATTCATTAATTTTTCTCAATTTGCATACAGTGAAGTTCATATCCAACTTGTATCTCTAAAATTGATTTTTGTAAAGAATGGTGAGCGTGCTTGGAGGAACACACTGGTTCTAGCAAATTGTTTTGTTGCTTCTTTCACTACCGCAATTTTGGTACATGACCAGAGCCGGATTAAGGAGGGGGAGAGCTAAAATGGCTGTTGCCCAGGGCCTCGGTTAGTTCGGTTGCCCACTCTGGGTCTGGAAAAGGTCCTAGAGTTTTTGGAATTTTTGGGTCACCAACAAAACAAGTGTGGCCCGCACCTGTCTTATTGAGGGCCGAAAACTTCGTGTGGGTAAAAAGTTCCGAAAAACGTAAATTGCAGACATAATTTCTATTAAACTTAATTTCTGTCATTTTTTTTGTAATTTTACAAGAAACACTGGCAGTTAAGCACGTATTACTGAAAAAAGACTTGTGTACTGATATATTTCACCCAATTTTTAAGAAATTGGATGGTTCTGATAAATTCCTATCTTACCACAGATGGATCATACACACTGCTCACACGAGAGTTTTTCAAGGCGTTGGTTTGTAGAAAAAATGCTTCAACATCTTTAAACAGGCATTTTAAAGACAAACGTGAACTCCTGAACTATGTGTGAACTTTTGTTTTTGTGCATTCATTTTTAAATTTTGTTGTCTATACTTGATTCAGTGTTTGTGTTTCCTTAATAATAAATATTTAAAAAATGATAATTCAATGCATCCCTTCATGTATGCAAACACATAGGATGTATTTTACAATAATAATAGCATATATAAAGAACATAGGTACCTTAAATATGTACAATATATGACATACATATCTTTCGTGTAGGGTATAGAACATAGGCATTTTACAAGTACATGTGCCTGTAAAAATAGGTCCCAAAAATCTTCAGTAGCCTAGGGCCCCAAAAAAGCTTAGTCGGGCACTGTACACGACTGAAAATCGTTTCCGGTGCAAGAAAGAAGGCCAGAAAATCCATAAAAATGCATGGGTTATCAGAATTTCCTCCGATGTTTCTTTAATCGCACCAATCTGCACCAGAAAATGAAATAAACTAGGTTTCATGTGACTGTGAGTTTTTAAATTTAAGCATCCGGTGTACTGAGCAAAATGGCGACCAAAATTTCCTGCGCTCACCAAACAGAAATTTCTGCATATCCGACTGATTTTACGAAAGTTACGGCAAAACAATTTCTTTCACCCTCTTATTTTCAGCATTGCCGACCATAAACCTGTAACTGATGGTAAGCGCACCCTTCTATTCCTTTATACCACAGGAATTAAGGGAAAGGGCTAGTTCGCCTGACAGAGACATTGGGCTACTGGTTGTTCGAAACAAGGAACTTAAAGCATCTCTCCTTCCTTAAGTTCGTCGCCATTGTTAAAGTCATTTAAGCATGTAATCGATCTAAAACGATTAGTGTAAATCATCTCCCTCAACGACCAGTTTGAACTACAAAGCTAAGGGGAAAGAAAAGCTTTCTGATACACATGTTTACTCGTTCTAGCCACGTTCAGTCCACTTTCTAGAAGCAAATATAAGCAAACCGGACAAAATATTAGTCATCCCTGTCAGAACTTACGTAATAACGGGTGACGGCGCCTCTTGCCTTGATGAAGACATGGATCCGGTGTGGTAGAGACTCCACAAGGTTGTGGATGTATTAGACATCGATTTGCAGCCACTCGTGGGTTAATTGGTCCCGAAGTTCCGCCAGAGTACGTGGATGTCTATTCCGCCGTTTCACCTTCTGTTCCAAATGATCCCACACATTTTCAATAGGATTAAAATCAGGGGATTTGGCGGTCCAGTCGAGGTGAGACAGTGTTGCTGATTGTTCGGCGTGCCACTCAGACACAGCTTTAGCCCTGTGCACATGGCAATTGTCGTTTTGGAAGACAGGAGTGGCAATGTGATGCTTCTCCTGGAGATGTAGGGCAAATGGCAAAACTTTGCCATTCAGAATGCGGAGGTACGCATGCTGGTGTAAATTCAACGGAAGTGCAACAAGATGGCCCATCTCGTGGTACGAAAACCATCCCCAAAAACATCACGAAACCCCATCCAGCTTAAATAACACCTTCGACACAATCAGGATTAAAGGTTCCATTGGGCCTGCGATGAACTCGTCGCCTCCCATCATTGGAGCACAAACAAAAACGAGACTCATCGGACCAAATTACTCATTTCCAATCTTCCACAGTAAAGTTTTGATGCCTCTGAGCCGATTGATAACGTGCGACTTTGTGACTTTGCTGTTAAGCGAGGACTCTTCCGTGGTACAGTACTCCAGATGTACATCGCATGAAGTTCTCGACGCAATGTCTTTTCAGAAATTGGTTGTAGTGGACTTTCATTGACTGTTTGGAGTGATTGTTGCTTGGTTGAACCCGATTTGCAGTTCCTATGCGTGAAACATGGCAGAGGTCCTTGCTGGTGAACATCGTTTTCTGGCCACAGTTACGTCGCCGATTTTCAGTTGTCTCGGAACTCTACAAACAGTGGATTGTAGACCCACTGAACAATACACTTCGATTCACCAACAAATTGGACGACTTCATTCACTTCTTGATGGTTCCTTTTTGATGGTTTATTTTTGGCACTCAGTAACGTCTTAAATCGAAGCAACCTGGACCGACATACACTTCGTGATGGTTTCTTTTTGATGGTTTTTTTTGGCACTCAGTAGCGCAACATGGGTCGTAAGAAGACGTTACTGAGTGTGCCAAACACGATGGTTTCTTTTTGGCACTCAGTAACGTCTTTCTTACGAGCCATGTTGCAGACTAAATTCAACACACACGTTGCTCTTCAGCACTGCATGATACAGAAATGGCCGTCAGTGCTATTTGTCTCCCAACAATGCTATCACGGCGCCCTCTGAGCTACCGATAACTTCCTGCCGCCATTTTCGGTTAGGAGTGACTAATTTTTTGTCCGGTGTTCTTATTTGTTCAAGCTGATTTCATCCCGTTTTGGTAAACCAGAGTTAATTCGTTCCAGTTGGTTAAACGATTTCATTTACTCGGAACATGTCCCATGCAGCTGTATTAGATCAAGATACAGAACGTGCGATAATTGCAAAAATACAGTGTCGGCCAAGATCAACTGCCGGTTTAAAAAATAGTCATGAGTTAGTAATGAATTCAGCAAGTAAGAGAAAGGATGTTGCATTGGTAGACCCCTAAAATTTTCTGAAAACGCCGATTGGTTGTCGCGATCTGAAACATACGGAGCTGGCGTAGTCAGAAATCCAAAATGGTACACTTCACTGGCAGCAAACACTCAGCATTTGTTTTGTGGTGAAGGGAATATGATTCTATGACTTCTTTACAGCAGCTCTTCAAAAGAAGCCTCCTACACGTTCTTCCGTCGCCTAATGAAATTCACGCTTCGTATCTACGGGATGCATAGCGCATCGTGAATCAGGTCAAGGTCGACCAGCTCTTTTCGAAGATACAGTGGAACGTGTGCGAGTAGCATACCTAATAATTCCGCGTAAATCGACTATGCGAGCGATCATGGAACTTCAGGTGCCAAAAACAACTGTTGTTGCGTATCTTGCGTACACGACTGAGCTTGAAGTCATAAAAATTGCGGCTACTTCATGCACTGTGAGAAAGCACTCAATAGCACCGGTTTGAATTCTGTAGCAGCATTTCTGAATGGGTTGAGTAAAAAGAGGGCTTTCTTACGCAAACTGTTTTTAGGGATAGGACTACATTTCACATTAGCGACAAGATAAATAAGCATAACGCGCACATATGCGAAATCGAAAACCCACAGTGTGTTATACAACACGAATGCAGATGTATTGAAGTGAATGTATTTTTTGGTGTGGTGAGTGAGAAGAAAATTTGCAGACCAGTTTTCTTTGTGGAAAAACCAGTCTCTTGTATCGTATCTTGAAGTTTTAATTATTACGCTTTGCCGTTTTCTAGAATTTCCAGTTTTTCTCTGTCTACGTTTAAGTCCCTACTTCCTTAGACGAATTGGTGGCAGAGGAGAAGAAACACGCATCACAAATTATAATGCAATTTATCGCTTTGCAAAAAATCATAAAACCTATGAAATTCAAACTTCCCTTTCGATGGCTTGATCCAATTCTGATTCTAGATTAAGTGAAATCCTTACAACGAAGAATTTCAGACTAGTGCTTCAAAAAGCAACACATTGATTAACAGCGTTTTTTTTCCTGCTGATCTTGAGTGCATCTAATTTAAATTAGAATGTTTGATTTGTCGCGTAACCACAAAGGTATTCGGGCTTTTCGGAGACTGAGACAAACTATAACACATGCGTAGCAGAAAATCGATTTATTCATCAAAATAATTACCATGGGCATCAAGAACGTTGTGTCAACGAGTTAAGAACTCATATGCATCCCTGCGATAAAATGCCGGATTATGGGAAGAATAAAATTTTTGGACGGCAGTGTACAACTCATCAACTTTGAAGAAATTGTGTCAATCGCAAGTTATTGTCAAGTGACTGAAACAAGTGATTGTCTGAAGGAGAGAGATCTGGCGAGTAAGCTGGATGACATAAAATCTTCACCCAAGTTCTTTGATAGTGTTTCTGGTCATGAAGCGGAGTGCACATGCGTGTTATCTTGAAAGAGAAAAACTCCCTTTCTGTTGACCAATGCTGCTTCCTTCTTTTTCAGATCCTCATGCACACGTTTCAGTTGTTCACAGTACACTGCAGTGGTGAACGTTTGGTCGCTTTGCCAGAGTTCATAATGAACAAAATGTTTTAGTTGTTCACAGTACACTGCAGTGGTGAACGTTTGGTCGCTTTACCAGAGTTCATAATGAACAAAACCTTTCAGTTGTTCACAATACACTGCAGCGGTGAACGTTTGGTCGCTTTGCCGGAGTTCATAATGAACAAAACGTTTCAGTTGTTCACAGTACACTGCTGCAGCGGTGAACGTTTGGTAGCTTTGCCAGAGTTCATAATGAACAAAATGTTTCAGTTGTTCACAGTACACTGCAGTGGTGAACGTTTGGTAGCTTTGCCAGAGTTCATAATGAACAAAATCACGTGCTGTCTTTCATGCTGGAGTTGGGCAAAAACGTAATTGAATTAATCGGTAATTAATTACAGCGTAATGGTAATGGGAACAAGAATTTAGCGTATCCATTACATGGTAATGGTAAACTGGTCATTAGAATTACACGGTCATTGTAATAACATATGCAGTTATCCATTATTAATCGTAATGGTTAATGGTTAGCTATATGTTGGTAATTAACCAATGACTTATGGGGTAACATTCCTGCCACTAGTTGACAAATTGCTACAATCCGTTGCCGAAATACCCATTTCGTCAGTCTTGAGTACAGTATTCTCGTCCATTGCATGCGTTTCACTGTCCAAAATAATTAAACCACTTTAGCCACAAGCACATATTGGCACTGCACTCACAGTTCAACAACTCAGGGTGCACTGCCCAATATTACAGAAATTTGAGGACTCTTGACATTTTTGCCGTACTTCTCAAGTACTGTTGCCCATTACTTGTCCGGTACGAACACTGGACTAGCGAGCAACTGACTCCTTTATGTACTTCACGACAGGACCTTCTGGAATATTCTTGATTTTCATAAAGCTCTCCAACTTCCCACTGGGCGATCATTTTGAAACATTCTACAAACGTCTAACTCATTCTTGCCGCTTCTAGAACATTCTACATGACACTTCGGTCTCTGTCTGCTATGTTAAATGGCCGACGTTTTTAGACATAGCTTTTGGCACACGTACATATTAAACTATAAGTATGTAATTATTATTTGCAAATTGTGTAATTTCATTACCAAATAATTCCATTGCGTTTGACTGGCATTATTAAATAATTGAATTATATCATCTTCATTGTAATGCATTACACATTAATTCTGTTACTTTGTGTAAGCCATAATTGGGATTACCTTGTAATGCATTACACGTTAATTGTATTCTGTACTTCCATTACTTTGTAGTGCATTCCTTACCAACTCTGCTTTATACACGCAGCATAACTTTACGTGGATGCAGTGTTGGCTTCGATGTGTGAGGAAATTGAGTCGCTGGTGGACAACCAATACCTGAAACGTTTTGGGGTGATGTACTGGACCACTTCTCATCACATGTGAGTACTCTACCTAAAAAATGGTTTCTTGTCATAGTGAGACAGCAATGCAAGGCAAGCTGAGATATGTTGTAATCCACTTAGAAATGTTGTATGCCTTACGTATTGCATGTAGATGTCTTCGGACGGCTTCATCACTAACGCCAAATGACAGAGCTGGTTCCTGACATGTTTGGCTACTGTCCTGCTCAAAAGTTCTGAAAGTTATAAAAGTGGCTCAATAGTTATAAGAGTTATAAAACTTGCTCAAAAGTTATAAAAGTTGCTCAAACGTTATAAAACTTGCTCAAACGTTATAAAAGTGGCTCAGTAGCAACTTTTATGGCACACAGGACAACCATTCCGGGACTTGTTTGAAATGAATTCATCTCCGTCTGTGAACTTTCGAATCCAATTCCGAGTTGTGCGTTTCCTTATAGAATCGTCCCAAATGCTAAGCAAATGCGACGAGTTTTTTTCGGCAGCATATGAACCGAATTTAAATTCGTATGACAAACACTCATGGATAATCTCCACTGATACCGGCATTGTAATTGCGCTTTTTTCCTCTACCAAACTGCTTACTAATCAAATTCTTATACGCAGGGCATCTTGGAATTTCAGCTGATAATATACAGCGGGTGAAACGCCATCTCTCTGCAAATTCAATCTTTACAAGGTGTTTCTTTTGCTATCTCGAAAAACGGCTAACACTTTTGTGGTGACCTGATAGGTGATACATCTACTGTAGGATTACATTCTGATGATACATCTATTGTAGGATTATATTCTGATGATACATCTACTGTAGGATTACATTCTACTATGCCACGAAGTTACGTATCAGAGTTTTATCAATTTTTAAATAGTGCGTGAGTGTATGTGTGTGTGTCCTAAAATGCGAGACCAATTTTACATCTAAACTGAAATTAAATATTACATCCTTATCTGACTGTATCAAGGTTCAATTTTGACTTCATGAAGAAGGAAACAAGGGGAAAAACGTATAGCCGACGTTACACTGTATACTTAGCTCTTGCATCCATTTATATTACTTGGCTCATGAGTTTATTCTATTCCATCATTCTGCAGAACTTTTTTTGTTTTGATTCAAGGTTTAACGACCACCGTGAGCAACTCAATGGGCTATAAGCAGTCACCCTTCCCCAATTTAGGGCCACTGGTTCCAGGGAAGGGAGATATCCAGTGCCGTAAGACAAACACACCATCCATGCCTCACCGGGATTTGAACCCGGACCCATCACGGGAGGATGGTGAGAAGTCATCGCTTAGACCACTCGCCACCTGGGCAGCAGAAAATGTCTTACTCTCTCGCGTTCCGAAAATAGATCACATCCGACCGTACGAACCATGTGTTGCGTGTTATTTGTTCAGAATGCTTGGATGAATGACAGACAAACAAACAGACAGGAGTGTACGTATGTTTAGTTATTTCTTCCTTTTATATCCAGCAAAATTGATATAACATAATACCACATTTTAAGCGCTGGGAAAACAAAGGGATAAATATTAATTGAGATTATATAACTCACCTTCGTTTTGCTGATGACGTAATCATTTTTGCAACTATCCCATCAGAGCTGCAGAGTATGATACAGGAACTTGCTGACAAGAGTAAAGTAGTTGGATTAAAAATGAGCTTTCAGAAGACAAAAGTGATGTACAATGCTCTTACAAGAAATGAAGATTTATCGATTAATGGAGATAAATCAGTCTAGAGGCGGTCAATCGACGTGTTGTTATCCGGAGGGAGCCCGGAACACGAAATAATTCAGCTTTTGCGCAAGAAACTGCACATAGATTGATGGTCTTAGCAGGCATAAGCAATCGTGGACGAACGGAGCTGTACGTCAACCGAAATGGTAGCCCAAAGATATAGAGACGAGATTCTCAAATTTATTGTCGTGCTGTATACTGCAGGCGTCCGTGATTCGATATTTTCAATGGACGATAACTGTCGTCTCATAGAGTCCGGATAGTAGACAACATGCTCAAAGAAGAGGAGAATCGAGCGTACGAAGTGGCCAGCATACTCCTCTCACTTAAATCTAACTCAGCCTGCTTGAGACGCACTTGTCCGAGGCATTTCAGCTCGTCCGGCAACTCCACGGAATCTTCGTGAACTATATGAACTGCAGATTCCCCTCATTAAAGAGTGGTGAAGGTGCCTCTAACCTCTCCTCGATAAACTCATAAATTTTATGCCACACAGGTGTTCAGCGGCCTTAGCGGCTCGCGTGGAGCACACACTCTAGTACAGGTCAGTTACAACCATCAGAAAGTATTGTTCATGTTGTACAGACATGCATATTTTTGTGTAGGATATCTCATCACGTGCATTAAATGATAATATTACATAAAATTCGCTAATGCGATTTTTATTATCCATACGTAGTGCGATCAAAAAGTTCCGGGACTAGGTACGCAGCACGGCAACAGATGACAGCACGCGGATGCTCGAGCATCGGTCGATGGCAGGGATTTTAATGAGTCATTGGGACGAGTGGCTTAGTTCTGTGAATACGAGAGCTGTGCCACACGATATTTGGTGACCACGTGCAGAACACAGCTGCGATTTAGGTATGGACTGCAAACTAGAGCAGTGAGCGAACATCAAATTCTGCACCAAACTCGGCAAATTGGGAACGGAGACGCATTAAATTTTCCTGCCGTGGGTCATCAATGGGGACGTGATTTGAGTTAACTGTTACGACCCGAAGACCAAACAACATTCGTCGCTGTGGAAGAACCCAAAATCTCCACGACCGAAGAAGTACCGACAGGTCCGGAGCGCAACCAAAAGCATGCTCATCCTATTCTTCGACATTCGTGGGGATGTGCACCGTGAATTCATCCCCAGATTCAAACCGTAACCGCTCTTTTTTACTGCGATGTTCTGCGGCGTCTTCGGGAGAACATTTGCCGCAAACGACCTGAAATGTGGCGAAGGCGCGATTTCCTACTCCATCACGACAATGCAGCATCTCACAGAGCGTTTGCAACACGCCAGTTTTGCGGCCGCAACAGCATGACTACCCTACCTCACGGCCTTACTCGCTGGATTGTTTCTGTTCCGGAAGATAAAGTTAAAGCTGAAAGGTCGCCGTTTTGAAACCGTAGACGAGATCCAACGCTAGCCTCAGACGGTGCTTGACACGATTCACGAACAGGGAGCGTTCGAACAATGGAAAAAACGCTGGCAGCGGTGTATCGCTGAGGCAAGGAGACTACTTTGAGGGAGATCATAGCCAGACGTAAGTACTTTGTTGTACATCGGCCTAGTCTGTTAATGCTGGCCACTTTACGGAGCTTTAAATATTCGGAACTTTTTGATCGGGCCTTGCATTACTGAACATTTTACTGTATCTTACATAAAAATAATATTTTACCTTCAAAAACGTCACTCATCCATAATGTTCCTTCCAAACTGCACTCATTCTTTTGAGCAGTGCTTTTTCGATGGGACATGAATATATCCTAAAGAAGACCACGAAGGAGATGAGATGATGAAATTCAAAAGAATGCTTGATGAGATTGGATCAAGATATAGAGGCCTGTGGATGAGATTTGTGAAGATCTCTTTATCCAGCAGCAGTGGATTATAATAGTTTATGATGACGATGAAGATGGTGACATATAAAACAAGTTAGTCAAATCATGCATGCATACCAGATATCATTACTCAAGTTTTTACTCAAGTTATGAGAATAATGGCTGTGAAATAAATCTCACCCCGTGTGTCCTGACCATCGATCCCATTCGATGATATTCAACAGAACGGGTTAAATATACTTCCGGAACAACATGATAAAGTTTTGTCTCAATCGAAGTACTTTTAGTCAAGTTATGACGCATAAGGGCAATGGAATGGATCCGGCTGCTATATCGTGATCTTTGACCCTATTTCGCTCATTTACAATAGGGTTTGTCCCCAGGTGGCCCCCTACCACATACTGAAATTTCATCGAAATCGAACCAATTTTACGCAAGTTATGACGCATAGGAGCAATGGGATGGAATAGATCCTTCTCCTATGTTCTGACCTTTGACACCATTTCGCTCATTTTCAACAGGATTTGTCCCCAAGTGGTCCACTACCACATACTAACATTTCATCGAAATAGAACCATTTTTACATAAGTTAGGACGCATAATGGAGATGGCATAGGACCCTCTCCTTTGTTGTGACCTTCGACCCCATTTCGCCCATTTTCAAAATGGTATGTCCCCAGGTTGTCCCCTACCACATAATAAAATTTCATTGAAATCGAACCCTTTTTACGCAAGTTATGATGCATAAGGGCAATCGAATGTATCCCACTCCTATGTCCTGACCTTTGATCCCGTTTCACCCGTTTTCAAAAAGTTTGTCCGCAGGTGGTTTTCTACCACATACTAAAATTTCATCGAAATCGACCAATTTTCACGCGAGTTATCGTGTGGACAGACAGACGGACGGACGGTCAAAGCTGCAGCATATACGCTTCTTCAACCTATGGTTGGAAAGTGTAAAAAACGATTTATTTTAAGTATTCTTTATATTGTACAGATAACGATCAGTTATGTCAAGTATTAAAAACCTGCACTTACAGTTCATAGTGTAATTCAAAGTTTCGTTCAACTTCAAATTAAAAGGATTTTGTTCGTTTAATGAGAACTCGTCGTAGTTGCAGCAACTTGTTAAGATTGGTACGTTTATGGAACTATTATAAAAGTTTTTTTTTCAGCTTCTCCCTTCGATGAAAAATCATTAAAATTTTGCTCCACAGTCATGCTTTCGGATTTCAGTTTTAAACATGCCACATACTTAAAGCTCAATTTTATGAACAGCGAAAGTTTCCGGTCTGTTAATGCTGGCCACTTTACGGAGCTTTAAATATTCTCTGTATCGGGACGATCATTATGTTATCAGTGGGGATAGATAAATCGTGGTGTTCTCCGATGCTTATGGAGTCGTTCATTTTTTGCTGAAACTATGATTATGGAATTAATTCAACGTTAAATACTCTGCGAGCTGGTCAGATACGAGAAAGAAGACTTGCAAGGCGTCATTCTTCTTTTCCGAACAAAAGATTTATGAAGAGAAAATAAGAAAAGAATCGAGGATAGAAGGGTATCAGAGACTTAATTATTTTTTAATGGTGAGAAAGCACTGATCCCCAAAGGTTTGGAATCAAAATATAGTCAGTAAAATAAAATGTAAAATAAAAAGGCTTACTACACCGTAACTCTACCTGTCATGGTTACATAGCAGTAATAAAGAGAAAGGAATTAAAGCAATGAATTACCTACCAGCACTGTTCAATAGCAATCGCTGAATATCTCACGATGATGCAAAAGAAAATATTTAAAATTAAAACCAGCACCGTTCAGTAATAATATCTCACGAGGAGCTTATGATGCAAAAGGAATAATTCCTGATTAAGTATTTTTTCAGTGGAAGGAAAATTCAGGAAGTTAAATTGACTGTGCAGAATTTGAAACTGTAATGCACCTAAATGGTACTGATCATAAAGAAAACATCGTGAATGAGCTTACTGGTTGTACCATGATTAACATAGTTAGGTACTTGCTTTTATGGTAATAGATTAAACACATGTGAATAACATAAGAGATACGAATCATGAACGATTATGAAGTTCAAATCAATACTATGTTACTCTGGCATTGTCGTACTGAACTATAAAAAATGCTCCAAACTGGTCCTTTTCTCTGGAATAATTTTCTCTGTTAGATAAGCTACGATTGCGATCAAGGCTTGAATTCCCATGAATTTCTTGCTGCCGGCACTTTGAAGTTAAAAAATGTCTTCATCCTTTGAGCCTTCAACTTTAATAATCATTAAAACATTTAAAGTATGTAGTGTTTACTTCAATCTAGAAATGTTTTAGAACCTTGCCTGCTTAAACACAATTAAATATTAATACAGCACTCATATTGGTCCAAGGATCAATAGACCAGAATGGTAAGAAGTGTAACTTACAACTCGTTTTTTTAATATTATCTGGGTTGTCAAGGTACACTCTAATAGGGAATCGTACAATAATTTCTTATTTCACAACAATTTGTCCAAAAAATGAGCAAAATCAATCTGCAACACACATTGATATTGGTCAATCTATAAGAATGGTATGTTACACAGAGAGTGCAAGTTCCTGGTCGCGTGAAACACAAGATCCAATTGGTCACGCACTTTTTGCCCGTCAGAAGACTTTTCTAGTAAAAAGCAATAAACATTATCTGTTATGGTTTCTGACTCAGATTAGATGGACGTGTGCGTTTATTTTGGTTTCGATGGATTTCAACTAAGTAATTGTGTGTCTTCCTAATTGGAATGCATATGAATACAAAGTGTTCAACAATTTTTACAGAATTCAATGGAATGGAAATAATTGCGAGCTTTCTACTATCAAAAAACTTCTGTAATCAAAACATCCAAAGTAATTTATGTCTTTCTTATATAAAACTAATTTCGTCATTGTTTTAACAGATACATTGCTAACATGGAGTCCTGTATATCTTTATATTCACCCATCAATTCCAGCAGTATTTATTTATACATCTAACACTCCCAGAAGCATATTCGTAAATAAGTGGACTTCAATGTCGATATATAGTGACCATAGATTGGTGAGATGTAAGATGCACCTCAACACTAAACTCGAACGTGGCAAGCTCATAAGACAAACAAAATGTATTGACATAACCAACCTTAAAAAACACCATAATACCTTCAAGGTGGAACTGAAGAACAAATTCTCTGCTTTAGAAGGCCTAACATCGGAAGAAATGGATATTTCTGAAGTTAACAAAAAAGTAACCGAAGCTCTTATGGAAACAGCAGCAAAATTAGCTGGGTCTAAGAACAAGTTGCATGTGAACAAATTATCAGGAAAAACCAAAATGTTGATGCAAAAAAGAAGAGAGATGAGGACAACTAAAGAAGATGTGACTTCCAAAGTGGAATATTTAGAGCTATGCAAGACAGTACAAAAAAGTATCACTGAAGACGTAAGGAAATTCAACTGTGATTTAGTGAGGAAAGTAGTTGAAAACATCCAAAGCGTAAAGATAGCAAAGGGACATCTCAGTAAGGGAAGAAAACAAATTATGGCACTGAGAAAAGAAGATGGTTCTGTAACAAAAAATAGAGGCAAAATTTTGACAAGAGTGAAAGATTTCTACTCCACATTATATGAAAGGGATGATACATGTACTCCAGACATCATGAAAGGTACCAGTATCAGAGTTCTTCCAGTCCTCCCAGCAGAAGTTGCACATACAATCAAGAACATGAAGCGAGGAAAAGCTCCAGGAGAAAATGGAATAACTGTAGACATCATACAAGAAACAAGTGGAGAAATCGAAGCAGTACTCTCCTAAATTTTCACTCGATGCCTTAATGAAGGAAAGATTCCTGAGGATTGGAACAACGCTACAATGATTCTGCTACATAAAAAAGGTGACATTGAGGATCTCAGGAACTACAGATCTATCAGCCTCCTATCAGGGGTTTATAAAATCTTCACTAAAGTTCTTTCACACCGCTTGAAGGTAAAACTGGACATGGCCCAACCGAGAGTACAAGCTGGTTTCAGGAGTGGCTACAGCACAATAGTTCATATCCACGTACTGAGAGAATTAATTGAAAGAGCAAGGAAATATGAACTTCCATTGTGCATGGCTTTTATCGATTATGAAAAAGCCTTTGATTCGGTGAAACCATCAGCAGTTACAATGGCTCTGAAATCCTGCGGTATTGAAGATGCATACATTAATATTATTAATAACATCTATGAAAATGCAAGTGCAAAGATTCGGCTGTTTGAAAATACAACACACATAAAAATTGGAAAGGGATTGAGACAAGGTGACACCATATCTCTGAAGCTCTTTAATGCCACATTGGAAAATGCCTTTCAATCACTGAACTGGGAAAACAAAGGGATAAAGATTAATAGAGATTATTCGGCCCACCTTCTTTTTGCTGATGACATAGTCATTTTTGCAACTACCCCATCAAAGCTGCAGAGTATGATCCAGGAACTTGCTGACAAGAGCAAAGAAGTGGGATTAAAAATGAACTGATGTTTATCTTGGACAGCAGATATCAAGTGAGGGTCACATTGATGAAGAAATTAATCGGCGTACAAAACTTGCCTGGAGAGCTTTTGGAAGAAACAGCATAATTTTCGAGAGCAATATACCATTATGTCTTAAAAGGAAGGTGTTTGATCAATGCATCCTTCTAGTGCTTACATATAATGCAGAGACGTGGACCCTAACTAAAATAGACATACAAAGACTGCAGACAATTCAAAGAAGC
The DNA here is from genome assembly GCA_039090855.1 of Macrothele yani. NCBI lineage: Eukaryota > Metazoa > Arthropoda > Arachnida > Araneae > Macrothelidae > Macrothele > Macrothele yani. Next base: position 85,387,875 of record CM077030.1, read on the forward strand.
ATAGAGAGGTGCATGCTTGGTGTAACCAGGAGAGATAAGAAGAGGAAGTCGTGGATCCGAAAAATGACAAGAGTGGAAGAAGTCATGATCAGAGTTAAATCCCTGAAATGGCAATGGGCTTGCCATACTACCCGAAAGACAGACCATCGATGGACAGCTGAAACTTTAGATTCAATTCCAAGGGACAGAAAAACACCAAGAAGAAGATCACATGGGAGATGGGTGGATGAAATTCGAAAGTATGTGGGAGTGACATGGAGGAGACTGGTACAAGGCAGACCGTTGTGGAGGAAACTTGGGGAGACCTTCGTCCAGCAGTGGATTGATAATGGTGAACAATGATGATGATGATGATGATGATATATTCAAGATAGTAAGGTAACGTGCGTCGCGATATACTGTTAGTTAAACAAGATTCGTCATAATATTAAAACCAAGTTCACTGTTACAACCCCAATAATGTTTGCCCTCCTCAAATTTGTTGTATTGTTTCTTTGTCCCACGTTCAGTGGTTCCAAAATGCATTAGGAATTTGGGAGAAATGATACAAGGAAAATCAAACTGAGAAGTAACAAAATTTTCAATAGAATATAAACTCAAAACAGAAGTTAAATTAGAAATACACGTCACAAATTATTAATTTTAACCTGCTTCACAACTGAGGCTAAATTGTGTTTGTTGAACTGGAACACACCCTCAATTAGACATGGAAAAGACCGAGAGTGAGCTTACACCCCTCGTAGAACAACTACACCATCCAGGAACGAATAGAGCTACATCTATGGAAATTAGTACGGAAAAAACAGCTACATTTTAAAAGAAATGTGGAGTGCTTATGGACAGCCGTGGTTAGTACCCTCAGAACTTGGTCAGAGAGTAGAAAACCCACGAACCGCCGGCAAGGTCTGGTCCGACCACTGCACATCGATGCTGTAAACGAACGAAGCCTATACCGTATGGTAGGAGCCAGAAAAAGGGATGCTGCGGCGAAACTAGGCGGCAATTTGAATGCTTTTGACGGAAGTAATGTGTCACAACACACAGTACATCGAACCCGGCTGAAAATGGGAACGCGTGCCACAGGCAGCTTCGTGTTGCCATGCCAACCTCGGTTTACGATCGAAAGTGCCTACAATGGTCACGCGAGCATGAAAACTTGTCCTTGATTTATTGAGAGAAGATCGTCTGCTCCGATGAATATTGTTTCATTGTTTCCTGTTGCACCATGTGGACGGCCAGGTAGAGGTGCTTCGTTTACGTGGGGAAATATTGGCACTCTGTAATGAAAGCAAGTGGAGTAAGTACAGAGTGTGCCATATAAAAGAGGCCCGATTATAATGAACGACAGCAGTCAGGCAATGTCACTATACATGGTAAAGAATAGTTGAAATGATAGAACGCAAGAGTAATTTACCTGCGTTTACAACAATTGCTGAAAGTGTTGTCCTCCGATATCAAGACACAGCTGAAAACGACGGAACATGTTGTTCGTAACGCGCCACAACTCATCGGCAGTAATCTGGGCTATGGCATCCGTAATGTTCATGTTTAATCCATCAAGGGTGTGCGGATTAGTTGCGTACACTTTCCCTTTCAATGCTCCCCACAGATAAAAGTCACAAGTGGAGAGATAGGGTGATCGGAATCCCAGACAGACAATGGAGACTCCTCGGTAAGACCAAAAGATAAGCATTTGGTGTGCTGTGTTTGCGAAGAGGATAGTCGGCCCATTCGTTTTCATTGACACCAACAACTCAGAGCGCTATGTTCAGCAACTTTTTAACCCATTTGTTGCCGCACTTTCAGAAGAAGGGCGAACATATGTTTATTTTCACAAGATGGTGCAACGGCGGCGCATACTGCACTGAACAGTCTACGTGCTGTGCATGAAGTGCTTGGGGAGGACAGAACTATATCGAAGGACTATGGCCACCCGGATCACCCGATCTCTGCACCTGTGACTTTTATCTGAGGAGACCATTGAAAAAGAAAGTGTACGCAACTAATCCGCACACCCTTGATGAAATAAAAATGAACATTACGGATGATATAGCCCATATTACTGCCGATGAAATGTGGCGCATTACGAACAACGAGTTCAGTCGCGTGATGCTGTGTCTTGATGTCGGAGGACAGCACTTTCAGCAATTGTTGTAAACGCAGGTAAGTTACTCCTGTTTTCTGTCATTTCAACTATTCTTTACCATGTATAGTAAACATTGCCTGACTGCTGCGGTTTATTATACTCGATCCTCTTTTATATGGCACACCCTGTTTAATGCTTTAGGAACTATTTTGTTGAGAAACGCTGGGACCAGTCGTTTATGTGCAGGAAATTATGACGTCTACCACTTACTATCTAAACATCATTGCAGAGCAGATTTATACATTCATGGTAACGGTAGTTTCTTCTTGTCATGTCTTCTTTTAGCAGAATAACACTCATCCGTCTGCGCGAAAATTTCCAGAATGGTTTGCAGGACATGAGGAAGACTTCCAGATATTGCCTTGGACTTCAAATTACCCATATATCATCATCATTGTCGACCATTAGCAATCCACTGCTGGATGAAGGTCTCCGAAAATTTCTTCTACAACTGTCTGTCTTGAGCCAGTCTCCTCCATGATACTACGGCATGCTTTTGAATTACGTCCCACCATGTCGCATGTGGTTTTCTTCTGGGTTTTTTCTGTCTCTTGTAAATACTCTGTTGGACAACAGCGTTTTAGAGAAATTACCGCCGAATAAACAATCCATCTACGGTTAGCACTAGAAATTTGAAACAACAGGATGTTTCAGTAAATCCATAACGATGGTGGGTCGGCGAACTGCCCATGTTTACTATCTTCTTCTAGACTATAATGAATAATGGCTGTTCATAACCTCTCCAACGAAGACGCGCCCTCTTACAGCAAGGGAAATAAATTCTTGTTGCTATGCAGGGAAACAACCTGAAACTATCCCTTTATAGGTCAACTACTAGATTAAAAATTATATCTATATATACAACGATGAGCCATTGCATTTTGACCACCTACCTAATAAGTTGTAGAATACCCCTTGAGCCCACAAAACAGCGGCAAATCTTCTAGGCATCGATTCGATGAGGTGGCTATAGGTATCCTAGGGTATCTCTTATCCTAATGCCAACAGTAGATCCTCCAGTTCCCGTATATTTCGGGATGATGGTGATTTAGCGGAAACCCGCTTTTCCAAGAAGAACCACATATGTTCGTTTGGGTTCATATCAGGTAAATCTGGAGACCAGGCATTAACAGAAAGTCACCAGCATGTTCCTCGAATCACTCCTTGGCAATTCTGGCAGTGTGGCATGGCGCATTATCATGTTGGTAACATCCATCACCAGCAGGGAACACAGTTGCTATGAATGGGTGAACTTGGTCCGCAACGATATTCAGATGCCTGACAGCTGTCAGGGTCTGTGTTATTCAGATAACGGGGCCTGAGGTGTCCCAAGAAAACATCACACAGTGCATAACATCGCCGCCGCCTGCCTGTTTTAGCCCAACAGTGGGTCCAGTTGCCATATCCTCCGCTGAAAATTCGGCGTACCTGCGCTCTGCCGTCTGAGTGATGCACCAGGATTCTTGATTCGTCAGACCAGGCCACATTCTTTCAATCATCCACGGTCCAATCTCGATGATCTTGGGCCCATTTCATGCGTTGTTGGCGATGACGTGCAGAGAGCATGGGGAATCGGCTGGGCCTTCGGCTGGGTCTTCGGCTACCTAGGACCATGCGCAGAAGGCTGCGATGAACTGTGTGCTGTGACACATTGCCCTGATCATGACTGTTGTAGCTGCGGGTGATTTGTCGCAATGTGGCACTGCGGTCGCTGTGAACAATGGGCGACAGTCTGAGACCAGCTTTGGCATCAATGAGCTGCGGACGATACACGGCTGGACGACGGTTCGTAGTTTGGTCATCTGTGCAACGCTTTTGATACGTACTCACTACAACTGCACGTGAACCATTGAAAAACCGCGCCTTTTCCGAGAACGTCATTCCGAGGCGCCGTTTCATCACAATTTGTCCTTAATCAAACTACGATAAATCGACAGCTTTTCCCATTTTGACTCCGAACACTCTATTAACAGAAAGCCGGTCTTCGGGTTGCAAATATATTGCTCTATGAACTTCACCTGCGCCACCGTTCGGTCTCCAGGGGCGCTCATTTCTCTAGGCTGGGGGTGGTAATAATGTACTGCCGCTTCGGTGTATACGTACCATCATTATCATCACCATCATTATCAACCATTATCAATCCACTGCTGGATATATACTCTGCTGGCCACCCAAAATGCAACACCGAGAAGGACACGAGATAGCAAAGCCAGATTTACTAGACACATGACAACAGATACAAAGATGAAACGATTGAGCTTACAGGCCCGTGCGACTTGCGGAACACGCAGACATCAACAGTTCGTGTGGCCCCCATGGCCACACGAACTGTTGATGAACAACCTATGTCAGCACGTACGTCGACCGGTACGTGCTGATACAGGTTGTTGCGCAACACACCCTAATTCCTTCACTAAAGTTCGTGATGTGGCGGTGCGAGCCGTCAATGCCCGCCGCACAACATGCCGGTTTTCTCGTTCGGTGGTGTGCCGCGGTTGCGGCAATCGCTCACGTCATTCCGTCCCTCCCTCCTACACCCACCGAATCCATACTCGCCTTACTGTGGCTAGATGTCGTCCTACACGAGAGCCGATGTCTCGGTACGATAAACCGCTGTCGCGATAAGCCACTATTCGTCCTCTGTCGAACTCCGAAACGTGCTGGAATGACTGCCGTATTCTGCGACGAGGCATCAGGAAGCTTCCCACGCACAGGTCCGGCAGCATAACACACTTCCACTACTTACATCCCGCCTTCCGTGCACCCTTCTTATACGCCTGCTTGGTGGCGCGCCAGGCGCACATAATTTGCATATGTTTGCATGTCATCTCGCGGGCGACATATGCTGCGAATTTCAGGCCAATCGGATGCTTCCTTGTTGGTGTTGCATTTTGGGTGGCCAGCAGGGTATATATAGAGAGAAGAAAGATATTAGGATCTATTATTATAACCTTTTTTTATTTTATTTTTATATTTTATAATTAGTTTTTTTGATATTTGAATCTTTTATGTTATGAACTTTTTTTGGATCATAGCAGAGGTGTTTACTTTAGCATTTTAGGTTCTTCAGACAGTGAGTGACTAACATCATGTTGTATACTTCTATTTTCCGAAACATTTAAAAACAATTGAAAGAGTACCTTGATCCCCTTTGCAGCTAATTTAGGGTATACATCTTTCGTACGATAAGATCTTTGTGTGTGGGATATAAAACGAGTGATTCGAGAGTATGCAGTATTTTACGGATAACACATTGCATTCATTCACGGCACTCACGACCACATGGGGTCATATTCCCTGCACATATTAAGTGGAATTAAATCGTAACAACAATAAGGTTTACTAATTCCTGATATTGAGCGGTACTTAGGTAGGTGGATTAATGGATGTTATTCTTGTAAAAATAATCAAAGAAGATATGTCAGTCAGAAAATTAAATACTAATTAAACTACGGCGGCGACAATTGTTAGTACTATTTAGTTTTTCAAAAACCAATATTTATTATTATTATATACTGTTTAGATTAAGACGAACGTAAGAAACGACCCTGACACCGATGAAATGCGATTTAGCTAGGAAAGTGCATCGGCGCAGGTTCACTCAAAAATCTAACCTCAAGATAGGAAGAAAAGCTGAATCGCAAGTGTGTTAGTAAGGGGACATTGGTAACTTTTGGACTAGGACATGTACTGTTTATCCCATATCCTACTATGTATCTTTTTAAAGCTCTCGTCGATAGCAGGTAACCTTCCTTGTGAATAGGGGTCGAAAGAAAGCCAAATTTCCCAACGACGCACCGTCTTCATAGCATCAAAAATACGTTTCTGCAATGAGTTTTATAACATTTAGCAACAGGATCTCATAATTTACGCAGATTGCAATGAGATGTTTTTACTCAGTGGCGTATATTCGATCGAGGCTAGCTAGGATAGCTTCGAAGGCCACAGATTGAATGCACAAATAAAATTCGATTAAGTATTCACAAATAAAAGTCAGTTATCAACGGCATTAAGATATTCCGATGCTTTCGGTGCCAAAAAAAAACAAAAAAACCAGCGGATTCGCTTCTTTTGATTAAGAGGATCAGTCTGGCGAGCAATGACCAACGGCATAACGCAAGCAGGCCTTCTAGAGTCTTCGCTGTTCTGATTCGAAGAACAACGACACGATCGCCTGCTAGCGTTTCCATCACAACATGAATGAGCTTATGGAGGGGAATGGACCTATGAGCTTTTGCGAATGGGGAGGGGGGGGGCTTTGAGCAACGGTTCGCTCAGAAAAGAGAAGACTTCGACTAGCTCAGTTACTTGCATGCTTTCGCCCTGCAACAGCGCGTGGTTTGCAAAAGTGATTTCAGTTTGTGCGAAGTGTCAATGACTTAAAATCAGTGATATTATATCTTAAATCCGTGGCTTTTTTGGATTCGAACTGCTTTGATAAATTTTGTGAAAGCTTCCCTGAACATCTACAGTCAGAAAATAAAGTACCCTACGCTTCAAAGTTTGATACATCTCGACTAAAAAATCAAATGAAGGTGTTTTATTGCCTTGATAAATACAAAAAAAAAAAAGTCAGTAAAAAGCATTACTTGTTACATAAATTTGAATAAATTTGGACATAGTGTTTAGTGAGGTGTACAAATTAGCACACCTAATATTAAACTTTCCATCAACAATTGCAGCTTCCGAAAGAAGTTTTTCTGTAATAAAGAAAATCAAGATATATCTTAGAGCCACACAAGGACATGTACATTCGAGCCACTTGGCTGGTTTGTCAATAAAGAAAAATATTGTTTTTAAATATAAAAATGTACTCGGAAGAAACATTTTTGTGAAAACGTAACACTCAAGTTCGCACAAAAGGAAAGAAGAATGGCGTTCATGTACAAATAAGTCTTCAAATCCTAATCTTCATAATTATTTGGTATCATGTTAGCAATAGCATGTACCTAAAATTTAGAAAATAAAGTGACTTCGATTACTTAACAATTAAATATTAAACTTTGCAATTTAGAAAATAAACAGTACTGGAGGGGGGGGAGTAAATTTTGGCGATAGTTTAGTTTTGGTGAAACATATTGTTGAGTAATAAAGAAATTAACTGTTGTTGCGTCATTGTGTGGTAAAGAATTCAAAGATCAGCTTTGAACAATGGTTTTTTGAATACTTCCGTTGCCCATTTTCGTTACATCCAAATATTTTTGCATGGGGTTTATATTATAACGAATAGCATCAAAAATCTTGAAAGATTCCTTCCTACAGGGTGCCGCATTCGAAAAATGTAAAAGAAAGGTACTTTAAACAGGGGAGCCAAGTAACGGCCCACACGTTAATCATGCCGCGGGGTCGCAAGGGGAAAAATACGAATTCCGGGGAAAGGAAGAAGAAATCGCGATTCCTTTTGACTGATTTGCGTTAGCATACAAAAACATATGCATATAAATTCGTCTTGTTCATTGTGAAAGTCAGAACATTTTGTTGCGTTACTGTTGTTAGATTAAGAAAAGTATGACTATTTCCGGTTATTCTGGGCAGCATCTGAAAATGCAAATATACTGAAGCGTCCTTACTAGTTTTTGTACTTAAATGCAAATTACACGAAACAAAAAAACAAAAAAAAAAAAATTCAGAAATTCCTTACTTTTTACTTTTTTGAATACTATATATGTTAGATACGTATTTCTCAAGAAAGATTTATGTGAGCTTTTTTGGGCATCGGCAATGAATCACAGACTATTATAACCGCATTACGTACACAACAAACTACTGAACATAGGTATATAAATTGCTCGCACAAGTTCCTTTTCTCTTTAATTCTTCGTACAATTAATTCTAAAGTAGCAAAAAACATCATTCATTGCAAGCTTTGGAAAACTGCGTATCGCAAGACAAAGAAATCACCTAATAGCGAACTCAGGGCAAACTGAGGTTCTTTATTGTGTCTAACAAAAAAATTGTAGGATTTGAAACATTATCTCTGTCACTGGATATGTAAAATATTTCTTTTTTTAAATAAATCTGCGAGAGATATCAGCTTTTATTGCTCATGTAAAAGAAGTCAATAAATAAAATTCTACTGTTAAATTCTATCTTAAGAACCCCATGCAATGATATACGAAGAGTCCCAAAGGAGATAACTTTCCCTCCTCTTTTCGTACAGTTTTTCTGTATCGTAATCTGTAACATCTGTTCCGATATTTCTGAAGAATTACCAATAACTGCTGTCAAGTTCCCGAGCTTCCTAATGAGCTTTTTTTTTTTTACATTTTTTTTTCTGTTTCTTATCTTTCGAGGAAGCACTTTTCTTTCTTCAACCAACATCCGCGCTAAAGTTGTTAATTGAAAGCACCAGGTCTAGTTAGTAAAGAAAACGGTCCTCTGAAGCAAAATGCAACTTAAAATTGATGTCTTTTCTTAATAACGTGTACTTTGATGAAATGTGTATCATTAAATCTGGCACGAAATCGCGAATAGAAGATCCGGTTTTCCTTTATGGCTCTCATCAAATCAAAACAGGGAAGTTGCATTTTATTTAAAGCACCTGGCATTTTATTACGTTTTTGATTTGTGACGTACAAGTGAGTAACATTGATTTCTAGTGAATCGTCAGTCAATAAATGTAAAAGCAGAACAAGAAATTTGTTTTGAGCATCTATTACTTCTCTGATATCTGTTTTACAAATAAATTATGTACATTCGTACCTGCATAGCCTGTAGACAAATGCAAATAAATTATTTTCCGGTGTGTTATAAATTATCCTTATTTTGTAAAAACCGGAAATAAGATTCCTTAATGTATTGTGAGTCGAAATAGAGAGTTCTGGCAGTGTCACATTTTGTTTTTATGGCCTCATATCGCTAGAAACAACAAAAGAATTGAATAACGCTGTTTTACACTAGATTTTCATCACAACCTTCAAGAATAGTACAGCTGTACCAAATAAAAGCGCAGATTATGGCCAATGAAATTGCCTTGACGGTGTTCACGTGCGTCCAGCAAGACTTTTTTATTCCAAATAAATTTTCTCGTAGAGAATCCCAACAGGTTAAAATGTTACACTTAATCTCTCTGTGTGTGTTGATATAAACAGAGTTTCACTTTTTGCAAAGCATGTATGAATAGATGATACAAATTTCAGCGATGTATCTCGAAAGCCTACAACACCTTATGTGAGGATAGCAGCCTAGAAAACCTGTTAGGCTCACCCATGTAAGAGGAAACAAGAAACGTGACATCGAATTTTTGGTTGTAATGAGCACGTCTTTTGAATCCGTTTTGACGCGAAATTAAATTTATCAAAGCTATTCGGAATGGAACCGGTTAGGAAAAAAAATTAACTGAGTTTCTACAATCGATAAAACATCCAGAAATAGAAACAACTACTTAATTCCACCAGAGACTGAAAAGTATGCTAAATTAACAAATAGCGCGCAAAACGTTTCTCATATAGCACTATCAGAGACATAAAGATTTTTAAATCGTACAAGTGAGAGAAGAAGTATACATACAGAAGGAAACATGATATAACTCTAGGTCTTCTAATGGAAAAATTTTGCATAATAAAAATATTGAAAATAGGCGAAACATATTCTACATGGGAAAAGCAATGCTAAGGAAAAGAACTTTTCAAATACGTCTCCCGGAAGCAGAGATAGCGAGAAAAATGGTTCGACCATTTCGCCCCTAGCGGGAAATCTGTGCGTTATTTAAAGAGGATAATGCTCGACATTTCCATTGTAGCGAATGGTATACAGTAAAGAAGGAATTTCTCAATAAAGGATTTTAGAAGCGGAAATACAGCAGCCAATTCAAGTACACAAACACCACCTAGCGACAGAACTGTGAACTGTAAAACCCCTCAGATACAAACCTAAAGTGTTTCACAAGGTAAATGACGTTCGATGTTGAAATAACTTTTGAAATCACCCATGTAGAAACAGTGATATTAAAAAAAAAAAAAGATTAAGCATTTACAGTGGCGAAATCGTGCATTATTTTCGGAAGGAAATATACACATAGAGTTTGCATATTTAGTAGTATCTGACAGAAAAAAACGTGCAGATATTGCTGTAAACGGAAATTTGATCTTACGCCTTTTGGTGGCAGACATGTTCGTTAAGAAAAATTAGAAATTATATGAGAAAAATTTTGTACCGCAAACGCTCCCCAAAAAAGAGAGAATTTTCAAATTTGACTCTTAAAAGCACAAATATCGACAAAAATAAGAAATATATCTGCGCCCCACGGCTTAAAAACAATGCATTATTTTAAGAACAAAGTATTCTGAAAAGAATTTTTGAGGTGAGTGGTATTGGTCCACGACAGAATATTTTCAATCGAGTTAAGAGAAGCTCAGATATTGCTGCAAATATATGAGAAGCGGAAATAAGCACTTGCGCCACCTAGTGGCCAAACCGTTCTTTACCAAAAATTAGAAATTATATGCAAAACATTTCCCATCGGAAACTGTATCCGATACAGGAAGAATTTTTTAAATCGGCGTTTTAGAAGCAGATATATCGGTAAAAATGCTGTCTACATTTACGTCTCCTAGCGGAAAGTCTGTGCATTACTTGAAAAAATTTGAAATTATATGAGAAACATTTCGCATCGGAGACGTTATCTAACAAAAAGGCAATTTTTCAAATCTGACTCTTAGAAACGGACATATTGACAAAAATGTGATTCACATCTACGCCCCCTGGCGGAGAAACCATGCATTATTTTAAGAAGAAAATATTACAAAAAGGTATATTGACATGAGTGGTATCTGTCCACGAAAGATTTTTTCAATGGAGCTTTTAAACGTTCAGATTTTGCTGCAAATGCATTGCACGGAGAAGTTAATACTTACGCCCCCTGGTGACTAAACCATTCTTTACCAAAAATTAGAAATTATATGGAAAACATTTCTCATCAGGAGCTATGGTCAACGACTGAAGAATATTTCAAATCGGAGTTTTAGAATCTGAAATATCTGGGAAAATGCAATTTCCCTTTACGCTGCCTTGCGGACAATCTACGCAGTACTTGAAAAAGCAACTATGCCTAAATTAGCGTTATAAATAGCATCGAAAGGAAGAAGGAATTTTCTCAATCAGAAATTTAAAAGCAAATGTATGCAATAAAATGTATTTTGAATTCGATATCATCTGCATTTACGCCATCTAGCGGCGAAATTGTACATGGTAAAAAGAACTGAATAGAGGATCACCTTTCTCGCATTTCAAGCTTCCCACTGAATTTTACAAATCAGACTAATAGTTGCAGAGATATGGTGTCCACAGACGGACGGACGGACAAACTGGTAACATAAGCACGATCTTTTTTAAGTTTTCCAATCGTAGGGTGAAGAAGCGTATATGCTCCAACTTTGTCCGTCTGTCCGTCCGTCCGCACGATAACTCGCATAAAAATGGTTCGATTTCGATGAAAGTTTAGTATGTGGTAGGGGACCACCTGGGAACGAACCCTATTGAAAATGGGAGAAATGGGGTGAAAGGTCAGGACATCGGTGCGGGATCCATTCCATTGCCCTTATGCGTCATAACTTGCATAAAAATGGTTCGATGTCGATGAAATTTTAGTATGTGTCAGGAGACCATCTTGGAATGAATTCTATTAAAAATGGGCGAAATGAGGTCAAAGGTCAGGACATACGAGCGAGATTTATTCTACAGCCATTATCCTCATAACTTGAGTAACAACTTTAGTAATGATTTCTGGTATGTTGGAAAGCGTATCATAATCAGTGCATTGCATGATTTTACTAACTTGTTTACAAAAGACGTGCTAAAAGCAGATGCGTTTCCCATGAAAATTCGTAAGTACACTCCTAGACAAACAGAGTACTTCAAGAAATCATCTTTTGGTATTGGAACGTAGCAAGTGCAACGTGAAGGAAGAAATAAAGAAGTGATTACAATTACACAGCAGTAGGCCTCCTTATTTCAGAGGATTCTCAGCACAACAGTTATAGATTAATACCTCGTAATACGACCTCTGGCTGAGATGCATGCTGATATACGACGTGACATGAAGTCAAACAAAACTATGATGCTGTCCTGGGACAGACTGTGCCAATGGTCCTGTAATTGCTGCATAAGATCCCCGACATTCAGTGAAGTCCACAGCTGACGTCTCAACATGTCCCCGACATGTTCGATAACAGAAAGATCCAATGAGGTATAACAAACCTAATGAACTCAAAGAAAACATACATCTGCTTAGCAGTCCATTTGAATATTATAATTGAAAGCACACATCCCATTTATCAAGCGAAAATTTGTGGACTTCAAACACATGAATTTACTAAAGCTGGTTCAGAGACTGAAGCAGAATTGTTTAATTTTTTTTTCACTGAGATATACCTAAACATTAAGAGTTTGAGGCTAAAAAGGTATGTCCATGTTTGGAAGTAATTACTAATTCGAGATGACATTTTCTGACCAGACATACACGACGTAAGAACACAGAAACATTATGAATGGATCTACTCTGAAATAATTACTTCGCGAGGATCAAAGTGGACATTCAATGACTTTTAGGGGAATTTAATCGTCTATATAACTGTCATTAAATGCAGGTTGTTTCTTTTTTTTTTCAAATTTCAAATTCCACCGTTTTTAATACTAATAAAAAGAGCTTAAAATTAATAAATTAAGCAAGTCATCTCTAAACGTCATCTATATATAAATTTTGAAAAATGTTTCCAGCCATCAAATTATTTTAAAAGCCTTAGGCCGTAGCTACACAGAAGGTGGCATAGAAGTCACGAAGTTCACAATGTTATGCATAGAAGGTACGGAGTGTACATGATTAAACGCATAACAAAGCTTTCTTTTCGTTTGGGGTTTTAATGACAATCGTGAACACATCAAAGCTGTCTCCCGTCCATACACTGTTAAACATTTGGGGCTAGGTTGCACCAAAAGGTGGTGTTACACCATCTGCACCACGTTCTCAGAAAAGATACACCATTATGTTGTGCAAAACCCGATAATACGGTGCAACCTTACACAATAATATGGTAAAAGTTTGCACCATTTTATGAGGTAAGTTTGCCCCAGAATGTGGTGTATGGTTGCACCATAAAATGGTACAACCTTACAACATCAAATGCAACGTTGCACCATTTTATAGTGCAACCTTACTCCATAATATGGTGCAAAGTTGTACCACTTGTTGGTGTAACTTTTCCAGAATGTGGTGCAGCTGGTGTAATTCTACTTATTGGTGCAACATATCACCCAAATTCTGTGTAATCTTTTTACATCACTGCTTTATGGAAAACATATTTTCAAAACAGCGTTTCTGTGTACAGTTCCAAAAGGTTTGTTTACTTCATCAATCTATAGGAATAAAAGGTTCCTTTTTTTTATTTTTTTAATTTTTTCTCGCACATTTGGAAGATGTTAATCTCCATTGCTTATGTTAGCACATAGTCTCAATTTCAAGATTCTGCATTTGAAACTGCTTCCATGTGAACAGCCTCCTCTTAGAAAAAAGCTTAGAAAACTGGGCCACCAGGAAGGCCACAGATATCGTTAAGTAGCTTGACTACACTTGGCTATGCATATATAACATGAGAAAGTTCAAAGTGAAAATAATTATGTCAGAAACACCATATATATATATATATATATCTTCTACAAAAAATTTTCTCATCACTTACCTCATTAACTTAAGTGAACACTTCTTTAAAATTTTCCAAACTCGCAATCCCTGTGACGACAAAACAAACATGACAACACAACCCAACATATGTCTCCTTCGGATGACTTGATGACGAAGACACATGCACCGATTCCTTCACTGCACCAAAATGTGGTGCAAAGTAACGCCGCTTTGACTGCATTTGGTTACTTGCACCAAACATTGGTGCAAGTCAAACGTTTTCATGCACCACTTTATGGTGCAAGTGCGAAAATCGCACCAGATCATGGTGTAAGTGTCAGATACTGCCCAATAATGTGGTGCAACGTTGAACTGAATTTTTTAACAGGGTAGGATTGAGCCACTAGCTTTAGTACCGGACAGACACCACCCATGACGCATCCGAAACTCGAACTCGGGCCTTGTCCGAAAAGTGGTCGCTTAAGGTGGTTCCACCTAAAATCTCTACCTTATGTTTCCAATGGTAAAATTTCCGTACATATTTTCTTCGCAATTAGTGTATTCCCAATAATGAACATTTGCACATCTATAACACAAACTTTAAGTTATAGCGTGGGATACTTAATGCTTGCTAAAACATAACAATAATTAAGCGATCCAACATTTGTTTGTATACTGACGCCATCAATGTACAGATCGCGCAATCTATTAACAGGTGTGAACATTACTGAAAGAAAAAATGATTGATTTTTAATATAACTATGGTTCCGTTTTAGCATGTATTAAGTATCCCATGCTATAACTCAAAGTTAGTTTTATCGATGTGCAAATTTTCGTCCTTGGGAATACATTAATTGCGAAGAAAATATGTACAGAAATTTTACCATTGGAAACATAAGGCAGAGATTTTAGATGGAACCACCTTAAACCACTGAGCTTCCATAAAGCTTCATTGATGATAATAATGGTGACCCAGTCAGTGATAAATAGGTATGGTGCGCGGGTTTCCAGTACTGCTGGGACAGCAGTGAGACATCAGTGTAATGTTTGTCTTTACAACCATACTTTAGAACCAGTAGTCTTAAACTGAGATCGAGTCAGTCCTCCTAGCCTGGAATGCTCACGAGAACTGTTGAACTCAGAGCTACAAAATCGCCAATATCGTGAATTACCACCTTCGTAGGGATTTACCGCATTAGATCCCCTTGGCAAACTGCTTGTCATGTTCCATAAAACTCCTGTTTAGTGCTAGAGGCAGTTTCTGTCGTTCTGTTGCACCTTTAGATCTCTATTGATATGTCTTGTCTGAAAATGCGAACAGGATAGAACTATCTGTCTTCGCAGAACATGGATGGGCTCATTTTAAGCTATATTATATGGCAGTCTGAAGTTCACGCGAAGAAACCTGGAAAAAGGCACCTAGTAAGATGGAACTGTTCTCTTGAAGGAATGACGTAGAGTTCGTATGAAGCGATCGCAACTAGAGACGTACTCCAAAAGATGTGCCGTCTCTCTCTTTATCACCCGAATATGATGTATTAGTTAGGTTAAAATTATTTGTTGAAGTTGAATTCACCTTAACATAAGGTTTTATGTTTACTTGATGTTGACTTTGCTTAAGCTGTAAACTTATGAACTTAATATCAATCACTAGTAACTACATAAAAACACTAATGGCTAAGGGAGGGAGTGGATCAAACTTAAAGCCAATACTTACATAAGTCCACGTTTATTTGTTCGGACATTGGTTATCCCCCCGGGCAGAATGGAACAGATCCAAGCTGAACGTAGGCGATAAATAGGCGGACAGCGAGGCTTCCCAACAGCGTATCGCAATAGACGAACATGGGTAAAAGTGGTGATCTGAGCGGCTTTGATCGTGGACGCATTGTTGGCACAAGACAGATGGGTCATTCTACTAGCGACGTCGGCGGTTTCTTTTAGTCAGAGTCTAAAAATGTTTTTTCTTACGCTTTCCAACCGTAGGTTGAAGAAACGTATATACTCCAGCTTTTTCCGTCCATCTGTCTGTCTGTCCGCACGATAACTTGCGTAAAAATGGTTCGATTTCAACGAAATTTTAGTATGTGGTAGGGGACAACCTGGCAACGAATTCTGTTAAAAGTGGGAGAAATGGGGTCAAAGGTCAGGACATAGGAGCAGGATCCATTCCATCGCCCTTATGCATCATAACTTAAGTAAAAATGCTTGTATTGCGACAAAACTCTACCATGTTATTCCGGAGGTATACTGAACCAATTCTGTTGAATATCATCGAAATGGAGTCAAAGGTCAGGGAACAGGAGCTAGATTTATTCCACAGCCATTATCCTCATAACTTGAGTAATGATTACTGGTATTTCGCAAAGCGATGCGTAACATCACAGCCTGTAATGATTAGTAATGATTACTGGTATTTCGCAAAGTGATGCGTAACATCACAGCCTCTCCTTGACAAATGTCAACCCCGCCTTCTCGTGGTGCATCCTGTTCCCACTAAAGGGGCTCTGACGACCGCCCATAGCGGTATAACTATACCATCGGGATCAGAGGAAATTCTATCCCACACTCACCAACCCGCTTGGCCAGCGTGGTGAGTTATGGCCAAACCCCTCCAAAATGATTCCACAACTTAAATCTTGGCCCTCAGTCTCCGGCAGCTGGAATGTACCTGGCCAAGGCAGCGGCCAGTGCGACATGAAGGCAGAGGGTGCTAAGAATCCCCGGAGGACCGGACTAGGCTGCCATCTGATGCTGACCTTGGCTACTTACAATGGACGCTCCCTATCTTCTGATTCAAGGCTTCTTGAATTGGAAGAGGAACTACAAAGGATCAAGTGGGACATCGTGGGGCTAAGTGAGGTAAGGAGAAAAGGAGAAGATCTCATCGAACTGAAAAGTGGACATCTCTTCTACTATCGTGGGACAGATACTGGCAGAACTAGTGGTGTTGGATTTATAATAAACAAGAAACTGAAGGATAAAGTTGTAGAAGTTGAAAGTTCCTCTGACAGAGCTGCACGACTTGTTATCCAACTCTCGAAAAGATACCAGGCTCAGATTATTCAAACTTATGCACCCACCACAAGTCATCCTGAAGAAGAAATTGAAGAATTTTATGAGGAAATTTGTCATCTAAATAAAAAGGTAAGCAGCACTTGAAAATAATTATGGGAGATTTCAATGCGAAAATAGGGCAACGGCAACAGAATGAAACTTCAGTAGGTAAATTCGGTCATGGCAACAGAAACCAGCGTGGAAATACTCTCGTTGAGTTTGCAGAGGCAGAAGGGTTTTTCATCTTGAACTCCTTCTTCAAGAAAAAGCCACACAGGAAATGGACATGGAGACATCCAAATGGGACGACAAGTGAAATTGATTTTATTATGTGTAACACAAAATTCGTCATAGAAGACTGCAGTGTGCTAAACAAGTTCAACACAGGCAGTGACCATAGATTGGTGAGATGTAAGATGCACCTCAACACTAAACTCGAACGTAGCAAGCTCATAAGACAAACAAAATGTATTGACATAACCAACCTTAAAAAACACCATAATACCTTCAAGTTAGAACTGAAGAACAGGTTCTCTGCTTTAGAAGGCCTAACATCGGAAGAAGTGGACATCTCTGAAGTTAACAGAAAAGTAACCAAAGCTCTTATGGAAACAGCAACAAAATTAGCTGGGTCTAAGAACAAGTTCCATGTGAACAAATTATCAGGAAAAACCAAAATGTTGATGCAAAAAAGAAGAGAGATGAGGACAACTAAAGGAGATGTGACTTCCAAAGTGGAATATATAGAGCTATGCAAGACAGTAAGAAAAAGTATCACTGAAGACGTAAGGAAATTCAACTGTGAACTAGTGAGGAAAGCAATTGAAAACAACCAAAGCCTAAAGATAGCAAAGGGACATCTCAGTAAGGGAAGAAAACAGATTATGGCACTGAGAAAAGAAGATGGTTCTGTAACAAGAAATAGAGGCGAAATTTTGACAAGAGTGAAAGATTTCTACTCCAAATTATATGAAAGGGATGATATATGCACTCCAGACATCATGAAAGATACCAGTACCAGAGTTCCTCCAGTCCTTCCAGCAGAAGTTGCGCATGCAATCAAGAACATGAAGCGAGGAAAAGCTCCAGGAGAAGATGGAATTACTGTAGACATCATACAAGAAGCAAGTGGAGAAATCGAAACAGTACTCGCCCAAATTTTCACTCGATGCCTTAATGAAGGAAAGATTCCTGAGGATTGGAACACCGCTACAATGATCCTGCTACATAAGAAAGGTGACATTGAGGATCTCGGAAACTACAGACCTATCAGCCTCCTATCAGTAGTTTATAAAATCTTCACTAAAGTTCTTTCACACCGCTTGAAGGTAGCACTAGACATGGCTCAACCGAGAGAACAAGCTGGATTCAGGAGTGGCTACAGCACAATAGATCATATCCACGTGCTGAGAGAACTAATTGAAAGAGCGAGGGAATATGAACTTCCATTGTGCATGGCTTTTATCGATTATGAAAAAGCCTTTGATTCGGTGAAACCATCAGCAGTTACAATGGCTCTGAAAACCTGCGGTATTGAAGATGCATACATTAATATTATTAATAACATCTATGAAAATGCAAGTGCAAAGATTCGGCTGTTTGAAAATACAACACACGTAAAAATTGGAAAGGGAGTGAGACAAGGTGACACCATATCTCCGAAGCTCTTTAATGCCACATTGGAGGGTGTTTTTCAGTCGCTGAGCTGGGAAAACAAGGGGATAAAGATTAATGGAGATTATCTAACCCACCTTCGTTTTGCTGATGACGTAGTCATTTTTGCAACTACCCCATCAGAGCTGCAGAGTATGATCCAGGAACTTGCTGACAAGAGTAAAGAAGTGGGATTAAAAATGAACTTTCAGAAGACAAAAGTGATGTTCAATGCTTTTACAAGAAATGAAGATTTATCGATTGATGGAGAAAAGCTGGAGTTAACAGACACGTACGTTTATCTTGGACAGCAGATATCAAGTGAGGGTCACATTGATGAAGAAATTAATCGGCGTACAAAACTTGCCTGGAGAGCTTTTGGAAGAAACAGCATAATTTTCAAGAGCAATATGCCATTATGTCTTAAAAGAAAAGTGTTTGATCAATGCATCCTTCCAGTGCTTACGTATGGTGCAGAGACGTGGACCTTAACTAAAAGAGACATACAAAGGCTGCAGACAACTCAAAGAAGCATGGAGAGGTGCATGCTTGGTGTAACCAGGAGAGATAAGAAGAGGAACTCGTGGATCCGAAAAATGACAAGAGTGGAAGACATCATGATCAGAGTTAAATCCCTGAAATGGCAATGGGCTGGACATACTGCCAGAAGGACAGATCATCGATGGACAGCCGAAATTTTAGATTGGATTCCAAGGGACAGGAAAAGACCCAGAAGAAGACCAAATAGGAGATGGGTGGATGAAATTCGAAAGTATGCAGGGGTGACATGGAGGAGACTGGCACAAGACAGACCGTTGTGGAGGAAACTTGGGGAGACCTTCGTCCAGCAGTGGATTGATAATGGTTGACAATGATGATGATGATGATGATCATAATCATTGCGTGATTTTACTTACTTGTTTAACACGCCGTTTGCATATTGCGTAGATAACATTTGGTGTTATACCAAGAACTAATACATAAGCAATGGAAATTTTCTTTATATTAAAATTCGGCTGAGAAAAATTTCTTTAATAACTGAAGCCCTTTTGCTTGCAGAAAAGAAGTCTTCTCTTTAAGAAAAAGAAGTTTTTCTTTCGAAAGCTAGATGAATTACTTGTACGCTAGAAAAGTGCTCGCGTTACACTGACTCATTGTAACATTGAGAGACGTAAAAACTGAGACACGAACTCTACTTTAATTTTCTTTAAAAGAAAACCTTAAGTATTTAAATGTTTTATAAAAACATATATCTTTAAGTGGACAGAGCAGATGAACACTTCTAGAAGCACTTCATAACCTCTTCGGCAAGTGCTTCGGTTACTTTGTGTTAGTCCCTCGAGAATTATAAAATTTCTAGTCCAATTTATAAAACTATAAGTGAGCTTTTCGTGCATACGAAAGTATTTTTTATAAAAGTAGAAAGTCAGAGATTCTTACGGAGATCAGGAAAACAAATTAGCTCTGAAGATGAATCCATTAATTTTTATCCCACTCGGTCTGCATTTATCCCGATAAACACAAAAAATCACCTATTAAATATTTGCAACTTTATTTAGGAAATTCTTGTAAGTTGTTGGTGAATTTGAATAAACCATTAAATATTAATACTAAATTAAATCTGGAATTTTTCGGTTTCAACTTAGCTAAATGAATTAATATATGACGTGCGAAATTCCTCTTTGCCTTCTTTACGTCACCAACTGACTTTTACAAAATGAAAATGTAATTACTTGCGCAATGTAACGTCTCTCAAGTAATGACATCTCACTTAGGCAACCCTAAAAGCTTGTTTTCTCTAAGGAATTTAAACTCGCTTTAATTTGCTACTTTTATTGCACAATAGAATAATAAGGCTAATATGTTCACCGCAATATTTTTGTTATGCGCCAGCTATCAGGCAATTTGTTTTTGTTTCGAATTTCAGAGCGAAAAGTTTTTAACTATCAAAGCCTTCCAGCTGTCAATGAAGTTAAAAAAAGAAATATGAATATTTGAAATTTCACGATTTTAAGTGCCAGTGTGTTGTCATGTGCTTAAGAGACCTTTCTTTTAAATTTAAAACGTTCCACTTTAATTTAATTACATCTTAAGCACCCCGGACAAAAAATTACGGAATGCTGTCATCCGGACGAACAGTTGGAAACTGGTCAGGCAGAGAAACATGCGTGTATGTAATGGAATGGAAAGTATTGTATGTTACTTGTTACTTTTTCAGCCTTGTAAGACGTGCATGCCTAATCAGTTTTATTGTTGCTTACAGGTAGTACCATGCGTAGAAAAGGTGACGTAACAGAATGGAAAAAGGGAGTTATCGTCTTTGGTCGTGAACATGGTCATTCGCTGAAGGAGGTGGCGGAGTTCGTTGGCGTGTCCATGTCCACACAGTCAGTAGTGTTCATTTATTAATTTAGCGTGGAAGAAGTAGGCCAGAAACAATTCTCGTCGGATTAGCTGCGGCAGAAAAACCATCATGAGCAACCGTGATCGTTGATGTCTGGGGCGATTATCAACCGCAAAACAGCTCCAAACCCGGCAGAAATTGCTGCAAGAGTACAATGCGGGACCCAGGTATCCTGTTTCCGAAAGAACGCTTCGACGAGAACTGCATGGTGTAGGAGTATTTAGTCGTGTAGCTAGGGTACGCCCCAAGCTGTCTTCCATACACAAAAAAAGTGGTTGAAATGGACGAGGGAACACTGACACTGGACCACAGAACAGTGGCGACGCATCATCTGGTCGGACGAATCCAGGTTCTGCCTGTATTCCAATGATGGTCAACCCAGGGCCATGCGGAAGGCCGAAGAAACCTTTAACGCAGAGTGTGTGTAAAGGGCTGTACAGAAGGGGTGGTGGTGGAAGTGTCATGTTTTGGGGGTGTATATCCAGTGCTGGGGTGGGTCCCTTAGTTCACGTGTTAATGACATGAAAACGGTGGACTACGTGAAACTGTTGGATAACGAAGTGTTGTCATATGTCCAGTTCTTCCAAGATACCGCCTTTCCAGATCCACGTTATCAAGACGACAACTGTACTGTCCACCAAGCTGCCATTGTGCAGGATTGGTTTGCAGAACATGAGGTCGACGTCCCACATCTCACTTGGCCCGCCAATTCGCCTGATCTTAATGTTATAGAGAAAATTTGGGAAATGCTCGAACGGGCCATTAAGAAGAGACAACAACGCCCTCCCAATTTGACTGCTCTGCGGGACCAGTTGTTCACGGCGTGTGGCAAACCGGACATTAATTTCATCCGCTCCCATTTTGACAGCATGCCAAAGAAAATCAAGACTGTGCTTCGAACACGTGGTGATGTAACCCCATATTAACCAATAAAATGAGCATTCCGTAACTTTTTGTCCGGTGTGCTAATGTACAGTTACATATCTTGTACCTTTGTTTTGAAAATTGTGAGAGAAAGGTTTTTAGGTTTCTTATTAATTTAATATCATTTCTTAGTCCATGTCATCACCAAAATTAAATGTTTATTTGCATTCTTTCAAAACAAATGCCAGCCTCGGTGGCCGAGTGGTTCGAAGAGCTTTCTTCTAACTATTCGCCGGAAATGCATTTGAGTTCAAATTGCGGGTGAGGCATGGATGATTTTTATGCCTTACGACATTGGTACTGCTCCTCCGCTAGAAGCCAGAGCTCCAAATTGGGGATGATGATTATTTATAGACCATTCAGGTGCTCAAAGTGATAGTGAAACCGTCAAAAAAAGTAATTGGCGTACAGTATGCATTTACATTGATTGCTTATCTTTTAATAAAATTTCAAAATGCGTTTTAATTTGTAGTACACTGGTGCGTATGACAATTCGTAGACAATTCTGGGGAAAGAAAAACAATCCAATGAGGATGATAGTTTTCAATACTGACAAATTATACGGTACAGTACCCAGGCAGATAAAATGGAAAATTGCCTCATGGAGAAAATTGCGTCAGGGCAATGAGAGATTTATGTTGAAGATTTTAGGAAGGCAGTATCTGTGTGTGCGTGTGTGTGTGCGTGTGTGTGTGTGTGTGTGTGAGTGTGACCATAGGTCTCAAACAACGCTTAGAAATAGGAAGTCAGGAGATTTGAACTATACTGCACGAAAGGAAACTCACACCGAAGCGAGGTGGAAAGCGGAAGGAAGATGACCTTCCAAAACACACACAAACACTGTCTCCACACGGTAATCCATATGCTAGACTCAGTCTACACATAAGGTAAAATAATTTAATCGTTGAAATAGTGCCTACAATTAAAATATAATACTATTAAAATGTTATATTTTGCAAGGGGGCCCCTTGCATAATCGGGTTACATACAAGACTGATCAGATTAGATGTAGAGGATTTTAGGAAGGGAGGGGCTGACACCAGGTATCAAACAACCCTTGGAAATAGGAAGCTAGGCGATTTGGGCTAGAGCGCCCGATAGAAAAGTTTAATGGAAGCGAGGTAGAAAGGGGGAGGAAGACGCCTTTATTTATTACCGGGGGGATGGTACCCGGGGTCCGACGGCTTAACGTGCTCATCCGACGCACGGCGGATATTTAGCGGTTCGAGCGTTCGTACCTGTCTGGAATCGAACCCAAGGTCTTCTCCGTGGCAGTCACGAACATTGGCCACTAGGCCACCCACGGCTCACCAAACAAGACTGAGAATCGTCCAAAGGTATATATAGTCATTCGGTGTTACGACGTAACAAATGACAGTGCGCACCTGGTGAATGCGCACAGCCATTTGTTACGTCGTAACACCGAATGACTATATATGCATTTGGACGATTCTCAGTCTTGTTTGTAACCTGATGACTGAAGGTGGCGCCCTTGCGAAAGATATCGTTTTAATAGCATTGGATTTTAATTGTAGGTAGTATTTTAACGATTAAATTCGTTTACCCTATGTGTAGACTGAGTATGGCATACCGTGTAGAGATAATGTTTGTATGTGTTTTGGCTTGATTACACGAGTGCATCATGTTTCTGTAATACGTGAAGATGACCTTACTTATAACCAGAAGGCCAGTGGTCCAACGGCTAAACTTGCCCATCCAAAGCACGGCGAATATTTAGTGGTTCGAACGTTCGTTCATCTTGATACTTTTCCGTGGCAGTCACGAACGCTGTCAGATGAACATACGAGGAAACAAACATAGCGACTTCCGCACATACGTCAAAAGAAACTATCAAGTAACCGCAAAAGTATTTGGTGTCTTCGGAGACTGAGACAAAGTATAACACATACGTAGTAGAAAAACCATTTATTCGTCAAAATAATTACCATGGGCATCAAGAACGTTCTGTCAACGTGTTAACAAGTCATATGCACCCCTGCGATAAAATGTCGGGTCATCCGAAGAGAAACAATTTTGGAGGGCACCGTGTAACTCCCCGATGTTGCAGAAGACATGTCTACACAAATATTTGTCGAATGAGAGAAACAAGCGATAATCTGATCTGGTGAGTAAGCTGGATGACATAAGAGCTCCAACCAAAGATCTTTTATAGTGTTTCTGTTCAATGAAGCGGAGTGGGCGCGAGCGTTATCTTGAAGGAGCAGAACTCCCTTTCTGTTTTTGACCAGTGCTGCTTCCTTCTTTTTCAGATCCTTATGTACACGTTTCAGTTGCTCACATAACACTGCAGCAGTGATCGTTTGGCTGCGTTGCAAGAGTTCATAATGAACAACACCTTGTCCTGTCAACCACGCACACAGCATAACGTTACGTGGATGCAGTTCTGTCTTTGATGTACGAAGAATTCAGTCCCTGGTGGACAACCAATGTCTGGAATGCTTGGAGGTGCTGTACTGGACCTACTTCAAATCATATGTGAGTACCCTATCCGAAAATATTTCCTTGTCATAGCGAAACAGCAATACAAACCAAACTAAGACACGTTGCTGTTTGTTCACTGCAAACAATTCTTGAGGGACCCACTTAGGCAACTTTTATGTTTATTTATTTCATGCAGTTGTCTTCGGACGGTTTCATGACCAACCCCCAATGACTGTGCTACTTTCTGGTATGCTTGGCAACTGTCCTGCTCAATAGCAACTTTCAGGCTTCTCTGTCAAGCCTGACAAGACGACCACTCCAAGACATGTCTTGAAGGTATTTATCTCCGTCTCTGAACATTCGAAATCAATTCCGAGTTGTGCGTTCCTTCACATCATCTGTCCCGAATGCAAAGAAAATGCGACGGGTTTTTTCTGCAGCAGATGAACCGAGTTTTAAATTCGTATGATAAACACTCACGAATAATCTCCACTGGTACCGCCATTGTAATCGCACGTCTTTTCACTACCAAACTGCTTACTCATCTGATTCATATGCCCATGGCATCTTGGGATTTCAGCTGACGGTATACCGCGAGTGGAACGTCATCTGTCCGCAAATTCAATCATTACAAGGTGTTTTCTTTTCTCCCTCGAAAAAGGACAAACACCTTTTCTGGTTACCTGATAAATAGTCAAACCAACTTGGCAATGGAATCATAGGTACAGAAAAATTAGTCTTGAACTTCTTTATTTTAAATTCTATTACCGATCGAGTGGCAAATCTGGAGCTGTAAATCTGGAAAAAGAGTAGAAAATAAATAGAACCAATCACTATGTTTAGTGAAGAAGGTGTTAATTAAACTGATGGAACGTTTAGGAAGAAAACTGCAAAAAGAATAACGTAACTAATTATACAATTTGAATTATTTTTGAAGGAATTTGAAAATGCTACAAAGGAACTGATCCGTAGGATATGTGCACATAGGATTCGGGTATTATCCTCACTGGAAAGCTACCGGTAGAACATGTTTCGTTTTCCTAGGTTTAATAACAACTGCGAGAAGTTTATAAGATTATAGGCCGTTAGTCTCCCATCCCTAAATTAGGGTAGGGTCACTGGTTCCTGAGGGGGGCAGTGACAGCGCCGTCAGACACCTACACCCATGCATCATTCGTGGCCTAAGCACAACTGGGACGGCCAGGAATGAAGGCCTCAGATTTTAGGCCAGGCGTATGGCCAATAAAGCTCTGAATTAAGTTCATAGAACAAAATCTTCCGTAGTCTACCTTGCAAAAAGCGACACTTTGAAACTTTATTTTCTGTTTTCACGTTTGGATTTTTTCTTTTAAACTTATGCATTCGCCACAGATTACCTCATAATAGAGTTCATATTTAGCATTTCTCTTGCTTTATTACATTTACTTTTCTCTGCAGCATACTTTAATACTTTCCCGTTTTCTTCATTTTAAATTCAGTTACATTAGCTATGTCATTTTACTTGCTGTTTTCCAGCGAAATCCTAAATAAAGATAAAGGGATCGACGCTTTTTGACTAACTTATTTTCTAATATTCATGATGCGGCTCTTGGCTGTTTTAATGCTGTTGCTGAAACGAGGGATCGTTTCATTTTGAATCTAATTTTTGAACTGATTATACTGCCATCTGTCTGCTATGTCCTACTATGTATTACGTACGTATTTTATAGCGGTATGAAAACTTGTTTGTTTTACGATTTTATAACTTTCGTGGATATTTTGTCCTTTTGAAAAATCATACACCAAACGGAATTTCAGACCAATAAGAAACAACAAATCGCAAAATAAAACAGGTACCAGAATAAAGCTGTAAACTCGTGTTCAAGATATAACGAACTCTCATTCCAATAAAACAGTTGGTGTTTCCAGAAGCTCCATGTCGACGAACAGAAAGCATTTCAAAATAACCTAAGGCTACCTACCTATTCATTATTAGATTTTGTTTCACAGTTTAAAGACAGCTATAGGTTAAGAGCAAACTACCACTATCTAGTGGCGCAGTTATTCATCGGAAAGAAACCAGAAATCGGGAATCGACGCTGTCACACGTCGGTCTTCCAAGCATAAAAATAATTTTTCAAATCGGGCTAATAGTTGCATGAATATCATGTCCACAAAAAGATGGATATGCAGACGGACAGACGGACAAAGTGATACTCTGAGCACCTGCCTCTTCTTACAAAAGACGTGCTAAAAATTAAGTGCAGTATTAGAAAGCTTTATTTATTTATTTGAAAATTGGCAGATGAATGTGTTTTCAGTAAAAAGCTTCTAAGGCTACTAATAGCAGACCATGTAGTGGTACTATCGCGTTACAGATTGAGGATCAATTTTCCGAAAATATCCAAACCGAAAAACTCCGAGACCCGCAACTTTCTTCGAGCCCCAACCTGACGTCACATATGAAAAATTCCATATGCTATGAAGGGGTTGCCATGCATTGCTAATGTCGCTGAATATCCCTAAGATTATGACACGTGACCTCAGATATCTTGGGTGGGGCTCTGTTCTGTTTAAGCCATTGGAAAACGATTCTTTTTTAAATAATCGATTCTTTGGATTCGACTCATTAAAACACTTCGTTCATTGACACTCATGGCGATTCCCTCGAATAGATATGAATAATTCTCTCGAATAGATTTTGTGTTGGATCTGTTTGTTTCGTTTACTTGATTCTTCCTGTGAAAGATTTCTGCAGTTGGTTCTGAGTCGGTTCCATTTGTGTCGTCTGTTGACTCTTTCTGTGTACAATTTCCGCAAGGAATGATTGCCACGAATCGGTTCAAAGTCGAATCCATTTGTTTCGCTCATTGACTCTTCCTGTTTTGTAAACAAGTTTGACTCTAAATTTATTTGTGAATCTAACTGGATTTTATTTTTCTTAGTTTTTAGGTAAGTTAGTTTCAAAATATTCGTGAAACGTATTACATTTGTTATATTGCCCATTAAGATTACGTTTTCTATCAGCCAAGCGAACCTCACAGAGGCACGCTGGCGAACAGTTAATGTTTAGTGAAAAATAATTCTGACAATGTTTTTAAGAAATCGATTCTCTTGATTAAAGAGAATCGATTCCTTAAAAAATCGATTCTCTTGATTAAAGAGTTCGTCAAAATCGATTCTCTTGATTAAAGAGTTCCGCAAAATCGATTCTCTTGATCAAAGAGTAGTTCGCGAAGGACTTTAATTTCTCGAAATATAAATGGATTTAGTGTTTAGATTTGATCCCATTCCCAAGATATCGTACTATTTAGATATACCGTATGCAAACATTCCCAAAATCGAAGAAATCCTTGACGCTTCCGGCCCCAAGCATTTCGGATAAGAAGTGCTTAACCATTATACAAAGTGTGATAAAAAGTATCCGAACTGGTTGCACAAGTTGGGAATCACTGGATACAGAACGAAGTGGTTTAGCACAGGTTGACCTTGGAACCTACTACGCATGTGCCGTGAGTCACATGTCCACTGCTCGTCCGATTGTTTTACAGCAGTGCTTTGTTCTTGCGTGTGTGAAGTTGTTCGTCACATTTGATATTCTCTGACCGGTTTAGGAAAATATTGATCAACGGAATTGTATCAGGTTTTGTCCAAAACTTGGCGAAACTTGCAGTGATACATACTTAAAGTTACAGAAAGTCCCTGGGGAGGATTTTACGAGTCGTGCGCGTGCACGCGCACACCCGCACACACACGCGCAAGTTTATAAGTGGTATAAATGATTTAGAGATGGTCGTAAAAGTGTTGAGAGTGGTGCACGATGTAGCAGGCCAGCAGCCAGCAAAAGTGAAAATAATGTCGCACCTGGGCGCACAGCTATGCGTGAGAATCGCCGAATCATTATTCGTGAGTAATATGAAGATTTCAACATTACATCATAAAGTAAGGATACATAGAGACGACACTGGCTGTATTAAGATGAAACTCATGACGTCATGAAGTCGACTGCAGCGCACCAGCAGCTTACAACAGAACTACCTTTGATTGACAGCTGGGCTTCCCAGGAATCACCACGAACCACATGATTTTGTCCATTTGAACTTCGACCTCCCAGCAGAGTGGATGAAGACGTATACGACATACACCTATCATTTTCCGGATTCTTTTTGGTTTGCATTTTTCAATTTTCTATAGCATTCTAATAGGTGGCATTACACTTGCTTATTCCTTACAGATCGTTCAGTTTTCCTTTGCAAATTCCATAACTTAGGTTTCTACGTGTTTTTGTTGTTAATTTCATTCACGAGTATTTTGTCATTGTTTTCTTCACAATATAAGCTATGACTCGGGTTTACTTTCAATTCTGATTTGCATTCCAGTGTCATCTGTTTCTATATCTACGTTTTTGGCTTCGATATCTATGGATATTACGTTATTACCATCTTTCCGATGCCTCACTTGGCTCAGATTGGGACAGGAGTTGAGGACAAAGGTCGTGGGGTGGAACAACGGAAGGGTGGCGCAGAGCAGCTGCTCCTGAACCACCTCAGCACTGGGGTGGGGTTTCCATAACAACCACTGCCGACGGGATGGGCTCACGTCACATTTTGCTTCCGTTGTAGGTCGATGGGGGCGCCACTTCTATCTGAGGAGTTTCCATAGGCTTCTATGCCTGTTTCTTCTCTATATATCCTTACTTTATGCATTAGATTAAGTCCGGTTCAGTCGGTTATTACGAACGATCTGGGAATGAGATGAGCCTCGGCCACATTTGTGGCAAAATCGATCTCAGCTGAGCAAAATCAGGTCTGTGTTTCAACTACTAGTGACCTGCGCCAAAAACGACGAAAACTTTTTGAAACCTATCATAAATGGTGGTGCATCGGTAAATTGTGGGTATTACCTCCAAACAACGGCCCAGTCTTTACAGTGAAAGACCCCGAAACATTCCCAGACACGGAAATGCACGACAGAGCAGCAGCAATGTCAAGACGACGCTGTTTAGTTCCTTTTTTCAATCATGAGGGGATTGTGCATCCTGAATACGCTTCAACAGGCCAGACGATCAACAAAGAGTAATTTCAGGTTTTGCGGCGTTTGAGGAAAGCAGTTCGTCGCAAAAGGCCGGCCTTGCATGATAGTGGCGAGTAGCAACTCCACCGTGACAACTCGCCTATGCATGCATTGCAACATGTGCAGTAGTTTATCGCTAAGCATCATATTGCACAGGTCGTACTGCTACTGTATTCGCCAGATCTCGCTCCTTGTGGCGTTTTTTCTCTTCCCTAAAATCACATAATACTTAGAAGGTATCTCACAACGTTCAAAGACGTCGTTTTTGCCCAAATTTCACATTTTGTAAAAATGCGTTCATTTTAAAGCCCAATTCTTTAGAATTCCAAAACTGCCTTTATTTCTTGTCTACGATGAATAGGTACAGAGTTATAGCAATCGGAATATCTAAACCCAGGTGTCAAACGAACGGGAAGGGACACTTAAAAGGCTGGAAGTTGGGAAATAATTAGGTTAGTCTTACTACTTGTACATAAAATTGTAGTACAAAATATTTTGTACAAGGTTTTACGGATATGGCAATACTTTGGATACAATTATGTTATGAAATTTATGTTTGCGAGGGTGGCAAACATAAGCATACTTTGCATCCCATCAAAACTGTGTCTTTTGAACTTTAATCGCGTTTTTTGAAGGATGAGATTTTCGTCTTCACGGAAAATCTGATAACTGCAAAACCTATGAAAATAAATTGATGAAACTTGGTATACATTTTTCTTGCAATGTTGTGCATGTAATGAACTGAAGGTTTTACTGTTTGTCAGTTCAAAGTTAGGTTACAGCTATTTACATTCAATATAGTGAAGAAATTTGTCGAAAATTCACACTAATGCGTGTAGGAATGAGTGTATCTCAGCAGTGTTTAGGAACATCACTTACCTTTTAGTTCAATGCATAGAAAACAATCATGCGCATATACTGATGCAAAAAATGTTATCATATATCTTTAACATTTATTATTTAGAGCGTTTATCCTAAACAACATGTTTCCTTAAATCATTTCACAAGTTTCCCAATTTCTCGAAAATTCATATTGATATCATATTTTTTCAACGTTTATGTGTTTTTGTGTGTTAGCCTTCCTAAAAAAATTACCCATTCTTGCATTTTCAAATATGTGCCCCCAGCGTAGTGGGATACCTTAAGGAAAAATATTTTAAGATACTGAGGAAATACAATAGAATGCGACGAAGCAGCTGTTTGCTATTTCAGAAGATCAAAAATGCTTCGAGCAGCGGAAACAGCGCTGGGCTTTGGATGGGGACTACTTCGAAGGCGATTAAGTTTAAAATCGGTTAAATCTTGGACTTGTTTTTTTAATAAATCAAGAGTGAATGCTTCATGATTACACCTTATATGTCACAGGTGTAACATTTTGAAATGTTAGATAGCTTCCGTGTTCCTCTGTAATGGAATTGTAAGCTCGAATTAATTGCATTTTTCATAATCCAGGTCGACATGTCCGGATTCTGAAAAATGGAATTAATTCCAGCAACGTTGTATAGCCTACAGGAGGGTTTTTCTTGTAGATGATTAACTGAATTTTGTTAGAAGGTGCGAGGAAAAAAGCTTTAAAGGAAACGAAAGCCTTACATTATCTTTAATGAATTGAAAAGCCTGTGCTATTCGAAAGCGTCGGCACTGAAAAGAATTGCGGCCGTAGACATATAGTATTACGGTGGCAAAGACCTAATGTATTTCATACGGATTTGTGTCAATAGATTAGTAACGGCTACGGCAGTTCTACTTCCAAACGTGTTTGCTCTCTCCAATCCTACTGGTAGGAGAGATGATCTATTAATATTTATACAGGGAGCAACTTGGATGCGATCTTGTTTCCGAAGTAGTATTGTAAGGCTGAGGGTTATTTATAGAAATGCGATATCCGAATACTGAGACTAAGCTTTCAGGTAATGTCTAATTTCAGTAGTAGAGTTGGAAGTGAAAAGAAAGAACAAAAAAATAAATCAAAAGAATAAAAACCCTTCTTGAAAAGGAAGGAAAGGCAAAGCAAAGAACAATCATAATTCTGTGCGAGTGGAGTCAATTCGACTTCTGTAAGCAGCTTACGATTGCCCTACGTAGTTTATTGTGTTTCCAACAACTGACGGAGGGGAAAACACGCTGCTCAACGTGAAAAATGTGTTTGCTTCCTTACTCGGCTTAGAGCTTTAATCGGGGAAACATGAGACACTTAAACCATTGCTGCTACGAAAAACCCAAAACAAAATGCACCATTATTTCCAACCTATACATATTGCAATGCAGAAAGCCATAGAGCCTTTTTCTATTTTTTTTAATTCTCTGCTGTTTTTGAAAGGAAATGCAAATCTTTGAAGCTACTTACTCGTTCCAAGCTTTTGTAATATCCGGTTTTTCCAATACTCAGGTTTCTACCTCTGGAAATAAAAAAAACAGCTGGCTTTTCTGCCCTTCTGCAAAGTAACCAAAGCTCGCCTGTAAAGTTCTAAATACACTAAGGCAAGCTACTATCTCATACGACAAACTTATTATTATGAAACTTTCAAAACATACGAACCAAAATGAATACTGAACTTATTTTTCGTATCTTTACCTTAAGTGGCATCACTGTACTTGTCTTACGGCATCCCAAACGCGGCGTTTCTTCTATAAGATTGTAGCGGAACTGTTACGTATTGCTCCTTTACCATTTGCTGCATTCAGAACTTTCATAAAAGATACTGGAATTTAGTGCAAACATGGGTGCAATTGTCTGCCGAAAAATGTTACTACGAGATGTTTTGAGATGATATCACGTGTACTTCATACTGTGAAGAAGCTGAAATGCGCGAGATGATCTTTGATTTGAATATTTTGAAACGTTTAGATCATGCTTTTTCTCAAAAGAAACATTGCCGCCAGAAACGTTTTCACATTCCTTCTACAGCTTCTTTGTTTTATAAGGAAGTGGAGCAAAGCCGACAACGCACCGAGGATTTCCTGTTCAGGGTAGGGGAAGGAGTTGGCTTTTATTCGCACTTCACGTTTTCTTTGTGTATGTATATACAGGGTGATTAGGAGAGTCCCTTTAACCTGGAATAACATGCGAACGGAGAGAGGTATAGTTATGCAAGTGGTATAACGGTATAGTAAAGCGAGTACGCCCGATCGAATGTAACCAATACCAGCGCCCCTATTGGCAAAGTGCGGAAGTTAGCCATTGCAAATCGAAAACGAAAAGAGATAGAGCAAAATTTCCAATTACAAAGTTGTACAGCATCAATTAATTACTACAAAACGACATTTGTTTCACACGGATAAGATAAATTGTTGCTTGAGTACCATACAATGTCCGAAATAGATGCGCGACGATTCGAATCTGCATATTCACATTCGCAAATGTAGCCGTATGAAAATGCAGATTCTGACGTTGTACCGTACCTACGATATAAAAACCTGTAGCAGGATGTACCCTGATCAGAAGTTTAGCTCTACGTACGCTGTGTGAGAATGGCGAGCTTTGATTTCTGGGATTACGTAAAAAATCAGGTGTATGTAACAGCGCCTACAAGTCTGCTGGATCTACGTCATCGTGTTACAGATGCTAGCTAGCAATAGTGTGGCAGCTTCCATGCTGAGGAATGTGCATGCAGAGTTACTTTCACGAATACAAATGTGTATCGTGTGCAATGGCGAACTCTTCGAACATACTCGACATTAACTTTTTATCACTGTGCGCCAGTTTGCCTTTTTTTGTTTTTGTTTTGTCTAAAGTCATCAAACTGTATTCAATAAGTACGCATTTATGCAATAAATTGCGTGTATTTGCTATAAATTGTGTATAAATTGTGTGTAGGGATGTAAGTTCAGGAGATGCGTAACATCACAGCCTCTCCTTGACAAATGTCAACCCCGCCTTCTTGTGGTGCATCCTGTTCCCACTAAAGGGGCTCTGACGACCGCCAATACCGGTATAACTATACCATCGGGATCAGAGGAAATGCTATCCCACACTCACCAACCCGCTTGGCCAGCGTGGTGAGTTATGGTCAAACACCTCCAAAATGACTCTACAACCTAAATCTTGGCAATCAGTCTCCGGCAGCTGGAATGTACCTGGCCAAGGCAGCGGCCAGTGCGACATGAAGGCAGAGGGTGCTAAGAATACCCGGAGGACCGGACTAGGCTGTCATCTGATGCTGACCTTGGCTACGTATAATGGACGTTCCCTATCTTCTGATTCAAGGCTTCTTGAATTGGAAGAGGAACTACAAAGGATCAAGTGGGACATCGTCGGGCTAAGTGAGGTATAGAGAAAAAGAGAAGATCTCATTGAACTGAAAAGTGGACATCTCTTCTACTATCGTGGGACTGATACTGGCAGAACTAGTAGTGTTGGATTTATGATAAAAAAGAAACTGAAGAATAAAGTGGTAGAAGTTGAAAGTTCCTCTGACAGAGCTGCACGACTCGTTATCCAACTCTCGAGAAGATACCAGGCTCAGATTATTCAAACTTATGCACCCACCACAAGTCATCCTGAAGAAGAAATTGAAGAATTTTATGAGGAAATTCGCCATCTAAATAATAAAGGTAAGCAGCACTTGAAGATAATAATGGGATATTTCAATGCAAAAATAGGGCAACGGCAACAGAATGAAACTTCAGTAGGTAAATTCGGTCACGGCAACAGAAACCAGCGTGGAAATACTCTCGTTGAGTTTGCAGAGGCAGAAGGATTTTTCATCTTGAACTCCTTTTTTAAGAAAAAGCCACACAGGAAATGGACATGGAGACATCCAATAGGGACGACTAGTGAAGTTAATTTTATTATGTGTAACAAAAAATTCGTCATCCAAGACTGCAGTGTGCTAAACAAGTTTAACACAGATAGTGACCATAGATTGGTGAGATGTATGATGCACCTCAACACTAAACTCGAACGTGGCAAGGTCATAAGACAAACAAAATGTATTGACATAACCAACCTTAAAAAACACCATAATACTTTCAAGTTGGAACTGAAGAACAGATTCTCTGTTATAGAAGGCCTAAAATCAGAAGAAGTGGATATTTCTGAAGTTAACAGAAAAGTAACTAAAGCTCTTATGGAAACATCAACAAAATTAGCTGGGTCTAAGAACAAGTTGCATGTGAATAAATCATCAGGAAAACCAAAATTTTGATGCAAAAAAGAAGAGAGATGAGGACAACTAAAGAAGATGTGACTTCCAAAGTGGAACATACAGAGCTATGCAAGACAGTACGAAAAAGTATCACTGAAGATGTAAGGAAAATCAACTGTGAGCTAGTGAGGAAAGCAATTGAAAACAACCAAAGCCTAAAGATAGCAAAGGGACATCTCAGTAAGGGAAGAAAACAGATTATGGCACTGAGAAAAGAAGATGGTTCTGTAAAAAGAAATAGAGGCAGAAATTTTGACAAGAGTGAAAGATTTCTACTCCAAATTATATGAAAGGGATGATACATGTACTCCAGACATCATGAAAGGTACCAGTATCAGAGTTCTTCCAGTCCTCCCAGCAGACGTTGCACATGCAATAAAGAACATGAAGCGGGGGAAAGCTCCAGGAGAAGATGGAATTACTGTAGACATCATACAAGAAGCAAGTGGAGAAATCGAAACAGTACTCGCCCAAATTTTCATTCGATGCCTTAATGAAGGGAAGATTCCTGAGGATTGGAACAACACTACAATGATCCTGCTACATAAAAAAGATGATATTGAGGATCTCGGGAACTACAGACCTATCAGCCTCCTATCAGTGGTTTATAAAATCTTCACTAAAGTTATTTCACAATGCTTGAAGGTAACACTGGGCATGGCTCAACCGAGAGAACAAGCTGAATTCAGGAGTGGCTACAGCACAATAGATCATATACACGTAGTGAGAGAACTAATTGAAAGAGCGAGGGAATGTGAACTTCCATTGTGCATGGCTTTTATCGATTATGAAAAAGCCTTTGATTCGGTGAAACCACCGGCAGTTACAATGGCTCTGAAATCCTGCGGTATTGAAGATGCATACATTAATATTATTAATGACATCTATGAAAATGCAAGTGCAAAGATTCGGCTGTTTGAAAATACAACACACATAAAAATTGGAAAGGGAGTGAGACAAGGTGACACCATATCTCCAAAGCTCTTTAATGCTACATTGGAAAATGTCTTTCAATCACTGAACTGGGAAAACAAAGGGATAAAGATTAATGAAGATTATCTAACCCACCTTCGTTTTGCTGATGACATAGTCATTTTGCAACTACATCACCAGAGGTGCAGAGTATGATTTAGGAACTTGCTAACAAGAGTAAAGAAGTGGGATTAAAAATGAACTTTCAGAAGACAAAAGTGATGTTCAATGCTTTTACAAGGTGAAGATTTATCGATGATGGAAAAACCTGGAGATAACAGACACGTACGTTTATCTTAGACAGCAGATATCAAGTGAGGGTCACATTGATGAAGAAATTAATCTGCATACAAAACTTGCCTGGAGAGCTTTTGGAAGAAGCAGCATAATTTTCAAGAGCAATATGCCATTATGTCTTAAAAGAAAAGTGTTTGATCAATGCATCCTTCCAGTGCTTACGTATGGTGCAGACACGTGGACTTTAACTAAAAGAGACATACAAAGGCTGCAGACAACTGAAAGTAGCATGTAGAGGTGCATGCTTGGTATAACCAGGAGAGATAAGAAGAGAAACTCGTGGATCCGAGAAATGACGAGAGTGGAAGACATCATGATCAGAGTTAAATCCCTGAAATGGCAATGGGCTGGACATACTGCCAGAAGGACAGACCATCGATGGACAGCCGAAATTTTAGATTGGATTCCAAGGGACAGGAAAAGACCCAGAAGAAGGCCACATGGGAGATGGGTGGATGAAATTCAAAAATATGCGGGAATGACATGAAGGAGACTGGCACAAGACAGACCGTTGTGGAGGAAACTTGGGGATACCTTCGTCCAGCAGTGGATTGATAATAGTTGACAATGATGATGATGATGATGATGATGATTTGCTCATACCTATGCCTGTTCCCTTCCAACGTTCACACAATACAATTATTTATTGCACACATTTAAATCTTACAGTTATATGAAATTGCAATACACCAGGAGGAATCTGAACACATTGGTTGAAAGGCGATTCCCCTATCAGATGTAAGTAAAAGAATAAAACATATGGCATATATGAAAGCAAGTAAGATGGTTATAACAGAAGCACCATTGTTAGCAGCATGCTTGGAACTACAATTTAATGATAGGGTTGAAATTCGTTATGGAGATCAGGGTGATTTACAATGCAATTTCGCAGAGACAAGGAAAACCTTTTGATATTTTCCAGGGATCTGATGCTCTCTGGGAGATTATTCCATAGGATAACGGCTTTATACAGTATGTTATTTAGACCATAATTAAGTCTAACACACGGCTGACATAATTTGTTATTAGCAACAGATCTGGTGAAGATAGAATAATCGAGATATTTGATGTCAGATTGAAAAATAGGCAGTTTAAGATGCATTTTTTTAAAAAACATGATACCTAGTTTCAAGGTAAAAATTTCATGAATTTTTAGAATATTTAATTTTAGAAATAATGGTTTTGAATGAGACATGTAATCTGTGTTCAGCATATAGCGAACAGATTTCTTCTGTAATTTGAGCAAGCATAACTTATTGTTTGCACTTATATTTGAATACCAGGATTCCAGACAATAGGAGAGATGGGAATAAATAAAAGCATAGTAAAATGTTTTTAGGACATTGATAGGGAAGAGTTGCTTAATTTTACCAAGCAGGCCAAATTGCAAGGAAACTTTTTTTAAAACAAACTGAACATGCGTATTCCAGTTAAAGAATTCATCAAACCAAACACCAAGATACTGAACTTTGTCCACAGTTTTTAGGGGAAGATCATTAATCCTGACTGGAAATTTATTTATGTCCTCTCTTTTATGAACGTTTCGGAAATATACGGCGTTGGTTTTTAGAATATTAAGTGATAATTTGTTAGAGCATAACCAATGAGATAAATTTGATAGATCATAATTGATCATTATCTGTAACTTATGCAAATCATGACATTTTTGAAAAATGACAGTGTCATCAGCGTATAGCAAAGTATGAGTTGATTGCAGGCACAGAGGAAGGTCATTAATATATAACAGGAACAGTAACGGTCCCAATACCGAACCTTGAGGCACTCCGCATGAAATATTAAGTAGATCGGAGTTTATTTTATTTACAGTGACATACTGTTTGCGATGAGAGAGGTAGCTCATTAAGAGGGAAAGAATTTTGCCACGAAAACCGTATTCGGGTAATTTATTTAACAGAATGTCGTGATTTACCGTGTCGAAAGCTTTTTGGAAATCAATAAAAACACAAATAGTATAATAACTGTCATCTAGTGCTTCGGAAATGAAGTTTGACAACTTAGCAACAGCCATTTCAGTAGATCTGTTTCTTTGGAAACCGAACTGTTATAAAGAGAGCATACCATGGGTGTATACAAAAGGTCGCGCATCGATACAAAAGGTCGCGCATCGATACAAAAGGTCGGGCATCGATTTCGGACATTTTAGAGTAGTCAGGCGACAATTTATCTTATTTGTGTAAAACAAATACCGTTTGTTACTAATTAATTGATGCTGTACAACTTTGTAATTGGGAATTTTGCTCTATCTCTTTTCGTATTGATTTGCAATGACTAACTTCCGCATTTCGCCACTAGGGGCACTGATATTGGTTGCATTCGATTGGGCGTAGTCGCTTTACTATACCGTTATATCCCAGGCATAATTATACTTTTCTCCGTTCGCAAGTTATTCCAGGCTAAAAGGACTTTCCTATGCACCCTGTATATATACACTGTTGGTCACCCAAACTGCAACACCAAGAAGGACACGAGATAGCAAAGCCAGATTTACTGGACACGTAACAACAGATACAAAGATGAAACGATTGAGCTTACAGGCCCGTCCGACTTGCGGAACACGCAGACATCAATAGTTCGTGTGGCACCCATGGCTGGCAATAACGGCCGCTACACGTCGCGGCATCGAACAAAAGAGGCTTTAGATGTGGGCTTGGGGTATGTCGGTCCAGGCTGCTTCCACACGTTGCCATAATTCATTAGGCGTAACCGTGGGTGGTGCTTACCGGGCCACTCGGTTGCCGATCAGCGACCACACGGGTTCGGTGGGCTACATATCGGGATAACAGGCTGGCCACGGCAGCAGTGACACCTGGTGGGCAGTGAAGAATTGTTGCACGATGCGTGCCAGGTGCGGGCGCGCATTGTCCTATTGAAACGTGGCCGCTGGAGGGTCCTCTAGGTAACGGAGGACTACATGCTCCAAAACGCCGGAGATGTAGCGGTGGCTGTTGAGTGTACCGGCGTTGCGTACCAGAGGGGTGCGGGCGTCATATCCAATTGCGCGCCAAACCATAAAGCCAGGCGGCGGACCGGTATGGCGATGCATAATGCAGGCATCATACAGTCTCTCGCCTTCGGTGCCGCCACACCCGTATCCGACCATCGTGGTGTTGCAGGCAGAAGCGGGATTCGTCGGAGAAGACAATGTGGTTCCATTCCGTAGTCCAAATGCGGCGTTCAACGGCCCACTGCCGCCGCACTTGCCGGTGGTGTTACGTCAATGGTAATTGGAGCAATGGGCGCCGTGCGATAAGTCCCAGCTCCTGCAGACGACGTCGAACAGTACGCGCTGACACAGGTTGTTGCGCAACACACCCTAATTCCTGCGCTAACGTTCGTGATGTGGCGGTGCGAGCCGTCAATGCTCGCCGTACAACATGCCGGTCCTCTCGTTTGGTGGGATGCCGCGGCTGCAGCAATCGAGCAGGTCGGTCCGTCCGTCCCTTCTGCACACACCGAATCCATACTCGCATCACTGTGGTTGGATGTCGTTCCACACGAGCGCCGATGTCTCGGTACGATAAACTGCTGTCGCGATAAGCCACTATTCGTCCTCTGTCGAACTCCGAAACGTGCTGGAATGACTGCCGTATTCTGCGACGAGGCATCAGGAAGCTTCCCACGCACAGGTCCGGCAGCACAACACACTTCCACTACTTACACCCCGCCTTCTGTGCACCCATCTTATAGTGCTTCTCGGTGGCGTGCCGGGCGCTGATGATTTGCATATTCCCTGCAATGCTAATCGTTTGCATGTCCTCTCGCGGGCGACGCATGCTGCGAATTTCAGGCCAATTGGGTGCTTCCTTCTTGGTGTTGCATTTTGGGTGGCCAGCAGTGTATGTACACCAATTGCCTATTATATTATGACCACTTCAGCCTAAAGAAATAAGCGCGCCTAGAGACCGAACGGTGGAACAGGCGAAGTTCACAGAGCAGTATATATACAACCCGAGGATCAGCTTTCGGTTAGTAGGGTGTTCGGGGTCAGAATGGGAAAACCTGCCGATTTATCTGGTTTGAAAAAAGACAAACTGTAATGACACGGCGCTTCGGAACTACGATCTCGGAAACGGCGAAGTTTGTGAGTTGCTCACGTGCCGCTGTATTGAGTACGTATCAAAAGTGGTGTACAGATAGCCAAACGACGAACTGTTGTCCAGCCGTGCGTCGTCCGCAGCTCAATGTTTCCACAGGGGAGCGGAGACTGTCGCACATTGTTCACAGTGACCGCAGGGCTACAGTGTGACAATTCACCCGTCACTACGACAGTGGTGATCATGGCAATATGTCACAGCACATAGTTCATTGCAGCCTTCTGCGCATGGAGCTGTGTAGCCGAAGACCCAGTGGGGTCCCAATGCTCACTGCAAGTCATTGCCAACAACGCCTGAAATGGGCCCAAGATCATCGAGATTTGACCGTGGATGATTGGAAGAAAGTGTCCCCGTCTGACAAGTCAATATTCTTAGTGCATCACGGAGACTGCCAAGCGCGGATACGCTGATTACCAAAGAAGGCTATGGCACCTGGATGCACTATTGGGTGGAAACAGGCAGGTGGCGGTGCTGTTATGCTGTGGGCGATGTTTTCTTGTGACTCTTTAGGCCTGATTCTCCCGATAGCACAATCCCTGATAGCGGTCAGTTATCTGAACATCGTTGCGGACCAAGTTAACCCATTCATGGCAAGTGTGTTCCCTGCTGGTGATGGCCATTACCAACAGGATAATGCGCTATGTCACACTACCAGAATCTTCAAGGAGTAGTTCGAAGGAGATGATGGTGACTTTCTATTAATGTCCCTGGCATCCAAATTCACCTGAAATGAACCCTATCGAACATTTGTGGTTCGACTTGGAAAAGCGGGTTCGTGCTAAATCACCACCACCCCGAAATGTACGAGAACTGGAGGACCTGCTGTTGACATTATGGTATCAGATGCCCCAGAATAGCTATCGCCATCTCATCGCATCGATGCCTCGACAAGTTGCCTCTGTTTGGAGGCCAAAGAGGGTCCTACAGCTTATTAGGTAGGTGGTCATATTTTAATGGCTCATCGGTGTATATGTAGTGTATTAATTAGATAGATAGATAGTGTATACATTAGATAGATAGTGTATACATTAGATAGATAGATAGTATATACATTAGATAGATAGATAGTGTATACATTAGATAGATAGATAGTATATACATTAGATAGATAGATAGTGTATACATTAGATAGATAGATAGTGTATACATTAGATAGATAGATAGTGTATACATTAGATAGATAGATAGTGTATTAATTAGATAGATAGATAGTGTATTGATTAGATAGATAGTGTATACATTAGATAGATAGATAGTGTATACATTAGATAGATAGATAGTGTATACATTAGATAGATAGATAGTGTATACATTAGATAGATAGATAGTGTATTGATTAGATAGATAGTGTATACATTAGATAGATAGATAGTGTATACATTAGATAGATAGATAGTGTATACATTAGATAGATAGATAGTGTATACATTAGATAGATAGATAGTGTATACATTAGATAGATAGTGTATACATTAGATAGATAGATAGTATATACATTAGATAGATAGATAGTGTATACATTAGATAGATAGATAGTATATACATTAGATAGATAGATAGTGTATACATTAGATAGATAGATAGTGTATACATTAGATAGATAGATAGTGTATACATTAGATAGATAGATAGTGTATTAATTAGATAGATAGATAGTGTATTGATTAGATAGATAGTGTATACATTAGATAGATAGATAGTGTATACATTAGATAGATAGATAGTGTATACATTAGATAGATAGATAGTGTATACATTAGATAGATAGATAGTGTATTGATTAGATAGATAGTGTATACATTAGATAGATAGATAGTGTATACATTAGATAGATAGATAGTGTATACATTAGATAGATAGATAGTGTATTGATTAGATAGATAGATAGTGTATACATTAGATAGATAGATAGTGTATACATTAGATAGATAGATAGTGTATACATTAGATAGATAGATAGTGTATTGATTAGATAGATAGATAGTGTATACATTAGATAGATAGATAGTGTATACATTAGATAGATAGATAGTATATACATTAGATAGATAGATAGTGTATACATTAGATAGATAGATAGTGTATACATTAGATAGATAGATAGTGTATTGATTAGATAGATAGATAGTGTATACATTAGATAGATAGATAGTGTATACATTAGATATATAGATAGTGTATACATTAGATAGATAGATGAAAGAGTTGAAGTATGTTCTCAATCAGTTTGAGGTTTTACGGTGCTTAAGCCCCAACATCTCCCCGTGGGTGAATTAGTCGCCCCCACTGTGACGTAATGTCCTGAGGCACCGGCTTTTGACCAATCTTCCGAGAAGGGTCGGGTTTCTGCTCCGGGATGGGGTGTCAATGATGCGTGGTCGATCTGTCTGATGGCACTGGCACTGTCTTTTCCGTAGAATAAGTGGTGCTAAATTACAAACGGCTGACTGTTGAGAGCATTAAGATTTGCGGATTGTAGTCACTGAACCCTGAAACCAAATAACAAAAACCGAAACGAGGGATGGTAGGAGGGGAAGCTAATTATTGTGTTGTTCTACACAACCTGTTGTAGGTTCGTCATCGGTTTGACATCATGTAGCTTATATTTAAATACAGTGTTCCAGGAAATATGAAACGAAATGCCAGTGACGGAATTCAGGCAAAATGGAAAAACTGTAGTAAAATGACCTGGTGTTGTTCTCTGAGATAGAAGATTGCAAATAAAACTGGAAAGCAAAGTTTTCAAGAGTGCATTGGGTTGGTGCGATCGAGTAGAGGAGACACGCCCCTACCACAGCGGAATGGAACCATCCAAACATGGGTGGTTCCATTATTACTACAAATAGCTAGCACGGTTGTGAAGAACAAGGTTAAGGCGTGGTTTGTTTGGACGTAAA
Source organism: Macrothele yani (assembly GCA_039090855.1). Classification (NCBI taxonomy): domain Eukaryota; kingdom Metazoa; phylum Arthropoda; class Arachnida; order Araneae; family Macrothelidae; genus Macrothele; species Macrothele yani. The sequence continues at coordinate 85,430,598 of CM077030.1, forward strand.
GTGACTTGCAAAGAAAACATGCAGGTGCCGGATTTGAGAGTCATATTCCTGTATGAAATTAAACTGGGCCACTCAGAGAGAATTGCCGCTCGAAACGTTAACAAGACGTTTGGGGAGAATACAGTAAACGAACGAACCATTCGGCGATGGTTTGTGAAGTTTCGAAGCGGAGATACGCTCCTGCAAAACGAAGCACGTGGTCACCGATCTGTTGCTGTTTCGGACGATGTTCTGTTACGTGTGGTTGTAGCAGACCCCCCCCCCCCCCCCCCACCGAAGAACGTGTCGTGATGTAGCGACAGAGATAGGTGTCCACCACACGACAGTCGTTCGGCGTATGGCTGCCCTGGGTAATGTCAAAAAGCTGGACATGTAGCTGCCGCATGAGTTGACAACTGCCAACAAGACTAGGCGTTTTGAAGTCTTCACGTCGCTGCTTGCCAGGAATAAACAGTAATCTCTACTACATCGAATCGTCCCCTGCGACGAGAAGTGGGTCCTTTATGATAATCGGTAACGATTTGCACAATGGTTTAGCAAGGCACAACCTGCTGGACGGCATCCTAAACCACCCCTACACACCAAGAAGATGATGATCCTTGTCTGGTGGTCCACAGTTGAGATGATTCATCGTAGTTTCTTGGCAAGAGTCCAAATCATCACTGCAGAACGTTATTGTGCTGAATTACATTAGATGCACCGGCATTTGCCTCAGAAACAACCGGCTTTGGACAACAGACATGGTATTCTTCTGCTCCAGGCCAACGCTCGCCCTCATGTCGCACAACGAACGATGTTGACACTAAGTGCCTTGGGCTATGAAGCACTGCCTCATCCTTCCTATTACCCGGACTTTTCTCCGACAGACTATTATCTGTTTTGTCGCTTGTATCACTTCCTGTCCGGGAAACAGTTCACGACAGACAACGAAGTTCAATGTGCAGTTCACGACTTTTTTCGGATCCCAGCCACAAAACTTTTTCCGTTCCGGTATCGTGGTATTGCCTGACACATGGCAACTATGTGCCCATGCCGAGGGGGATTATTTTACCTAGGTAATTTGTCCTACTTTTCCGTTCTCGACGTCCACGTGTGCCGTCCTTCGCCCGACATTTCATTCGCACCAATACAATATTAGTCTAGTCTTTTATAGTATATTAGTCTTTTTATGGCATTAGTCTTCGGCGCTGAAAAATGGTCAAAAATCGACTTGTGGGCTTCTCCAGTGGTCCAGTAGTCAGAGGTGTAGGTCTCTCTGGCTAGTCGTCCGAATTCGGCCCCCAGGTTGAAGTCCGGTATGGAAGGCGTGTTTTTACTTTACTGCGCTGGCTTCCCCTCACTTTCCTGCAACCAGTGGCTGCAAATTATGGAAGGGTGATTGTTTATAGCCCTTACTATTGCCAACTGTAGTCGTTAAACTCCAAAGGAGGAAAAAATAGTCGTTCGGAAAATAAGCTGAAAGCTGAAAAATGAAGTTGCAGATGTGGATCTGCTATGTCATGAGAAATGATAGATCCCTGCAGATAGTGGCCCTAAATTAGGGACAGGCTACTGCTTACAGCCCATTGAGTTGCTTGCGGTGGAAGTTAGATCCCAATAAAAGTGATAGAATCAGAAATGATTGGATGCGATTAACAGTTAAAGTCGCAGAGATTTTGAGGGCCAAACAAGCATGCACTAGTGTAGGCTTCAATTGAGTGGGAATGAAGATTTCATTGTGGGTGAAGTTTGTTATGAATTTGACAGTTAGCAAGAAATCACAGAACAAGAAAACCTAAAGTGATACAGAAGAACTGTTTACACTGTATAAATCTAATTACAAAACAACCTAACTCCTAATGAATACTTTAAAAATTGGAAATTTCACTAAATATTTTTTTTTATTATTTTTTAATATTTGTGGACATGTACTTGTGATTTTATAGCATACAAGCTCTACTTCAGTAAATCTGAGGCAACCAATTTTTTTCATGGTCATACGTAATCCTTTTACATGTTAATGCATATAAAAATTCATAATTAATAAAGTGGGATACAAATGTATGTGTAAATATTGTTGACCAACGTAATTTTTCACCCCTTTCGTATGCCGAAAATAAAATTTGACTTTTATTTATCTGCAGTAATTGCACTAAATTATGTCATCAAATATAAACAAATTTGACTTTACTGCTGTTAACATTAAATATAAGCAAATCTGATGTTACTGCTGATAACAGAGACCCAGCCACGAATACATCAATAAAATAAACTACTGGGTTTTCCTAACATTACAGGAAGAATTTTGGAAAATCTGAGTGTACAATAGAAATGAATGTAACATATAGTATTGCCGATTCTCTCTAATACTGCCAGAAAAAAATTTCCAAGTACAAAATCTACTTAACATGACGAACTCTGATTTTCTTTGAAGGCGTTCAATATTTATTATGCGATGAGCCACTTAAAGTTTCTATAATATATTCACGGCTATTATACAAACTTTTGGGTGCTTTGCTATTAAGCTAGTTTTTAAGCGTAATCTCTCTCTTTCGTCGACGCTATATTTCCCTACTTGAGCTTTGCCAGCGTTATGTTGATGTTACAAAAATGCTAATTCCCTGCTGAAAGCAAAACAAATTTTTTACACTATTGCATCACTCTACGGCGCTTTTTTCTTGTTTTTTAACATCCTTCGCAAGGAAGGTGCTCTGTCCTTTCAAATTTTGAGCTATTGACGAAAAAGTAATAAAAATTTTTGAGAGATACAAATGTCATAGCTGTCAGTTGGAATGATTTTTCATTCCACTTCATAAAAACACGCTCGCCTGTCTGGAAAATAATCGATTCTGTTTATTTACGATAAAAACAATGATATTTTAGATTAACGAATTGCTGGTTATACAGTTAACCTTACACAAGAAGGATGTCACAAAAATATGGGGTTTCACGTTCAATACATCTGTAAGTAACCATTCTTTTAGGTTTCTGGTAAATTTCGGTTATTCTTGGTCAAACCTTTCCTTATTGAATGGAATGATACATTACTTCCCCGAAGAGTTTTTTCAATTTGGCATCGCTGACTGCGGGTCACACAACTGAGTACAGTTGGTAAAGCCTGATTAAGGTATCCGACAACGTTTGGGGCACTTTTTTAAAAAAAAAAGATGCAAGAATGAGCATTTTAATTATGTTTTAGAAACGCTGACACGCAAAAACACATAAACAACGAAAAACGAAATTATATCAATATAAATTTTTAAGAAATTGAGAAATTCATTAAATATTCTAATGAAATCTGTCGTTTGTGGTAAATGCTCTAAATGAAAATGTTACGGATTTGTGTATAACAGCCATTTTTCATCAGTATTCGTGTGTAACTATTATCTACACAATGGACTAAACATTAAGTGGTATTCCCAAACACTGGTGAGATACAGTCGTTCGTTTATGCATTAGCGTGAATTTTCGACAAATTTATTCACAATTTTGAATGTATTTGTAAATCGCTATAACTTAACTTTGAACTTACATACAGCTAAATGTTTAGTTCATTGCATACACAACATTGGAAGAAAGGTATATACCAAGTTTCAATTCATTTGCATATCTTTTACAGACATCAGGATTTTCATAGAGTTCGAGACAAAAATCTCACTTTTCCTAAAACGCGTTTGAAGTTTAAAATACAGAGTTTTTCGCAAGCATCAGTTGCGTCAAATAACTGTAACCAAAGTGTTGCCTGATCTGTAAAACCTTATAAAAATAAATATTTGTTAGTTTTAACTATAATTTTTATGAAAAAATAGTTCGACAAACCCAAGGTTACAATAGTGCCAATCCAGCCTCTTCCGCCATGTTGGCGTGACGAATTAGATGAGTCGCAGACAATCACGTCCTCTGACGCTGTGTTGGTGAGACGATTGAGCATTAAAGTCGTCTGCCCAAAGTGCTTAAAGTTTGTGACGTCATGCTTACTCCATCTATTCTAGCCTCCTTGGACAAACCCTTCTACGATATATCATCATCATCATCATTGTCAACCATTATCAATCCACTGCTGGACGAAGGTCTCCCCAAGTTTCCTCCACAACGGTCTGTCTTGTGCCAGTCTCCTCCATGTCACTCCCGCATATTTACGAATTTCATCCACCCATCTCCCATGTGGTCTTTTTCTGGGTCTTTTCCTGTCCCTTGGAATCCAATCTAAAATTTCGGCTGTCCATCTATGGTCTGTCCTTCTGGCAGTATGTCCAGCCCATTGCCATTTCAGGGATTTAACTCTGATCATGATGTCTTCCACTCTCGTCATTTTTCGGATCCACGAGTTCCTCTTCTTATCTCTCCTGGTTATACCAAGCATGCACCTCTACATGCTACTTTGAGTTGTCTGCAGCCTTTGTATGTCTCTTTTAGTTAAGGTCCACGTCTCTGCACCATAAGTAAGCACTGGAAGGATGCATTGATCAAACACTTTTCTTTTAAGACATAATGGCATATTGCTCTTGAAAATTATGCTGTTTCTTCCAAAAGCTCTCCAGGCAAGTTTTGTACGCCGATTAATTTCTTCATCAATGTGACCCTCACTTGATATCTGCTGTCCAAGATAAACATACGTATCTGTTATCTCCAGTTGTTCTCCATCAATCGATACATCTTCTATTCTTGTAAAAGCATTGAACATCACTTTTGTCTTCTGAAAGTTCATTTTTAATCCCACTTCTTTACTCTTGTCAGCAAGTTCCTGGATCATACTCTGCAGCTCTGATGGGGTAGTTGCAAAAATGACTACGTCATCAGCAAAACGAAGGTGGGTTAGATAATCTCCATTAATCTTTATCCCCTTGTTTTCCCAGCTCAGTGACTGAAAAACACCCTCCAATGTGGCATTAAAGAGCTTCGGAGATATGGTGTCACCTTGTCTCACTCCCTTTCCAATTTTTATGTGTGTTGTATTTCCAAACAGCCGAATCTTTGCACTTGCATTTTCATAGATGTTATTAATAATATTAATGTATGCATCTTCAATACCGCAGGATTTCAGAGCCGTGGTAACTGCTGATGGTTTCACCGAATCAAAGGCTTTTTCATAATCGATAAAAGCCATGCACAATGGAAGTTCACATTCCCTCGCTCTTTCAATTAGTTCTCTCACTACGTGTATATGATCTATTGTGCTGTAGCCACTCCTGAATTCAGCTTGTTCTCTCGGTTGAGCCATGTCCAGTGTTACCTTCAAGCGGTGTGAAAGAACTTTAGTGAAGATTTTATAAACCACTGATAGGAGGCTGATAGGTCTGTAGTTCCTGAGATCCTCAATGTCACCTTTTTTATGTAGCAGGATCATTGTAGCATTGTTCCAATCCTCAGGAATCTTCCCTTCATTAAGGCATCGAGTGAAAATTTGGGCGAGTACTGTTTCAATTTCTCCACTTGCTTCTTGTATGATGTCTATAGTAATTCCATCTTCTCCTGGAGCTTTCCCCGCTTCATGTTCTTGATTGCAAGAGCAACTTCTGCTGGGAGGACTGGAAGAACTCTGGTACCTTTCATGATGTCTGGAGTACATGTATCATCCCTTTCATATAATTTGGAGTAGAAATCTTTCACTCTTGTCAAAATTTCGCCTCTATTTCTTGTTATAGAACCAGCTTCTTTTCTCAGAGCCATAATCTGTTTTCTTCCCTTACTGAGATGTCCCTTTGCTATCTTTAGGCTTTGGTTGCTTTCAATTGCTTTCCTCACTAGCTCACAGTTGCATTTCCTTACGTCTTCAGTGATACTTTTTCGTGCTGTCTTGCATAGCTCTATATATTCCACTTTGGAAGTCACATCTTCTTTAGTTGTCCTCATCTCTCTTCTTTTTTGCATCAACATTTTGGTTTTTCCTGATAATTTGTTTACATGCAACTTGTTCTTAGACCCAGCTAATTTTGTTGCTGTTTCCATAAGAGCTTTGGTTACTTTTCTGTTAACTTCCGAAATATCCACTTCTTCCGATGTTAGGCCTTCTAAAGCAGAGAATCTGTTCTTCAGTTCCAACTTGAAAGTATTATGGTGTTTTTTAAGGTTGGTTATGTCAATACATTCTGTTTGTCTTATGAGCTTGCCACGTTCCAGTTTAGTGTTGAGGTGCATCTTACATCTCACCAATCTATGGTCACTACCTGTGTTGAACTTGTTCAGCACACTGCAGTCTTCGATGACGAATTTTTTGTTACACATAATAAAATCAATTTCACTTGTCGTCCCAATTGGATGTCTCCATGTCCATTTCCTGTGTGGCTTTTTCTTGAAAAAGGAATTCAAGATGAAAAATCCTTCTGCCTCTGCAAACTCAACGAGAGTATTTCCACGCTGCTTTCTGTTGCCGTGACCGAATTTACCTACTGAAGTTTCATTCTGTTGCCGGTGCCCTATTTTTGCAGCGAAATCTCCCATAATTATCTTCAAGTGCTGCTTACCTTTATTATTTAGATGACGAATTTCCTCATAAAATTCTTCAATTTCTTCTTCAGGATGACTTGTGGTGTGTGCATAAGTTTGAATAATCTGAGCCTGGTATCTTCTCGATAGTTGGATAACGAGTCGTGCAGCTCTGTCAGAGGAACTTTCAACTTCTACCACTTTATCCTTCAGTTTCTTGTTTATTATAAATCCAACACCACTAGTTCTGCCAGTATCTGTCCCACGATAATAGAAGAGATGTCCACTTTTCAGTTCAATGAGATCTTCTCCTTTTCTCCTTACCTCACTTAGCCCGACGATGTCCCACTTGATCCTTTGTAGTTCCTCTTCCAATTCAAGAAGCCTTGAATCAGAAGATAGTTAGCGTCCGTTGTAGGTAGCCAAGGTCAGCATCAAATGGCAGCCTAGTCCGGTCCTCCGGGGATTCTTAGCACCCTCTGCCTTTATGTCGCACTGGCCGCTGCCTTGGCCAGGTACATTCCAGCTGCCGGAGACTGAGGGCCAAGATTTAAGTTGTAGAGTCATTTTGGAGGTGTTTGGCCATAACTCACCACGCTGGCCAAGCGGGTTGGTGAGTGTGGGATAGCATTTCCTCTGATCCCGATGGTATAGTTATACCGCTATTTGCGGTCGTCAGAGCCCCTTTAGTGGGAACAGGATGCACCACGAGAAGGCGGGGTTGACATTTGTCAAGGAGAGGCTGTGATGTTACGCATCACCTGACCTTACATCCCTACGATATATAGTAACTATCTAAATACCCGTTCTTCGAACATGATGAATGCCGCCCCGGTGGCGCAGTGGTCTAAGGCGTTGGCCTCTGATCATTCGTCAGAAGGGGGTCCGGGTTCGAATCCCGGTGAGGCATGGATGTTGTGTTTGTCTTATGGCACTGGCTCTCTCCCTTCCCTGGAACCAGTGACCCTAAAATTAGGGGGCTTAATATTTTCTAAAGCATAACCATAATTATGTGGTGCAACATTTTTTTATCTACTGATGTCATCAAAGTACAGGTCACGCCATCTTTTTTCTGGTTTTAACACCACCAAAGGAAAAGTTATTGATTTGTAGTATAATTATGGTTATGTTTTAGAAAATATTAAGTATTCCAAGTTATAGTATGAAGTTATTTTAATCGATGTTCAACATTTCATCCTTGGGAACACATAAATTGTGAAGGAAATGTGTACAAAAGTTTTTCTATTGGAAGAATAGGAAGCAACCCTTTCTTGACAATCCTTCCTTGTCATTACCTGGATGGAAATTGAAAAGGTTGAAGGCATCATCAACTTCCCAGAAGGATACAGTTTGACTGTGACCAGTAAAGAGAATTCCTATATCATCTTTTTCCTGTAACAATCCATTTAATCTGCTAGCCAACGCTTTCACCGTATTTTTGAGAGATTTCGTTTGAAGGAAATAGTCCAGAAAACTGATACACAATTTCTATACGTAACACTGCACAGTTCAAACTAACAGTAGGAATAATATCTTCAATAGAAAGAAAGGATGTCGTATTTGATTAATAGTTTTGCTCTCCTTGTAAAACTGGTCATTTCTCCTTAAAATAAAATCTATTTGGTCCACTGAAAAGAAGGATTTTGATAAACCTACACCATAACAAATTGCGACAGTTGAAATGGCCATACACTGCATATTTCTACGCTCTTTTGGGAAACACGTGTGCCTGACTTATTCTACCAAACGACACATATGCAATTTCGTTCATAACTGCAAATTTAAAACTTCAAGCTACACGACACAAATTAAAATACATCGTTACTCTTCACTTTCATCGTTAAAATATTAATAGACAACAGAACAAAATAATAATAAAACAACAACAAAATATGTAGCTACTTTCAGCATAAATGTAAAAAGAACCTTGCTTATAAACAATTTCGTTCGAAACTGTACATTTAAAAGCTAGCAAGTCAAGGTGTTTTTGGAAGCGTGAGTAACATTGTGTTTCCATCGCTATAACTCAAGGAGGAAACTTTTTTTTTTTCAAATTTCAATTACTATGAAAATCTACCCGCATATTTATATTTATTGCAGTCGCTTTAGCACTTATATGACGTCACCGTTGGTTCGGTAAAAACGAATGTTAATTTGATTTTGACTTAAAAAAGCCTTAACATTCGATATGTCAAACGATAATATAAATGCTAAAAGGCAAAGCATAATATGATATAGCGATTTTTACGCGATAATTTTAAAAGTTTTTTTTTGTTAAAAAAAATTAGAACAAATAAAAAAACCTTGACATTAGATGTCAAACGTTACTAAATGTTTAAATGTAAAGCATATTATGATATAGCGCTTTTTAAGTGATTTTTATGGCTTTTTGTTAAATAAATTTAGAACAAATAAATTCAGAACAAATAAATTTAGAACAAATAAGTTTAGAACAAATAAATTCAGAACCAATAAATTTAGAACAAAATACATAATGAGCAGGTCAACACAAGTCATTCAAAACTTAGGGCTGGGCTTCAGTTGCTGGGCAACAATGGCTCGATCACTGCAAAACGTCCTAGCATTATCAAAGCTGGGTTATTTAAAAAACCCATTTCGACCCACTTAAAGTTATCGTAGGAAAAACTCATTTCTTAGTGCGCCTCTATGTTGTAAAAGGGACATTCCTACCAAATATGAAAGTTCTAAGTTCAGTAGTTTCTGAGATTCGGTGATGAGTCAGTGAGTCAGTGAGGGCTTTCAGTGTTATATGTACTGTACATTATACAGATAGGCCGCGCATTGGCTGCCACAGAGCCACCGTGGTCCCAACATGAGGGTCGTCAGATCACGTGACATTAGGCAGCAGTGGTTGTGTGCTATCCAGCTTCAATGATTTCTTATAATCTTACAGGCTACTTTTAAATATCCCCATTTAGTAAATCATGTACGTAACAAGTGAGATTTTTAGGAATAATAAACCTAAGGATATTTTCATTAAGAAATTGTCATTTATAGAAATTTTATCGCAACCATTTCGGAATTACAAGATAAGTCGTTAGGGCGAAGGAGGTCATTTGTTTAGTGTATTTTTGTATGAACTGGCTGCGTTTGTACTTTATGTAAAGTTGTGTTCTCATTAATAATTTATACTACCGAACTACAGTATATAATGGGACAAATGCAGAAATGTACTGAATTACGTAAAACATACGGAAATGCCGTTGCCGTACTCAGAGTAACATTACTTTTGTAAAATATGTACTTATATGTATAGGTAGACTTTATTACAGGCCATGATTAGAATATTGCGATGAATATTTGTGAAAAATGCACAACAGGTAGATTCATTTTTTTACGCGAGTGTCTATATTATTATTTTAATAGGCACACGTTTGCTAGATTGGGAATTGAACCTCAATATTGATTATTTCTTCTCGTATATGATAATCATTACTACGAATATGGAAAAATCGGGTGGAATGGTGGCCCATACTAACCGTAATAAAAATTTATTGCAGTACAATAGAGGCATAGAATCTGCTTAATAATTTAATTCGTTTCTCACTCAGTTGTAGAATTTTCTTTTAACATTTTTGACTAAGATCACGTGACATTTCCCTTTCTGATGTTGGAGCCATAAATTGTGACGTCATTCGCAGTCTACCAGTACGTAAGGTCGATGGACAAACCTAATTATTTTCCCGGTTTCCGGCCTTTAAGGTGGTTCCACCTAAAATCTCTGCCTTATGTTTACAATGGTAAAACTTCTTCACATATTTTCTTTGCAATTAATGTATTCCCAAGGATAAAATTTGCAAATCGATAAAACTAACTTTAAGTTATAGCATGGGGTATTTAATACTTGCTAAAACATAATCATAATTATATTAAAGATCAATCAATTATCTTTGAGTAATGTTAGACCTATTAATAGACGGCGCGACATGTACATTGATGACGTCAGTAGACAAACAAATGTTGGATTGCTTAATTATGGTTATGTTTTTTTTTTTTTTTAATTGGAGGTTTAACGACCACCGTGAGCAACTCAATGGGCTATAAGCAGTCGCCCGTCTCTAAATTAGGGTCACTGGTTCCAGGGAAGGGAGAGAGTCAGTGCCGTAAGACAAACACAGCATCCATGCCTCACCAGGATTAAAACCCGGACCCCTTTAGGACGAATGATCAGAGGCCATCGCTTAGACCACTGCGCCACCGGGGCGGCGCGTGTTTCAGCAAGTATTAAGTATCCCATGCTATAACTTAAAGTTAGTTTTATCAATGTGCAAATTTTCATCCTTGGAAATACATTAATTGCGCAAAAAATATGTGAAAAAGTTTTACAATTAGAAACATAAGGCAGAGATTTTAGGTGGAACCACCTTAATGTGACATTTCCGGTTCTTTTGACAGCTCCGTTTTGTTATTAAAATTGGTATAACTCTGTTTATTCATCGTAGACAAAAAACAAATGCAGTTTTGGAATCTTAAATAATGTGGCTTTAAAATGACCTAATTTTAAAAGATGTGAAAATTGGTTCAAAACGACCTTTTCAACGTAGTCTGATACTTTTAGCAGATTGCAAAGACAGTTGCTAATAAGAGTTGTCGCAATCTATATACGTGAAGTTTAAGAGATTATGAATAGACTGCTAAACGTTGAGATTGTAAAACGTTGAGAAAAAGCTTCTTGTGTTATATGCTGCAGACTACTAGTACCATTGGATCGAATTCTGTGTGAAGACCCGAGAGATAGGATGCATCAGTGGATTTGATCATTTAGTAAGTGGAAGAATAAATTAGTGGAAATAACTTCAGTTATAACATATAACCTATAGCCGGTGGTTGATTTGAAGCTACGTCTTCCTACTCCGGAGCGGCTGTTCTCCCAACTGAATTACGCCGGGAGGGTTATCGCTGCAACACTGCCGATTTGACTCATACGCCACCGTAATAGTACGTCATCTACGTCATGTGATGCACACTGTTAAAAATTTTGTAGTAGGTTGCACCAAAAATTGGTGCTACACCGGCTGCACCACTTTTGAGGTACAAGTAAACCATTGTGTGATGCATGAAACATACATAATCATGGTTCAGTGGGAGCAACTTAGCACCATTTAATTTGAATACCGTACCCTGGTGCATTATTGCATTATACTTTTGTATGTTTCATGTATCATACAGTGGTTTACCTCTTCCACAAAAGTGGTGCATCTGGTATAGCACCACTTTTTGGGGCAATCTATTACAACATTTTTAACAGTGTAATATTGCGTTACATCAACCCTACTACCGCCCACCATCTTGGACAAAGGCTCGAAATCGCAGGTTTCGGGTCAGCCGACAACCAAACTCGAAGAACCACCTCATCGTAGAAGAATTTTTAGCGCGTCTTTTGTAAAAAAAGATCGTGCTTAGGTTATCGGTTTGTCCGTCCTTCCGGCGAACTTTGGACACCATATCTCTGCTACTATTAGTCAGATTTGAAGAATTCTTTTTGCATTTGGAAGCTTGAAATATGCGAATGATGATCCTTCATTTCGTTTTTTTTTTTTTTTTTTTTTTACGATACACAATTTTGCCGCTAGAGGGCATAAAGGTACATGCTGTCGAATTCAAAATACATTTTATTCCATATATTTGCTTCTAAACATCCAACTGAAAAAAATATTTTACCTTTCTATTCCATTCCTGTCGATGAGTATTTTAGGCACAGTCACCGTTTCAAGTTACGCACAGATTTTCCGCAAGGGAACGGAAAATTAAATTTAATTTCCCGCTATATATCAACTTCTAAAACTCCGATTTGAAATTTTCTTTCTTCAGAGGATGCAGCTCTTTATGGAAAATTTATTGCATATAATTCTAATTTTTGGTAAAGAATACTTTGCCCGCCACGGTGCGTAAGACTTAATTTCTGCTTCTGATGTATGTACTACAAATTCTGAGATTCTGAAATCTCAATTGAAAAAAAATCGTTCGTCGAGCGATGCCACTCACATCGATAACCTTTTCAGAATATTTTCTTGTTAAAATATTGCATAGTTTCTCCGCCAGGGGTTGTAAATGAATATCAAATTTTTGTCAATATCTCTACTTCTAATGGTTCGATTTGAAACAATCCTTTTATTGGATAGACTTTCGGTGCGACATAATTTTCATATAATTTAAAAAATTTCAAGCAGTTCACAGAGGGCGTAAAGGTAAATTGCGTTTACCCAGATATCTCTGCTTCTGAAACTCCAATTTGAAAAATCTTTCTGCAGAAGATACAGCTCTGTTATGAAATCTTTTGCATATAACTTTTAATTTTCTATGAAAAACAGTTTCGCCAACAGAATTATTAATTTCTGCTTCTGATATAATTCCAGCAAAATCTGAGCTTCTAGAATCTCGACTGAAAAAAATCGTTTGAAGACTGATACTACTGACGTCGATAAACCTTTTCGGATTATTTTCTTCTTAAAATAATGCATGATTTCTCCTCCAGGGGGCGTAGATATATATTTTATTTTTGTCAATATCTCTGCTTCTAAGAGTCCGATTTAAAAAATTATTTCTTTGTTGGATAGCGTTTCTTGCGTGAAATATTTTTCGTATAATTTCACAATTTTCAAGTAGCTCGTAAACTTTCAGCTAGTGGGAGTTATGGTAAATAGAGTTAATCCCGATATTTCTGCTTCTAAAACTCCGATTTAAAAAATTCTTCCTGTGTCATATACAGGTCCTGGTGGGAAAAGTTTTTCATGTATCTAATAATTTTTAATATTTGATAAAGAACGGTTTGACCCCCAGGGGGATATATAGTAATTTCTGCTTCTGATGTATTTGCAGCAAAATGTGAGCTCCTGAAAACTCGAGTGAAAAAATTCTTCCTTGGACCGGTACTGCTCATATCAAAATACCTTTCGAGCATACTTTCTTCTTAAAATAATGCATGGTCTCTCCACCAGGAGGCGCAGATGCATATCTTATTTTTGTCGATGTCTCTGCTTCTAAGAGTCAAATTGGAAAAATTATTTCTCTGTTGGAGACAGTTTCAGGTGCGAAATGTTTCTCATATAATTTCATGTTTTTCTTAACGCACAAGTCTGCCACCAGAAGGCGTACGTTCACGATTCCGTTTACAGCAATATCTGCGGGATTGAAACCCCGATTGAAAAACTTCTTTCTTCGGGCAGATACTACTGTTTTCCATACCGGTTCCATTGACTTAATTAACCAATAACAAACGGGTAACAATACGACGTGAATAAACCAGCAACCAGTACACCTTTACACGTTGTACAGGTTATTTGATAATTGTTCCACCCCTCGGACCTCAAATGCGTGTTTGTAGGTATTGGAGATTGTACATGTATGACATGAGATGTTGCCCCGTCTTCGCCGCAAGTAAAGTGATTTGAACGAAATAATACATATGAAGTAAGTACGAATGGGATGTTTATTTCGGTTAGAGATATTTATTTCTTCCATCTCCAGAACAGTGTTCTCGTCCATTACATACGTTTCACTGTCCAAATTAATTACCCACTAAAGCCACAAGCACATAGTAGCACTACACTCACAGCTCAGCAACTCAGGGTGCACTGCCGCATATTACAGAATTTGCAAATCCTTGACATTTTTAAAGTACTTCTCAAATGTTCTTGTGCATTACTTGACCGATACGAACACTTGACTAGCAAGCAGTGCTGTACTCGTAAAATCAGCAGAGAGTATACTACACCGCCGTGCAAAAATTAAGGGCGAAACGGTTTTTCGAATGTAATGTCGTCCAGAAGTGATCCACATCGAATCAAATCATACCATAAGATCCCCAAGATGTAAGAATATGGGACAAGTGAGCAAAACCGTCCAAACAAGGAATCCAAAGGATACAAAGGCACTTTATTGAAAAGGCAGCTTCGAGCGCAACTGGACAGAAGACAGAAACCTCCATGTGACAGGCGGCTGCCAAGGAAAATCCAGTCTTTAGTAGGGGATATGATCACCACTGACTGCGTTGCAGATTTACAACGTCTGTCCATGCTGAGGACGAGGTTGTCAAGGAGCTGTTGAGGCATCGCGGCCCATTCCTCTTGTAGCGCCAATCGCAGCTGCGGAATCGTTGCTGGCGGCTGGTGACGTGCTGCCAAGCGTCTCCCGAGAAGGTCCCACACGTGTTCGATTGGATTTAGGTCCGGGGACCTTGCCGGCCAATCCATGCGTTGAATATCTTCACTCTCCAACAGCTCTGCGACAGCCACTGTACGATGAGGTGTAGCGTCGTCGTCCATGATGAGGAACTCAGGACCCACAGCACCTCTAAACAGACGCACGTGAGGCAGGAGAATCTTTTGCAATAGCGGACACCAGTGACTGAACCTCCTTGGAAGATGTGGAGGTCAGTACGGCTACCAAGCATGATACCGCCCCAAACAAGAACTCCGCCACCTCCACACCGGTCCCTTTCGATGATGTTGGAGGTGTAATTGCGTGTTCCCAGCTCTCTCCTGATGTGTATATGTCCAGAATCGCTCGTCAGACTAAATCGGCTCTCATCTGTAAAGAGAACTCGACCACATTGCTGATGTGTCCAGTTCTTGTGTTCCTGACACCACAGAAACATCCATCTCCGATGAGCAGGCGTTAATGGCACATACCGTACTCGTCGTCGTGCAAATAGACCACCTTTGTGCAGCCTCCTGGCCACGGTAACACGCGACAACGGACGTCCAGTTGTCTGTTGCGTGTGCCTTCCGATTTCCCCGCAGTCTGCCGTCTGTCTCTTCTCGCCTGTAGGACAATACACCGGTTGTCCGCCGCCGTGGTTGCTCGTGGACGACCACTGCTAAACTCTCGGACACCTGTTCCTGTCGTTTGAAATGCTCTCAGAGCTCGTGAAACGATGCTGTGAGCGATCCCGAACTCCTCGGCCACACTAGTCACACTTCGACCTTCTTCGAACTTCCCAATGACGCGACCGCGGGTAAAGTCATCCAGATGTCGTCTACTGGATTGCCTGTTGGCCATATCACACGATGGCAGCAACTCGACGTCGTTCAAACCGATGTACACGGTGCATAAGCTTTCACCGAATTGCTGAGCGTACACCGCCCGTGTGCTTTATACCCTTCCGACACCCCCCCCCCCTACGTCATGCTGTATATATGCGCATGCCCTACCGTACCGGACCCTAGGCTATCTCCTGAGTGGCCTTTTGGTCCGTTCTGCTTGCTCGTTCCGCTGTTATGCTAATGTCTCCTCTTCGTCCTTAATTTTTGCACACCAGTGTATGTGCAAATCCAAAAAAATCAGAGGTTATACTATATGGATAAAAAAAGCCTTTCTAACAATCATGACCATGAGTTCACTTACCGATATGGCTAAAGTATCTTCTCCTCTCCCCTGTCAATTATGACATGTTGAAGAGGATGCACAAGATTATTTTGATTTTTATTGAAATGCATCCCATGAAGCCTGAGCCGGCCCCGGTGGTGCAGTGGTCTAAGGGATGACCTCTGATCATTCGTCCGAAAGGTGTCCGGGTTCAAATCCCGGTTAGGCATGAATGTTGTGTTGACAGTTGTTTTACGGCACTGGGTCGCGCCCTTCCCTGGAACCAATGACCCTAAATTAGGGACGGGTGACCGCTTCTAGCCCATTGAGTTGCTCATTGTGGTCGTTAAACCTCCAATCAAAAAACAAAAAAAAAACCTGACGAGACAAGTCCTTACAATACTGTCCTTCTCTAGAAGAAACTCTTGATCTACTATCAGTTGCTGAATAATGATTCATCAACCAAGATCTTACATAGTTTTTTGGAATAAATCGTTCAACGGGCGGTTCATTTGAATTTATGAACATCAGGTTAAATACATTGGAGATTAAGAAAGATGCTCTGAGATTGGCTATAATGTTGTTCATTTTTACTGAATCCAGGTTTGAGTTCTGCTGTCGAACAAGGCAGAGTTGAAATCGTTCTTAACATGGGGTTTTAAGTTTTCTGGTACAACCTGGACCTTTTCAGTATATTCTCTCAGTCTCTGAGTAGCTTGCATTTCATCAACATTAAAACGTCTACAGATTCGCCTTGTTTCTAGTTCTCCATAGCGCACGTCGTCTGTTTTAATATTTATTCGCTCTAATGAAGAAATATCTTTCATAAGTTGTACATTTTTACTGTTTGAATCTGAACACAATCTTAATTTCATCCTGTCAACCGTGCTTTGAAACTGGCTTGGTTAATAGGTACAATTTTGTTGTTAAGAATCAATGGGATATTTTAAAATAATAATTCCTCGTTCGCTGCTAATGCTAAATAAGCTTTTTCCTCGGGATTTTCTCCGAAGCTTTCTATAATTCTTATGGTTGTTTTTATTACATGTTCAGTTCTTGGCAGTAATGTTGTTCGAGATTGACGTTCTGTTGATGATATGGACATTGAAGGTATACGCTATTCTGTCAAAAAGCAAAGGGTATACGGCGTACACCGCCGTATACCCTCCACTACAGCCCTGCTAGCGAGCGACTGACTTCTTCACATATAGTTCACGACACGGCCTGAAGCTTCTGGAATATTCTTGATTTACATAAAGCTCTCCAACTTCCCACTGCGTGATCATTCTGGAACATGATGCAAACGTCTAACCCGTTCTAGCGGCTTCTAGAACATTTTACACGACACTTAGGTCTCTGTCTGTTATGTTGCATGGCCGACGTTTTTAGACACAGCTTTTGGCACACGTACATTTGTATAAACTATTAGTATGTAATTATTAATTGCAAATTGTGTAATTTTATTACCAAATAACTGCATTGCGTTTAAATGACATTATTAACTATTCGAATTATATCCTCTTCATTGTAATGCATTACAGAAAAATTCCATTACCTTGTGCAAACCATACTTGGGATTACCTGGTAATGCATTACACGTTTATTGTAATCTGTACTTCCATTACTTTGTAATGCATTCCTACCCAACTCTGACTGACTGCCGTGGCAAGGGTGGACAGACTGCTCATGGTGTGGTTGCATTCTTGTACCGGATATCCTCCACACGTATCCTTGTCGAGTGTGAGTTGTGACGTATCACAGAGGTAAAGCACTTATCAAGACGACAAATATGCAGCGATATATTCCGTCCGTGTAGCTTAGTTGGGACAGCAACTAAGCTACACGGTTGAAGCGCGGACAAATTTTTGTTTTCACATCGGCGCCCGAACGTAAAAATGGATGTTCTGGCCGTTAGGTTCTTCGAAAGAAACTAAGAGCGAGATGATAGAACACCACAGAGGTAAAGCACGTGTCAAGACGACAAATCTGCAGAGCTACATTTCTTCCGTGTAGCTTAGTTGGGTAAGCAACTTAATCCGGAGTGAGGTGGGCGTGGATTCGATAACGTCATGGACAAATTTGTATTTTCTCAGAAGGAAAAGATCGAAACGGGATTCGTCTGTGAAAAGTACATCGTGCCACTTTGTATTCCATGACATGTACTGCCAGATCCAGGTACATCTCTAACGACGGTGAGCTGATGTCAAAGCTATACATCTCCGTGGCCTCCCGCGCTGAGCTTGTACTCGTGAAGACGGTTTCATACGATTTGATTACATATTGTGATACCAGAAGCAGTGCGAAGTGATTCGCGGATTTGATTACTGGTGATACAAGGCCTTCTCCGAGCACTGTATATAGCAGTCTTGCCTCCAAGTAGTGATCCTTCGGCGACCAGTCCTGTGTCGATCTGCAACATTTTCATGCTGTAGAAATCTTATGTATAGTCGACTTACTACACTTTATGAAACTCCTAACGCAGTCGCTACATTGATTTGCCGTACAGCTGCCTACAACGTGCCAACAGCCCTGTTTCTGTTGTTAATGCATAGCCGTCGTCTGGACATCATTTCTGGTGGATCCCACACTGAAATCACGAGACGGTTTTTCGAATGTAACGTCGTGTAGAAGTGCTCCACATCGACTCAAATCATACCATAAGATCCCCAAGATGTAAGAATATGGGACAAGTAAGCAAAACCGTCCAAACAAGGAATCCAAAGGATGCAAAGGCACTTTATTGAAAAGGTAGCTTCGAGCACAACTGGACAGAAGACAGAAACGTCCATGTGACAGGCGGCTGACAAGAAAAATCCAGTCTTTAGTAGGGGATATGATCACCCCTGACTGCTTTGCAGGATTTACAACGTCTGTCCATGCCGAGGACGAGGTTGTCAAGGAGCTGTTGAGGCATCGCGGCCTATTCTTCTTGTAGCGCCAATCGCAGCTGCGGAATCGTTGCTGGCGGCTGGTGACGTGCTGCCAAGCGTCTCCCGAAAAGGCCTTACACGTGTTCGATTGAATTTAGTCCGGGGACCTTGCGGGTCAATCCATGCGTTGAATATCTTCATTCTCCAACAAAGAGTGAAGATATTCAACGTACACTGCGGTGTAGCATTTTCGTCCATGAAGAGGAACTCAGAACCCACAGCACCTCTAAACAGACGCACGTGAGACATGAAAACTACGGTACAACAGCGGACACCAGTTACTGAAACTCCTTGGGAGATGTGGAGGTCACTACGGCTACCAAGCATGATACCGCCCCAAACGAGAATTCCGCCACCTCCAAACTGGTTCCTTTCGATGATGTTGGAGGTATGATTGAGTGTTCCTTACTCTCTCCAGATGTGTATACATCCAGAATCGCTCGTCAGACTAAATCGGCTCTCATCCGTAAAGTGAACTCGACACCATTGCTGATGTGTCCAGTTCTTTTGTTCCTGGCACAACAGAAACCGCCGTCTCCGAAGAGCAGGCGTTAATGGCACACACCGTACTGGTCGTCGTGCAAATAGACCACCTTTGTGCAGCCTCCTGGCCACGGTAAAACGCGACAACGGACGTCCAGTTGTCGGTTGCATGTGCCTTGCGATTTCTCCCGCTGTCTGCCGTCTGTCTCTTCTCGCCTGTAGGACAATATACCGGTTGTCCGCCGCCGTGGTTACTCGTGGACGACCACTGCTAAACTCTCGAACAGCTCTTCCTGTCGTTTGAAATGCTCTCCAAGCTCGTGAAACGATGCTGTGAGCGATCCCGAACTCCTCGGCCACACTAGTCACACTTCGACCTTCTTCCAAATTCCCAATGACGCGACCTCGGGTAAAGTCATCCAGATGTCGTCTACTGGATTGCCTGTTGGCCATATCATACGGTGGCAGCAACTCGACGTGTTTCAAACCGATGTTGTTGTTTTTGTTTTGTTTTGGAATTTTAACGACCACCGTGAGCAACTCAATGGGCTATAAGCAGTCGCCCGTCCCTAATTTAGGGTAACTGGTTCCAGGGAAGGGAGAGAGCCAGTGCCGTAAGACAAACACAACATCCATGCCTCACCGGGATTCGAACCCGGACCCCTTTCAGACGAATGATCAGAGGCCATCGCTTACTCCACTGCGCCACTGGGGCGGCTCAAACCGATGTACACCGTGCAATAGCTTTCACCGAATTGCTGAGCGTACACCGCCCGTGTGCTTTATACCCTTCCGACACTCCCCTCCCCTACGTCATGCTGCATATATGCGCATGCCCTAAAGTACCGGATCCTAGTCTATCTCCTGAGTGGTCTTTCGGTCCGTTCTGACTGCTCGTTCCGCTGTTATGGTAATTTCTCCTCTTTGTCCTTAATTTTTGCACACCAGTGTACATTCAGTTAACGTCTTGACCAAACGATGAAACGGCCCATTTCCCATTTCTCGCAGGATAATTTTATCGGAGCTGGCACACCGCTTGATGTGTTGTCATGATGCTAATTTACATATGGCGTAGTTGCCCAAGCTGATAACCGATCTCCATTAGTCGCTAAATTTGCATATCACCACGTGTTTCTTTCAAAACCGCAATGTCCCTAACTCTTTTTTTTTTCTTTTTGACTGGAAGTTTAACGACCACCGTGAGCAACTCAATAGTCTATAAGCTGTCGCCCGTCCCTAATTTAGGGTCACTGGTTCCAGGGAAGGGAGAGAGCCAGTGTGGTAAGAAAAACACAACATCCATGCCTCACCGGGATTCGAACCCGGACCCCTTTCGGATGAATGATCAGAGGCCATCGCTTAGACCACTGCGCCACCGGGGCGGCCCCTGACTCTTTGTGACCAGTGTATTTATTTCGACTTTGGATCTTGCTAAGAAAAGATACTTAAAACGCGCAACGATGTGGCAAACTTTTGGGCAAGAGGATTTAGAATACACGTACGTCGTACATACAGGACATACAGGTGTATGTGTAATATTGCATTGATTGCACCTATGAAGCGGTACGGGAGGACAGCACGTTCTTGTGATGAAAATGTCAAGGTTTAAGAGCCTATTTTTCAGTAAGAGAAGAAAAGATTGATAGAATCTGGTATTTCAGTTGTCTAATAGCGGTCAGTTCTTCCAGCAATACGTCCAGCCCATTGCTACAGTACATTAGTGTCTTTGATTTGATCATGCTGCCGTTCTCTCTTGGCATTTTTCTGATCCATGAGTTCCTTTTCGTATATTTTCTTGTTACACCAGAAATGCATTCGTCTATACTTCTTTTAGTGTTCCGTAATCTGTGTATATCTTTCTTTTTAGGTAAGGTCCGTGTCTCTGATTCATAAGAAAGAAATGAAAGGATACATTGATTAGACATTAGAGTAAATTGGTCTTGAAAACTGTGCTGTTCTTTTTTAAGCTAAGACAACAGAGCAATATAGTAAGCTCTTACTACTTGCTATTCCACATTCCACAGCCGTAGTAGTTTCATTGTGAACCTTACTACAGATTCTGTGCTGCATCAACCACCTTCTGTAAGCTCTTACCATTTTTTGGAGTTGCACATTCCACAACTGCAGAAGTTTCATTGCAAATGTTACTACCGATTTTATATTGCACCATTCATCCTCTGAAAGATCTTACTACGTTTGCTGTTGCACATTCTACAAGCGTTGCTCACTAGTGAAATGTGGACCCTCATTGCTATTACATCGATCCTTTGTAATCAAATCTTCAAAATTCTAAAGGAAAACATTCAAGTAATTACTATTAAGTATTCCATAACAGTTTAATTTCGGAATTTTACTTTTACATTTTCACTACGTGCTTTTCTCATGTATTGTACACTGTGCATGTGTTTTTGTCTAATCACATGCATATTTTTATTTCTTTTCTCCTGAGATCCTTGCATTTATATACAATTGTATATGTGAATATTGTTTCTTATTTTGATTATATTATTCGTGAATTTTTTCACTATACATTTGTCTCGTGATTATTGTAAACCTATCACTAAAGTTTCTTGCTTCTATATTTATCGCAGGTGGTTCACTCTGGTAATGCATTATTTTATTTTAATTTTCATCATGCTTTTTACATCCCCCCCCCGTTTATTACAGATCTCTGGCAAAACAACATCACCAATGTCTTTTGTATTTACATTTACCGCATTTATCATGTTGTAACTACACTTACCGCATTTATCATGTTGTGATTACATTTACATTTACCATGTAAATAGTCTACGCAATTAGTTCACTTCCCTTTACTTGTAATTTCTATTTTGTTACGCAATACACAATATTTCAGCCCCGTAAATTTGTACATTTTGCCAACAATGAAAGCAACTTTAAGTGATGACGCTAAATGTATTGAAGAAGAGATAGCAGAAATTAGAGGAGATGCAATGAGATAGAGAGCATATTATGAAACTAATATATTGCCAAATAAATTAAAGCCTATTTGGCATGTATGCGACCCACGAATAAATATTTTAATCATATAATTGAAGCTATGTTCATAAGAGCGAGACTGAATTCTGTCACTGGAATGTATTAATGTCTTTTTGAACTTACCGTGAATAGAACAATAAGGGGAAAAGGATCATTTTACGGAAGTCTCTTCGCTGATTCTTTACACTTGGACTTTAGTGTTTACTTAGACGTGTGCTGCATATGTGTTCAAAGTAGTTCTCTACGAGTATTAGCTAGCAACATAAACTGCAGCTATCAGAGACGTAAACTTTGCAGACGGTTCAGACTCGTATCTTGAAATAATACTAAATGCTTAACCCAGCACTTCACCAAAGAGCCAAAAACATTACGACTAACGCGTCTTTATGCAAATCGAAACAACTATAGATAAAAGACAGCGTCTGTACAGGTCATGAAATAATGTAAATCACACTTGTACTGAACTCTGTTTAATCAGTGTTATTCTTGTTCTTTAGACGGGAAATTCGGCGTACTTAAGGGTGCTTGACAACCCAGCAAAAAGGCAAGTGTTGTGAAACTACTGGAACCAACTGGCAGTGATGGGTCACTGCTGGCTGAAATCTGCTGCTCACGGTACGGTAGTGGTCAGTTGGTGGCAGCGAGATCAGTTGGCAGCCGTTGATGGACCGGCAGCATCGCCGTGAATTACGGGCCTTCAAGCAAGCGCCACTAGTGGCCGTAGCTGGCAACCCAAGGAACCCCAACACGAGGTGGAAGCAGCGGGACAGCTCATGCACATAAACAACACGTACACAGTCTCCCGTGGTATTAGTTAGTTGAAGAAGACGTCCATCGCCGTTCTGTTATTTTAGTCAATGTTAAGAAAAAATTGCCATATGTAATCAGACGAATTTATTTCCTAATGAAATACCGCTTCGGCGAAGATTACCGTCAGAGGAAAATTATATAAATAATTAGTGAACTGTAAGAAATAGTCAATTACTCTCATGTATTTGAAGAAACTCATTTCGTAGCAAACTTCCTGCACTAAGACACGAAAAATCGAGAATGTAAACAGCTATAAAACCAAGGAAGTTAGAATAATACTTGTGGAAATGTCCTAAGTCTCTTAACCGTGAAACAACCAGGTGTGGGAATTTGACGTTGTTTACATAACACCTATGTAATTTTAACTGTGCTTTTTTTGAAATTGCGTGGTTTGTGGTACAGAAATTGTATTAATTGTGTTTTCAATTTTCACCTAATGTTTTGTTTAGAATTCACAATAACGTTCGTGAATTTCAATTTGAAATAAAAATGGGAAGGGGCCGCAGAATAATTAAGAATTTTATAAATTCAGCATTTTCTCACACATCGGCAGCAAGTTACGACGCAAAAGTGGAAACATTTGCGACCAAAGTAGGCAATTCGACTAACACAAAATGCATTGCAATAGCCTTGAAAACCATGAGCTTTCGCACACGTTGACGGCCGTTGCTTGCGGTTATAGACTAAACGCAAAGTGGTACTGCTTCATTACCAAGGACATCTCCAGATATCTTATTCTAACCTCCTTGCGTAAAACATACCCACTCTATTCCCATGAATAAGAAGAAATTTTGGACTTCAAACAGAAATCCCTGGTAAGACATTGAAAAATCGTTTTGTTGGGAAAAAAATGAGAATTATACACGTACAAAATTGTATTTCCATTACAAAATGATCAAGTATTCATAACAAAAAAAAAAAAAAGAAAAAAAAAGCGAAGCTATGTGAATATAGTGTACTCCTCCATGAGTTGGTTACACAAGATTGGAGGAATTCGCTACTAAAAATAACCAGAAGTAAAATAAAATATCGTTCCTATTTAGAACAAATATAGCTTCGGATCGTGAAAAAAAAGATGCAACGTAAAAAATAGCACAAAACTTTGGAAAGCGCTTTTAAGTTGGTACACTCGTCTCGCAGTACTGTAAAATTAAAAAGAAAACTTCTTTTCAGATCGCGCAGGAAAGAGACACGTGCAAGCGCACTCACGTTGTGGCAAACTAGTGTAGTGGCTAGGGCGTCCGATTCGCAATAAAGATGTCGTTGCTTTGATGCCAGCCCCATCCACTTGGTGTTTTACCGGATTTGTTGAAGAGACTTCCGCAACTCCGTTACGTCGCGAATCAAGTTTCTTTCGGAAAAAATGAGAAGTTGTAACTGTGGATATGTTTTGTTTTTCCGTACTACTACTGGGAAATTGGCGGACAAGATTCAACAAGCCATTAGTTACGTCACGTAATTGCCACCTGCCACTGCCGGAAAACTGGGGGACCCCACATTAGGCTAGCCATCATTTAAGACCGCTGAAGAGCCGCTTGTGGCAGCCACTGCCAGTCATGGATAACGTATGGGCCGGTTCTGGCATATGACAACTGATGGAGGTGCTAACTGTTGGCCAGCTGCTGACCATAACTGCTGGCCCATGTAGTGCCCGCCGGAAAATTTTATTGACGCGACAACATAGTGCTGGGCCACTGCTGGTACTGCTGGCTTGGGTGCTGGCGCAGCAAGACTGCTTTAGCTGGGAAAGGCCACACGAGTGGTTCAGAGAATTTCCGAGACGGCAAGGCTCTAGCTCAGCTGTCTAAAGAAGCACAGTCAGCCGTTAAAAATGGTTCGAGGAGGGGAATAACAGCATGTAAGGTGTGTGCGGACTATGGCTCGTGGATGCTAGAGGTGAGCGAAGGCTCCTCTTATGGGACAAGCCAACAGACGAGATACTGTGACGCAGACGAGATAATGTGGCTGCGTAGTCGCAGGCCGCTCCAGATGTCCAGGCTAATTTCGACTCTGCCTATATTGGGTACTCCAGCATCAAAACTGGACCTTGAATGATGGAATAAGGTGGTTTTTTCCGATGAATTTCAATTCCTGTTGCACCATACGAATGGTCGAATACGTGCGCGTCGTTTACCCGAGGAAGTGTTGGCACCAGAATGCATCGTGGGACGAAAACAAACCTGTGGAGGAGGTGTAAAGCTTTGGAAAATATTCTGCTGGGAAACCCTAGATCCAGTCATCCATGAGTAGGAAACTCTAACGTTCAGCACCTACCTAAACACCGTTGCAGACCAGGTACATCCTTTCATGGCAACGGCATTCCCGTCTAGAAGTGGATTCTATCAGCACGAGAATGCTCCATACCACACTGAGCGGATTGTGCGATAATAGTTCGCGGTACTTGAGGGAGACTTCCAGGTATTGTCCTGGCATTAGTATCCTCCAGACACCAGTCTAGTCGAGCATCTGGGGTTTGTGTTGGAATAGAAAATCCGATCTGCGGGGGCTCAGCCACGCAACTTACAAGAATTAAAGGATGTTCTGGTGGCGTGTTGGTCCAATATACCACAAGACACCTTTAGAAATCTCGTAGCTTGTATGCTTCTCCGGGTAAGAGCTGTTTTGGGCGCACGTAAAAGACCAACATCGTATTAGACAGTTGGTCACAATGTTTTGGCTCTTCGGTGTATATTCCCACTAAGGATCTCGAGATTGCCATCGCAAGAAACAGAAGCTGCAACGGTTTATTTGCTGACGATATCACAACTGCACTTGACTGATTCATTCACACATGTCTTACATTTATTATCAGAACACCCTCGCTGACTGATTGGCAATAACATTTTTTAGGTATGACTATTTCAGTGTTTAGATCATCAAGATAGGATGCATCAAAGCAGGCACTCAGTTAAGCAACTTTCACCGTCATTTATTGTCGACATGACGTTTTGTACGTCTTATTTAAAAAATTGTTTCATTAGGTTCCCCTAAATGTGTTGCGGTAATCCTTACTTCAAATTCCGTTTTCTCTCAAGTACTGCTAACTGCAAAAACTTTTCATGCGCATTTCCTGCACCAAATAATACAAAATTTTTCCGCTAGGGAGCGCAAATGTTTAATTTGTTTTTCTTCATAACTCTGCTTCTAAAAATCCTTTCAAGGCTTGATACCCTTTACCTTCTGAAATATTTTGCATGCACTCGTGGTCAGTTTGTAGTTCACAGTTTTGTTGCTTGGTGATTTTAAATCAAGTATAAAAAAAGTATTGTTACGAAATCATAATATCAATTATTCTAATTATGAAATTATAATTAGAATAATTAATTAACCTGCGGTACGGGCTCAAAAGCGTGTAATCAAATTATGTTAATGATTTGATTAAGGATTTGGCCAATAAAAAAATTAATTGAGAAATTATTATACTTAATTGAGGCGGAGAGTTAATGGGCTTCGGACAGAGTTGACGAAATCCAGAAGGCCCCAGTGTGCCTAGCATCGGGCGCGTTGAGGAGCGTAAGTGAGAGAAAGTGAGAGTCGAATACTAAGTTCCGCAGAAGTAGGAAGGTGCGTACCTGTTGTCCAAGGAAAAGAGTAAAAGTCTCCGAACAGCCGCCGTAAGTCTCTCGGAGTACTGTTGATGGGATAGAATAGCCACGAAGTTGAGGACTAGATATGAGTTATCAGTCTGCCAAAGTCTAATCCGAGTTTCCATTCGCGTCGGATGCTGCCTCGTAAAACTCAGGATCGACAGTTATAAGTCCGCCTAAATACGTAATTACGGTTGCCTGTGAAAGAGGGGTCAGGCCGATCACGTATTGCGAGTCGCCTGGCAATTTAGAGGAGTGACGGACGGTATATGTTTTGGGGCTATAGGCTGGTGTAAGTCCTTTTAGCTCACCCGAAAGTTTATTTCGTCGCATGCATGCAGCACCTAACCAGCCTACTGGTATGGGAAGGCCAATAGTACGATGCAATCATTGGAAGCAGTCTTGGAGATGGAACTCGCCGAGGGAAGAGTTCATCTTTAACCAAACGGCAGAGTCCAGCGAAGAAGGTGTGTCCTCCAACCGAAGACGTACGGAGGCCGCTGACTCAGTGACATCACGAAACTGCGCTCACAGCGACAGAGGAGAAAGAGAGAGAGAGAAAGACAGATAGCGGAAGACCCCACACACACACACACACACACACTACGTGCCCCAACGACGGGTCCGGCCATCTTCCTGTGTATGTGTGTGTGTGCGCGCGCGCCTAACATGTTCATCTGTTCGCCTAATTTGGTTACGGTCATCCTCGCGAATCCCAAGTGTGCTAAATACTCTAAAGGATTATATTGTCGTTGACGAATCTTCTGCGAGTACTTTCAATAATATTTACCTGACTAGTTTCGAAAGGGAACTCTGGAAAAGTGCTCCAGTGAGAGACTGCTAACTTCATTGGGCCAAATAAATACCTGATGACGCTGAAATTTAACAGGCCCAAGTATGCCAAACTGTGAAGGTCTATCTACCGAACTAAAAGTGCGAACAAGAACTTTCTGAGAGAGGAAACCCCTCCTGACGCTTGTAATATGGAAAGATTAGCCGCCGGGCCCGCAGTGGATCATTGTGATTAAATGTATCTGTTTGTAAAATGTTGCTCCCTCTTCATTTGTCTCCAGCACCGAATTCCTGCATTTTCAGCTCTTAGTGCACGTTTACGCCACATATACGCCGATGAGCCATTAAACTATGACCACCCCCACCTAGAGAAATGAGCTTACCTGGACACCGTACGGCGTCCAGGTGAAGTTCATAGAGCAGTGTATGTACCACCCGAGGACCGTCTTTTGGTTAGTAGAGTGTTCGGAGTCAGAAAAAGAAAAGCTCCCGATTTATCGGAGTTTGATAAAGCACAAATTGTGATGGCACGGCGTCACGGATCTAGGAAAGGACGAGGCTTGTGAGTTATTTACGTGCCCGTGTAGAGAGTACGTATCAAAAGTGGTGCACAGATGGCCAAACGACGCACCGTCGTCAAACCGTGTGGCGTCCGTAGCTCAATGATGCCTGAGGGAAGCGGAGACTGTCGCACATTGTTCGCAGCAGCCACAGGGCCACAGAGCGACAAATCAACAGCAGCTGCAACAGTGCTGATTAGGGCAATGTGTCACAGAACACAGTTCATCGCAGCCTTCTCCTCATGGACCTGCGCAGCCGAAGACCCAGCTGGGGTCCCATGCTAACTGCACGTCATCACCAACAACGCATGAAATGGGTCCAAGGTCATCGAGATAGGATCGTGGATGATTGGAAAGAAGTAGCCTGGTCTGACGAATCAACATTCCTGGTGCATCACGGAGACGGCCAAGCGCGGATACGCCGATTACCAACAGTGGTTGTGGCACCTGGATGCACTGTTGGGAAGAAACCGGCGGGCGGCGGCGGTATTATTCTGTGGGCAATGTTTCTTGGAACACTTTAGGCTCCATTATCCCAATAGCACGATCCCTAACAGGTATCTGAATATCGACGCGAACCAAGTTCACCCATTCATAGCAACTGTGTTCCCTACTGGTGATGGCCATTACCAACAGGATAATGCGCCATGCAACGCTGCCAGAAACGCCAAGGAATAGTTCAAGGAACATACTGGTGACTTTCTGTTAATGCTTTCGCCTCCAAATTAACCTGACATGAACCCAATCGAACACATGTGGTTCGACTTGGAAAAGTGGATTCGCGCTAAATTACCACCACCCCGAAATTTACGGGAACTGGAGGACCTGCTGTTAACATTATGGTAGCAGATACCCCAGAATACCTATCCCCACCTCATCTAATCTATGCCTCGCTGAGTGGTTGCTGTTTTGCGGGCTGAAGGGAGTCCTACGGCTTATTAGGTAGGTGGTCATATGTATTGACTCTTCGGTGTATGCCAGCTCCCGAATACAAAGAACCTCGCGCCTTATAAATGAAACTACACCGCTCTGAAGCTTAACAGTATATATTGTTTCTGTTTGTAACTCTAATCTTCGCTTCCAAGAATCCTATTGAAGATTTTTCCTAATGTAGGACATTCGCTATAGTGAAAATTGGGAACATGATCCTCTTTAAGTGATGCACAGATATCCCGTTATTAGGCGTAAACGTCAAAAAAAGTTTCTGAGTATCTCTACTTCGAGACAACGTTTGAATGTTTTTTTCTCTTAGTGTGGCTTTTAGTGGGAAAAATATTTTTGCGTATTACGTACTTTTCCGTTATTCAAAATTCTGTCGCCAGGGGATGTTTACTTGTGACCATCCTCTAGTGGCAGAATTCTGAGATATGTATGTGAAAGAATTTGTTCGATTCTAAAAATACCTTAGAAAACTATTTTTTGGTTAGATACCCTTCAATCTGAGCCTCTATTTCGTTATTTAAGTATCAACAGCATTTCAGCAAGGGCGCGTAAAGTGATATCACGTTGTATTCTATCTTGTCTTCGTGTAATTTTTCAATTTAAACATTTCTTTTGCCTCTGATATATTCTGCTATAAGAAACGTTTGTTGCACAATTTGCTAATTGCCTTTAATCAATTTTCGGCTACTAGTGGGAATAAGTAGCTATTTCTGTTTTTGGATGTTTTATCGAATGTAGAAATACAGATAATTATTTTTTTTGGAGGGGGGTTGCTTATCCATTTACTATGAATAACCCTGCGAACATTATGTATTTCAAATTATGACTTTTCCCCTAGGTTTTACACGCTGTCCCCTTTTTTTTTTTTTTTTTTTTTTTTTTTTGCTCAATTTTTAGGTTCTGTAAAGAATCTGCTTCGAAAAATTTGTTTCATTTCGGAAAATATTCAAAAGACGTGCTCTTTCAAACCCAATATTCAGTGTCATAAACGATAAATTATATAATTAATTAATACACACAAATGACGTGGATTAGGAACATCAAACAAAAGTCATCGCTCTTTCCACGTTTATAAGTGAGTCACGGAAAAATTCCCATGTTCCTAATCCACGTCAATTGTGTGTATTAATTAATTATTAATTCGCGTCCTAGTTATTTGTTCAGTTGCTGCTTACCATCTTTGGTGAATCCCCAGCATTGTGCGGGGCTCCATGAAGCAACCTGCCAAGTGGTTTGGCAGTTAGTCGTGTGTGAGTCTGGAAAATTCGAGGCTGCTGTGGTGCAGTGGTAGCATGTCCAGCGCGTGACTGGAAGACCCTGGGTTTGATTCTCGGTGGCGGCCGATGAGAATTTTTCCCTGACTCACTTATAAACCGGGAAAGAGCGACGACTTCTGTTTGATGACAAATGTTATAAACGATATATTTCTTCGTGCAAAGGAATAACTGAAAGTTGTTCCTTAACTGGCTGTCTCAAGCACGATAATTAAATCTTTAATAGATAAAATATTTACAAGTTACGAAACAGAAGATCTTTCACAAGGGCGGCCCTTTCATCATCAGGTGAAAGACTACATTTTAAAACTATACACAGTACATAGTTATATATTGTCCGTGTTTTGACGTCATAGTATTCCATGTTCTTCATTTGTTGGGTGCTTCTTGATCCCTCCTACTTAATCTGAAGTACTGCGTTTTTCCATCTTTGAAAATGTGTCCTTTTTCTTGTTTATTTCCCTTCGACTCACAGTCATTTGGTGCTGAAAAAAAAAATGAGAAGTGACCGTTCAGAAGGAAAGTCTGGGGAGATGTAACATAATTGACATAGCAACAGAAACTTAAAAAGCAAGGTTAAGTCGGAAATATATGTCACAGAGTACTGCCGTTCGTTTGATTATGTGCTATAGTCACGTGATGACAAAGAGTGCCGTATCAACCTATCTCCATAAAATGGCCTACTGGTCTTTATAAATGGGCAATGTGTTCATTATACCCTAATCTACGAACATATATCATTTGGTTATGTTTCTCTTTTAGTTAATTCTGAAAATGGTTTATATTTCATTCATATACTATGCGGAAGACACCGCATTATTGATTTATGAAATACTTTTTCCATATTTACTGTTCTGCACTACTGATTATACACTGCCGGACAATTGCTAAGGACGGATGACAAGAGCAACGATAGCAACCATAAAATGGAAGGCAGGAAAATGTGGAAATTAGCATAAGTGCGGGATACAGTAAGACGTGTTGTGCGTATGCAAATTTTGGATTGCCGAACTTGTTCGTGACGTCATAGCGCTGATAAAAGATATAAAGGGTTTGGCGCGTATTGACCGTTGTTGTTCAAACGCAAAGTTGAAAGGGAAACATTTAATTGACGAACTTACAATTTTCAGTATGTCTTCCCGACATCACCTAGATGATTTTACGCGTGGCCGTATTATTGGCAAGATTGAAGAAGGGCGAAAAATAACAGATGTTGCCAGGGAGTTTGACGTCAGCCACAGTGTTGTTTCAAGGCTTTGGAAAACATTTCAAACAAATGGAGAGTGTAGCAAACGTCACGGGGGAGGTCGTGTTCGCAGTACGACACCTGCAGAAGATCGGTACATAGTGCTATCAACAAAAAGACACCGGCGCAGCACAGCTAGTGAGGTAGCAAATCAGTTTATGGCTGCTACTGGCAGGCGGATCTCCCGAAAAACTATCGCCAGACGTTTGCATGAAGGAGGACTATACGCCCGTCGTCCTGTTGTCTGCATCCCATTGTCCAGACGTCACCGTACCGCCCGTTTGCAATGGTGCCATCAACATTGCAATTGGACTGATAACGACTGGTCTGCTGTCCTCTTCTCAGATGAGAGTAGATACAGTCTATCGTCTGATTGTCGACGACAACTGATCTGGCGTGATAGTGGTACTGCATATTGTCCAGCAAACATACAGGAAAGGGACCGATATCCGACATGTAGTGTCATGGTATATGCTGGCATCATGATCAATGGCCGTACGTCCCTCTATGTGCTTCCAACTGGGACTATGACTGGCCAACGATACATTAATGATGTTCTGCTACCTCATGTTCGCATGTTCCGTGGTGCTGTCGGTGATAGATTCATTTTCATGGACGACAACGCAACGTGTCATCGAACAGTCGCTGTCCAGGAGTGTCTTGAAAGCGAGGATATTCAACGCCTCGTATGGCCAGCACGTTCTCCAGATCTGAATCCCATTGAAAATGTGTGGGATGCTTTGGGGAGGAGTCTTGCTGGTCGCCAATGCCCTCCAATAAACAAGGACACCCTCATCCGTGCACTGACAGAGGAATGGGATAAATTACCCCAACAGCTGCTTAATAACGTTGTGCAAAGCATGACACGACGTGTGGAATCTTGCATCGCCCTCCATGGTGGCCATATCTCGTATTGACATCTTACGCCGGAACGCCTGCGGACGGTAATTGCATTTTTTTCACGTTTACGTATTCTGCACAAAATGGCCTGTTTGTCCCTTGAACACGTTCCAAAGCCTTCTGGATTTCAGAGCACAATAAATTGTCTTTCTTGTAATGTCCTGGCATTCTGACATCATTTTATTTCACTTGGCATCCAACCACACTTACTTTTTTATGCGCTATATAGCCGTTTATGATCCGTCCTTAGCAATTGTCCAGCAGTGTATGTTGCATTGAAGTGTTTTTGAGGAGATGTGTCCATTACTGATTATTTTTTTACTTTAATACTAATAGCAAATGCTTCGCTGTTCTGGAGCTGCAGAAAATTTCTCTATATATACAAGATTCGTGCATTTAATATTATTAAATTTTATTTGAACTTCAGTAATAATTGCTATTAAGACCCTGCTTTATTCCGAGATCAGAATGTAGAATTAAGTTGTGCTTCACTTGATCTTTTACAATGAGAGCAATTTCAATCTCATATCTTTTTGAGGCGAAGGTAATTCTAAATTTTATGTAAAATTAAACCTGTTTACTTTTATAAACATTTGATATTTAATAATTACCACATTTTATAGCCATCCAAATACTTCTTTATTCCATTTTAACCCGATTCTCAATAGCACTTGTTAAAGCAATCATGTGCTTTTCGGAATCCTAGGAACTCTTCGTGTGCACGGGATTTATAAATATTTATTCCATTTTTATATGCGTCTGTATAATTTACGATATTTGTTATTCCGTTTTCTGTCTTTTTTAGAGATGCACTAATTTTCCATGCAGAATATATTTATATTTTTTTATAGTTCATTTTTTTATCTTCTGTGCGGTTTTATGATTTCCTGATGCAATTTCTATTAGTATTTTATTAATGTTTCTATCTTTTTGCAGCGAAACATTTTTTATTGGAAGTTTATTTCTGCATTCCAATTTTATTCCCACGCAGACTTCAACAGAGAACCTATATTTTCTCTTTTTTTTTTTTTTTTGGTCTTCTATTTTGCACAAACTGCCATCATTTTGATTTCAAATTTTATTAATATATTCCAATGACGTAAATGTTACGGTAAAAGCTCGAAACGGCGGAATGTAATACAGAAAAATGAACTGGTATTTTAATAATAGGCTTTTCCGTGCTTATAAATGATGAGACCTCGTGCTATTTTCTAGCTAAAGGCCTCATAATTCGGAATAAAAAAAAACAGCTTTGGGTGATATCAACTGGCATGAAATTTCCTATCCTTTCCGATACTGCTATGCATTTATGGGAAAAGTAAGTATCCGTGGGAGGGATGTAGAAGAATCCAAGAAGAAGATAAAGAAAGAAAAGTAGAAAAAGTCTGAAACAATTCCAGAGGATTGAAACACTATTACTGCGATACGTGACACGCCTGGAGAATAGGGCGGCTACATGTGAGGAACCTTTTGCCGAATTTTTCTCTTTCAACATTTGTAGTCACGCGCCATTTATCACCATTCCACCCGCCAGTGGGGGATATTCCTTTTTGCATTCCCTTGTCAGGGCAAATAGGCGAACTTCTGATAGATGACGTATCTTGCTATCTCAGATCTTGGGAGCTCTTCGCGCTCTCCTCCGCAGCATCAGATCTTCCAGTCACTAGAGAACGGGAGTAAGCATCAAGATATTGGAACCAGACACATGCCCTTGTCTCACGGTGGGACATTCTCACCAGATATGGAGGCAAAAATAAATCATTTATTTTAACATAGACGAATTCACTCTTCCTTGTCCGTTTTATTTGAAATGTTCCCTCTCGGTTGTTTCCTTTTGGTAATTCAAATGTGTCGCCGAATAAAAACTTGGGCTTGCTCAACTGCGTATCAGATAGCATAAGCCAAATACGTAAAGTAACCTTCAATATAATACCCAATTTTTTCATTCTTCCTTCATTTTTTATTAAAAAAATTAAAATTTTGCCTTACAGAACTGCATCTTTTCCATTGCCAAGAGTAGAACTGTATACCATTAAAAGAAAATACTGTGGACACACCAGAGTTAAATTTTGAGGCGTAACCAGGGTGGGGCGGCTGCCCCGAGTGCAGCTGAAGACAGGGCGTAAAAATCACTCACTGCAAACAATCTGATTGATATTGGAAATGAAGTTTTTGCTCTGGTGGAGTATTTTTGCGCCGTAATCTGTTATGCGCTTATTTACAGAGTTTGTTTATAATATATTTCACCAGTATTGGTAGCAATAAAATTCGTATTTCCCTTTCAAAATGTTCAGTGAATGTTAGTTGTTCATATTCGTAAATGAAGGCGCTGTAAGAGACAAGATAACTATGCCATTAATACGTATTAACTCCTAGATGAGGAAAATGACAATAGTGGAAGACATCATGATCAAAGTAAAATCCCTGAAATAGCAATGCGCTGGACATATTGCTATTATAGAAGAACAGATTAATCGACAATGAAAATATCAGACTGGATACCACGAGACAGAAAACGACCCAAAAGAAGACCACGTGGGAGATGTGTGGAATAAATTCGAAAGCATGCCGGAGTGACATGGACGAGACTGGCTCAAGACAGACCGTTGTGGGAGAAACTTGGGGAAACCGTCATCCAGCAGTGGATTGATAATGGTTGACAATGATGATGACAAGGTAGAAGGGGGCGCAATATTTTGTGCTTTGCTCTGTGCGCAGGAATGCCTAGTTACGCCTCTGGCTAAATAGAAACAAAAATGTGTAAGATTTTATTATACAATAATTCGGGTCTCTATGCAGGTCTATACGAGATCATAAAAGATCTGCCAATATAGTGTGCAAGAAATATTCTTCTCATAATACACTCACGGACAATAAAAATTGCGCAAGTAGAAAAAAACATGCTACAACCGCGAAACTTTGCAAATAGCTAGAGAGCCTGTTGGTTTGCAAATGATCCACGTTTAGTGCGATTGCGCATAACCGCGCACCCTGTGGTGGCGCTGCAAGCACGAACCGGCATCCTTATAAACCAGCGTGTAGTCGATGCTCCATGAAAGCGTACAGCACCGGCCGGAGTACGTAAGAGTACAGAGCGAAAAGAATGCTTGGGAAACGCTGAAGACGTCGATTAACGGAACTTACGGAATTTGAGAGAGGCCGGATCATCAGACTAAAAACCGCAGGGTGGTCGGCGCGCTGTATAGCCTGCCACGTGGATCGTTCTGACCATATCGTCCGACTGTGTTGGTAGCAGTGGACACGTGACGGCACTGCCACTCGGCGGAGTAGCTCCGGATGGACCAGGAGAATCACCGGTAGAGGGGATCGACGGATCGTGCGACAAGCACGAACAGATCCCACGGGGACCCAGTCCACTATACAGGCAGATGTAGCGGCTCCTGTGTGCCCGCGAACCATTTCCGAGGCCACGCGGAAGCGAATCTGTGATCCCAGCGCCCCTTACGTGTGCTCCCATTAACACAGGAACATTGCCGGCTCTGTGTGCACTGGTGACCTAGAATGCCACAGACGGGCGACGTGTAGTGCTAATCGACGAGTGCCGCTTCGTTTTGGGAAGAGATAATCATCGTGTCCGGGTGTGGAAGTCTGCGGGTCAACGGCACAATCCCGACCTCACCGTCGAGCGCCACACC
Organism: Macrothele yani; assembly: GCA_039090855.1. NCBI lineage: Eukaryota > Metazoa > Arthropoda > Arachnida > Araneae > Macrothelidae > Macrothele > Macrothele yani. The sequence goes on from CM077030.1 coordinate 85,466,510, forward strand.
TCCCCCACTGCAGGCATTATGGTCTGGGGAACCATTGCATACGATAGCCGATCAGCTCTAGTACTGTTACGTGGATCATTGATGGGTCAGCGTTATGTGGATGAGATGCTACGGCCCCATGTGCTCCCATTCCTGGCCGGCATTCAGGTGCGCTATACTAGCAGGATAACGCCCGCCCGCACACGGGTCGTTTTGCCCAGGACCAGGACCGCATACGTAATGTTCGGACATTTCCATGGCCTTCCCACTCCCCGGACATGTCTCCTATCGAGCATGTGTGGGACGAGTTAAAAGGCCAGCAGCCGCCGTGCAGCACTATCCGCGATTTGGAGCACACCTTCGAGCATGTGTGTGCCAGTCTGCCGAAGGATCAGGGGTATGTTCGCCTGCATGCCGGACCGTATTGCAGCATGTATCGCCGCACGAGAGGGTGTGACGCGCTATTGAAGATGTACGAACTGCGTGCCACAGATCCCACTGTTATTGTCGTGCAGCTCTGTTTTGGCCATCATGTGTATCATTCATTTGTATCATTACGTCCATAAAATTTCAGTTCAATCTGATGCTTCCTTCTTGGTGCGCAAATTACATTGTCCGTGAGTGTAAGTGGAAAATACATCATGATATCAGACATCTCTGATTGACACAGACATCTCTGATTAATACAGCAATCAGACATCTCTGATTTGACTGTATTTACTGTTCATCACGTAATATCAATCACATCAGGAAACTTGAAAATTTCATCGCGCTGGAGTGGAAATCCAACCCGCATCTCCCGATTACCGTTCGAGCATGCTAACCGTTACGTCACCCAGGAAGATGAAGTCCCAAAATAAAGTCCCAAGTATCTGAGTGTTAAGGGCATCGGAATATTCTCCGAATGGTGATAAGCTTAACAACGCTAGATGGCAGCACAGCTTGCTTCGATTAAGAATGGGGTCGGAGAATATTCCGGTGTTCTTAACACTCAGATACTTGGGACTCTATCTCCCTGGGTGGTGCAACGGTTAGCATGCTGGAACGGTAAACGGGAGATGCGGGTTCGGTTTCCGCTCTAGGGCGATGAAATTTGCAAATTTCCTGATGTGATTGACATTACGTGATGAACAGTAAATAGTCAATTCATAGGTGTATGGTTGCTGTATTAATTATTAAGATCTGCCAAGCTTTCGCTCGCCAACGGGAGGCTTCTTCAAAGCATCAGAGCGAATTTTAAGGCTAAACACGAAATGACTTTAGCATGCTTATACAGTGAGATTTAAGCTAATGTTATCTCCCGCGACCATTGTTGATTTGATTTGATTCTTAACCTTTTATTCCATTTAAGTTTTATAGTTTTAGTCTGGAAGACGTTCTTGTGCCCTCAAACAGCCGCCCGTTTGCGAACGAAAGCTCAGCAGATCCTGTATGATCCCGTATGATCCCGTATGCACCTGTACAAAGACCAGCAATATTGTCTTAATAAGTCTTGCATTTTGTAGTTTTTAAATGTGTTAAACTTTCATTTGTAGTTTTTCAGCGTGGTCCTTGCCCATGTAGATTCTCTTGCAGTTTTGGTGCATTTTTTTCGGGAATGCGAGGCATTGACTTCTTCTCCTCCCGAAAAAGATATAAGGTTTGTTCAATAAGTAGTGAGACCCTTCGGCCGGAGTGTTTGCGCTTCATAATTTTCTCAATGGGTGGCGTTGTGTACAGGCGATTTAATGGCAGCTTGTCTGTTACGGGCTTGACTAATTTTATTATTCTCTCGTAGGAGATGGATACGTCCAGGGTTGTGCAATTACGTGTAAAAAAAAGGTGTTCTACGTGACACATAAATTACGCGTAAAAAACGCGGAAAATACAGAGAAAACATAAAATACGTAAAAAACGCGTAAAGTACGTAATTTTATTTTAAAAAAACATGGCTTTGTGCTGTTAATTAACTTACTATGTACGAATACCACAAAAACGGAGATCCATTAAAAACCAACATACCCTTCGGTATTTTTATATGATCTTATTGGAACAGTGCAAACTGCCACGTCCACGTGACATACCATCAGGATACCACATACACATCAGTATCACGTCATATTGTTTTTTGTTTTTCTTCCTGACCTTCATATTCACACGGGGAAATCTATTTCTTTATGATAATTAGTGTGGGGCCTACTTTAAAATATTATGTTCGGCAAAGGAAGTCAGAAGCCACGCCGCGGTGTAGTTTTAAGTGAAGCGAGACGATAGAAACGATCAAAATGAGACGTTGCCTTGCGGCTTACCTTTGACATCCATGCGGGTCCTGCCGGCTGGCGGCTCCTGTCTTTACAGTGATTCACTGTAACGCAGACGCAGAAGTTCAACAGCGTCGGCAACTTCTCGTTGTCTCGGCGGTAAAACTATAACTATGGGAACTACACATGTTTTCTGTTATTTAAATGCGGGAGGTTTTAGTGTTGGCTTCAGTTCAAAGCTGAAAGCATTCTTAATAACACCGGGTTTTTTTCATCCTCACTAGTCGTTGAAGGAGGCTCAACATTCTAATTGAAGACTCTTCCCACTATGAATCGCAGCGGTCGACCTCTTTATTATGTATATGAGGAACTAGGATTTATTCCACTTAAAGTGGAACATAAGAACTGTGTCAAGTGTTGGTGAATGTGGATTAACTGTTAAGAATACAGCAAGGGAGCGTCTGAAAGCCCGCATGAAGGCCTGCGCCCGGACTTCTGCCAAAGCTCCTGAACTGCTGCCACTGCCACCACCACCACCGGCGAGTTCCAGTTCTACCCTATATCGATTGGACTCGGAAATGTCTACAGACATTGATGATCCTCTGGTTCCAGTTGCAAGTCCCAGTTCCTGCTCAACCGTGTCTGTGGTGACGAGTGTACCCTCCTCATCTCATGAAGAGGAAGACAGTTTTTACCTTGAATCGCCCATCACTGTAAGTTCTAAACCTTCCACGGTTAAACGACAGATAACCGACTTTTTGGACAGGATGAATGCCTCCACAAAGCAGCAAATAGATCTTGCTTTTGCCAAGGTTTTCTATGGTTGCCACATCCCGTTTAGTGTGGTAGAATCGGTGCAATTTAAACAGTTCTGTCAAAACAACAAGAAAAGTCCTTTCTTGTTGTAAGTCCTTTCTTCCACCAACAAGAAAAGTCCTTTCTGATAAACTTCTGGACGAAATGTTTGATGAAGTTGCTAAGATCACCATCAGTGCTGCAGATACAGACTCCGTTTTGCTCATAGAGTTTTGGAAAAATGAATCGAACAACAGGAAATATTTTGTAACACTTCTTCACAATCCCTGTGGAAGTAGTGGCAAGGCTGAAAGTATTTTTCTTGATGCTTTCGACATGTCTGGTTTGCCAGAAACAGGTGAAGCATTTTGTGATGTGGTCAGTGAATCAAAAAAGCTAGTTAAAGAACGATACAATGTGAAATTTTATTGTACAGCTTCCGACAACGCCAGTAACATAGTTAAAATGGGTAAAAATCACGGCCTGTGTCATTCAGCCTGCAATGCTCACACTGAAAATCTTCTAGCTAGGGATCTTCTCTCGAAAAACATTGTATCACGTGTGAACATGGTGTTGAGGTCTTTCAAGCACATTCATCAAGAACGTGAACTGAAAGAAAATGGTGGCTCTAAAGTATGCCTCGCTGCAAACACTGCCTGGTGTTCTCAGAGGGATGCCTTGTTGTCCTTGACTAACAATCTAAGTGCAATAAGGAAAATTCCTGCCACTGATGAAGCTGAGAAATTGTCTTCTCAAATTAAGTCCCTCCTCTATGATAGTGCCCTCCTCAAAGAAGTTGCCGATACAATCGCAGTGCGTAACCCAGTTAGTAGGCCAATAAATATATGTCAGAAAAAAGAAGCAACTGCTGCAGGTGCAGTTGAATTGTGGATGGACTTACGTCTACCTGAGGACCATGAGGACCTCATACCACATGTAGAAAAAAGGAGAAACCAATCGCTAAATGTATACGGCCTTGCAGAAAATGTTCTCCATCCTGTCTGCCAGGGGCAGAAAATGAATGAGAAACATCATGAACAAGTAGAGGAGTTCATTTTAGAGAACCTCGACCCCCTCGGGGATAACCAGTTTTCAACAGTGTCAAGAAAAATCTGGAAAGTTTGGGGCACTTATGAAGAAGAGTGATATATCACCACGGACATTCTGGTACTTCACCAGTCGGAGCCATAAGGAGTTGTCAGCAGTTGCTTTGAAGTTAATCAACATCCCAGCATCTTCAGCCCAACTTGAAAGACTTTTCTCTAATTGGTCTTTTGTCCATAATACTACAAGAAACAGGCCCCGCTTCGAACGTTTAAAGAAATTGGTTCAAATATATTACACTCTTAAGCTACAAGATCATAACACTGAGGATTATTAGTGTGATTAAGGGTGTGTGAGAACTGAGAGTGGCAATTATAAACATTTAAACAGTTACATTTAAAACAAGTAGTTTAATGTTTTGTCAAATCTACAGCTTTTTCCTTTAAATAGCACAATCAATATGAAAAACGTTTAGAGTTTTAAAAGGGTAAAATTATGATTTTGAAGTGTACACCTGTATAACATATCAAACACAAATAATATTAAGTGGAAATGTACAATATTTAGCATTATAGACATGCCATAGACATTCATGTCAAAATATTATCTTTGGTGAACAAACTGAACATAAAATTGTTTATTTTATAGAATTGCATAAATATGAAAATACACTCGACGAATTTGAAGCTGTTAATAAAATCTTGAATTCTATTCAATATTTTCATCGATGCTAGTGCAAGAGGTAGATTATTTTCTCCATTTTTAATATGCAAGAAAGAACAGATACATTATAATTTCTAAAAAGAAATCTGTTAATAGGTGGCTCAGCTGTATGAACAATGTTAAGAGAATAATGATTTCGTAGTGAAATGTACAAGAAACATAATTAAAGTGGTTTTTATATTATATTATTTATATACACACGTGAAAGAAAATTAGTTTTTTACGTCTGCGTAAAAAACTGGTTTGCTACGCCAATTAAATTACCTACATATTATGCGTAATTTACGTAAAATACGTAACGAGTAAATTACCTTGCCAACCATGGATATGTCTAAAGTTCAAAAAAGCCCTGTAATTCTGTTTTTGAAAGCGGAGAAAATGCTATCAAGCGAAATTCACAGACGAATGTAGGCGGTGCATGGGCCTGTTGTTTTCTACTCAGCACTCTAATGCGGCGGTGCCAGCTCTTTGGTGGTGGGCGAACAAGCACTGCAGACCAGCGAAGATAAAGAGCCCCACGTCGTGCTGTTTCAGTGAAGACAATTGCACATGTACTAAAGGCCAACCGAAGAATCACGATCCCAGAACTGGCGAACAGTGCAGGAGTGAGCATCGGAAATGTCAATACGATCATACATTCGCACCTTGAATATCGTAACGTCTGCGCCACGTGGGTACCAAAACATCTGTCCGATATATAGATGAGTCAACGAATGGGACTGTCGTTACAGCATCTGTTCCGCTACCATGACGAAGGTGAAGATTTCCTGCTGGGCATTGCAGCTGGGGACAAACCGTGGTGTTATCGTTTCGAGCCAGAGTCAAAACGCCAAAGCATGCAGTGGAAACATCCATCATCGCCACCGGCGAGGATATCACGGTCAAATATTTCAACAGACAAGCTGATGTTAAACCTCTTCTTTGACCATCGAGGAACATTGCTTCTTGAGTAGCTACCAAAATGATCAACAATCATTGCCAAATGATATTGTCAAACTTTAACGAAGCTTCCATAAACTATCAACAAGTTAGTAAAATCATGCAGTGCATTGATTATAATACGCTTTCCAACATACCAGAAATCATTACTGAAGTTATGAGGATAATGGCTGTGGAATAAATATCGGTCCTGTGCCCTGAACTTTGATCCCATTTCGATGATATTCAACAGAACCGGTTCAGTATACCTCCGAAATAACATGATAAAATTTTGTCGCAATCGATGCATTTGTACGTAAGTTATGATACATAAACGTTATGGAATAGATCCCGCTCCTGTGTCCTGGCCTTTGACCCCATTTCGCCCATTTTAAATAGGATTCGTTCTCAGGCAGGACCCTAAAACATACTAACATTTCATTTAAATCGAAGCATTTTTACGTAAGTTATGACGCATAATAGCGATAGAAGTGATTCCGCACCTACGTTCTGGTCTTTGACTCCATTTCGCCCATTTTCAATAGGGTTTGTTCCCAGGTAGCCCCATACTACATACTAAATTTTCATCAAAATCAAACCTTTTTTACGTTAGTTATGACGCATAAGAGCACTGAAATGGATCCCGCTCCTATGTCCTGACCTTTGAGCCCATTTCGTTCACTTTCACTAGGGTTCTCTCCCAGGTGTTCCCCTACCACATACTAAAAGTTCATCCAGATCGAACGATTTTTACGCGAGTTGACGTGCGGATGGTCATACGCACACAACGCGTGACGTTATGAGGCAGAAGGAAATCGCGATCATCTGCTCGCAAGACAGTGACGTCATAAAATTTTAATAGGATCCACACACAACGCGTGACGTAATGAGACAAATGGCGTGACCGCGCGCCAACATTGTCAAACGCGAGATTGTGACGTCATAAGATCTCTAAGCATGGGTAACATCAATGGAACGACGCCATGACACTAAAAACGTTTGAATTCGGGGTGGTTATTTAACCAACTAAACGAATTTTCCTAAAGTCGAGATCAAGCTAAATCGATTTCTAGAACAAGAAAACGGTAGGTTAACGAATTTCATCAAAATAGTTAGAGCCGTTTTCAAAATAAAATTTACATACATACAAGAAGTGCTCCTTTAATGGTATGGGATAAGGGCGATGGAATATATCCCAATTCTATGTACTGACCTTTGACCCCATTTTGCCCATTTTCAATAGGGTTTGTCCCCAGGTGGTTCCCTACGACATACTACAATTTCATCGAAATCGAACCATATTTACGCAAGTTATGACGCATAAGAGCAATGGAATGCATCCCGCTCCTATGTCCTGACCTTTAACCCCACTTCACCCATTTTGAATAAGGTTCCTTCCCAAGTGGTCCCCTACCACATATAAAATTTTCATCGACATCGAACCATATTTACGTATGTTATGACGCATAAGGGCAATGGAATGGATCCCACTCCTATGTCGTGACCTTTGACGCCATTTCGTCCATATTCAATAGGGTTTGTTCCCAGGTGGTCCCCTACCACATACTAAAATTTCATCGAAATCGATTTTTTTTTCGCGAGTTATCGTGCCGACGGGCAGACGAACAGACAAACGGACAAAGATGGAGCATATACGCTTCTTAAACCTACGGTTGGCCACCCCGGTGGCACAGTGGTCTAAGCGATGGCCTCTGATCATTCGTATGGAAGGAGTCTGGGTTCGAATCCCGGTGAGGCATGGATGTTGTGTTTGTGTTACGGCACTGGCGCTCTCCCTTCCCTGGAACCAGTGACCCTAAATTAGGGACTGGCGACTGCTTATAGCCCATTGAGTTGCTCACGGTGATCGTTAAACCTCCCATCAAAAAAAAAAAAAAATAACCTACATTTGGAAAGCGTAAAAAACAAGAGACCTGGCAACCTCACTCAGAGCATGATAACGCCCGGCCTCATACGTCACTTACCACGCAAAGGACATTGCGGTGCTTTCGCTGGGAAGACCTACAACACCCGTATAGTCCTGACATGTCGCTTTGCAATTTTCACATTTTTTGGGACTATAAAGAAATTTCTCAAAGGCAAAAACGTTTCTCTTCGGATGATCAGGTGCGTGAAGCTGTGTATAGCAGCAGCAGCCTGCCTCCTTTTATTCCGCAGGAACACAAGATCTTGTGCAACGATAGGACCGCTGTCTAAATGCTGGCGGCGATTATTTTTAGGTATGTCATGTTTTGACTCTTTTAGGCAGAAAGTCGCACTACTTATTGAACAACCCTTATACATGGGAGTCGGTCCTTTCTAATTAATGGCCACTGGTTTCCAGGGATGCATTGCTCCAGCGCCATTGGAAAGATCACCCTCGACTTATCCGGGGCTAGAGCTCAAGGGGAACTCCGACGATTAACCAGAAGCTTTCGCCTTTGACCACTCAACCACAGGAACTGCCTTCTTGATTTCACAATCACTTCGTCTTTACTTCTTTCCATGAACAAACATTTTAGTATTCTCTAAAGGAATAGGAAGGGAATTCACAGATGAAAGCCCGAAAACAGTTGGAATGAAGATATTTGATGTTACGCATCTTTCCCGACATTAGTAAAGCAAATCATATTGCGATCTGCGCAAACTACGAGTTTCTTATGACAAATGTGATAAAAGCCATAACAAAATGCATTTCTGATGCCATAAAAACATGCGTCATAGCGAAATTCGGTTTACTCTCGACCCTTCCGCAGAATTGACAATAGTTACCTACTATTGTCAACAGCTTGTGACGTGCCTGCTCCGCAGGACGCACACGACATAAAGGCAGATAACAGCGAAAACAAACGTCTGCGTAGCTCAGTTGGTAGAGCGACTTGTTACGGAATAAGAGGACTCGGGTTCGATTCCCGGCATGGACCAAAATCACAGAGAAATTTACTTCGTTATAATGGCGCCCGAACTTTCCGGATGACCCGGCCGTTAAAGATCTCGCAATGGTGTGATGTTCTTTCCACACCGCGAGACAGGAAAAATAAGAGAATCCTTTCTTCAGCGCTTCGAAAAATAAATGTGTGTGATGTTGCATTCCACACACCAGATTGACTGGGAGTTCTCAAGTGCACGTTCTTCAGCGGATGGTCTGCCTACAACGATACATGGTCCCGGCTAACCCGTGGGCCATGCCCCCGGACCTCTTTCGGGAAAGGGGGGGGATGTGACGTACCTGCCCCGCCCGACGCACACGATATAAAGGCAGATAGCAGCGAGAACGAACGTCTGCGTAGCTCAGTTGGTGGAGCGACTTGTTCCGGAATAAGAGGACTCGGGTTCACCAAAAATGACGGAGAAATTTACCTCGTTATAAGCTTTAAAATGATATATCACACGATGGTGTGTAGCCTGTTTATATCTCAGACGAAAAGTTACCAATCCCCCTTACTAACACACTTACCATTCAGATCTTCTTTCCATCTTGAGGTCGGATTTCAAGTTGCGCAGATGGACTTTCGTAATTACATCACATTTCATTGCTGGCAGGGTCGTTTCTTAGGTTGGACTAAGACTGAATAACATAAAATTATCATAATAAAAAAGTAAATATTGTTTTTGAAAAACTAAACAGTTGAAATAGTATGTACTGTTGTGGCCTCCATAGTTTAGAACAGTGGTCTCAAACTCAAGACACTTGGAAGGTACACTTTCCAGTTTTGGAGGTATGTAGGGGGCCGCATGAATATTAATAAATATCTTGTAAATAAATATCAACTTTACAAAACTACACAAATTGTTTAGCACTCGAGTATCTCTAATTATCGGTAAATAGTAAAAACAAATGCTTCATCCATCACTGAAAACAATCATTTTTACGTAACAATTATTTTTCACTTAAATCTTAAAACAATCAAATTTTACAAACTGAACATCGTACACGGTACAGAAAATATTACATGTTCTGACCAGAAACTTGGGCTCAGTTTTCAGTCGATATTTGGAATAATGTCGTTTGAACATGCTAGTTTTAAAAGAGAGTATAAGTAACTGTCACTTAACCTATTTATTTCTTTTAGGATATTTTATTTCGTTCATCCTTGAAAACAACTATTCATATGAGTATGCTGTTCCGAACATGGGCAGAACCCGTGCTGCAAGGTTATGAATGTTTACGTACTTGTCCTTTAACACTAACTGGTAAAACACTGTTACGCTGCAGCTGTTCAATATTTCTTTTAGGAAAGAATCACAATGAATGTCTAATAATTCAAGCTGAAGTTTTGCAGGTGCGTTGTCAACATTATATGAAAAAGGAGACTTGGGAATATAAAGAAAATATTGTCCATTCTTTGAAACATTCATACCGCCATAGAGTTACATCGATGAGCCATTGCATTATGACCACCCCAGCTTAGAGAAATGAGCGCGCCTGGAGACCGAACGGTGCCGTAGTTGAAGTTCACAGAGCTGTTACAACCACAAGTACCAGTCACAATCCGAAAACCGGCTTTCGGTTAGTAGAGTGTTCGGAGTCAGAATGGGTAAAGCTGCCGATTTATCGGAGTTTGATAAAGAACAAATTGTGATGACACGACGCCTCCGAACTACGATCTCGGAAACGGCGCGGTTTGTGGGTTGTTCACGTACCGCTGTAGTGAGTACGTATCAAAAGTGGTGCACATATGGCCAAACGACTAACCGTGGTCCATCCATGTGTCGTCCGCAGCTCATTGATGCCAGAGGGGTGCAGAGACTATCGAGAATTGTTCACAGCGACCGCAGAGCCACAGTGCGACAAATCACCCACAGCTACAACAGTAGTGATCAGAGCAATGTGTCACAGCACACAGTTCATCGCCGCCTTCTGCGCATGAGGCTGCGTAGCCGAAGATCCAGCCCGGGTTCTCATGCTTACTGCATGTCATCGCCAACAACGCCTGAAATGGACCCAAGATCATCGAGATTGGACCGTGGATGATTGGAAGAAAGTGGCCTGGTCAGACGAATCAAAATTACTGCTGCATCACGGAGACGGCCAAGCGCGAATACGCCGATTGTAACGTACCAGGAGATGTGACGTACCTGCCAGAATGACGCACACGACATAAAGGCAGATAGGAATCAGAATAAAACGTCCGCGTAGCTCAATTGGTAGAGCAACTTATTCCGGAATGAGGGGACCCGGGTTCGAATCCTGGCGTGGACAGAAATGACGGAGAAATTTACTTCGTTATAATGGCACCCGAACAGAGACCCGGGTTCGAATCCTGGCGTGGACAGAAATGACGGAGAAATTTACTTCGTTATACGATAACCAACGGAGGTTATAACACCTGCATGCACTTTTTGGCAGAAACAAGCCGACAGCAGCGGTTTGATGCTGGGCAATGTTTTCTTGGGACACTTTAGGCTCCATTATCCCAATAGCACAATCCGTGGCAGCTGTCAGATATATGAACATCGTTGCGGACCAAGTTCAACCATTCACGGCAACTGTGTTCCCTGCTGGTGATGGCCATTACCAACAGGAGAATGCGCCATGCCACACTGCCAGAATCGACCAAGGAGTAGTTCGAGGAACATGCTGGTGACTTTCTGTTAATGCCCTGGTTCGCAAATTCACCTGACATGAACGCAATCGAACATTTGTGGTTCGACTTAGAATAGCGGGTTCGTGCTAAATCACCACCACCCAAGAACGTACGGGAACTGGAAGACCTGCTGTTGACATTATGGTATCACATATCCCAAGATAACTATCGCCACCTCATCGAATAGATGCCTCGCCGATTGGATGCTGTTTTACGGGCTAAAGACGGTCCTACAGCTTATTAGGTAGGTGGTCATAATGTAATGGCTCGTCGGTGTATATTTTTCGTAAATAAACTTACTTATAAAGCAGATGGCTTTGCCAAGCTTTACTATGTTCATATTATATTTAATATATTATAATATAACTACGTTCAAAAAGTTCCGGATTTTTTTATATTAAAAAAGAATGAGTGCAGAGAATACCTGTTTATGCGGTGTTGTCTTCGAAGTAGTAACCCTGTGCAACTATGCAGTTTTGCGAACGCTCATACAAAGATTTAAATGCAGATTGCAAGCCTTCTTTTGTCACATCCTCCATTGCATCCGTCGCAGCTCGTTGCACTTCTTCGGAACTTGAGAAGCTTCGCCCCTTAAGCAAATTTTTCATCCGGGGGAAAAAAGGAAAAAGTCACACTGGGCGAGATCAGGGGAATAAGCTGGTTGTGTAAGACCGGGAATGTGTTGCTTGGACAGGTAATGGGATACCAGGAGGGATCTGTGAGCGGGCGCATTATCGTGATGGAACACCCACGAGTTGGTCTTCCAAAGATCGGGTCGCTTGCGTCTCACTGTTTCTCGGTGACGTTTCAGGATGTTGACGTACTCTTCTTTAGTGACTGTACGACCACGTTGAAGGAATTCTTTGTGTACGACTCCCTTGCAATCGAAGAAAACTGTTAACAAGGCTTTTTCTTTGGAGCGGTGAGTCTTGAACGTTTTTGGTCGTGGTGACGACGGTGATTTCCACACTTTTGACTGTCGGTTGGATTGAGGGTCGTTCGGAAAGCACCAAGTCTCATCGCCAGTGATCAATCTATTCAAGAAATCGGGATCTGAATCCAGTGCATCGATGCTATCCCCGCAAACTTGCATGCGCTTATCCATATTTGCTTGTGTCAGGGTTTTGGGAGCAATTTGTTGGCACACGTGCTGCATGCCCAGTTGCTCTGTTAAAATGGCATGGCAACTTCCAGCTGAGATTCCGGCAACTTCTGCAATCGCTGCAACAGTTTTTCGACGGTCATTTTTGACAATTTCTTTGACAATGGGGATTTGTTCATCCGTTGTTGAGGTTGAAGGTCGTCCTGACCTCTCATCATCCTCAATCCTCTGTCGCTCGTTTTCGAATCGTCGATGCCACTCATAAACTCTAGTTCGACTCATTGCACTCTCATCGTACGCTGGCTTAATCATTTGAAAAGTCTCAGCGAAAGATTTTCCGAGCAGAACACAAAATGTTACACTTGAACGCTGTTCAAAATTCGACATCGTTGTCCTCGCGACGGAGAGCCTCGAATCTCTGTAATCACGAACTACGCACATACGCTGTACGTGTTGGATCTGGATCAAACCGGTTCTTGCTGGTCGGTCACATCATGTTCTTCATTTGCTCAACGGGGAATGACGTAATGCACTGACATTTGGAAAATATTTAAAACATTCCGGAACTTTTTGAACGTAGTGGTTTTCCAAAAAAAAAAAAGGTGATTTATTGTTATTTTGTAATCATTCATGCTGGCTGCAAAATAGTTAGCGCCGGGCCGCGAGTTTGAGACCACAGGTTTATAACATACTTTTATGACTCACATATCATCTTTTATTAGTTTTAGAAGAACAGCATTCATTAATCTACCTACCTAGGTACCGCTCAACGCCAGAAATTAGTAAACCTTATTGTTGTTATGATTTACTGTAATTCCAGTCAGCATGTACCGAACTGTGGCTCGACGTGGTCCTGAGTGATGCCAATAAATGCTACGTATTGTAAGTTAATAAATGTATACTCTCGAATCACGCGTTTTACTTTACACCCACAAAGAACCTGACATACGATATAGAAATAGCATAAATTATCGAGAAAAAAGTATAAGGGTACAATCACGATATTTTCTTTTACTTAGGAGAAATTTGGCAGAAAATAAAATGCAACGAAGGCCATAATATTTGCCCTCGTTGGCGATCATGTACTGTGCGAAGATCAGAGTCACACACGTTCGTGAGTACCTCAGGTGTATTACGGAATCTAAGTACGGAACGCCGGTCATGGTGCAAAAACACAAACTTTTTGCTCCTTATTCACTTGAATAAAATAGAAAAGCATTTGAAAACGGTAGGATGTTTTTAATAAGATCCTTTTTTGTATACAGTTTCAACGTACTATAAAACATGAACAATGTAAGTTATTTTATGTTACCTGTAACAGAATTGTAGGGGAATGCTTCAAGTTTCTTTTAAAGACAGTCAAAGATGCTCTATGTGTGCACCCTTAGTCACACGACACACATCGAGCCGGTAATCCATTTCCGCCCAAACGCGAAGTACGATATCTGAATCAAGTGCAGTGATAGTGGCTGTGATGCGCTGTTTCAGCTCCGCTGGATCAACAGGAAGGGAAGGGGCGAACGCCTTGTCCTTTACGTACCCAAACAGGAAAAATTCACAAGTCAGGACTTCTGGGTGGCCATTGGGTCAGTGACATGTTGTAGTCCGCGGCTCGTCTAATCCATCATTGAGAAAGATGCTCATCGAGATAATCTTGCACGTCGCCTACTAGTGCGGTGGTGCACCATCCAATGAGAGAATAAAGTTGTCACTGTCGTCCTGCAAATGTGGCATTAACCAAAGACTTAAAATATCCAGAAAACAGCCTCCCGTGAAGAACGAAGGAGCCGCACACTTTCTTTTTAGAAGCAGCACAGAACACATTTGCCTTAGGGGAATCTTGCACGTGTTGCACTGCAAATCTGGGATTCTCCGTTCCCCAAAAGCGAACATTGTGCTTGTTAACCTGACCACTAACGTGAAATGTAGCTTCATCGCTGAAAGCTAAGTGATTGGCAAAATTGTCAGTTTGAAAACGGTGCTGTATTTTGGCACAGATATCAAACCGCTTTGTCTTGTCAAGGTCAGTGAGAATTTGCAACATCTGCACTTTGTATGGAATCATTTTCAGTTTCTTTCTCAAAATTCTCCAGACAGTGGGCTGTTAAATCTGCACTACACGACTCGCCCTAAGCGTTGATTTCCCCTGACTTCGTTGAATGGCTGTGCAAACACTATCGACAACTTCCTCCGATACACGCGGTCGTCCAGGACTTTTAGGTTTGCACAAACAGCCCATAGTTTCAAATGTTTTATGCCAATCGTAGATAGAATTTATGGTTGGAGGTTCTTTTCCGAATCGGGATCGAAAATGCCGTTGCACAACAGTTACAGATTCCGATTTGCTCAATTCAAGAACACAAAACGCCTTCTCCACTTCAGACGCTGTCATTTTGTCTGAGTAGTCACGATACACGCGCGCTATCGCCTACGTCACTTTCCCTCAGTAGCGGGATACAAACTTTATGAGTACATCTACCTAACGGTTTGCAGTTGTGGTCCGTGTCGTCAACTGTTACTGTTTTACAGCATCTGGAAACTGTATACTTCTTTATGAATCAGGGTGTATATATTTTTTTATTTCTTCCGACTGATGGATCATCCCGTGAATCGCGATTTTTCTGCACGACATTACATTTCGGAATCTACATCGCGTGTATGGATTCTACGACGAGTTTTTTTGTGAATTTTGAGGCCTCCGGGTTATGCAAAGGAACTGGTTTTCTTTCACGGAATTTGTTTGTTTGTTTTGGAGTTTAACTACCAACGCGAGCAATTCCATGGGCTACAAATAGTCGCCAATCCCTAATTTAGGGCCACTGGATATATATAAACTATCTACCAACAAGTAATTGGACACCCCTGCAGTCGACGATATCTGCGGTCCTGATACACGTCACGGCCGCCGCCGTTAAATATCATGTGGGAAACAACAACGCAACCAGTCGCATGCAAGATGCCACGCAGTTCGGAGTTCTATGATTTAGAGAAAGGTTTAATCGTCGGGTATCACAGAAATGGCCGATCCATGCGTGACATATCCAGCGAGTTTAAGTACTCAAAATCGACAGTGGCCTACGTGATTGGCAAGTAGAAGATGAGAGGTGACTGTCGGAATGTGCCCTGACCCGGCAGACCCACAAAACTGGGAGTTACAGACCGACGGGTGCTGGCCAGAGAAATTCGGAAGAACCGCATAAATCGATGGGCCACATCCGCAAGAAGTTTCAACAGGCACCCAGGAGTGTTCTTTCGATGAATACCATCCGTAAGGAAGCCCATCTGCTTGGTTATCATGGACGTGCTGCCGCCCACAAGCCTTTGATCACCAAGTACAACGGCTAACGTGGTGCAAAGAACGTCGACAGTGGACCGTTGAACAGTGGAAACAGATTCTCTGGAGCGACGAATCAAGGTTCACCCTCTATCGTTCGGATGGCAGGGTCTGGGTTTGGCGTTTACCTGGAGAATGCCTCCTGCCGGAATGTATTGTGCCAACTGTGAAGTTCGGTGGCGGTGAAATTATGCTATGGGGGTGTTTCTCCTCGTATGGTACGGGACTCTTGGTCTCAATTCCTGGTAGACTCAACGCCCAGACCTACTGCACCATTTTGGATGGCCATGCGCTTCCTACGTTGTGGCAGTTTTACGGGGGAACCCATGTTACTTTCAGGATGACAATGCCATCTGTCATGTTGCGAGGTCCACCATGGCTTGGTATGGTGACATTGGGGTGAATCGAATGGACTGGCCTGCGCAGAACCCGGATGTTAACCCTATCAAGCACCTCTGGGACGAGTTGGAGCGCCGACTTAAGGGGTGCCCCACCGTCCGAAATTGGTGAAGGAACTGACCTGTCTTCTCTAAGCCGAGTAGGAGAAAATACTGCTAGCCGTCGTACAACGCCTGGTTGAGAGTATGCCCCGGAGTGGTCGCAGCTGTAATCGCCGCTCGTGGAGGCTCCACCAGCTTTTGAAGGTGAATAAACTTCGTTTTCCTTTGCTATCACAGGTGTCCAATTACTTGTTGGTAGACAGTGTATATAATGTATTAACCATGCCTATGTAGTACTATCGCACTTGGTAATGAAATTTTTGGGCTACCGTCTCGTAAATGCATTCTTAATCTTAGAAAACCTTGTTCTCTCAAGGCCCTGCAAGTCCCAACCTTATATTGATTAAAGCTAATTCACAGACGTTAATCATATTGAAAAGGTAACAACAGTTTCTTAAATCAGGAAACGCAAATGGAGTGTCAAAATCTCTGCCTTCCTTTTGCGCACAGGAAATTCTCTTGAGCTGTATCTCACCCACCCCAACCATGTAAGAACAAAATATTCAACCAAAGCTACTGAAACACCGGGAAATGCTTCATAATCGATGCACTGCGCAATTTCCTTTCTTTGTTTTTACCTCCGAGCGCTTTTCCAATTTTTATTTCTCCTTTTCGTTTTTGTTTCCGATTTCTTTCATACCCATTTTCCCTCCTGAAGCATCACATTGCCTTTCAACACGTTTCTTCGTATTTGATACCCAATTCTGTTGAGGCATCAAAGATTTCCTTCCTTAATTTCGTTTTCCGGGTACTTATTAAACCATCCAACTCCTCTTTCCTCCTCTGGTTGTTATGTGTCATTCTTCGAGGAATAGTGTAACTACTTCTTAGTTGGAGGGTTTGAGCAGCTCTGAAGTTTTAATTATTTTCTCTTGACACGAGATTCAATTCCGTATGAAGCCGGGTCTCAATAATAAATCAAAAGCGGCCGCTTTCCTGCGCTCTGGTAGGCAGCCACTCCGGCAGATGTTGGGAGATAAAATGTTCCCTGGCTGCTTGTCGCATCATTTGTTCCGTTTCATTTGAAAACTGTCTCTTTCGCCGGAACCCTTCATTCACTTTTACTGTGATATAAGCAATAAGACGGGGAAAGAGAGGTGTAACTGAGTATTTACTTTGAATCAGAAGGCTTAACCGCGAAACGCTATATGCGCATGTGTGGCAAAACAGAGTTGGGAAAGTGCAACACGATGCTCCTGTTTGCAAGGTAAATAAGAAATAATTAAATCGGGTGAATGCCTATCACCATTTAACCAAATCAGATGGATTTTCACATCAAGATTAAATAACCGCAATTTTCCTTCGACGTCGCTGAGTATTGCATTGAGAAGATGAAGGAAATGTGTGTAAGAGAAAATATTATGTATTCCCTGAGTACATCAAAATGCTATTGCTAACAAATGACATACTCTAGTGTTATTAACTTTACAAAATGTACAAAGAAATATTTGAATAGTTTCTCTTCAAAAAGGTGGCAAATCTACCCTTTCTGTTTCGTCATTTTAAAATTTACATCTCTCTCATCTACGTCCAAGTCTGAGAAAAATTATGACTTCTGCGATACCACACTTTATGTCCGCCATGAAATCTCCTTCTCCCTTAAAGTATAGAAAAATCTACACTACGTTATTTTTTAAATTCAGGTCTCTCCTGTCCGAAGATATAACTCTTTCCCTATACAAAGGTACTACTCAACGTTGTCTACATTGCAAGCCATGCTTTTGCGCCATCGTGGAACTCAACTTTCGAATCCTCATTCAATTGTGGACTGTTGTACCCACTTCTTCACAGCCGCTTTCAATTGTCTATGTCATCATACCGCTGTCCCCGGAGACTGTCCTTCATTTGACCGAACAGGTAGAAGTCGGAGGACGCCAGATCTAGGGTGTACAGTGGATGGGGTGGGGACCACCGGCCAGCCTAGTTTGCTGATCGCCTGATTTATTGCCAAAGATGTGTGTGGCCTCACATTGTCATGGTGAATATGGATACTTTTCAGATTCTTGTTCGCTCATTTCCTCCATATGGCTTCTCTAAGCTTTTTGAGTGAATCCATGTACCGATCGCCGGTCACAGTACGGTCACGTACCAGAAAATCAAGGAGAATGATACCCTTGTCACCTCCAAAAACAGTCACGATGACTTTCTGTGCTGATCGCTGGCTCTTGAACTTCTTAATCCTTGGTGAAGAAGTGTGACGTCATCCCATGGATTGATTCTTCGTTTCCGGTTCATAAAGATACTCCCACGCTTCATCCCCTGTCACCAGATAAAAAAAAACGTGTTTTCATTGGTTTCAAATATTTCCAGAAGATCAGAGCAGACTTCCACCGTTCTCTCCTTCAAATCTGCAATGAAGGAGAAGGGTTATTATAGAGGAAGAGTTACTCTACCAACATGTGCAATTTGAACGACCTCTGTCAGTTAATTAAAAAAGTTATATCCACTTTTGCATTACTTTCGGTACAACCCTCGCATATTGATTTCCCTTTGAGACATTTTGAAACATCAGTTTTTTGCATTGAAAGCGTAAATTTCTCCAGCATTTTATTCGTTTAGAACGGCAGCTAGGTATAATCTTTTCATACATAAGCTACACGTAACAGCAGCTGACTCTTGTTGTTGTTTTTTGCTAAAAATCGCAACATATAGATGACGAAATAAATGCTATAATTACGGATGACGTAGATCACTGAGTACGACGAAAGACATGAAAGTACAAGGTGTCAAAAAACATTACCTTGCTGCATTGATAAAAAAAAAGTTCAATACTTACAGACGTGAAACTTAATCGCCTTTGAAGTGGCCCCCTTTCGAAGCCACACACTTGGACTAGCGCTGTTTCCACTGCTCGAAGCATTTTTTTTAAAGTCATCTTCTGAAATGGCGAACAACTGTTTCGTCACATTCTGTTGTATCTTGAAACCTTTTTCCTTTCACACATTGTACTGTTTCGCAATATCTGGAATTATCTTTTCTTTCACGTGGTATTTGATTTTTAGGAGGAGAAGGAGCGAGCTCTGGCAAGTAGGGTGGCTGTCGGAAATGTGCAATGCGGTGCTTAGCAAGCGATTGGTGCACAAGTTGCGATGCAGAGGCAGGCGCGTTGTATGGTTGCGGTGCCACTTCCTACTCTCATGCAATGCCGGCCCTTTGCGACGAACTGCGTCCCTCACGCCGCAAAGCTTGACGGTAACACTCTTTGTTGATTGTCTGGCCTGATGGAGCGTATTCATGATGCACAATTCCCTCATGATTGAAAAGGAAACAGTCAGGATCGTCTTGACATTGCTTCGGCTCTATCGTGCTTTTTTGGGTCTTGGAGACTTTGGGGTTTTCCACTGTGTAGACTAGGCTTTAGTTTCGAGGTCATACTCATTAACCCACGATTCAGCACCAGTTAGATGTTTTTTGAAAATTTTTCGTCTCTTTCGACGCACTCAAGCAGATCACTAGCAGCTGAAACACTGCCCTGTTTTCGTTCAGCTGAGAGCAATTTTAGTATAAATTTGGCGTAACGCTTCTCATACCCAGATTATCCGTAAGAATCGACTGAAATGAACCAAAACTAATGTTGAAGTCTTCAGAAATCTCACGGATAGTGTTTCGGGCGTTTTCTCGCGCAGCTGTACGCACAACTTTGACATTGTTTTCACGTTTGCTATAGTTACAGGCCTCTCAGACCGTTCATCCCTCTCAACACTTCCACGGCCATCTTTGTTACCTTTATGCCACTCATAAACTTGTGCATGACTCATAAAATCCTCCTATAGACTTTGTGTAACTTTAAGTATGTGCGTTTGCAAGTTTCACCAAGTTTCTGACGAAATCTGATGCAAATTCGTTTATCAATTTTTACCGATTTCACAAATGCGACGAACAACACCGCACGCAACAGCAGAAGTGACGTGACTCATGACACATGCGTAGTACGTTCTAAGGTCAACCTCTGTCAAACCGCTTCCTCCTGTGTCACGCAATTCCGCATAAGAAATAAACTGGCCTATTTTCGGATTTGTGCAGCTTTATTTCTTTAAAGCTTGAAATCAAATTCCGTTTTTACTTTGTGGCCTTTAATTACCTTCAACACTATCACCACGGTCGCCATTAGGATTTAAATAGTTGCTATACCCTTAATTTTTGCACACGATGCAATTGCCTCATTTTTTAATCATGAAAGAATTGGATCATGCGTTTTATGAGATTATTTTTTTAAATTCATTGTTTGGAAAGGAAACTCAGTTATTGCTACTTGTACCTAGAACTGCAGCAGGGGTCAGATTGACTGCTATACTGATTTCATGTAAAACGCAATAATTACTAGGGATTTGACTTAATTCAGGATCTTTGGATGTCATGCTATACTTGACTTTTGTCTGTGAGTAATGTTTATTAAGGCGCAGTTAGCTACCAAAATACGTAGCATTTTTTTCCCCTTTCTTGAGAAAATATAAGAGACTTTGCAGATTTACGAAAACTGATAACCAAGCCACCGGCGTTGCAGCGGCGTTGAGTAAAACAAATACTTGGAAGATCCAAGTGTTTTTTTTTACATATTTGGGGAACGCGGCTACCATGTTTATACTAAAGTGTGGAAGAGGAAAGGCTTTTGGATTTATAACGGAAATATGGATTGTCTGGTCTAAACTTTGTAATGTTCGTGGAATATAGCTGTCTAAACAGTACACAAATCAGTTCTTAAAACTTCTTCTTGAACTTTATTCGAGTTCTTTATCACTCGAATAAAGTTCAAGAAGTAGATTCTTACAGCTGTTCCTTTATTGCTGTTAACAGATACTTGAACAGTAGCACTCCAAAAGAACAGAACACTTAATCGTCGAACGTTCAACTTATCCGAGTTGTAGTAAACGTCAGAACTAAACAAACTGGTAGAACTCTTAACGATAACTATTAAGGGTATGCAAAAGTTTCCGCCGTTTTAAAGAGAAAGAAGACAGGAACAATCAAGAAACCAGTACACATTTATTCAACGAAATATTGACCGTTAGCATCAATGATCTTTTACCAGTTTACAGACAATAAATGAATGCCCCTGTGATAGAAGGACTCGGGTTTTGAGCTGAAGAACACAGTAACGAAATTTCACACCTCTGAAACTCTGATGAACCGCTTTTGGGCTAGGGCATGTTGCATAGAGGGAAACAGAAGAAAGTCTGAGGGTGCAATGTCCGGGAGGTAAGCCGAGTGTGGTAATACCTTCCAGTGTAACTGTTTAGGGGTTGATTTCGTGGTGGCACCGACATGTGGTCTGGCATTATAGTGTAACAGGATGACAGTGCGGCGTCCTTTACCGGTCCATGGGCGTTTTTGCTCGATTGCGGCATTCAGTTTTATCAACTGACCACCATATCGTTGTGCAGTGATTGTTTCGCCCGATTTCAACAGTTCGAAGCACAGCACTCCATGTATATCCCACCACACACACAACACCACATTTTTTCCCGTGGATATCCTGTTTTGCAGTTGATGTTGATGGCTGGCCTGGGTCGATCCAGGATCACTTGGGTACGGGGTTGTCGCAAAAGACTCGTGTTTCATCCCCGGTGACAACCTCCCTCAAAAGTTCTTCCCTTAAAACATATTCAGCAACGGCATACAGATACCCAATCCTTGACCAATATTACGCTTTGTTAAAATATACGGAACCCACTTACCAATCTCCTGGATCTTTTCCAAGGCCTGTAGATGCCGTTCCACTGTCGATTGAGCCACTTTCAAGCGTTTCGCCAGTTGCGTGGTCGATTGTGTGGCATCATCTGGAAACAGCGATTCCAGCTCCATGTCTGCGAGTTGCTGTGGTATACCTGCAGGTGGCTTGTTTTCCAAGCTTAGATCACTTTTCTTAAACCTGGCAAATCATTCTCGACACGTCCGCTCACCCATAACCCTTTTGCCATAAGCCTGATATATTGAACCGTGTGATTCACTCGCACTTTTCCCTAAATTAAACATGAATAACAAACAGTGCCGCAAATGAACTTTATCGACCACCATGTCTGGCATCATGTACGAACTGACAGTACGGGTCGCCGGCCGGTTAGAACCCTACAGTGCCCGCTAGCGAAGGCAGCGAAAAAATTTTCATACCCCTTATATATAAATACGAGTACAATACTCTGCATTTCCATAGACGCAATTTTAACTAAACAATGTGTCTGTTACAAATAGCATTAACTTACACCAACAACACACAACAACTGCTTCTTCCCACAACATTATATATACACTATATTGACAAAATTTACCGGACACCCTTCAAAAGCAAATGAAGGGATCCGCTGCGTTGTTAAGATCCGCGGTGCAGCTACAGACGGCATAAAACAAGCCTGCAGCTGACCACGATCATATCGCACTGTGAGGTTGAGTGAAAATGTCGTGGCGGGAAAGAACTTATTTTGAGAGAGGAATGATAAAGGACGTCGAAGCCTCAGGAAAGTCATAACAGCTAATCTACTGAGTACTGCACAAGACCTCAGTGTACACGTGAGTAAAAATGCTGGAACTTCGGTATGTACACGTACCATTCGGAGAGAACTTCATTCCGTGGGTTACCGTGGTCGTGAGGCTGCTTTTCATCTCCACTGGCAATTCTACTCGTCTCTCAGCATGGTGTAAAGAACATTTATCGTGGAACGTATATCAATGAAAACGAGTCATATGGATTGATGAATACAGATACACGATCCATCAGTCTGATGGCCGTGTGTGAGTATAGCGGCAGAAGGGGGAACACTATTTACCACAGTGTACTGTTGCTACGGTCAAGTTTGGAGCTGTCAGTGTACTCGTATGGGGATGTTTTTCGTGGTATGGTCCCGGCCCATTGGTTATGGACAAACCTGTTAACCAGCTCGTCTACCTCGATATTCTGGACAATTATGCCTTACCAACTCTGTGGCAATGCTATGGAACCGAGCCTTGTTGGTACCAGTAGGATAATGCGCCGAGCCGTAAAATAAAGGACTTTTACGGCGTAGTTTGAAGATCATGCCGTACCGTTTGTTGCCTGGGCAGCACAGAGGCCTGATCGTATTCCATAGAGCACCTATGGGGTGAATTAGGGCTGCGCATAAGAAGTTTGGAACCAAGGCCTTCTACAAACAAGAGTTAGGGGCAGCATTATGTACTGAATGGAAGCGCATACCTATCGTTGTGTTCCAAAACTTTGTCTAAAGCCTGTCTCGAAGGGCCAGTGCATGCATTAAGGTAAAAGGTGGACTGACACCATACTAACATATGTCAATAAATGCTATGTTGTGTTTATCTTCTAGGTGTACGGTGACTTATGTCAATATATTGTATATCATTCAGTTCTTATCTCAGACATACACGTCATTCGTCCTGACCTCAGAAGATATCACGTTAAATTTGTAAAATGCTAAGGAGAAATAACTCATATTTACATAGAGAAATAAACTAAAAAGGATAGTTAAATTTGAGTATACGTCACAACCTCTTCTACGGGAGAAATATTTACGAGAGAAGGCACGTCTCTGTGCATTGCATTCCGTTTACTACTGAGTTCTTCTGTTCAGTAGAACAGCTTTGTTTCTCCAGATGACTCCATGTATCACTTGTAATAAGTGGCGGAGAATGTAGGGTGAAAGACTGAAACTGCACGGACCCTGTAGCATTTGGGCTATTTCCAGACATGGGTTTCCAATTTAATGCCAGTGCTGATCTCCATCGCAGCATGAATCGAAACCGGATAGAAGGGTGTAATTTGTGTTTACTACGATGTGTTTACTACGATTTTTGGATTAGAACTCAAATCGTTCGTTGATATTCCTGGCTGTGTTTCAAACTGAGACAGGGATGGTAAATAATCGTGAACGCTATGTAAAAGAGAATACAACTGGAGATTTATAATTGATAGGGACAAATTGGCAGTCACTGATACCTACATCTGCATTCGACAACGCATATGCAAGGTCTACGTCAAATGATAAAATAGGTAATGTAACAACTTGGCTTGAATGCATTTGGAAGAAATAGTACAATTTTCAAGAGCACACTACCATTATGTCTTAAATCAAATTTGTCTAATCTATGGATCCTTCCAGTTCTTACTTAGTGATCATAGACATAGACAGTAGCTAAGAAAAGGCTGCGAATGACTCAGGAATTCATAGAGAGATGCATGCTTGTATTAGCCACGAAAGATCGGAACAGGAAGTGATGGATAAGGAAAATGACAAGAGTATATAGTATAATAATCAACGTAAAGACACTCAAATGGCAATGAGATGGGCATATTGCTAGAACTCACCGCCGTTTAACAATGATCTTGATTCACCATTCTCAATCCAATGCAGCATGAAGGTCTTACCAGGTCTCTTCCACAATTCTTTGTCTTAAACTATTCTCTTCTATGTCATTCCGGCATGTTTTCCAATTTCAGTCATACATACCCCCCGAGGTTTGCTTTCGGGTATAATCTTGTTTCTTGGTATCCAGTCCAGTAACAGAGTTGTCCAAACACCGGGTGTTCCTCTGAGATGTACAGTATAATAAAATTTCGTAACATACAAAGTACTATTTCGAATGACAGAAGATAGAAAATGCAAAGAGCCGCTGCGAAGTTTATAAACCAAGCAAACTGGGTCAGGCAGCTCATGCACAGAAGGTATCCCCTTCTGCGTCATTCGCCATGTGGTCTCCACAGCAGAAGGTATTATGTCTGCTATCTCTTGAGGAACTGGAATCCGTAATGCTTGTACACAGCCATTTTCGCCAGGAGTACAATCTTGGGGCGATAGCATACGTCCAGACTTACGTGTCATTTATTAAAAGGGACAAACAACTCATGGAAACGGGAAGTTTGTTACCGATGACTATCACACATGCTAAGTGTACGATGTTTTAGGAAAATGATGAACGGATTTGAAAGTCATTTCAAAGAAGCCAGAGGAAATCCATCCGAGAGGCTACAGCTCTACATCCCGTCTATAACAGTGCATCGGGTTCTCCCTAAAAGTTTGCGTTTACTTACGTACAAATATGAACTGCATCAGCAAATTAAGCCGCCTGACAGGATAGCAGGTAGGTAGAAAAAATTTCGGAGACAATGATGTTCAGAATTGATGCCGATTCCTAGACCGCGTATGCTTTTCAGACGAGTCAACATTCCACATATTTGGAAAAGTAAACAGATCTAACTGCCGCATCTGGGGTTCCGAAAATGCGTACGTTGTTCATGAGCACAAACGGGATTCTCCAAAATGCAATGTTTGGTGTTTGATCATGAAAGACAAAATCATCGGTCCTTTTATTTTTGCGGTGGCCACGGTAACTGAACTAACATACCTGGACATGTTACAGGAACAAGCTGTGCCTTAGCTTCTAGAAGGGACAATTTTACCACAAGATGGGGCTTTCCCGCAATTTGCCAATGATGACCGCACATTCCCGGATAACCACTTCACTACAGGATATATTGGGAGATGATCAACATTCATTGCAAGGCTCTCCAGATCACTAGACCTAACTCCACTTCATTTTTTCCTGTGGGTGTTTGTTAAAGATTGGGTGTACACTACATCGGTGTGTAATCTGTAAGACTTACGAGACAGAATTTGTATAAACAACGTGACACCACAAATGCTTCTCAACATTGGGGCTCCGGTAGAATATCGGTTGGGCATTTGCCATGACACTAATGTAGCTCATGTTGAAATTTATTAGACAAAACATTCTCAGTTTGTGCATCTGGAACAATAAGCGTTGCTCATAATTTGTGGAAAGTTCAGAATTTGTGAAATTTCCTTCTATTATACTTTTAAGCAAGAAGAACACCCTGTATATAGCTATAGATATCACAGATAAAGAGCAGATGAAAATACGGTGTACGTGAATATCTATTCAGACAGATGGGTCAAGTGAAATTTTTTTTAGTTAAGGTTGGTAAGAATAAATGCTTATCACTAATAGTTTATATTTAAAATGTGGTATAATTAAAAATTTTAGTGCTCGAAGCTCTTAGTTATACAGTTCTTCAGGGATTGATGTATTTTTATGTATTTTGTCACCCAAACCATAAACGTAACATTTTTTAAAGCGCTTTGTTTGTTCTTATTTTGTTTGAAATAAGTGGCCAGTTAACAGAATATCAAAAGGAAGTGCCATAGAATCACCTAGGATATTATATGCACAACGTTTGACAAAGAAGAGTGTATTTACTTTACAGTCGCACTATGATTTTTTTTATTTTTTTTTTATTTTTTTATTATAGGTTTAACGACCAGCCCGAGCAACTCAGTGGGCTATAAGCAGTCGCCCGTCCCTAATTTAGGGTCACTGGCTCCAGGGAAGGGAGAGAGTCAGTGCCGTAAGACAAATACAACATCCGTGCCTCACCGGGATTCGAACCCGGACCCCTTTTGGACGAATGATGAGAAGCCATCGCTTAGACCACTGCGCCACCGAATGATTTTTTATTATTATTTTTATTTTCGTGACTCAATGCAAAATTATAACATGAAAAGTTATAGGTACCGTTTGCACCTTAAACTCTTCTTGTTACATCACATCCAGCGAAGTTGGGATTGATGAAACATGAAGTGTCTTCACAACCCGCGTAGGTGGGACGGTGGGCAGTCCACATTTTTGCGCGGTGAGGTGGTTCTGCCGAAGGGGTCTGCAGCGCATCGGAGAAAAACCACCAGAAATACGGCTTAAAAGAAGAGTCATTTCCAGGAGGACTTCTTTTTGTTTTATTTACTGGAGGTTTAAATTAAATTATTTATTGGACTAAGTTGACAGATATATTGACATATCATCATCATCATCATCATCATCATCATCGTCAACCATTATCAATCCGCTGCTGAACGAAGGTCTCCCCAAGTTTCTTCCACAACGGTCTGTCTTGTGCCAGTCTCCTCCATATCACTCCTGCATACCTTCGAATTTCATCCACCCATCTCCCACGTGGTCTTCTTCTGGGTCTTTTCTCGTCCCTTGGAATCCAATCTAAAATTTCGGCTGTCCATCGATGGTTTGTCCTTTTGGCAGTATGTCCAGCCCATTGCCATTTCAGGGATTTAACTCTGATCATGATGTCTTCCACTCTTGTCATTTTTCGGATCCACGAGTTCCTCTTCTTATCTCTCTTGGTTACACCAAGCATGCACCTCTCCATGCTACTTTGAGTTGTCTGCAGCCTTTGTATGTCTCTTTTAGTTAAGGTCCACGTCTCTGCACCATACGTAAGCACTGGAAGGATGCATTGATCAAACACTTTTATTTTAAGACATAATGGCATATTGCCCTTGAAAATTATGCTGTTTCTTCCAAAAGCTCTCCAGGCAAGTTTTGTACGCCGATTAATTTCTTCATCAATGTGACCCTCACTTGATATCTGCTGTCCAAGATAAACGTACGTGTCTGTTATCTACAGCTTTTCTCCATCTATCGATAAATCTTCATTTCTTGTAAAAGCATTTAACATCACTTTTGTCTTCTGAAAGTTCATTTTTAATCCCACTTCTTTACTCTTGTCAGCAAGTTCATGGATCATACTCTGCAGCTCTGATGGGGTAGGTGCAGAAATGACTACGTCATCAGCAAAACGAAGGTGGGTTAGATAATCTCCATTAATCTTTATCCCTTTGTTTTCACAGTTCAGTGATTGAAAGACATTTTCCAATCTGGCATTAAAGAGCTTCGGAGATATGGTGTCACCTTGTCTCACTCCCTTTCCAATTTTTATGTGTGTTGTATTTTCAAACAGCCGAATCTTTGCACTTGCATTTTCATAGATGTTATTAATAATATTAATGTATGCATCTTCAATACCGCAGGATTTCAGAGCCATTGTAACTGCTGATGGTTTCACTGAATCAAAGGCTTTTTCATAATCGATAAAAGCCATGCACAATGGAAGTTCATATTCCCTTCGCTCTTTCAATTAGTTCTCTCAGTACGTGGATATGATCTACAGTGCTGAAGCCACTCCTGACATATGCACGCACATATAATCAGTATAGGCATTTTGTGTTTCGACATCAACAATGTATTATACATATGTAGTGAAATTGAATACAGCGAATAAATCCCCGCAAGACAAACGCAAACAACTATCAAATAGAAGTCATCGCTCTTTCCACGTTTATGAGTGAGTCACGGAAAAATTCTCGTGGAAAGAGCGATGAGTTCTATTTGATGTTCCAACTCCATATCAACTGTGTATTTACAAACAGCCATGCCTTACCCGGGATTCGAACCCAGAACCGTCCGTTGTGGGAAAAATCAGAAGCCATCGCTTAGATCACTGCGCAACAAGGGCGGCCGTAAGAATAACACAACATCGATGCCTTGCCCGGAATTCGAACCCAGACCGCTCCGTTGTAAGAATGATCAGAAGCCATCGCTTAGATGACGATGGCTCCACCGTGGCGGCAAAACTAATTTCTTGCTTGTGTGTATGTTTGTTTGTTTCGGAGTTAAACGACCACTATTTTTTTTGTTGGGGGTTTAACCACCGCACTGAGCAACTCAATGGGCTATAAGCAGTCGGTCGTCACTAATTTAGGGTCACAGGTTCCAGGGAAGGGAGAGAGCCAGCACCGTAAGACAAACACAACGTCCATGTCTCACAGGGATTCGAACCCGAACCCATCTCGGACTAAGAATCCGAAGCCATCGCTTAGACCACTGCGCTACCGGTGAGGACCAGGAGGACTTCAAGGAGAACGGGGTGAAATCTCGTAGCAGCTCGACATATCTTCAAGCGCTGGGAGTGAATAGCCCGAACCAGTGAAGCTATCGTCCTAATTTACAAAACCAATATTGACAATTACAGAATTTTGATGATGTTTAATGGACTTGGGCACATTATAATCACCGCAATGTTTTGCCTTCCAGTTATAGAATATCCAATAGCTAGTGAGAGATGGAGGGTAGAACCTGCAGGGTATCTGTGAAGCAGGTTCCCTACGAAAAAGAATCATTATCACAAGAATCATTGCTCGTATTACATTTTATAACAGCACTTCTGCTTTTATAATAGAAAATGTTCCTAACAAACAACTTTGTCTTGGGAAAAAACTACTCATTGCTCTTAGTGCACAATCCAGTATCGAATACAAGGAGAAAACATGGATACTTTGTTTGTCCTTCTGTCGCAGATTCGCTCCTTTTCCTGAAGGAGTTGATATACACAATGGTTGGGCGACTCCTTATAGACTTGATACTTACGAATATACACTGTATTGACAAAGATCGCCGGACACCTAGAAGTGAAACACAACATAGTGTTTATTGACATACATTAGTACTGTGTCGGTCCACCTTTGGCCTTAATGCATGCACTGACCCTTCGAGACATGATTTCGACAAAGTTTTGAAACACAGCGATTGGAATGCGCTTCCATTCAGTACATAGTGCTGCCGCTAATTGTTGCTTAGTAGTAGGCCTTGGTAACAAACTTCTTGTGCTGCGTTTTAATTCAACCTATAGGTGCTCTATGTGATTAAGATCAGGGCTCTGTGCTGGCCAGTCTACACACGATACGTAATTATCGTCAAACCACGACGTAACAGTCCTTGCATTATGGCTCGATGCATTATCCTGCTGGTACCAAGAGGTTCGGTTCCATAGAATTGCCACAGAGTTGGTAGGGCATTATTGTCCAGAATTTTGAGGTCGACGTGCTGGTTAACATGTTTGTCTATAATAAACAATGGGCCGCGGCGATACCACCAAAAACACCCCCACACTAATGCACTGCCAGCCCCAAACATGAACGTAGGAGCAGTACACTGTTGTAAATAGCGTCCCCTCCCCGGCTGCCGCCATAACTACACACGGCCGTCAGGCTGATGGATCGTGTATTTGGATTCATCAGTCCATAGGACCCGTTTCCATTGATCTACGGAAGTTCCACGATTAATGTTTTTTACACCATGCTAAACGACGAGTAGCATTCCGAGTGGAGATGAAAGCCGTATGAGCAGCCGCACGACCACTGTAATCCATGGAATGAAGTTCTCTGCGAATGGTACGTGTACATACCGAGGTTCCAAAATATTTACTCACCTGTACACTGAGGTCTTGTGCAGTAAGTACTTCATCGATTAGCTGTAACGACTCTCCTGAGACTTCGACGTCCTCTATCACTGATTTTCTTCGATCTGCCGGTACGTTTTGCTGCTTCAAGCACGCCATGTGTCTTCCACTTATTCAGTACATACAAAACAGTTGACTTGGGTTTGTTTAACCGCATCTCGGTTTTTCTTATGAACAGCCCACTAATATAACACCCAACATACTTTCCTTCTCAAAGTCAGTTCTCTCCCGCCTCGACATTTTCACTCAACCTCACAATGCGCTATGATCGCGGTCAGCTGCACACTTGTTTTTATACCATTTGCAGCTGTACCGCGCATCTTAGGAACCCCACGGATCCGTTCATTTGCTTTTGAAGGGGTGTCCGCTGACCTTCGGCAATGTAGTGAAGTTGACCCTAATGGGAAGAAAGATAACAAACAATGAATTCAGTCTAATAGAATAAAACTTGATACAACAAAATGCATTCAGTAGGGGGAGACCTTCCAAATTCCAAACTCAAACCACTGTGATAAAAAGTCCAAGGATTGCGAATATAAAAAACATTTTTGTTTACGGAAAACATACGTCGATTTTACTTAAAATACACATATTTGTTACTTGTGATGTTGAGCATTAGAAGGTCTCCCACGTGGCCGAGTGATCTGGTTCGCTGGCTTTAAAGTGTTTGTCACAGATTTTGTCAGAGGGATGTGGATGATGTGTCTGTCCGTTGTCACGTGCTCTATCGTTTCCCAGATTCTTAACACACAACAAATGGCCCTGAATTTGGGGCTGGTGAATGCTTCTAAACAGAGCTTTTTTTTTTTTTTTGTCTATTTTGGCGAAACGCGCCGGAAAGGTGTTCCGACATCTTTTTCAATAGAAAATTTTTGTTTTAAAGTTTTACAATAATTGTTTAACTAAAATAGCGCAACAACCATAACACGTAATTAATATGGAAAATCAAAATAAGATTATAAGCGTACCATGAAATTATATAATTTAAGTAACGTAATAAACGTAAAATGTAACGGGCAAAGATTAGAGGAGTTGTGCGTTACGAGAGAAAGTGAGTGAATGAGTGAGAGAGAGAGAGCGAGAGAGATGATCCACCAATCTGCCCAAATGCGTTTTATGAGTCTCAAAACGCCTATAAAGAAAAGGCTCCTATCTAGTGAAGACGTTGATGTGCAAAGCTCTTCCAAAGTGTTGGATGCAGATGATTGGCCAAAAAAACAGGTGGGCTCAGTTCTGATTGAGCCTTCAGTTTGGAACGTAGTACTACGATCGGTTTATCGGGTTTTTGTTTGGCGGCGGCGACTTTCAGGCGTTCTCGGTATTCTCTAGTTCGTTGGGCTGCAGTCTGCCTGCGTTTCTTACATTCCACATCACTTGACTCTCGTTTTGATTTTCTCCACTATTGTTTGTGTTCATTCTGCGAATTCCGCGGCATTGCCAAAAAAATTAACCCATTCATACGAAAACGATTTTTTTTTTTTTAATTTAAACCACTGCTATATGTTCTTTATATATTTGAATAGATCTCGTCGAGAGCTTTAAAACGATACCACGAACAGTCGTTTTGCACTCACGGTTGTCCAGACACACCGCGATATTTTCAAAAGTGTTCGCCGGTTCATAAGAAAACAATTTTTAAAATGTTCAGTTCAAACCACTGCCAAATGTTCTTTGTATATTTGAATAGATCTCGTTGATAGATTTAAAACTATACCACGCACAGTCGTGCTGCGTACACGGTTGCCGAGATAGACTGAGTCAAACGTGGAGGCGCACCCAGAAATATTACGTTATCTCCCACTGCGCACAGGGAGCCAGGTGAGCGTCGCCCGTATGATGTATTCGTTGGGCTGCAGTACTCGAATTGGACTTCATGCTGTTTAGGAATATGCTAACACGATTAGTGTGCGGCGCGTATTTTTCACCCTCTAATGATTTCATTTGCGACCTACTTTAGTCATAGGTCGTAACTATCCGCGGAGTTAGACGTAGTCCTACGTCTAAGCGTCAAGGAAAATATACTATACGCTATGAAACGGTTCTGGTCTGTCTAGGGCCTGGCCGAAGTTTCCAAATTAAGGCCCTATTACTATTCAAAAGTTATGCGCTACATTTCCACTAACCGTGGAGTAGTTGAAGTACTCAAGTTGTAATTGTGATTTTTACTAGACGAATTACATATTTGCAAGACGATTTTGCTTAATTCATATGAAGTGCACGAATAAAATTTATATTTTTTTATTATTTGGTGCATGTCTACACTTACTTTCCAGAATAACTCAGCGCTTAATTTATGTTTATTAGAGAATGATTGCATAAAAACGTGATTGGAAATTTATTTTTTAAAATATCCAAAGAATACGTGCTTTAGAGACGCAAGAAGCATAATCTAGAATCAACGAAGCACAATGTATGTCGTAACAAATTCATCATGAGATTTTCAGGTACATAATTAGGCTAATTGGATAAAAGGAAATCTCACCGCCCCTATCCTTTCTAAATCAGAAGTACAACGCAGTATATTCGATTGTTATTGTCGTTATTTTTAAGCAGCTGTATGTCTTTTAAGAATTAGCACCAGGGGAAATTCCGCACTTTTAGTTTC
Source organism: Macrothele yani (assembly GCA_039090855.1). Taxonomy (NCBI): domain Eukaryota; kingdom Metazoa; phylum Arthropoda; class Arachnida; order Araneae; family Macrothelidae; genus Macrothele; species Macrothele yani. The sequence goes on from CM077030.1 coordinate 85,499,427, forward strand.
TGCCGCTTTTTTTTTTTTTTTTCACTTTTTCTCATACAAAATGGAACCTTGTCGCATTCCTTCATTCTTGGCATGCACCCACCTGAAGTGCAGTGCCGACGACTTCAAAGAAGTGAACAACGGTGGAATAACAATGGGGGTAGGGGGGTGAAGGGCGACAAAAAGGAAAGCTCGGAAACAATTTTCCGGCGCCATAATTTGCGCCTTCCTGGAGTCCTTACATCATCTCGCTTATGCAACACTTTCTCCTCAATTTAGCCTCTACCGCTAACCTCTCTGATCTCCGGAGCACACAGGCTTCGCATCCTTAAAACTTGCAACAAACGGATGCAGGGGCATCGGAGGGTGAGAGAACCATTAGCGGTCCGGCCCGGGAGGAAAGAGAATCCCAAGCAACCTTTTATCGCCGCGTATGTCATTAGGCCATTTTCCGCACCGTATCGATTCGCGTCCCCTACGGTTATCGTCTCTCCAGCAGCTCCTCTGTCTCTCTCTCTCTCTCTCTCTCTCTCTCTCACTCTCTCTCTCTCTCTCTCTCTCTGGTCCTCAGCGCTTCGCTTCAGAAACCTTGTAACCTAACAGCCTGACTCATTTAATGCTCCTTCTGACAGCCATTACATGCCGGCAGCATCCAACAATGAACTGAAATGTTTGGACCCACTTAAACGACCAAATACATAACACTGCTCACAGTCAACGGGATCTCAGCCTAACACACTTCCTATGTCTACTTTTTTCCAGTAATAAACGCTTTTTTTTGTAACAATTGCAAACGAAACTCGGCTGCAAAAACTGCAAGAACTCAAAATGTGGCATTTTATTTTTAATAAGAAAAATCCAGTAACTTCGTAGCGATCGAAGTTCGGTTCACCTTCGATTTTATAAGGCGTATATGTGTTTTCCTTTTTTTTTTTTTTTTTTAAATTTCAAGAGTGTTTTGCCGATTTTATTTTCACCGTGAAGTGATCATTACTGAAAAATAAGTTCAGCTGTCAAAATATTTTAACTTCTTTTGCTTATTTACTACCAATGTACCGAAATTAGGGCGCAGCGTATTATAAACTACAGCGGTTGGACAGAATAGTGTGAACACACGGGAAAAGAAGGTCTTACGTACCTAATAGGATGTGGGGCCATTTTTGGCACTCAAAACGGCCTGAATCTTCCTTGGAATGGATGCATATAAATCCTGATATTGTTAGTGGGATGTCACACCATTCTTCATGCACAGACTGCTCAATGTACTTAAGAGATGCTGGGTGAGGATAACGGGATGTGACTCTAACGCAAACCACAGTGTCTCGATGTTGTTTAAGTCTGGTACCTGGGAAGGCCTAGGAAGGTATGAAAGTTCGTCCTCATCTTCCTCAAACCATGATTTAACATTTCGAGTTCAGTGAATAATGGCGTTATCATCTTCATAGATGGCATCACCTGTAGGAAACAATGCGTGAGCCATTGGATGGACTTGTCAGCCAAAATAGTTTAATACGCCCTGCCAGTCATCCGTCTTTTCTAGATGATCAGGGCACCTGCTGAAAACCACGATATGGCCGTCCAGAGCAAGAATGGAACCACCTCCATTCTGCACTGTTGGGAACAGACAGTCTGGGTTGTACGCTTCTGACGGTGTTTTCTACACGTAAACACGCCCTGCGGTGGGGAATAGTGTGAATGGGGATCACCCGACCACATTACAAGCTTACATGCATCAGCAGTTCACGTTGTATGCTCCTGCGCCACTGCCGTTGTGCATTCACCCGGGTCATCAGAGGTTTTGCGATAGTAAAGACTAGCTGATGACCATTAACCTGTACAGTCCAATTGCGGACTCCACAGGGTTAAACAAACTCTCCTGATATTAATAAGTGACGGCGTTGCGAGTAATCCTGCCAGGATCCGACATTCCCCCATCTGGACAAAATCGTTCCGTAAACCTGCAGCTTGCTGCTATCGCCGTGGGCCTGCACTTCTCACCTCTCTGTCATGACCCGTGCGTGCTTAACATTCGGGCAGGGGTTAGAAAATGGCTCTGCCCCTGTATGGGAGAATCGATTGCTAGCGCGAATTGTTTGGGGCGTCCGCCCTTTATTCAAACAAAATACATGCACAAATATATACTGAGGAACTCATCTTTACGTGGGAGGTTCGTCCTTTGCTCAATGAGCCCTCTCACACTGAATAACTGATAAATATTTACATTGAAATTTATATTTTTAATTACACTGCCACAGGACTAGGGTCAGTTCTGTGGTGATGACTCTGGGTACGAGTCATCAGTTCCTCTTCTGAGCCTTCATACCTCTTCTATCTTCTTTCTTCTTTCTTCTGCGGTCATCCCTCAATTAGGTAGACCGTCTGCTCCTCTTTGAGGTACTTGACCATCTCGATGATCCCCTGTCGCGCTCTTGGGTACGCGAGCAGGATCGAGAGGGCCCTCGTCTTTGCCAATTCTGGCACCAAAGTTGTTCTCTTTCCTGTCAGAGAAGCACATTCTAGAATTATGTGTGTGATATCTGCAGTCTGGGCACCACACATGCACACTCGACCCCCTAACCGCAAATCTGTGGAAGTACTCTGGCGAAACGCCATGCCCGGTTAGTACTTGGTTAAGGAAACCATTACTCTCAATGCGCCTTATCGAAATTCGGGGGAAAATACGGCGGGTTCTTCTGCCCGTATCCCCGTCATCCGATCTCTGTTGCCACTCCGCTAATGTGGCTTTTTTCAGTTGTGTCCGCACGCTTTGCAACGGCATTCGCATCTGAAAATCTATGCCCTTTTTTCCAGCAGCCTCCTTCGCTAGCTGGTCTGCACGTTGTTTTCCAACTGTACCTACATGGCTTCGGATCCAGTGGAAAGTAAACCTCATACTTCCCGCTGACTTGAATAGCGCTTTTTTCTCTCTGACAAAGGGAGTCTTACTCCCGAACTGACCAAGCGCTTTCAGGGCCGCTTGGCTATCAGAGAATATGGTATAGGCCCCTTCGCTATTGATAGATAGCACCCAGCGCAGTGCTTCTCTGATCGCCAGTAACTCTGCTTGAAAGACAGAGGAATTAGGCGATAGTTTCACTCGTTCCGCGTGCGTCTCGTTGCCATCCGAGATCACGCAGAAACCTGCGCCAACATAACCACTTATTTTCGAACCGTCCGTGAACAGTTCCTTCCCCTGTCCTGTGGGGAGAGCTTTGTCCCAGGTGAGACAAAGCTCGTTGGCTGGGTGGCAGGTCCAGTCGATTCTCAGAAGTTCCACTTCGGACGACCGATACTGGTGTCCTAGGAAAGAAACATCTTCCCTGTAGCGGAGGGTCTGCATTACTGCTTCCCTCGCAACGACCAGGTGCGCCGGTTCACACCCAGCCAGCACTTGTAGCGCCTCTATGGAGGTCGTGCGGAAGCACCTCGTTATGCCCAGTAGCGCTCTGCGCTGAATTTGGTTTATATCATTTCTCATTCTCACGGTGTCTGACCACCAGGCGGGACACGCATATGTCAATATGCGCTCTACCCCTCCCTTATAGAGCACCTTTTTAGCTGGCCCAGTCAGCCGCATTTCGTTGATCTTGTTCAGGATGCTGGTACATATGTCCTTCAAGAAACGAAGATGGGGCAGCCCCGACATTCTGGTGTCAAGGATGACTCCTAGGTACCGTATCTCTCTCACTGCCTTAACAGTGTGCCCATTGAAGCGATACTTCGGTGGAGTGACCAGTTCCCCCTTCTTAGCTATTAGCATTAGAGTGTCGTCTTTTCGGGAGCGAAGCAGAGCTTACACTCCTTGCTCCAACTATCGAGCTGTGAGAGAGCAGTGTGTACCTTCCGCTCAATCACGTGCCTATCAGATGCGGATACGATAAGTATGAGGTCATCTGCGTGCGCTTGCAGCTGCACCCCGTCCTCCAGTGGAAGCGCAAGTGCCGTGTCTGCAACCAAATTCCATCACAAGGGGCCCGAGCAAGAGCCCTGCGGGCACCCTTTTGTGTACTCCCTGCTGTAGGTCTTATCTCCGACCTCAAACTCTACCCTTCTATGCGAGAGAAAATCGCTTATTAACAGGAACAGATTCCTGGAGATTTCAAGTCTTTTCAGACGGTCTAACATCAATGGCCACCAGACATTGTTGAAGGCAATGTTGAAGCACACCTGAACGTCCAACGAGACGAGGCAGGTGTGCTTTCCCTGTGCTCGATTTAGCTTTACCTGCTTAGTAAGGCTGACCAGAGCTTAGCCGGTACACCTTTCCGACGTGAAACCGAATTGGCGGTTCGAGAGCTTACCTAGGCCGACTAGGTAATGGGGTGCACGGGTCACTAGGACCTTTTCCAGCACCTTACTACATGCTGTTAACAGGCAAATCGGCCTATACGCTGCGGGATCTGCTCGGCTCTTATTTTCTTTGCTGAAGAGAACGAGCAGCGCAGTCTTCCACATTGATGGGAAACATCCTCGTTCCAGGCATTTTTTCAGCAGGGCAACGAAGTACCCTGGGTTGGTTAGAAACACCTCTCTGATGACCGAGAGGTCCAACCCATTTATACCTGGTGCCTGACCTTTGTTGAGGCTGTTGATTGCAGCACCCACTTCCGCCACCGTGAACGGCGGGTCGTCAACCGTGTCTGGTGGATCTCTGCAGCACTTTCTGATCGATATTTGATCAGGGGAGTCCCTCGTCTCCTCATCGGCCAGGAAGTGGTGGTTTAAAAGCACCTCCACTGTATCTTTCAGAGTGGCGGTGTTGGTGCCACTCTCTGTTCTGACGGATGCCAGTAACAGTGGGCCGGTGAGCGAGCTCTTTGCCACCTTGTACGGTCCCCCAAAGGGATTACCGAGAGGGGTGATCTCACACAACTGTCTCCAGTATTCTCTCTTCGATGTTATCATTGCTTTGCGGTAATTAGCGTTGGAGAGATTATATTCCCTTTTCAGGCGTTCCCTCCTGTCCGGGTCAAATCTCTCGCGTTGCATTCTTCGTCTGCGGCGTCTGGCTTTCCCTCGAAGAAGGATCAGATTTTCCGGCCTCCAGAGAAGCAGGGGTCTTGCCATACCCCCCGCTTTCCTGCAACCTTCACAAGTCGCTACTATCTCGTTGGTTAGTTTACCGAGATATTCGTTAAGGTCTACCTCATCAAGATCTGCTGCACATCTGTCTCTTAGCAGATCTGATATTCGGCACTGGAGTTCCGACCATCTGAGGTTCTGGGCGTCGAACCTAGGCTTGGGCTTTTCCCCAACTTTCTCAAACCCTATCGTGAAGGTTATAGCAAGGTGGTCGTTGCAGCTCACATCGTACAGTACCTGCCAGTTCTGGAGGAGGTTGAGGATCGATGTCCTCGTGAGGGTGAGGTTGACCCACGACGTCCCAGTAGCAGCTTGAAACGTGGGGACACTGTCTGGGTCATTCCGGATCGTCAGATCTGACGAAATGACGAAGTCCAGGAATTCACTACCTCGCCCATCTTCATCTTGGTCTCCCCAGATGGGGCTTTTCGCGTTAAAATCGCCTGCAATGATAGTCTCGTGTTGCGGGTGGGAATCCAGCAACCGAGAGATGGTATTTAACACGTCTGAGAGAACACCTGACGGTGAACAGTATGCGTTAACAAGCAAGATTTTTCTATTACTGCTCTCAATGCCAAATGCCACCACATTGGATGTGCATTCAAGCTCCAAAGCTCCCAGATCTGGGTCAAGGACGACTGTGGCTACCATTGCTTTTTCGAACCGAGAGTAGTACCCCGTGAGGAGTTGGGAAGCCCCGCTACCCTACCATGGGAATGGTACGGTTCCTGCAACACCAGGATTCTCGCAGCGACTTCACTGGAAGTTCTGGTAATCTGCCCTTTTGAGGTTCTCGCATGGTGAGCGTTGAGCTGGAGTAGTCTTAGACCGGTGCTTGTTCTTTGCCGATCACCCATAATTAGTTCGGCTTCTCTGCTGCTCCAAATCTTTGATCAGAGAGGGACAAGTCTTGCCGAAGCTAGAATGGGCTGTTTCTAGCGTCCGTTTGAACCGCTTGTTCGCGGAAGTGCAGTTATTGCACTTAGGAGCAGCAGTGCTGTCTTTGTACCGGTGACCTGTCTCACCGCACTGTCCACACTTGTCCTCTGCTTCCTTGCAACCACTCCTGAAATGACCGAAGCCGTTGCACCGGAAGCATCAGACTTCCCTTACAAACTCTTTCAAGCGCAGGATTGACCAAACCAAGTTTAGTCTTCCTCGCTTGATCAGCAATTTGTAGGCCAGGGGTTCGGCCTCAACCACCCAGTGGGCCTTACCCCCTTTAGCCTTGAGGGCGAATTTTGCCGAGATGACTCCTTCGAGGTCCGGGTTTTGTTCCTTTACTCCGGCCTCGAAATCCTCACGCGAGACCTCCCCGTCGACGCCGTAAACGATTAGACGTGGGAGTCGCTTTTTTGGGGGTTAGAGTGGGTGCAATCCTTGGTCAGGGGATTGCTCCGCAGCTCGCCTTCCAGCTTGGCGATGTCCTCGTGCTTCTAGCACTCAACCGCTACCCCCCCTATTCCGTACTTTACGTACACCTTTGACTCCTATTTGCAGATTTGCTGGCTGCACTGCGGATAGGAGTGCCTGTTTTACGTCATCCGACGACTTGCCCTCTTCGGTGGGATAGATCAGGAGCACGTGTCTCCTGTCTGGCACCACCTTATTTACCTTGGGTGCCGGCACAGACCCTTGCGCCTTCGTGGCATCCATTTTGGCTGCGGCTGCGTAGGACATAGGTCCTGAGGAGGAGCTTCGGCGCTCCTCCCTCTCCTCAAGCTTGCCTTCTAGCTTTGTTTTGCAATAGTATCTCTGCCATGAATATCTTGTTTATGCAGTTCTCTGTGAATTGTTTATGTTGATACTGGTGTCTGGAGATGCAGATTGAGCTCCGCACTAATTGTTCGGCGCCGTGGTCTTCAAATTACGGGTAACAATCCTCTTTAATGCTTTTCTGTGTCTATCAGTCAGGGTCATTTTCTGGCCGCTCTTGTCTTTCGCAGACGAGGTGTTGGCAGGAACACGGTATGCTGTCATGACGCTAGACACGGTAGCTCTCGATACCCCCACTACCCTGGAGACTGTTGTCACGGAGGAACCAACTAGCCGGCCACCAACAATTAGACCTTTTTAGAAGTCCGTGAAAGAAATTTTGCAACAAGACACTTTAAATGCACTTAAATAGGACTGAGGTGTTCTAAACAAAGCTATTACAAAAGTGTGGGATACCTATGCGTATTGTGACGTACGAAGCTGCATGAAAAGGTCACGTCTCTGAGCATGGTGTTCACATTATTCTGTCCAACCCCTGTATCTTTCCGTAACATACTTCTTTATAAAATAGAGCTGTTTTTTAAATAAAGTAATACACTTCTTTTTTGGTGCATAATCAATCGGATTAGCCAGATTTCACGAGGAGCTGATGAAAGGAGGGAGGTACGGTATCACAGTTACTCCTCTTCATAAATCATACACTGAGTAATCTCTGAATTAGGACGACACAACTATTACTTCGTGGGCCCTTCTTTCGTTCGCAGAAGCCACCTGGCGTGGCATAGACTCCACCAGCTGTCTGTATGTACGGTTGTGTTCCGATTTGTATTGGAAACGAGCTCTTTCTTTTGCGCGTCCAGTTGCGGTATAGAGCTGGGTGGAGTGCCCCACTGACTCCCCTAGCGTTCCACTATATCCCATACGTGATCATTTGGGTTGAGATCAGGCGAGTTTGGAGTACATTCGAGATATCTCCTATCAGCATTGTGTTCGTAGAACCATTCTTGCACGTAGCAGGTCCGACGACACGGGGAATTTTTGCTCTGGATAAGCTCATCCCTCTTTGGGAGGACGTGCAAAATTATGGGTTGTACATGGTCATCAAGCGGTCCCTGGTAGGTGTCTATGTCTGTACGTTGATGCACACGCAGCAGGTGTCCCTGTTTATGCAAACTAAGAATGTCGCATATCACACAACCGGTCCCACCAGCCTGGAGAGTCGAAGGCATGCATGTTCATGTCCATGTTGCTGACACAAAATACAGGCTCAACCATTGGGTAGAGTAGAGATCAAGCTATTGTGTAGGCCGTTCGAGACGTTTCGTATCAGCACTGTGCTCGTACAACCATTCCTGCACGTGATGGGTCCAATGATATACGAAATTATCCTCCTGGAAAAACTCGTCCCTCTTTGCGTGGAGGTGCAATATTTTGGGGTGCAAATGAAGCCGTCCCTGGTAGGTGCCATGCGTCCATACGTAGATCCGCAGTCACTAGATGTATCCAGTTCACGCAAGCTAAGTATGTCGCATATCATACAACCGCCCTCACCAAACGGGACTGTCGAAGCCATGAATAAAAGATTCATGCTACTGACGCCAAATACAGACACGAATATCGGTAGAATAGCGTACATGCCGAGATTCATCGTACAAGCACATTTGATTTCAGTCTTCTGTCGTCCAATCCGTATGCTGTTGGTACCAAGAGAATCGTTTATGTCTACTGACAGGGAGACGGTGGCGTACAGGTCTTCCGCTCTTGTAGCCCATCTTCATGCCAAGGTACTACGCGCAGTCGGGCAATATATTGTTTTAGGTTGACTAACATTGTATTGGATCGTAAAATGTGAAACTATGCTTGGCATGTACCAGGGGACGCGTTAAGCTTTACCTCTTGGAATTCACTTTCCGAGGTCCTTTACAGTTATGCTCCAGTTGGGTAATCTTCCGCTTTGGCACTAATCTTAGTAAACTTTAATTATACAGGACCTCAAACAACCTACAAATGCCACCATTTCCGAAATGATTGCACCAACCCATCGTGTGCTTAAAATTCGGGCTTTGGTACACAGCAACGAATGTTTTGTTTGACCAATCACGTCAGTAACTTTGTTCTGAACTGAACTACCAACTTCTCATATACCTTAAACCTGCAGGACACTCCACTTCCCCGTTACGCCAGTAGAGCGTATAATTCGAGAATTTGAGGACCCAGCGCGTCTGACTACTGGAAAACCAGAGCGACTCCTTGTTTCCCTTTTCATACTTTCTTAACTGTTTCATTTCTCAACAGATCTGAAAAATATTGTTGCATTGCATTCATCACAAAATTGCAATCGATACAGCATTTATTTATACCAAAATAATATATTCAATATACACTATTTTAAAAAGTGTGTGTTGAATATATCAATTTTGATTTTTAGTTGACCCAAATGCAAAGACAGTTGTACAATTTGGTCATAATGTATCGTTCATGTCAGTTACATTTGCTGCGGTAAACTAACGGTATTTTAAACTTAAAAACAAGGCTGTAATGTTAAAAATTGACATGTTCATCAGCATTTTTACATACCTTTTCAAAATCTGTGTTGAAAGTGGTCGCTACTTCCTCGATGCATTTTCCCGCTCGCCCAAACAGCATACGAATATTCAGGAAAACGCCCATCAGTTGAGGGACTGAAATGCTAGCCATCTCTTTCCGTATCTTGGTTTGCAACTCTTCCGACGTTCGAGGGGTTTTGCAGTTGACTTACCTTTTTAGACAGCCTCACAAGTAAATGTCGCACAGTGATAAGTCGGGAGAGCGGTGTGGCCGTATACACTAACTGATTGTCCTTTCCTGAGTAAAATCTCTGTGGATTTGAGCGAGTAAACAATCAGAGGTATGGTAAGTCGATTCTTCTTGGAAGAAGGCATAAGTGATTTCATGTGGAGTCAACTGGATTACAAACTCTTCGTACATCCGTAGGTAAATGTCTGTATTCACATACTCATCGAAAAAGAATGGATCTTAAGATGCGTTGGCCTGACACACCACACCCAAACACCGACTTTTAAATCATGGAGTGGTTTCTGTTGAAACCTGTGAGGGTTTTCAGCAGGCCTAGCGTCGTACGTTCTGCGAGTTTACGTACTCCGAAAGGTGGTACCAAGATTCGTCTGTTGAACTGAAGAGAAATGGGTTGAGTAGATCTTCAGAAACCATCTGTAAAAGCCACTGATGGTAATGGACATGTGTTCCCCTATCAAGTGTTCTTAATTCCTACACAGTGCTCACACGATATGGCTTAATGTTTAAATAATAAATTATGCGCTGAATTGACCGGATAATTCGTCTTTGTTGGGATAAACGGCGCGTTGATTTGTTTGGCCCTTCTTTTGATAAGATTCGGTACGTCGGTTACATTTCAAAATTGTCTTTATTCTTCAAATAAAAATAGCATTTCTATGTACATGACAGTAGAATTCTGCCAATAAATACAGTGGTATATACAACAACTGGAAAGTTCCAGTGAAACGTAAAACAAAATATTGTTAAAATCATAAAATTATTTCGCCCCGAAGGGCGATGGAGAGGCAGACAATAAAGCACGAGCGATGCAAATGAAAATGTATACTACAGTATTGTAGACAAGAAAAGACATGATGCTATACTATTCACAAATTCCAATTAAGTATTACTACCATACTCAAGATTAAATATGCACAAGGTACTAATTCACATAAAAGACCATGGGTGAGAGGGAACTAACAGGTGCGACAGTATTTAGAAATATGACGGAAATGGTAGAAACAATTAATCACAAATACTTATTATATGCACAGAATTATGCAGTGACAAGAGAGAAATACGCTAAACGGACCCAGGAGGGCAACTTTACAAAAAAAACAGAAATCGAACAGTAATGCAATTCATAAGTGTCATATCATATGTACAGAACAATACAGTGACAAAAAAAGAAAACCGCTAAGCATACCCAGAAGGGCAGCTTCTCATAAAACAGAAATGTAACAGTGGTGCTACACTCAAAATTTGCATCATATGTACAGAAGTATTCAGTGACAAGGGGGAGAATCGCTAAAAGTACTCAGAAGAGCATCTTCTTACATTAAATTATATACACAGGGACAATAAAATTTCAAAATATATACAACATAATGTAGGGAACATTGTGTGTGCAGTAAACTGTGCAGAAGAAAGAATTATATACAACATAAAATACAACAAAATGGAAGAGATCATGGGAAACATGGTGAGCTATCTCCAATAGCACATAAAACAGAATAATCGCAAATAGCGAATCATGTGGGTGAAAAAGGAGACTCCACCTAGGAGCCTCATACCACCAAAATTAATACGTAAAATCATGAGTTGTGACAGGGAATGTGGGCGACAACAAAAATCCCACCTACAAGTTGAGATGTAGCTGCAAATTGTGGATATGGAACCACCCAGCCGATTGGGCCCAGGTGGATTGAAAAACGTTATCGGCGTTTGTTGAGGCAGCACGAGAGTGCTCCATTCGGAGACGAGTGGTTAACCGTGCTAGGAAGCGTCTCCGAATGATAGCACTTGCCTCCTGAGGAGGTGGAGTAAGAGCAGGGAGGCGTTGTTCAAGATGGAAAGCATATACAGTGAACTTCACAAGAAGAAAAATGTAACGGCACACAGGAGGCAAGTGAGTAGGTGGATGCTTAGTTTGGAGTAGCCAAGCATATGCAAGAAATGGTAACGATCGAGCACAAATTCGATCAGCAAGACGAAATGCTGTGTTTAGGACTGGCAGGAGTACGGGGCAGAAGAGGTATTGATGTTGGACGTCGCAGACTTCAGGGCAAAAGGAACAATGTGGAGAGGTGAGAAGGGTCATGCGAAATAGTACTGATGGGGCGGGGAGACGAAGGTGAAGAAATTGCCAATGGACATTGAGTTCAAGAGGGGAGGAAAGGGAGAGGTAGAGGCTGTCCAGATGGCGGGGAGAAGAGAAGGAGAAGCAGAATGAACAGAAAGTGGAAGTGCGTCTGTTGTGCGTATAGTTCGTTGTTTCACTCCCTGTGCGTCGATTACAGGACCACTTGTACGCCATTGCTTTCGCAGGAACATTGGCACCAGGATATTTTGCTTTATATCGTTCCCAAACCAAAATGAAAGAACGGGTGCGAATATACTCCTCCACAATAAAAACGCGTTGAGTAATTGAATACGGCATGACTCACGCATAGACACTCATGTGAGCATGCGCGACAACGTCGGATACTTTCCAGAGGCAAAATATGAAAATTAACTTTACAACTGTAACACAAACCGCGTTGTGGGCTGGTTTTATGTGCGCCATACTTTACAAATTGGTATCAAAATATGATTTTGCTTGTCTCTGCAGAAATCTCGGAATGCTGAGATGCTGTGATTTTCGCGGGGACAAACTATGATAACCGAGCATGCCTGTAGTCGGTGCCTGTGCACTGGTTTAAGGAGCGGACTTCTTGTTATTGGTTAGAGTTGTTCTCATTATCGAGTCCCGGTTGAGACATGGGCCATGTGTTCGTTAACCTAAACTCCTCCTCAACCTTGGACTCCCCTCTTCAACCACATGCGTCTCTTATAACGTACTATCGCAAAGCTTCTTGTGAAGTAAGCACGTGATGGCATCTGACGGCAGTTACAGGCCTTGTATGGGTATCTCTCTATTCTAAAAAAAGTAACTGTCGCTGTTTTAGAAATTTCGCGACACTCTTGCTTTCCTAGCTCGCAACGCAAAACGTATTGAACACAAAAATAGGAAATTTACATCGTTTATAGAGAACTGTTTGGAGAACACGCTGAAACAAACAGCTTCTCGATTGTATTTCAAAGTTAAGGTAAGCAAAAAAGTGCTATCAGGTCGTGTTCCGGACACATTAACAGCTGCAGAACCACGAAACGTTGTAGATATGTAGTGCCATGACCGAATTTTCGCACGTCGTCGCCTTTTTTATGAATTTCGATTTAGTTTACAAGAAATTAAATTTCTAAATTTCATAAAATTCTCTATTTCGCGATGGGATCCATTTAAAAAAACGGATATATGGCAAACTATAGATTATAACGCGTTGCAAATTTTACAACATAAACTGACAACTATCGTCCCTTTTTTACAAAAAAAAACCAAACAAAAAAAAATTAAGAAAAAGTCGTTTTCTAATTCTTAAGCATTTTTTAGATACGCAAAGGAAAGAAGCGAACGGCTTGTCTTCATAAGGTATTTATTGCTCAAAATGTTAGGTATAAAAAACGCCTCTACAAAATATGAACAAGTACAGAATACAAAACAGTAATAAGATGTGGGAGAGAACAAGGTATACGCAAGCATTTAAAAAAAAACCAATAACAACAATGTAAAGGGTGTGGAAAAGAGGGCGCTCACGGGCTGCCCAGTTGAACAGTAGTAAAAATAAAAGTCTATGAGTCCGTTGATAACAGTAGTATTAAACTGTGACTAAGAGTTCGCCGAAAACTAAACAAAAACAGACGGTAAAGCATTACAAGTTCAAAGGTAAACAATTTCAAAACAAAACATTTATTCAGAAGACAAAAAACTCAGTCAGTTGGGAAATCAAGAACATGCTGTTGAATGTTTTCGAGTTCAGCTGTGAGCAACTTCAGCATGTACCACAGACGATGCTGAAGCTGGGCATCTTCAGGAGGAACGGAAACGTTAATCAAAAATTCATCAAGCAATTGCAGTTGTTGAAGCATTTCAGGTAACCAATTTAACCTAGATTGAATACACGGGATTGTTAGAAATTTGTCAATCCTAGGGCGTTGAATTAGTTCAAGAAGTTCAGTAAATGTGAGCGGTTGCATTGGAACAGAACAGTCTTTGAACAGAGCGGAAAGTTTGGGAATGGTGGGAAGAGAAGAATCGTCTCCAACAACATCCGAAGCAATCAATGCTGATTCACTAAAATTAGCAGCAACATCCATATCATCATCAGTAGGGAGGCAAGCGAATCTGTTTGTTGTACGAAGTTGAGAAGAACAATTTTCTACGCCAGGTGAGGTTCCAGAGGAAGTGGCAGAAGATTTGGTCCGAAAACGCCTAGTGCGACGCGAAGGCCTAGGAGAAGACTCGGCAGAATTTGGGCGTTTCCCGGCAATTTTGGGTCCAGAAGAGCCCACCGAAGTAGGAAGAGGTGGAAATGACATGTCAACAATGAGAGCAGATTTGAACAGTTCAGAAGCAGGTGTTAGCACTTGCGAAACAGGCTGTGAAACGGGAGGCAATTTGTTGCTTGGTGGTGGCGCTTGAGAGCTGGGCAATGATGACGCAGTAGTTTCGGAAGAAAGCGGCTGCTCGGAGTTATATTGTAATGGCTGTTTAGTGCTTGGCAATAACTGCTAAGGAGTTTTGAAAGACAGCGGCTGCTCGGAGTTGAATGGCAGTGGCGAAACTGAAACAGGTGAAGACAACGAAATATCTGCAGTCATTGAAGGAGCAAGTAGCAGAGATGGTGACGTGGTTGACATTGGGGTAACAGTTTGTCCAGTAGTAAGGGAGGACGAAGTGAAGGATGGAGGTGTGTCGGGAACCTTCAACGAAGAGACAGCACCTTGCGCAAGTGTGCACTGAGGGCACTCATAAGCCAGGTGGCCTTCAGCTCTACACCGGAAACACTGGACACCAGCAAATAAGTTGAAAACTTATGTTCGTGTGTCCGTAACAAGTTGCAGAGATGTGGGGCGGTTAGAAATGGCTTGGTCAGTGGGGAAAATAACACGATATCGGCAACGTCCTCCTTGCACAAATTTGAATGGAGAGTCTCTGGCAGCAGCTGGGAGAAATTTAGTCTCTCCCACTACTCGGCCAAGAGTGCCGAGTGCAGCAACAAATAAGTTGTCAGGAATAGCAGTAGGCACAGGAGATAATGTCACTGTGACCGGGCGCTGTGCAGAAGCAACAGGTTGCAAGTGAAAAGAGCCAATATCAATGCCTGTGGCAAGAACGGTGTCGGTGGCTTTTTGGTGAACAAAATGAACGACAACACCCCTCCAATGCGAATTCTTGAAACGATGCTTTCCTTGGGAACAACTTTAACCAAGGCCTCCAAATAGAGGGGAGGGGGTGTCACGAAGAGACGGAAACTACACACTTAATAACAAAGCTGAGGAAAGTTCTTTACCTGCTATTGAGTCGTCAGAAATCCGAATCTTGAGAACTTTATCTTCTCTGGAAAATTCTGGTTGCATTGAAAGAGGTGCATGAGATTGGTTTGGACGAGCAGTCGCAGCATACGAGCGTGGAGGAGTAGCAGCCGTGGCAGCAGAATGTGACTCGGCATCCAGGAATATGCAAATTAGGACGAAGAACATTCGATGCAGAAACATTAGGACGAAGCACATTAGAAGCAGAAACACAATTAGAAGTAGACAAATCCACATTTGAAGAGGTCATAGTTGTCTCACAAGCGGTCGATGTAGCCAAAGAAAATCCAGCGGAGATAAAATCAGCAGACGGAACTTGCATTTGTACTTGGGAAGCAGCCATCATGGCCGCTAAGCCAAACAACACAACACTGTGTGCTGCAACTGCGTCACACAGAAGAAACACAAAATAACGAAACAGAAGGCACACACACTCACTTCAAGTGAGGCAAACGGTGAAAACACAACACAGTCAACACGAACCACTAACGCAGACGATAAATTCACAGGAAAAAACATTTTTTTTACAGACGCAAAGGAAAGAAACGAACGGCTTGTCGGTCTTCACGATAACCACATAGGAACGTTCTGGTCTCGTGACCTGCTGCCATGGTGACGCAGAGAATATGTTATGCATATGTTTTGTTGGTAAAGCTCTGTCAGTTGTTTAAGGCGGACGTCAAGTTATTTTGCTTCCTATACTTCCAATGGAAAAACGTCTGTACACATTTTCTTCACAATTAATGCGTTCCCAAGGATGAAAATTTTAGCATCGATTAAAATAGCATCATTTTATAACTTCCAATACTTAATATTTTCTAAAACATAACCATAATTATGCAATCCAATATTTGTTTGTCTAGTGACGTCATCAAAGTACAGGTCGCGCCATCTTTTTTCTGGACAATTAATGCGTTCCCAAGGATGAAAATGTGAACATCGATTAAAATAGCTTCATTTTATAACTTATAACACTTAATATTTTCTGAAAACATAGCCATAATTATGCAATCCAACATTTGTTTGTCTACTGACGTCATTAAAATACAGGTCAAGCCATCTTTTTTCTGGGGCGGCTAATTTGGCTTCCTACACTTCCAATGAAAAAACTTCTGTACACATTTTCTTCACAATCAATGCGTTCCCAAGGATGAAAATTTGAACATCGATTAAAATAGCATCATTTTATAACTTGAAATACTTAATATATTCTAAAACATAACCATAATTATGCAATCCAACATTTCGTAGTGGGAGAAAAAAATATTCAAATTTCACATGGTTCCATTCCCAGACGTAATACAGGTGTTGTGTTTGTCTGATGGTGCTCGCACTCTTCCCCTCCTTACAACAAATAGCACTAAACTGGAGATTAGGGATTGCTTATAAACCCTTCGAATTGATCATAGTGGTCGTTGCCATCCCCATGGCGCGGTGGTCTAGGCGCTGGCTTATGACTAATCGTCCGAGATGGGTCCGGGTTCGAATCCCGGTGAGGCATGGATGCTGTGCTTGTCTTACGGCACTGGCTCTCTCCGTTCCCTCTAACCAGTGGCCCTAAATTAGGGACGGGCGACTGCTTATTGTTTTTTTTCTATTAGAAGTTTAATGACCACCGTGAGCAACTCAATGGGCTATAAGCAGTCGCCCGTCCCTAATTTAGGGTCACTAGCTCCAGGGAAGGGAAAGAGCAGCACCGTAAGACAAACACAACATCCATGCCTCAGCGGGATTCGAACCCGGACCCCTTTCGAACGAATGATCAGGAGCCATCGCTTAGACAACTGCGCCAGCGGATCGGCCGGCGTCTGCTTGTAACCAACCGAGTTGCTCAGTGTGGTCGTTAAACCACCAACAAAAAAAAAATGGTAGTCGTTTAACCGCGAAACAAACAAACAAGAAATTGTTGCTTGTCGAAGTTGGTCCGAACAGCGTTTTGATGGAAAAAAACCCCATAAAGTCTCATAAATATTGGTGTAAAACAGGGGTGTACAAATGTTTTACGCGTACGGACCAATTTCAGAGTGACTGAACAATGGCGGGCGGTAGTAGGTATCTCCCAAAAAAAGATTGAAAAAAATCCCAAAGCCAAAATATTAAAAAAAAAATAAAAAAAAACCGTACGGAAACTGGCTAAACAAAACAACTTACTCGTTTGAGGAATATTCAGATGTCTCCAAAACCTTTTTATTTTTTGTAGATATCTATTGAGAAATTTTTACATTGCTTCTTTTTTTATGGTCATTCAATGCATGGATCAATATGGTTCAATGGTGGATACAACGATCCGCAAGTTTCCCCTTGAGTGTTCGTCAATTAGACCACAATGATCTCTTGATTTCACCTGTTTCATTACAGAAAATGATTGTTCGCATAAGTACGTGTTTCCGAATATTGTTGCCGTTTTATAATCCTGGATTTTCAATCTCTTCATTTCAGTACGCACGTAGATTATTAAAAAAAAAGGAGAAGAAATTTCTGCAAATTTAGCATTCAATTCAGAATAAATTGAAGATCAGCAAGCTCCATCTGAAACTCGACAGACGCGCGGTTTTAATATTAGTTGCAAAAACGTCACATATGTGTGTGTGCTTCTATATCTTTATATACACAGTCGAGTCATATTATTGTGACCATCTCCTACTTTTGACGTCAACAGCGCGTAGCCAATGAAAGAAGGCACGTGCCGTGCGCTGGCTTGCAGGATATATAAGGTGTGCTGTAGGTATTCTGAAAAAATATCACTCAATGCTGTCATGGATAAATGGAGAGATTTATCAGATTTGCAAGAATGGATGATGATCGGTTTTCGGGCCAAGGGTGGTGGTATTTCTCAAACAGCGCAGTTTGTGAACTGTACGCGTGCTGCTATGTTTAAAGTGTATCGGGATTGGATAATTGTCACCATTGCGAAGAAGCGAAGTGGAAACTGCGGAGCACCACGTACCATTGATGTGAGAGGTGAACGTCGGCTTAGAAGGTGCGTGAGGGCCAACCGACATGCTACAGTGGAGTAATTCCCTGGCCCAATGAACCAGGGAATGCCGGAAGTGTATCTAAAACGACAGTTCACTGAACCCTGCTGCGTATGGGGCTCCAGGCGGATGGTCACTGCACGTATGCTAACGAAGGTGCATCGGCAGAAAAGGCTTACATTAGCACTGCAGTATCGGAATTGGACTTCCGTTGATTGGCAAAGGATTGCCTTCTCCGATGAGTCACGTTTTCTGCTTCATCGAACGGATGCACGTTGGCGTATAAGACGAGAGACATCGGAGAACAAACACTCTTCCATCACTGCTGGAAGAACACAAGCTGGTGAGGTCAGCGTTATGGTCTGGGGAATATTTCTGTGGCGTTTCCTTGGTCCACCCATACCTGTGGAAGTCATTATAGACCGAATTCGTTATGAATCTATCCTTGCTGACCACGTACACCCATACATGCTAATTGTCTTCCCTGGGGCGGATGGGTATCTTCCAGCACAAAAATGCGACGTGTCACACAGCTTGAAATGTCTGAGAGTGGTTGGAAGAGCACGATGAAGACTTCAAAGTACTTCCCTGACCCCCTAATGCCCCAGACGTAAACCCAGTTGAGCATCTGTGGGACCACCTTTATTGTGTTATTCGCTCTAAGGATCCTCCACCGTGCACCCTCCAGCAGCTGTCAGATGCACTGCTGTCAGCATGGCTCCACATACCTGTGAACACCTTCCAGAACCTTAATGAGTCACTCCCAGCCCGTCCAGCTGTTGTCCGCGCTGCACACGACGGTTACTCTTTATATTAGCTGATGGTCACAATAATGTATTTGTGTGTACAGCCAGTCCACGTAAAATTTTCAGATCGTATAATTTTTCATTTTTTTCTAAAAATGTTTGACTATTTTTGCAAATACCCCCTGGGATTTTGCACGCGCGGACCGCATACAATCAGGCTGAGGGCTATATGCCTCCTGCGGGCCGCGTTTTCTGCATGTCTGGTGTAGAAACAATGGCATTTTAATTGTCCCAGCTTTCGCGTACCAACGGGATTCTTTATCAAGGCAAGTTATTGTATATAATACGAACATGTAACCCCTTTGGAGTTTAAAATTAAAATTCACTTAACATTTTAACGTTCAAAGAATTTTAGGCCTTCAACAAAATCATGAAAATTTGACTACGTAAATGCGCTTGTTGAGGCAAAGTCAAGTACATGCTGCATGCAGCATGATAATGTTTCATCACCCTAGTTAGGGCGATGAAATTTTCAAGTTTTCTGATGAGATTGATATTACGTGTGAAACAGTAATTACAGTCAATTAAGCGATGTTTGATTGCTGTGTTAATTATCATGACTTATTGGACACGTATTATGAGAAGAATATTTTTCTTCCACACTGTATATACGTACATGTTGCAGTTTTTCGAGTGACATACCACATGCGTGAATGATGAAAGCTTTGGCTTGCTTTGAAGATAAATGGCGTATATATTGCTCACGCGCTGACATATCTATCCTTCCACAAACGAACAGATTTTAGATGTCAAGAAATTTCTACCAGTTGTGTTCAAAACATTAATCTGAGTTAGCTACGAAATTGCATTGAGCTCGGTGAACTGATGCTATGATCTATGATTAATAATTAATCATGAGTTTGTTCTACTTTGATGCGAAAGTTTTGTAATCTCAAAAACTTTCTGCTAGTAATTGATCATAAAAAGTAACTAAACTGTTAATCTATTGCTAAAGATAATTATTTGAACAGCGAATGCACATTTGCATGACTGTTCCAATTGTTGTACAAAATTGAATATTAACAAGCAATCGAAATCTTTACAAGAATAGCCGTCTAGAAGTATTTATTTATATTTATTTCAACGTGAGATATCTTAACACTGATAAAAAAACGAAAGTGTTTCTGGGTTCACAATACTGCTAATGAATTGATTTCGTTACTATGGATACGTCCTTCCGCGTTAGTTTTAATTAACTTTACATTTAAGTGATACGAAAATACGGATCTGCTGCAAATAAATATATATAAAAGAAAGTTTTTCAAATATAAGATTATTGACTGATCCTAGCAATATCTTTCGTGCCATGTAAATGTTTCAGTCATTGAATGAAGTGAACCTCACAAAGTTTTTTATACGTTTAATTAAAATGAAACACGAAGTGAAGTTTTGTTTGCGTAGGTAAAGGAGTAATTTGAATGTACCAGGGTTACACACTGTGACATTCCACAGCCACCACGAGTAACCATGCTCTCTGAAGTACACCAACAACTGCGTCTTGTATGGGCGCGTCAGCAATTAGTACAGGGTAATTCCAAATGATTGCCCCGATTACAAATGACAATAGCTGGTTTATGAACATAGATACAGAGATCACATTGTTGCACAATAAAGAAGGAAGTTTAGAATTTTGTTTCTATATCTTACAAATGTTCTATGTGACTGCCCTGGGTCACGTGGACAACATCTAAACGGTGAGTCTTGTCATACATTATGAAGCACGTCCGTAATCACTGATGCCAGTGCAAGCTGAATGCGCATCTTTAGTTCTTGCAGTGTTCTCTGCAACAATAAAATAGGAAGTTCAGAATTTGTTTCTATATCTTACAAATCTTCTATGTGACTCCCCTGGGTCACGTGGACAACATCTAAACGGTGATTCACGTCATACATTATGAAGCACGTCCGTAATCACTGATGCCAGTGCAAGCTGAATGCGCATCTTTAGTTCTTGCAGTGTTCTCTGCAACAATAAAATAGGAAGTTCAAAATTTGTTTCTATATCTTACAAATCTTCTATGTGACTCCTGGGTCACGTGAACAACATCAAAACGGTGATTCACGTCATACATTATGAAGCACGTCCGTAATCACTGATGCCAGTGCAAGCTGAATGCGCATCTTTAGTTCTTGCAGTGTTCTCTGCAACAATAAAATAGGAAGTTCAGAATTTGTTTCTATATCTTACAAATCTTCTATGTGACTCCCCTGGGTCACGTGGACAACATCTAAACGGTGATTCATGTCATACATTATGAAGCACGTCCGTAATCACTGATGCCAGTGCAAGCTGAATGCGCATCTTTAGTTCTTGCAGTGTTCTCTGCAAAGGTGGCCCATACACATGATCTTTGACATACCCCCACAAAAGGAAATCAGAAGGATTAAGCTCCGGAGAACTGCGGGCCACTTGCAGGAATTATTGTCGTCCTGTCAACAACGACAGCGCCAAAGCCATTTCTTTCCACTGGTTTTGGCGCACAGGCAGCTCACTTTCCTACGTCACCATAGCAACACATCAGTAGCTTCCACTAAAATTCTAAACTTCCTTCTTTCTTGTTTAGCGATATCAGCCTTCTATTTATGTTCATAAACATGTTATTGTCATTTGTAACTGGGACAATCATTTTGAATTACCCTGTATGATGAGTTCAAATTGAACAGGTAAAGTATGCAAAGAGAAATTCTGTCCATATAGAGTTATTGGCTCTTTTGTTTTTCTACAGAGTAACAATACTAGATTCTAATCTACAGCATTTACTTTAGCTATAAACATTAGAAGCTTGTTATTTATTATGGATAACTAGCACTTTGAGTAAGGAAAACCACTTAGTTATCCGTAATAAATTCCAGTAAAGTTATTTATTACGTACCAGTAAATTCAATGAAAGATAACACTAGTCAACAGCCAGCAAGGTACGGAAATGAAAGCAGCCGAATTTTATGTTTTGATGGACATTGAATCCAAATGTGGTGATAAAAAGCTTGAGTTGCCTCTACTTTTCAGGATTCAGTATCAACCCTTTTAGTAGGTGTGGTGAGAAATTCAATACGAATTGAATCCTTATTTTTCAGCAGTCACGCGATACCGTTTACTTTGCATTGGGTTTTGTCAACAACAAAATAGGCGCGGGAATAATGAGAAGTAGGGAAGGGCAAACACTAATATTATTTAATACAAACATAAATCAAGTTGTTCTTTCCATGTAAAATAACCACAGAAATTTTAAAAATTCATCGTCTTGGAACGGGAATCGATCCCGCATCTCTGATTTGCGCTGGAGTACGCTAAACATGTGCTAAATATGTTAATTATTCCATGTGTATACAAGATCGATCCGGATAGTAATGAGACTCATTCAATAACAGACGTTTAATTAAAGTTATACTTACATAACATTAAAACCTCGAAATAACATCCTTGAACATCAATACACCGCTGCTGAGCCGCCCCGGTGGCGCAGTGGTCTAAGGCGCTTGCCTATGATCATTCGTCCGTAAAGGGTCCGGGTTCGAATCCCGGTCAGGCATGGATGTTGTGTTTGTCTTACGGCACTGGCTCTCTCCCTTCCCTGGAACCAGTGACCCTAAATTAGGGACGGGCGACTGCTTATAGCCCATTAAGTTGCTCACGGTGGTCGTTAAACCTCCAAAAAAAAAAAAAAAAAAAAAAAAATACACCGCTGCCAGCGGTTCTGCCACGCCGCGTGCTTTGCTTGGAATTTGGGAACAGGGATCGCTTTCAAAGCACTCGGCGCGGCAGTTTGCACGTTTGTAACAGTCCAAGCGTTTCAAGCTGGATTTGAGCCGGGGAAACAAAACGAAGTCAGCTGGGCCCACATCCGAGCTGTAGGGAGGTCGGGGCAGCGTTGCTACCTTGTGTTTCGCTAGAAATTATCTCACTCTCAGCGACGCATGGCTCGGCGCATTATCGTGGTGAAGAACCCAAGTGTTGGTGATCTACGGGCGGACGCGCGCAACTCTGTTCTTCAGCCGTTGAAGCACTTCCACATAAACTGCAGCGTTGACCGTTTGTCCGGGTGGTACAAACTAATTAATGACAACACCTTTACAGTCAAAAAAGACAATCATCATCGATTTGCACATTCGAGCTTTCTTTGGTCGAGGAGACTCGGGACTGGGCCACTCTGAGCTCTGTCTTTTCTTCTCCGGATCGTACTCAAAGACCCACGTTTCATCACCTGTTTTGACTTTCTCCAAAAAACCAGGTTCACTCCTCACACGGTCCACAAGCTCACGAGAAATCGACACACGGTTGTTCCTCTGTTCATCGGTCAAAACCTTAGGAACCAATTTGGCGCAAACTTTCCGCATCTGCAATTCTTGCGTGATGATTTCATGACCAATGGATTTCGCGAGTCCCACGTGTTCTGCTACCAATCTAACACTCAGAAGTCAGTCAGAGTCCAAAACCGCTTTCACCTTTTCCACATTGTACGAAGTGTGAGACGTTGAAGGGCGCCCTGAGCGTGGCTCATCTTCGACGCTCTCTCTCACCCCTGTGAACGTTTTGTGCTACCGAAACACTTGTGCTTTCGATAAAGCATCCTTCCCGTAGGCTTTCTTTATCAGCAAGCGTCTCGGTAGCGGTTTTTTCAAGTTTAGCACAAAACTTTACCGCGTATCGGTTATCGACATTCTTCTGCATTTTGACCGTTACGCGACGCTCACATGGCTGTTCACTTCGCAAGCAATCCTCACTTTGTAAACTCTCAAAGCCATTTTTCCTGCACTACACGTCCAGCGGAGAACTTTATTCATTATAATTGGCGCCCGAACATTTCTTGAACACGAGGTATTGACACCTATTGACTATGTCTTCATTACCTGAGAAAACTTCACTATTTCAACCTGAATCCAGTTTCGGTGGAGGTGGGGTTATTTTCGACAATCTGCAGGAAGCCTGTGGGTCTAACTTTGAGGTCAATGATTTGCAAGTACCCAGGCATTCCTCACAATTTCGTCATTCACCAGCTTCATATCACTCTGAGTCGCGGGTCGTACCTGAGGTATTTCAATCCTCTCACAGAAGCAAAATGCTTGCACATTTCGTGCCGCTTGAAGGAGCAATTACTTTCAATGGTTTGGAGGGGTCCTTGAAATTTCTCGAGGATTTGGAGGATCATTTCGACTTATGCAATATTCCTCCAGATTGCAAAGTGCAAATAGCAGGCACTTGCTTGAAAGATACCGCTAAGACCTGGTATCGGCAGTGGAGAGTTTCGAACCCGGATTCTCGTTGTGAGAATTTCCGAGCGGAATTTTTGGAAGTCTTTCCTTTCGGCCTCAGTCGAGCTGGCCTTGCACAACAACTTTTTTCTCGTAAGCAAGGACCCAACGATAGCCATGTTGCGTTTGCTTTAGAAACAACACGCTTGTATAACTTATGGGATCCACATGCCAGTCATGTCGACATGTTGGACACCCTATTGCAACAGCTCGATCCATTTCTACAGGATTTTATTGAGGTCCGACACCCTGCTGCAATGCATGAATGTCTTCGCCTCATACGAACGTATGAGGAGCGACACGGCAAACATGGACCAACTAAACATGCTCAAGAACCCCGGGAGGCTTATTACGAAAATCCTCAGCAGCGTAATAGGCCTAATGACTTTCAACACGAGCGTACACGGGTGCAAGCCGTACCACCGCATAGTACCACCGCATACGTACCACCGCATAGTACCACCGCATACGTACCACCGCATAGAAGATACGTACCACCGCATAGAAGAGTACCATAGTACCATACGTACCACCGCATAGAAGAGTGGAACACCAACCGCTAGTTTCTAAACAACTTTCTGGATACAGTACAAATGCACAGTATGCTCGACCCCGTTCCAATCCGCATAATTCGGAACATTTTTATGCTAAGGGCAATAATGATTTTTCTGCCCGTGCTGAGGGAAGAAATATCAGAAGTGGAAATTTCAACAGGAATGCAGAGTTCCCGCAGCAGTTTTCACGAAGGTTTTCTAAGCGTGAAAACTTTACAGATACCAGGCAGGGCCGAGGTTTCAGACCGCATGATAATACAACCAGGAATCCTTTAAACTTCCAAAGGAAGTAGACCAAGGGTCGGCACTGCTTCCTGATACCAAGAATTCTGACCCTAAAATAGTATTCTTGAATGTCCAAACTCCTCAGTTGCCTGATGTGTTTTTGACAATTGAAGATATTATTGTCGAGACAAAGTTCGATACTGGTTCTGAAATATCAGCCCTAAATACGAAGTTTCGCACTGAACGTTTTCCTGCAATACACGTCCAGCCTGCGACGCAGTATTTGCGAGGTGCAAATAACGAAATCTTCAGTATCACAGGAACTGTCACATTATCTCTAGGGCTGGGAAAGGCTCGTTTTACGCATTCTTTCCTGCTCATGGACGACCTACCTGTTAAACGTCTAATGGGCATAGATTTTATCAATACTTTTAAAGTTACTATGAATTTCGAGCAACATGTTATTTCCTTTCCGGAACCTGTCGAAGTGATTCCTAACGATCCTATAGACATAACGAGTTTGTTACTGAGTAACCAACTGAATGAGAGGCAACGAAACCAGCTTTCTCACCTTTTGAATGAAAGACCTGGTTTATTTTCCGACCAACCTGGTTTCACACAGGTGGTTTATCACGTCATTGACACTGATGGTTCGACACCGATAGCGACGAAACCTTTCCCTTGTGCTCCCCATAAGAAATATGAAATGCAACGTCAAATTTCAGAGATGATTAAACAGGGCATAATATGGGAATCAACAAGCGCCTGGGCCGCCCCTGCTTTTCTTGTTCTAAAGAAACAACCCAACGAATTTCGTTTCGTGACAGATTTCCGCAAGCTAAACCAAGTCACGAAAGCGATAAATTATCCACTACCTGTCATGTCGCATATTTTGCATGACCTATCGTCAACTAAATGAATGTCAACCTTGGATTTGGGGTGTGGATATTGGCAGGTTGCGGTACATCCAGACTTCGTAGACAAAACAGGCTTTGTGACTCCTTTTGGGGCTTATGAATACCTGCGTATGCCCTTTGGACTAGCTTCTGCACCTGCTACTTTCCAAAAGCTTATGGATACGGTTCTCAGACCTGTTCTAGGTCCCCATGTGCATGTATATTTGGATGACATTATTATTACATCCGAGACTTTTGACGAACACCTTTCTCTGCTCAAACAGGTGTTCCAACTCATATACAATGCTGGCTTGACGTTAAAACCTAGTACATGCCAGATAGCGAGGGACGAGATTGTATATCTGGGGTTGAAAATCACTCCATACGGCTTATTTACGGATGATGAAAAAATCAGGCCTATAGTTGACTTTCCACGGCCAAAAATAGCCAAAGAACTATCACGCTTTCTGGAAATGACCGGATGGTATCAGCAGTTCGTCCCCGCTTATGCTACAATCTGTGAGCCATTGTATGCTTTGAAACGTAAATACAAGAAGTTTGTTTGGACACCTGAGGCTAACGCAGCGTTTGAAGCACTAAAATCTGTATTGACTCAGCCTCCTGTATTAGCTTTCACAGATCATACTAAGGAATTTGATATTTACACTGACGCATCCGGAGTTGGTCTTGGTTGCGTTTTGTCACAAGCTGGGCATCCAGTAGCTTTTGCGTCCCGTACTTTAGCCAAAGCTGAACGCAATTATTCAGCTACAGAACGCGAATGTCTTGCTGTAATGTATGCTCTTGAAAAATTTCAATGTTATCTCAACGAATTGACAGTTAATATAATTACGGATCATTCTGCCCTTCAGTATTTGAATTCTGCTAAGCACCTCTCTCAAAGACTTATGAAGTGGGCTCTTAAGTTACAAGAGAGCAATATCAAAATTTCGTACCAGCCAGGTCATAAGAATCAATTACCGGATGCATTCTCGCGCGTCCCGATTAGTGGGGTTCCCACAGAAACTACTCCTGGATGTCAGCCTTTACTTTTAATAGCTGATATAACATCCAGAGAGCAGATAATGGCAGAATTAGTAAATGATCCAGATTTTGGGGAAATCTATAATTTTTTGCTTGCGGGTTCACCACAACAAAGTGACCCTTCTCTAGCTGGGAGATCACAGCATTTTGAAGTCATAGAGGGTCTTCTTTACTATACGAAATCTAGGACTACTCGGGCAGAGTTTCGACCATGTATTCCGCGAACACTTAAAATGGCCCTTTTAAACGAATTTCATGACAAACCTATTGCAGGCCATTTAGGTATTCGCAAGACCCGTTGTAAATTGCGGGATGTTGCCTATTGGCCTGGCATGTACCAAAGTGTGCTCGCATACGTTCAATCATGTCACTTGTGTCAGATTTATAATTACCGTGATGTAAGACCGGCCGGTCACTTGAAATCTAGTTCAAGTTCTCATGTTTTTGACATTATTTTAATAGATTTATTGGGACCTTATCCTTTATCTGTTAAAAACAAAGCTCGTTACGTTTTAGTAATAACCGATAATTTCTCTAAATGGGTCGAAGTTTTTCCCATTAAAGCCGCCACGGCGGAAGTTATTTGTTATGTATTAATTAATGAAGTATTCTCTAGATATGGTGCACCTAATCAAGTAGTTTCGGATAATGGTCCCCAATTTATTTCTGACATTTTTGAAAGAATGTGTGCGAGACTACACATAAAGCATAAATTCATTTTCCATATCATTCCCAGAGTAATCCCGCGGAACGAGTAAACCGCACGCTAGTTAAAATGATTGCTACATTTGTCATGGATCATCACGAGCGGTGGGACGAACATCTTGAGCTTTTTTCGTTCGCCCTCCGCTCGTCTGTTCTCGAATCTACTAAGTTTATTCCCGCAGAACTTTTTTTGGGTCGAAAAATTAAGACCCCTTTTGAAAATTTAACGGGGATTATCGACGAACTAAACCAGCGACCAACTCCGCAATCAGTGCGAATCATGGCAGAGAAAGCTCGTGTTGCAATGATAGGAGCACAAGCGGCTCAAGCAAGATACTATAATACTAGGCGTAGGGAACCAGATCTTGTCGTTGGAGACTTAACTCTCGTGGAGACACACTTCCAGTCTTCTGTTTCTAATTCTTTAGTAAAGAAATTTGCACCCAGCTACGAAGGTCCATATCGGGTGGCAAATGTGTATGAAAATAACATTATCCTTGAAAAACCTGACAATCAATTTCAATACGTACACGTTGCTCAGTGTCGCAAGTATCATGAACGAAATATAGATTTTATAATCAACCCTACTCAATCTTCTGTTCCACAGACTCAAGAGTCTATATCACACGATCAACCTCCAGAAATTTTGGACGAACCGACAAACCTTTTTGAAGAATCTCCAGTGATTTTTTCTTCACCCTCCTCCACAAGACTGGCTTCCAAGAACGCAACCTGATTCTACCATAAGACGAAGGCTCGAATCAAGTTCTTCAAATTCTAGTATCATTCTATTCCCTCCAACCATTGCCGAGAATATTGATGCACCATTCCCTAATAACTTTGCACCAACACAAGATCCTACTTCCTTGAATACCTCGTCGGAGAGTATTCCAATAGGCAGAAATAAACATCGCCCTGCACGACCACTAACTTTCAGCAGCGACTCGGAGTCATCACATATTTCTGATTTATCAGATATAGACAGTAGTTTGACGATTCCTAAACGTCAGACACAAATTACAAACCGTCCAGCAACACCAAAAGCTGGTCGAAAACGCAACTTGTCTCCCCAATCTGCTTCGCCGCAACAGCGACGAAGGCAGAGATCCTTGCATCCGCCCGGGTTTCGCCCCTGGAACTTACGCTCAGGGCAAACAGGGCCGATGCCTGCTTCTACTGTCATGCCAAAAGGTCGAAAGAGAAAACAAGCGATGTGACCGGATCCACGTCCCTTCAAAAGAATGCTGGAAGGACAACACGGGCCCGAGCACAAAGGGACAACATATCGAAAGCCTGGGGGAGCCCGTTACTGTCAGACGCAGGGAATTCCTGACCGACAGACTTCGGCCGTTCCTGATCAACAGACTTCAGCCGTTCCTGACCGACAGACTTCAGCCGTTCCTGACCGTTCCTGTCAGACGCAGGGATTTCTTCACCGACAGTCTACAGATGTTCCAGATCCATTCAAGTCGCAGAAAAGATCGACGCCACCAGAATTTACCAGTCCGATTAGGCCTGGAAAAAGATATCGTACTAGGGTTTTTTATGCGTCCTCGAGATAAGTAAGTTCTCGTGGACAGGTTATTTTCTCATTATGTTGTTTTTCCTGCACGAGCTGCTGGCGTGACAGAATTTTTTTTCGTGTGGGCCTATGCATTCTTTTTGTGTATATATGTAGTTTTTTTTTATATATATATTCTATGTCCGTCTACTAATCCAATTTTTTTTACATATATGTGTGTTAGGGGTAAAATAGTGAAAATTGTTACTGTTAGGCAGCAACAGGGAATCTTCGCTGCTGATACAGTTGGTTTGTAATCAACGATAAAAATATATAGAGTTGAAAATATGAGGAAGTAAAATGAAATCAAAAAAGTGATTCCTGCTGTGCAGAATAACAATAAGGTATGGCCGATGCAGGTTTCTTCTGTACACGTATAAAAAGTGTTTCCTGCTTCACAGACGACAATAGCTGCGGACACAGGTTTACTGAATTTGTTATGCCAAGCTTGAAGTTGTAAATACTGCTGCCACAAAAATAAAAAGACGAAGTAGGACGATACACGTCAGTCAGCGAAATGTAAGACTACACTCAAAATTTGAAAGGTTTTTCGAAAAAAAAATAAAAAAAAAAAATAAGGGGGAGATGATGTAACGTATACTCTAGATTCAGTTTCCTTTTGATTTTACTATCTCTTGTTATTTTATTTTCGTATGCAAATTATCCTCTCACTTAACGAGATGTTATTTCTCCCGCTGAATTATATGTGGCAACGAGTGTAAGTCATGACGTGGTGGTATGCAGTATATATAGGCGCGTTCAACTATACCAAGCAGCTTCATTTTATTTGTGATATGTTCTTCCACTATTATTGTTATCTACGATAGTACGAAAGTTCTGAATATCAGTAGTTGTGTTTTGTTGGAGTGTGTTTGAGTAATACCAGGAGTTCCTCAATGTAAGGTTAAAAGTGAGTACGTTTTCTTAGTTCATTTTATTGTCAGACCTCTGTCTGGCCGTTAAGTTTATTTCATGGAGTGTCTACGTTAAGTCCAGGGTATATTGTGTTTACCGCTCTTTAAGTCATTCATTTTATGAATGACTTAAATGTGAAATTACAAGGAAGCCTTCAAGGTACTAATGTACTAAAACCGAAGTTATAGTACTGATATTCAAAATAATGAGGAACGCTGAGTAAAAAGAAGTTCCATATTCAATGAACTTATTGCACGTGCGTGTCTAACCTAAACAAACTCTAGCACTTTGAAGATTAGGCACACTTTAGCTACGTCAAGTAACCTTCCAATAACACTAACGTGACTTAACGTAAGCTTCCCTGCACTACACGTCCAGCGGAGAACTTTATTCATTATACCATGGATATGCAACACGTAATGGAAAAGGTTGTTTCAACAATCAGATTTACAAGGTCCAATGACTCAATCACATACAGTTCAAAATTTTTCTTGCAGAATTAGAATCATTCAAAGGTGATGTAATTTACTTCAACCGCGTTCGCTGGCTCAGCAGGGCGGTGACACTTGCCAGATTTTGGCACTGCTGGGACAAATAAAGACCTTCGTTCCAAAAAAAAAAAATTAAAAAAAAAAACGGTGGGGGGGGGGGGGGCAAAATATGCACATTTTATGAATGACTTAGCATTCCTATTAGATATCACTAAATATCTTGCAGACTTAAATGTGAAATTACAAGGAAGTGATCAACTTGCCAATAAATTGCACAAAGTTGTAACTTCTGCATGAATGCAAACGTTCATGCAGAAGTTACAACTTTTTTAGCAACAGCTGATTTTGAAAAAAGTTGTCCGTTTCACTACATTATCAACAACGCCGTCCAAGACAGTAAACCATAAAAAGTACTTAGAACTGATTGAAAAACTTAGTGATGAATTTTCAGAAAGAATTTCGCATTTCAGGAACACGATGGTGAAATGAAGTTGCTTTCAGATCTATTTGGAACCGATGTCAATGAAGCTCCTGATATATTGCAGATGGAATCGTCGAGATAAAAAATGACACTGCCATGAAGAGAGCATTTATAAAGCATGATTTGTTAACATGTTATAAAAAATATGTTTCCTCAGATCCTTATACAAATGTTTCAAAACACGCCATCCGATGCATTGCACTGTTTGTTAGCATATATTGCTGCTAACAACTATTTTCAGGGATGAAAGCCATAAAAACAAAAACAATGTCCCATCTGACAGATGAACATCTTACTGGAATTCTGCGCATCATTATATATATACAGACACATTTTTTCACTGAATTCGCAGCAACCTTTGGTCCCCGAGTTCCGTAAAAAATTTTTAAGCGGCTCTTTACACAAAAAGGTTGGACAAGCCTGTTTTACATGATTCGCTTCATGTAATCGTCGTTCGTTTAATTTAGTTCATAAACAAATATGGCATCCCAGGTGGCCGAGGGGAACTAGCATCGAATCATTCGTTCGAGATTGATCAGTGCTCGAATCCAGGTAGAGGCGCGAATGGCACACTTGCCCCGCGGCAACGCTCCCTTCCTTCCCCGGAACCAGTGACCCGTAATTAGGGACGGACGTCTGCTTATAACTCATTCAGTTTCTCACGGTGGTATTAAACCCTCAAACAAAACACATATCATAATAAAAAACCGGCAAATATGAATATCAATGTAGAAACAAGTGCTTAACACCTGAATGAATGATGTTCCTAAAGCTTTATGCAACATAATCTGTTTTTTCAGGCCTATTGAAGCGGCCTGAAGGGCAGGCATCCGTTGCCTTCCCGATCGACTAACTTTACACCGTTAGATTTTTTCTCATGGAGAGTAATGTAGATATGGGTGACCAAAAGTGGCGGTCCTAAAAACGCAAGTTTTGTATGCAATAGACACCATTAGGCCGGCTATGATTGCCAAATGCATGGAGAGGAATCGAATATTTCTTGTATGTCGTGCGTTGAATTCAGGTTACACATACTGAAATGTGCCAATGATTGCGAAAAGAAAATACATTTTAAGGATATATCTTCATTGGCTGGAAAACTGACAGTAAATACGCTACGCTGGCATCAATATCCGTACATCTGCATGTCTACGACGAATCTTTATTTCCGGAAAATTTAATGTCTGTGCTGAAAACTTTGGCCATTGTGACTGCCTCTAGTCTTTGTAGAATACTCTCGACCAATGTTTGATACCGGTAGTCTCTTTTCACATTTTTTGAAGAAACCTAGTGGTAGATTTGGATGTTTGACTGGTAGCCCTATCCTTATGGTGTCTACCCTTTTAAGGCTGTGTGGATAAAGAGTGGTATTTCCTCATTAAATATAAGAGTTAAAATACCCCTTCAACATTGTTTTTTCATTTTAATATTATTTTCAACTTTTTCTTAAATGTATTTTCCTATTTTCCAAGAAATCAGCAGCAATCATGAATCCTTTACTAAAACTTTCTTTGGATTCTCGGAACCAAGTTTGTAAGTCTTTTTCTTCTGTTTTAGCAACAGCTGATTTCTTGTAAAATGGTGCCCTTCGGCCTTCAGAGCAGTAACCACTTCAACTTTGTTATTGAGTAAGTCTTTCTCTTCTGTTTTAGCAACAGCTGGTTTCTTCTAAAATGGTGCCCTTCGGCCTTCAGAGCAGTGACCACTTCAACTTTGTTATTGAGTAAGTCTTTCTCTTCTGTTTTAGCAACAGCTGGTTTCTTCTAAAATGGTGCCCTTCGGCCTTCAGAGCAGTGACCACTTCAACTTTGTTATTGAGTATGTCTTTCTCTTCTGTTTTAGCAACAGCTGGTTTCTTCTAAAATGGTGCCCTTCGGCCTTCAGAGCAGTGACCACTTCAACTTTGTTATTGAGTAAGTCTTTCTCTTCTGTTTTAGCAACAGCTGGTTTCTTCTAAAATGGTGCCCTTCGGCCTTCAGAGCAGTGACCACTTCAACTTTGTTATTGAGTAAGTCTTTCTCTTCTGTTTTAGCAACAGCTGGTTTCTTCTAAAATGGTGCCCTTCGGCCTTCAGAGCAGTGACCACTTCAACTTTGTTATTGAGTAAGTCTTTCTCTTCTGTTTTACCAACAGCTGGTTTCTTCTAAAATGGTGCCCTTCGGCCTTCAGAGCAGTGACCACTTCAACTTTGTTATTAAGTAAGTCTTTCTCTTCTGTTTTAGCAACAGCTGGTTTCTTCTAAAATGGTGCCCTTCGGCCTTCAGAGCAGTGACCACTTTAACTTTGTTATTGAGTATGTCTTTCTCTTCTGTTTTAGCAACAGCTGGTTTCTTCTAAAATGGTGCCCTTCGGCCTTCAGAGCAGTGACCACTTCAACTTTGTTATTGAGTAAGTCTTTCTCTTCTGTTTTAGTAACAGCTGGTTTCTTCTAAAATGGTGCCCTTCGGCCTTCAGAGCAGTGACCCCTTCAACTTTGTTATTGAGTAAGTCTTTTTCTTCTGTTTTAGCAACAGCTGACTTCTTAATAAATTCGGCCCTTCGGCCTTCAGAGCAGTGGCCACTTCAACTTTGTTTATTGGGCGATTTCTTCTCCCACGCCTCTGACAATCCAATTAGTCCTACAGATTTTATACAGGTTCAGGTCAGGAATATGGGATGTACAGCTCGATATTACGAAGCACATACAGTACCCTCAAAACAATCTATGACAGCGCCATTAGTGTGACATGGTGCGCTATCCTACTTGTAGAGGTACGGCCCTTACTCAAATAATTGTTACAACTTTGGCAGTGCACAATGGTCCAGGACGTCTAGGTAGAGATCAGCGTTCATGGCTT
Organism: Macrothele yani; assembly: GCA_039090855.1. NCBI lineage: Eukaryota > Metazoa > Arthropoda > Arachnida > Araneae > Macrothelidae > Macrothele > Macrothele yani. The sequence goes on from CM077030.1 coordinate 85,533,131, forward strand.
TGTCCAAAACGACTAATGGGCTCAATCCAAATCATGAAAAATCAGCACCTTACCACCACCCTGCTTGCACCAAACTTCTTTGTTGGGGCGTTTCAATCTGAAATTTACCTTTTTCCTCGCATCCTCCACGCCAAGGAACGACATTCAGACTTACAGACTACGTGCTTGACTATCAGCCCAAATCACAGTTTTGTCTACAATCCAACATAGATGTTCAGCACACAACTCTAATCGGAGGGTGGCATAAGACGTAGTGATTAGCGGCTCCACAGTGCTAACCCATATCATGCAACGTCCTGAGTACTGCACAGGTGGTAACATCACTTCCGGTAGAATTACAAAGGGTTTGTGTTATTTTAGACAATGTTGATTTGTGTTCTGAGCTGATAGTTCTCAGCAGAACTCTTCTGTCACGTTCTGTTAGATTCAGAGGTTTGTTGGGTAGTTGCTTTGGCGACTTCAGCCGCAGTCTGTTTCCGCTTGAATATTGCATCCCCAACCGTTGAATGAGAGATCTTCTGTGCAGCTAAGAAATCCCGTACGGAGAGATTGCTTATGTGGCACCCTATTATTAACCAGAGCCAAAATTTAATTAACTCTGTCGATGGAGGCACCTTGCATTCGCCGTTGTCCTGCTCTCAGATCGTAGTCACACGAGCATAATTTTAGTTTGAGTCTGCGTCGTGGTGCTGGCGCAGGACCTAATTAACCCTAAATAGAGAGGTAGCAAATAATATTAAGCTCATTTGTTGCAGAAATCTGAAAAACTGTAGATACGTTTGGAACACCCTGTACTTTTTTGTGTTACATGCAGTTTTTGCGTTTTTAATATTCTTGCAAAGCTCCTGTACATAATTTACAAAACCTTTATCTAAATCGAATGAAAGCTTGCCTGGATTTTTTATCGAATCAAAATTGGGTAGGAAAGCAATGAGACAAAAGCGTCCAACACAAGAAATATGCATTATAAAAGTATTACATGAAGTAAGAAAACAATGAACAACTTGAAATCAAGAAGCACAAGCCACAGGATTCATTCAAGCCATTATATGTCTGAGAAAAGCGACATCAATATCGCGCGGAAAAAGGATTCTGGCAAAATGAAACAAAATATTCTGAAATAAACAATTTGAGACGAATGCACCATCTCTAAGTAAGAAACTCTTGTAAAAGATATCTGATTAATTTTCAAAGATATTTCGGTTTTACGAATAAAAAAGAACTGAACACATTTCATTTTGAAAATCAACTTAATTTCAAATAAATTCGTTTTGGTTTCTAATGTTTTTTTTTCTGTTTTAGTTTAATTCCAGGAAAATGAAAATTGAAAAACCAGTGAATCTCAAGATGCATGAGAAGATTATTTTACTAGCTCCAGAACGGGAATATTTTATCACGTAAATTTTACTTCAAATATCAGCTAAATTTAGCTAAGCTCATTCCAACTTAATTTGGTATTTTTATTTTGAATTTGAATCCCGGAAAGGTAATTAAAAAACAGTATAACTCTTTTTCATTTCAAAGAACATGAGGGGCTCTGCGCAAAATTTCTGTTTTGCCTCTTGAGAAACGAATACTGAATGGGAAAAATCAAATGAAAGAACAATCAGAGGAAAATATATTTAGTCCTGGTGACCGAACTCTTCTCGCTTTACATGCATTTAGTCTACAGGAATCCAGTTTAATGGAATTTATGTAACAGAGTTCCTTCCCTACCAAAACATGATTTGTTACAGAAGATGGACGGCAGGCTTTCCTAGGATTTAGGGGAATGGCGACCTTACGGTCCGAGCCGACCAATCACACATGTTTCTATCGTGTTCCAGCTTTTTCTGGTACACTGTGGACCTTGCTGGAGAGAAAAGAAATTTTTGAGGATAAGGATTATTAATTTATTTTTATTTTAGTTTTACCACAAATTTCGTTTGGCGTCCTTAGTTTCCGAGTGATCTTTGTTTGGTGCCCCCCCCCCACACACACACACACTGGCTCTCGAGTAGTCTGAGGCGCTAGTACCCGATTACTGATTTGAGATGGTCCCCCAGTGAGGCACGGTGATACTGTTGCTTCCCGACACTAACCCCTCCCGGAAATATTGGCCACAAATTAGGAATATGCGATTGCTAACAGTCCCACGAGCTACTCATGGTGATCGTTGACCCCTTTACAACCCGATAAAAAAAACAAGAACTTTATCTTCATGTATGCCAACTATTCTGTTATATGAATAGTGGAATTTCAGGATTACAGAGAAATAATAGATTTAGTGTTTCTTGACAGCCGAATAACATGTTTAAATCTCATTTTGTGTGCTAAGTTTCAGATTTAAACATGACCCACTTACAAATATCTAGTTTAGAGACTAGTCATTTAAGTCCACGAATGATAATTATCTCACCTGTGCAAATCTGTTTGAACATAATTCTGTTAAATGCAGTCAGAAGGTGAAGATCTCAGGGCTTTCTGGAACAGCTTTTAATTAAGACAATATTCTGCGAAATATTCGTTATTCTTTTCACATGCTCGTGGACAGGAGGAGGAACGTCATGATCGGATGGACATGGCATAACATTTAGTATTGCCACGTGGCACAGAGAATTCCTAGAAACACATTACGGACCTGATTTTCAAATGTGCAAATAAAACACAAATCATTATTATGCAAAATTGAAAATAGCCACACTCGGTTTCGGTCACCCTCGCAAAAATAATCAAACTCTTAATTACGACTCTAAACGTAACGATTCATTTGAATACTCATTTGAAAACATAACTGGCTTTGCTTTGCCTGGCTAGAGGTACACTTGGAAGCAATATAAAGCTGATTGCACCCATAACCTCGCATAGAACAGTGAAATTAAAAAATCGTTTTAAAGGGGATGACCCAAAGGATAATTAAAAAGTACGCAAAATAGTGATTTTTAGAATAGGAATGTGTCCGGGTGCTTGAAGCAGTGTCAGTATGTACGGAAAGATTAAGTGAATAAGATGGATGAGGTAAGGATTCGTCTGGTGTAGCTTCTGGATCGTGTGGCTTGCAAAGTACGGTTTCGCGTTATCATGGAGAAGTATGCGCCCTTGATGATTGACTAATGCCGGCTGTTTGGTGGACAGTTTTCCATGCATAATGTCAAGTTCTTGAATATATCTGTCTTTCGTGATGATTTTATTCGGTCGCAATAAAGAGTGGATCATCAATTGCAGACTGCCAAACACGAAGGCGCTCTTTAGATCATCGAAGCCCTTGTCCCAATAAACTCCAAACAGCCACTAAACACTGATTGGTGGCTTGAGCGTGTGTCTCCGAGCTTCTCTGCAGTCGAGCCATTGCCCGAAATGTCGACAATAGGGATATAGCATCCATTATTTTTCTTCACACCTGATTACGTTCCTCAAATGCTGTTCGATTTCTTGTGAATGCATTACGTAAATCTTTCGTGTTTTGTGCTATTCTGTCAACATGGAAGACCTAAGTATCAATCTTCTTCACTTTGCCTATGGCCATTAAATTTCGTAGAGCGACTGCATACTGAACTCCGATTTTCTCGCCAAGTTCTGATGTGGATCGGATTCAGACAATGACTCTAGCTCGACTATATCTACAGTTTCTTCTTGTTTACCGCATGGTTCACTGTTGAGGCTCATATCGCCGGATAATAATTTAGCAAATCAATGTTTTAAGGCTGTTTTGGATCCTTTCAATAGAAAAGGATCCAAAACAGGCTTTCCTTAAAATTGAAGGACAGTGCATCGAAAGTGTTAAATCATTTCGCTATTTGGGTCAAACTATACTAAAGATGTGAGAGAGATGTGAAAAGGAAATTAGAATGATACTGGGGATGGCAAAAACGGCTTTTAGAGAGAATCAAAGTCTACTGACAGCGAAAATTATAGATCTAAAACTGAGGAAGAAAATTTTAAAGGCATACGTTTGGCCAGTAGCTCTCTACAGTTCTGAGACATGGACATGGACCAAAAGGGAAGTGAAAAGGCTGGAGGCATTTGATATGTGGAGCTATAGAAGAATGGAGAGAATAAGCTGGCTCGATAGAAAGACTAATGAGGAGGTCCTGGAGAGAGTGGATAACCCAGGAATTCGATCGACCTGTTAAAAAGAAGAAAAATAATGCTATGAATGGGACACACATTGCGCCGTGGATGTCCGATTCTGAAAGTTTTGGAAGGGAAAATTTCAAAGCAAGAGAGAAAGAGAGCGGCCAAGTGACGGTTTTGTGACATAATTACTCCACGACACGAATACTAGGACATACTATGACTTGAAGGGAACGGCGGAGAATAGAGAGGAATGGAGGGACAGAATACATCTGCTGAACAACCAGTCCTCGGATTGAGTAACCAAGAAGAAGAAGCTGTTGTGTCTTGCACTCACTAACGGTGTCTTCCTCAAAACCTGTATCGGTGTTGTGAGCTGCCTACGATACACGGTGTCCAAGTTTAGATTCATATAAGATGACACGAATTCGGCTCTCATCCATCGTCCTATTCACTGTAGAGTAATTCCCTTGGATGTGATGTCACTGACGAAATGACCAGTGCTTAGGAGCTGTAACGTTTTAAATTTGCATATCGGCAATCGCGTCGCGCGATATGTTAATTCCTAAATAACCTGGCAACACACGAGTGTGCAAAATCCAACATTTCACCTTCAACAACTTAATAGAAGTATCATTAGAAATATTTTTGGGGGGAAAATGATCCAGGAAAAAGTGCTTAAAACTTTGTAGATATTTTAGAGCTCCTCCGCTGAAATTACCTCTCACTGTATTCCCATTTGTAGAAAGTAAACTTCAGTTCCATTTGTTTCGGCCTATTATAACGTTGTTTTAGATCAATCGCAAGCAAACTTGGACAATACTTCTTTTTTTCTTTCTTGAAAGTGATCTTCCTTTCTAAGCGCATTGTTTAACACTCCAGGTGGCAGAAACTTTGGAAGAGGCAATGCGAAATTTTTTAAAATGTACACTCACGCACAATGAAATTTGCTCACCTAGAAGAAAACATGCTACAACCAAGAAACTCTGCAAATAGCTAGAGTGTGTGCTTGTATGCAAATGATCCACGTTTGGTGAGAGTGCGCATGGCCGCACACCCTGTGGTGGCGCTGCAAGTACGAATCGGCAGCCTTATAAACACGCGTGTAGTCGATGCCCCATGAAAACGAAAAGCACCGGCCTACGAAAGCAAGAGTACAGAGTGTCCAGAATGCCGGGTAAACGCCAGAGACGTCGATTTATGCAACTTACTGACTTTGAGAGAGGCCCGATCATCGGGCTGAAAACAGAAGGGTGGTCTGCCTGCCTTATATCCCACCACGTAGATCATTCTGACCACACCGTCCGACTGTGTTGGGAGCAGTGGACACGTGACGGCACCGCCACACGGCGGAGCGGCTACGGACGGACCAGAAGGACCACCGGTAGAGAGGATCGACGGATCGCGCGTCAGGCGCGAACGGATCCCACGGGGACCCGGTCCACTATATAGGCAGATGTAGCGGCTGATGTGTGCCCACGAACCATTTCCCGACGCCTCGCGGAAGCGAATCACCAATCTCAACGGCTTTTACGTGCAATAGATCCATATGTAATTAACACCGGAACATCGGCGGCTCCGTGTGCAGTGGTGCCAGGCCAGAGCGACGTGGAACGCTACAGATTGGCGACGTTTGATGTTTAGCGATGAGTGCAGCTTCGTTTTGGGGACAGATTATCATCGTGTACGGGTGAGGAGACCCCCGGTTCAACGGCACAATCCCAAACTCGCTATCGAGCGCCACACCTCCCCAGTACAGACATTATGGTCTGAGGAGCCATTGCCTACGATAACCGATCATCTCTAGTAGCAGTCCGTGGATAATTGTCGCAGCAGCGGTATGTAGATGAGATCAAACGGCCCCATGTGCTCAAATTCCTGGCCGGGATTCCAGGTACACTATACCAGCACGATGACGCCTGCCTCACCCGGTTAGGGTTTCTCAGGACTGCCTACGTCATGTTCAGACACTTCCATGGCCTTCCTGCTTCCCGGACATATATCTTATCGAGCATGTGTGGGACCAGTGGAAACGTCAGCGGCGCAGTGTCGCACTATCAGAGATTTGGAGCACACCGTCCAACACGTGTGGGCCAGTCTGACGCAGGACAACATCAGGCGTCTGTTTGCCTCAATGTCTGACCGTATTGCAGCATGTATCGCCGCACGAGGCGGTGCGACGCGCTATTGAAGATGATAGAACTGCGTGCCACAGATCCATATGTAATTGGCCTGCAGCTCTGTTTTTACCATCATGTATATCATTCACTTGTATCATTGCTTCCATAAAATTTCAGTTCAATCCGATGCTTCCTTCTTGGTGCGCAAATTTAATTATCCATGAGTGTATATACTCATGTATACTGTATATATACATTATATTGACAAAAGTCACCGGACACCTAGAAGAGAAACACAACATAGCATTTATTGACATACATCACTACGGTGTCGGTCCACATTTGGCCTGACCCTTCGAGACATACTTTAGACAAGGTTTTGGAACACAGCGATAGAAATGCGCTTCCATTCAGTACATAATGCTGCCGCTAATTGTTTCTTAGCAGTAGGCCTTGGTTACATATTTCTTACGCGGCGCTCTAATTCATCCCATAGGTGCTTTATGGGATTAAGATCAGGTCTCCGTGCAGGCCATTCCACACACACGATACGGATTTATCGTCAAACTACGCCGTAACAGTCCTTGCTTTATAGCTTGGTGCGTTATCCTGCTGGTACCAACATGGATCGGTTCCATAATATTGCCACAGAGTTCGTAGGGCATAATTGTCCAGAATATCAAAGTAGACATTCTCGTTGACCGTAGAAACAGTACACTGTAGTAAAGAGCGTTCCCAAGCTGCCGCCATACCCACACACGGCCATCAGACTGATGGATCGCGTATCTGGATTCATCAGTCCATAATACCCGTTTCCATTGATCTACAGTCTTTGATAAATGTTCTTTACACCATGCTAAACGACGAGTAGCATTCCGAGAGGAGATGAAATGCTTATGAGCAGCCGCATGACCACGGTAACCCATGGAATGAAGTTCTCTGCGAATGGTACGTGCAAATGCTTAAGTCCAGCATTTTTACTCACCTGTACAATGAGGTTTTGTGTCGTACCCCGTTGATAAGTTGTAACGACTCTTTTTTGTTCTGATGTTACATTTAGCTGCTTCTGGCACGCCATGTGTCTTCCACTTATTCAGTACATCCAAAACAGTTGACTTGGGTATGTTTAAACGCCTCTCCGTTTCTCTTATGGACAACTCATTAATATAACACCCAACAATCTTTCCTTTCCCAAAGTCAGTTCTTTCGCGCCGCAACATTTTCACTCAACCTCGCAGTGCGATATGATCACGGTCAACTGCATGCTTGTTTTTATACCGTTTGCAGCTGTACCGCTCATCTTAACAACGAGGCGGATCCCTTCATTTGCTTTTGAATGGGTGTTCGGTGACTTTTGTCAATACAGTGTATATACACGCGGTCGAGTCTCATTATTGTGACCACCAGCTAATATCAAGAGTCACATTATTTGTATATATATATATATCATCATTGTCAACCATTATCAATCCACTGCTGGACGAAGGTCTCCTCAAGTTTCTTCCACAACGGTCTGTCTTGTGCCAGTCTCCTCCATGTTACTCCCGCATACTTTCGAATTTCATCCACCCATCTTCCATTTGGTCTTCTTCTGGGTCTTTTCTCGTCCCTTGGAATCCAATCTAAAATTTTGGCTGTCCATCGTTGGTCTGTCCTTCTGGCAGTATGTCCAGCCCATTGCCATTTCAGGGATTTAACTCTGATCATGATGTCTTCCACTCTTGTCATTTTTGGGATCCACGAGTTCCACTTCTTATCTCTCCTGGTTACACCAAGCATGCACCTCTCCATGCAGCTCTGAGTTGTCTGCAGCCTTTGTATGTCTCTTTCAGTTAAGGTCCACGTCTCTGCACTATACGTAAGCACTGGAAGGATGCATTGATCAAACACTTTTCTTTTAAGACATAATGGCATATTGCTCTTGAAAATTATGCTGTTTCTTCTAAAAACTCTCCAGGCAAGTTTTGTACGCCGATTAATTTCATCAATGTGACCCTCACTTGATATCTGCTGTCCAAGATAAACGTACGTGTCTGTTATCTGCAGCTTTTCTCCATCAATCGATAAATCTTCATTTCTTGTAAAAGCATTCTACATCACTTTTGTCTTCTGAAAGTTCATTTTTAATCCCACTTCTTTACTCTTGTCAGCAAGTTCCTGGATCCTACTCTGAAGTTCTGATGGGGTAGTTGCAAAAATTACTACGTCATCAGCAAAACGAAGGTGAGTTAGATAATCTCCATTAATCTTTATCCCTTTGTTTTTCCAGTTCAGTGATTGAAAGACACTTTCCAATGTAGCATTAAAGAGCTTGGGAGATATGGTGTCACCTTGTCTAACTCCCTTTCCAATTTTTATGTGTGTTGTGTTTTGAAATAGCCGAATCTTTGCACTTGCATTTTCATAGATGTTATTAATAATATTAATGTATTCATCTTTAATACCGCAGGATTTCAAAGCCTTTGTAACTGCTGATGGTTTCACCGAATCAAAGGCCTTTTCATAAACGATAAAAGCCATGCACAGTGGCCTACGTGATTGGAAAGTGGAAGATGAGAGGTGACTGTCGGAATGTGCCCCGACCTGGCAGACACACAAATCCGGGTGTTAGAGACCGACAGGTTCTGGCCAGAGAAATTCGGAAGAACCGCACCTACTCGATGGGCAACATCCGCAAGGACTTTCAACAGGCATCCGGGAGTGTTATTTCGATGAATACCATCCGTTAGGAAGCCCATCTGCTCGGTTATCATGGACATGCTGCCGCCCACAAGCCTTTGATCACAGGTCCAAAGCGCTGCTCGGCTAACGTGGGGCATAGAACGTCGACAGTGGACCGTTGAACAGTGGAAACAGGTTCTATGGAGCGTCGAATCAAGGTTCACCCTCTACCGTTCGGATAACCGGGTCTGAGTTTGGCGTCTGCCTGGAGAACGCCTCCTGCCGGAATGTTTTGTGCCAACTGTGAAGTTCGGCGGAGGTGGAATTATGCTATGGGGGTGTTTCTCCTGGTATGGCACGGGACCTTTGGTCGCAATCCCTGGTAGACTCAACGCCGAGACCTAGTACACCATTTTGGATGACCATGCGCTTCCTACGTTGTGGCAGTTTTACGGGGTGGACCCATGTTACTTTCAGAATGAATATGCCACCTGCCATGTTGCGAGGTCCACCATGGCTTGGTATGGCGACAATGGGGTTAATCGAATGGACTGGTCTGCGCAGAGGCCGGACCTTAACCCTATCGAGCACCTCTGGGACGAGTTGGAGCGTCGACTTAAGGAGTGCCCCCAGTGTCCGAAATCGGTGAAGGAACTGGCCTGTCTTCTCCAAGCCGAGTGAGTGGAAGAAAATACCGCTAGCCGTCGTACAACGCCTGGATGATAATATGCCCCGGAGGGGGGCAGTTGTAATCGCCGTTGGTGGAGATTCCACCAACTAATGAAGGGGTGAATAAACTTCGTTTTCCTTTGCTATCACAGGTGTTCAATTACTTGTTGGTAGATGGTATATATATATATATATATATATATATATATATCATCATCATTGTCAACCATTATCAATCCACTGCTGGACGAAGGTCTCCTCAAGTTTCCCCCACAACGGTCTGTCTTTTGCCAATCTCCTCCATGTCACTCCCGCATACTTTCGAATTTCATCCACCCATCATCCATGTGGCCTTCTTGTGGGTCTTTTCCTGTCCCTTGGAATCCAATCTAAAATTTTGGCTGTCCATCGTTGGTCTGTCCTTCTGGCAGTATGTCCAGCCCATTGCCATTTCAGGGATTTAACTCTGATCATGATGTCTTCCACTCTTGTCATTTTTCGGATCCACGAGTTCCTCTTCTTATCTCTCCTGGTTACACCAAGCATGCACCTCTCCATGCTTTTTTGAGTTGTCTGCAGCCTTTGTATGTCTCTTTTAGTTAAGGTCCACGTCTCTGCACCATACGTAAGCACTGGAAGGATGCATTGATCAAACACTTTTCTTTTAAGACATAATGGCATATTGCTCTTGAAAATTATGCTGTTTCTTCCAAAAGCTGTCCAGGAAAGTTTTGTACGCCGATTAATTTCTTCACCAATGTGACCCTCACTTGATATCTCCTGTCCAAGATAAACGTACGTGTCTGTTATCTCCAGCTTTTTCTCCATCAATAGATAAATCTTCATTTCTTGTAAAAGCATTGCACATCACTTTTGTCTTCTGAAAAGTTATTTTTAATCCCACATCTTTACTCTTGTCAGCAAGTTCCTGGATCATACTCTGCAGCTCTGATGGGGTAGTTGCAAAAATGACTATGTCATCAGCAAAACGAAGGTGGGTTAGATAATTTCCATTAATCTTTATCCCTTTGTTTTCCCAGTCCAAGGATTGAAAGATATTTTCCAATGTGGCATTAAAGAGCTTCGGAGATATGGTGTCACCTTGTCTCACTCTTTTTCCAATTTTTATATGTGTTGAATTTTCAAACAGCCGAATCTTTGCACTTGCATTTTCATAGATGTTATTAATAATATTAATGTACGCATCTTCGATACCGCAGGATTTCAGGGCCATTGTAACTGCTGATGGTTTCACCGAATCAAAGGCTTTTTCATAATCGATAAGATCCATGCACAATGGAAGTTCATCTTCCCTCGCTCTTTCAATTAGTTCTCTCAGTACGTGGATATGATCTATTGTGCTGTAGCCACTCCTGAATCCAGCTTGTTCTCTCGGTTGAGCCATGTCCAGTGTCACCTTCAAGCGGTGTGAAAGAACTTTAGTGAAGATTTTATAAACCACTGATAGGAGGCTGATAGGTCTATAGTTCCTGAGACCCTCAATGTCACCTTTTTTATGTAGCAAGATCATTGTAACGTTGTTCCAATCCTCAGCAATCTTCCCTTCATTAAGGCATCGAGTGAAAATTTGGGCGAGTACTGTTTCGATTTCTCCACTTGCTTCTTGTATGATGTCTACAGTAATTCCATCTTCACCTGGAGCTTTTCCCCGATTCATGTTCTTGATTACATGGGCAACTTCTGCTGGGAGGACTGGAAGAACTCTGGTACTGGTACCTTTCATGATGTCTGGAGTACATGTATTATCCATTTCATATAATTTGGAGTAAAAATCTTTCACTCTTGTCAAAATTTCGCTTCTATTTCTTGTTACAGAACCATCTTCTTTTCTCAGTGCCATAATCTGTTTTCTTCCCTTACTGAGATGTCCCTTTGCTATCTTTAGGCTTTGATTGTTTTCAATTGCTTTCCTTACTAGTTCACAGTTCAATTTCCTTACGTCTTCAGTGATACCTTTTCGTACTGTCTTGCACAGCTCTATATATTCCACTTTGGAAGTCACATCTTTAGTTGTCCTCATCTCTCTTTTTTTTGCATCAACATTTTGGTTTTTCCTGATAATTTGTTCACATGCAACTTGTTCTTAGACCCAGCTAATTTTGTTGCTGTTTCCATAAGAGCTTTGGTTACTTTTCAGTTAACTTCAGAAATATCCACTTCTTCCGAAGTTAGGCCTTCGAAAGCAGAGAATCTGTTCTTCAGTTCTAACTTGAAGGCATTATGGTGTTTTTCAAGGTTGGTTATGTTAATACATTTTGTTTGTCTTATGAGCTTGCTACGTTCGAGTTTAGTGTTGAGGTGCATCTTACATCTCACCAATCTATGGTCACTACCTTTGCTGAACTTGTTGAGCACACTTCCGTCTTCTATGACGAATTTTTTGTTACACATAATGAAATCAATTTCACTTGTCGTCCCATTTGTATGTCTCCATGTCCATTTCCTGTGTGGCTTTTTCTTGAAAAAGGAGTTCAAGATGAAAAACCCTTCTGCCTCTGCAAACTCAACGAGATTATTTCCACGCTGGTTTCTGTTGCCGTGACCGAATTTACCTACTGAAGTTTCATTCTGTTGCCGTTGCCCTATTTTTGCATTGAAATCTCCCATAATTATCTTCAAGTGCTGCTTACTTTTATTATTTAGATGACGAATTTCCTCATAAAATTCTTCAATTTCTTCTTCAGGGTGACTTGTGGTGGGTGCATAAGTTTATAATCTGAGCCTGGTATCTTCTCGAGAGTTGGATAACGAGTCGTGCAGCTCTGTCAGAGGAACTTTCAACTTCTACAACTTTATCCTTCAGTTTCTTGTGTATTATAAATCCAACACCACTAGTTCTGCCAGTGTCATCAGTCCCACGGTAGTAGAAGAGATGTCCACTTTTCAGTTCAATAAAATCTTCTGCTTTTCTCCTTACCTCACTTAGCCCGACGATGTCCCACTTGATCCTTTGTAGTTCCTCTTCCAATTCAAGAAGCCTTGAATCAGAAGATAGGGAGCGGCCATTATAAGTAGCCAAGGTCAGCATCAGATGGCAGTCTAGTCCGGTCCTCCATGGATTCTTAGCACCCTCTGCCTTCATGTCGCACTTGCCGCTGCCTTGGCCAGGTACATTCCAGCTGCCGGAGACTGAGGACCAAAATTTAAGTTGTGGAGTCATTTTGGAGGGGTTTGGCCATAACTCACCACGCTGGCCAAGCGGGTTGGTGAGTGTAGGATAGCATTTCCTCTAATCCCGATGGTATAGTTATACCGCTATTGGTGGTCGTCAGAGCCCCTTTAGTGGGAACAGGATGTACCACGAGAAGGCGGGGTTGACATTTGTCAAGAAGAGGCTGTGATGTTACGCATCACCTGACCTTACATCCCATATATATATATATATTATATAATCGGTTATTGGCATCTATGGTCAACTCCCGATCTCCAAAAACGTTTTTGCTATCTCTCTCTGTCTAAGCATTATACTTCCATCAGGTCATTTTGACTAAGTGTTCTCTTTATTCCATCAGGTCGTGTTTTTTTAGGTCGGCCTCAATTTTTTTGCTTGCTTGATTTAAATTCCATGGGAATTTTGGGCAGTCTTTTATTGGTCATGCTTTTTACATGACCAAACCACACCATTGTTTCTTCTGCATGTCTTCTAAAATTGTTTCTTTCACTTCCATCAATTCTTTAATCCTTTCATATGTTATTTTCTGTCTTCTTGACACTCTGCATGATCTTCTTAAAGCATCCATCGCTACGGTTGTTATTATCTTTCTATCCGCTTCTGTTAATCGCCAGGCCTCCGTTCCACATAATAAGATGCTCTTAGCAATACCATTATAAATCCACCATTTCCTTTTTCTGATTATTTCTTCACTCCACCAGGTTCCATTCATGCGTTGAACAGCTTTTCTTCCCTGCGCAATTCTATTTCTCAATTCCATTGCGTCTCTACTTTCTTGTGCAATTTTAACACCTAAGTAATTATAATGATCCCATCTTTGAATTTATTCGTTATCTCCTAGCTGTAGGTTTGTTTCATTACTTCCAATGCATAAATATTTAGTTTTATATAAATTCATGGTTAATCCCTATTTTTCATATTCTGCTTTTATTTTTCTAGTCATACATTCTAAATCAAATTTATCTTCAGCAAGAAGTGCCTGATCAACAGCGAATTGTAAAATAAATAAATAGCATTATTTTTCTATTTAAATTAATTTCCAATGCTCGACACTTCCTTTTCCATTCTTTCAAAGCCTGTTCCACATAAATTTTGAATAATGTTGGAGATATGCAAATCCCTGTCTTAGTCCTTTAGTCACTAGGAATTATTTTGAAGTTTTTTGGCGCATTTTTATTTCTGTTATTGATCCTTGATAAAGTTCTTTGACTGCTTTGATAATCGTAGTACTGATAATCGTAATATTTCCACACCAGAAAACCCTTTGGTTCATTTCATTGAAAAATATTGGGTTTCGGATTGCCGTATTTCTCCAAAATATGGAAACAATGCTACAAAGATGAACGAACTTGCAATATGCACTGCTCTACATAGAAAATGCCACACCGTAAAGGAATGCATAAAATGAGACAAAACGTACCACACATATAGGCAAGTTAGTGACAAAGAAATCATTTAATTTCTGAGTGAATACATGAACGGCGACGGGCGCGAAGAAATAATACAATGTGGTCTGAGTCAATTGGTCGTATGACTACCATGCTAGGCTTTACATAGAAACAAAAAAACGCAAAACAAGTGTTTTTTTTAGTAAAAAAATTAATCATCCGATATTAAAGTTTTGCATTATACGTGAGGGAGTGTTTTTGCTGGTTTCTGAATCAACGGTATCACGAGCGCGTTCTACGGCAAAGGTCTCTGGTTCGAAACCCACCAGTGACAAAGGGAAAGTACTTGTTCTTAGAGGGCTGAGATCGAAGTTTTTGAGAAATGTTCTGCATAAATACGGAAAAACACGAAACAGATTTTTCTGAAATAAACCAAATTACTGAATACGGAAATTCTGTCAAAAAATTGAAGTTACAAGAAATGGATACTTTCAAAAACAGAAATTTTGTTGCAACTTTGAAAATGGAAATTTTAAAGGCAACTTTGCAGAACGTTATTTTGGGGAATTTTCCGTGAATTCACACTACTAATTTTTTACAGTGCATATTCAGAAATATCTCCAGGAGAAAATAATAATGGGCAGGAAGCACATAAGGTCTGTGTGAGACGTAAGATGGATGTGAATTGACTGCCTCGAGTTGTGTGCTGAGATTGCTCTAAATGGAGACGTTTGATATATGATGAAAATACCAGCGTTTACCACAATAAAAGTTTCATTATACATCGACTATAGTTTCGAAGAGCATTTGGCTCTGCATCATCATGACCAATTGACCGTAAACATTCAAATCATTGTAGCCGCCCCACTGGCGCAGTGGTCTAAGCGATAGCTTCTGATAATTCGTCCGAGATGGGTCCTGGTTCGAATCCAGGTGAGGCATGGATGTTGTGTTTGTCTTACGGCACTGGCTCTCTGCTTACCATGGAACCAGTGAGCCTAAATTAGGGACGGGCGACTGCTTATAGCCCATTAAGTTGCTCACGGTGGTTGTTTAACCTCCACTCAAAAAAAAAATTCATTGAGACATCATCAGAGTTCTAACGGTCACGGTTTTTGGTGAGTTGTCTCCACGCGCTTGAAGGAAATGGAGCCGATGTCATGTCGTTGACAAGCCGTGAAGAGTTCCGGTATATGTGGAAAGCTTCTAATGCATTAAGCTTCCTTGTCGAATCAGGCTTACCAATTAGTATAACGTTTCCAAACAAAAATGTATAGTTATTTTCGTGACAATGAAGGACTATAGACGACTTCTTTAGTTCCCAGTTCCGTACGTAAGCCTTGTGTTCCTTAACACTGAAACTTAAAGCCCTGCGGGTCTGTCCTATATATGAAAGTCCACATTCACAAGTTATCTGATAAATTCCCCAGGAATTTACATCTTTGACGTAGTCTTTTGATCCCAAAAAATGTACCTTGCTTATGGGTTTAATAATAACTTTGAACTTTTGAGAACGTTTGGTATATCAACAATAAGCAAGACCTGTGACTATCAATTTAAAACTTTAATCTGGCAAATGAGCTTCCTTTGTGGTGTTAAGCTCTGAAACTCATAGAAGAGCTTAGTCATATGATACAGAATAAATGATTGAGATATGAAGAGTCATATCTATAGGTAGGTAAAGGTAATGTAAGCAGTTTCTTTTCGGTATGCAAGTCTCATAAAAAAATTTCTTTCTGTGCATTCTCATAAATTTTAATTTTGATTGTGGGCAGTACGAATGTACAAGTCGTTTTGAGACTGAAGTTCTAAATTGAGGAAACGACAGGAAAACAAAGTTGTTTATGGAAGCAGTTTCTTCGCATTTTGGTTCACTGCGGCAGAATCATTTTCCAGATACTTTTTCTTCTCGAAATACACCATAAAATATCAGAACACTGTCACAACAAGTGTTCAAAACAAAGATACGCTTGCTTCTCTAAATATTCCAACTGACAAGACGCAAAGATACCGATGAACGAAGAGACAACTGCAATTGTTGTCTTGTCGCACGGAGAATCAGGGGCAAAGGATTTATTGTTAGAGAAAGAACATTGAGTCCAGTAGACTTATTCACCGTTCAAAAATTCCGTAGCAGATTGCTCTTGCAAAGGTGTCATCCGAAGGGATAAAACGTCATTTCCAGCAGGGATCAGAGGAGATAAGCCTGTCACAGCTGCAAGAAAAGAAAAGCGGAAAAGGAAGTCAGAGCTAGGGCGAAAAAAAAACACCGTTTTATTATTAAACTCCTGCAAAAGGTTACATCTTGTGACATTGGGGTAAATTTTCGAAAACGCTCCATCAGATCGTTGTAAAAAATTCACTACTATTTTCGGCTCGGTTCTTGTTTCGGAAATAATACTATAATCACAAGTTGACAAAATGCCATAATCCGCAAACGCAATTTCTTAAAAAAAAAAAAAAAATCCGGAACTGATATAAATGGAGTGACCCTGAGTCATTTACCAGTGCCGAGGTCGGAGAAATAGTTTCTACAGCCATTCGGAGTCAATTGAATTAAATTATTCATCTGCATCGAGGGATGCACGAAGTAGGCATTTAACTGCAGATATTTTTGAATACCCTTTAGAGTAAACATAAAATTTGTAAACTGGAAGTTGAGTTTTATTGGTTTGGTTTCCAAATGGGTTTCTCTACATGATCCCGAAAGAATTCTGAAAAGGACTTTCTTTCTGAAATCACTTAGTTTAAATATTTTAAAGTGTTGTAGAATATTCGTGTTTTTTTTTGGGGGGGGAGAGGCGGGGTTGGATTTATCGACAACCACGATCAACTCCAATGGCAATAAGCAGTGTACCATTTTTATTTGGTACCACTAGTTGCATAAAAGGGATAGAGCCAGGACCATCAGATATGTACACTGCCCATCCCTCATTCGGAACCAACTTGTAAGAACGGTCAGAAGCCAGCACCTCAGACCACTCGGCCACAACGGAGGGTAGTTTTTAATTTTATTTATTATATTTTGTTGAAAGAAAGTGTTTATGTACAGCATCACTACGTCCGTCCTCCAATCTCTGGCATTGGATCTCTGCATCTCTTTGACCGATATGAAAAAAGCTTTTTGTATTTGATAACTTGAACATGGAAAATGGAAATGTACGCGCTACAACAATCATTCTCCTTTGCATACCTTCCATTATGAAGAACATTTTGCGCACGTACTGATAATTGCATGGCTTTTCCGCTATGTTAAAGGATGTTAAATGGGTATTCTGACTTTCTTGTCATGTTTTCTCCCGTAAGCTTGATCTGAAAATTGTTCTTGAGTTCTTTAGCTTCGACTGTGAGAAAAAGTTTGCTCATATGTTTTGAATTTTCGTATTTGCAACGATATTACCACCTCTAAACACATGTTTCAGGTAATTATTTTCTCGTCAAATATTACTCACAAAATAAAAATTTTATTTGCTTAGTTTCCGATCAAAATATGTAGTAAACAGGCTTCCTTCTAAGGAACGAAAATGCATATATATTTCCTTGCTGTATTTAATTTTAAGTGTTCGATTTGAAAACACCGCGGGAAACATTCATAAATGTTTTTAATTTTTTCGAACACAAAGCTCCGAGTTAGACGCAAAACATTTCTATTGCTTTTTGCAAATGAGGATACCTCTCCAAAGATCCGAGAGCATTTTTTTTTTGTAGTAAATGCCATTCATTATAGTGTAAATCGCATACATTGTCCAATTGAGAGAATGCATTATTTCCACCCTTAGATATCATATTTCCTATATATACATGCTTGTGACGCATACATGTACTTGACCTTCCTTCTGAGTTTCTGTTTTCTTGTGTAAATTTAGTTTCTTCTTAGTTGAACATTTTCTTACTGAACAGCACATTACTTCTAAGAAAAACATTCAAAACATTGTATATAGCCTGTTGAAATCTATATTGTCTACTATTTCTGTAACTAGATTGAATTAATTCTGTGTTAATGCAAGTCTCTAATCCATCATGCTGATTTTATATCTTGTCGTTAGCTGCTAATGGATTGAATTCCATGTGAAAACGTGAGAGTTTAGTTATATCAGTGGATGCACCCAGGTGAGCGCATTCATACCTCAGTTTATCGTAAGCCAACGTTTGTTCCAGTTATGATCCCATGTAACTCGTTCACCCCCAATAGTTACAAATCTGGTTCTCTTCATTCTTTGTTTCGCAGAGCCTATACTCATTCTTCATCAAACTCTGATCTTTCTCTAGAACTTCAGTACATTTCGACTATGGCCGCGTCGTTCGGATACCCCCGTCAATATTTTACTACAATTCTTCACAAGTTTCAGCGCTATTATTCCACCACACTTCAACCCCAACGTGTACTCCCTGTTGCCCGGTTTGTTGGCTCTGTTACTTACCCCCCCCCCCCCTCACCATGGTATCTTTACTTTACATGACGTGCCATAAGTTCAACTATAACGTCGGTATTTTCTCCGAATGCCTTTTCAACCTGGTCAAGTCTGATCGTGACCACGTTTCGATTATGGGAAAATATGGTGTATGTACTGTGCCACTACAACCGGTCGATGACTCTTTCCCTATGACAGCCTACATCGGATCAACCTGTCGGTCACTTGAGGTGAGAATCTCCGAACACAAATACAATCTTCGCAATCATTCATCCGCAACGGCCTTAGCACGACCAATCAACAAGGGTGGTTATTTACCACTATGGAATGACGTTAAATTATTCGACTCGGCGTGAACTAAAACCGCAGTGCTCATTGGGCTTGTATATTATGGATTTTGCCGAAAAATGTTGTAATGAAGAAACCCCGCAATCCATACCTGCTCATTGGAGGTCTCTGCTGGAGAATCCCTCTTCTACTGCAAATATGTTTTGACTATTTACTTACTGTATTTTAGATTATTCGTTGTTATGCCTTTGTACATAGTTTCATTTTTATTGTTACTTTCTCTGTATAGCATTCTTAACCTTTTATGTGTGGTGCATGCGTTGTTTCTCGTCTATGCATCTGTGTGTGTGTGTATAAACCAGCGTGCCCCATGTGAGTTCTTGTTGTGTGGCGCTCTAGCCCAGATCTCCTAGCTTCCTATTTCTAAGGGTTGTTTAAGACCTGGGGTCAGACACTAATTTACTACAAATCCTCTACATATAATCTGATCTGAGTTCTTGTTGTGTCTGAAGATGGGTGTCTGGACACGGATCCGAAAGATTTCGCACTCTAATTTTAATCAATTTAACTTTTTAAACAAGTTTTATTTTCGTGAGTAAAGATGATTCACACCTTGCAATAAATTGGCTTGGTTACTTTGTGTTGCAGTTGGTTACGCCTTGTTTTTTGTGCTTAAGACAGCTAAAACGATCGTACACTAGTAAATCTCAATAGCATGACAAACATTCTTCTACTTATCGTATCAGTGGATTTGACCTCTCAGCAAGTGAAAAAATAAATTGATAGAATAACGTAAGCCTCTTACGCCTGTTGATCCTTATATCTGGCTGTAAGGTGTTAACTAATTATTGAAAGGTTGAATATACACTATATTGACAAAGGTCACCGGACATCTAGAAGAAAAACACAACATAGCATTTATTGACATATATCAGTACGGTGTCGGTATATCTTTAGCGTTAATGCATGCACTGAACCTCTCAGACATGCTTCCGACATCGTTTTAGAACACAGCGATAGGTGTACCCTTCCATTCAGTACATGATCCTGCCGCTAACTGTTGATTAGTAGCAGGCCTTGGTTCCAAACTACTTATGCGGCGCCCTAATTCATCCTATAGGGGCTCTATGGAATTAAGATCAGGGCTCTGTGCTGGCCAGTCCACACACGATACGGAATTATCATCAAACCACGCCGTAATAGTCCTTGCATTATGGCTCGATGCATTATCCTGCTGGTACAAACAAGGCTCGGTTCCATAGTATTTCCACATAGCGAGGTAGACATGCTAGTTAACAGGTTTGTCCACGATGACCAATGGGCTGGGACCATACAAGGAAAAACACCCCTGCACGAGTACGCTGCAAGCTCCAAACTTGACCGTAGGAACAGTACACTGTGGTAAATAGCGTTCCCCCGGCTGCTGCCATACACCCACACGGTCATAAGACTTATGGATCGTGTATCCTGATTCATCAGTCCATAGGACCCGTTTCCATTGATCTACGGTTCACGATAAATGTTCTTTACACCATGCAAAACGACGCGTAGTATTCCGAGTGGAGGTGAAAGTCTTATGAGCAGTCGCACGACCACGGTAACCTATGAAATGAAGTTCTATGTGAATGGTACGTGTACATACCGAGGTTCCAGCATTTTTACTCACCTGTACACTGAGGTCTTGTGCAGTACTTCGTCGATTAGCTGCAACGACTCTCTTGAGGCTTCGACGTCCTCTATCACTGATTTTCTTTGTTCTGATGGTACATTTTGCTGCTTCAGGCACGCACGCATCTTCCGCTTATTCGTTACATCCAAAACAGTGGACTTGGGTACGTTTAATCGCCTCTCAGTTTCTCTTATGGACAACCCACTAATATAACCCCCAACAATCTTTCCTTTCTCAAAGTCAGTTCTCTCCCGCCGCGACATTTACACTCAACCTCACAGTGCGATATGATCGGGGTCAGCAGCTACAGGCTTGTTTTTATACCGTTTGCAACTGCACCGCGAATCTTAATACGTTCATTTGCTTTTGAAGGGTTGTCCGGGGACTTTTTACAATATAGTGTATGTTCTACAAAGTCTCTCTAAGTATATTTAGCTAAGAATTGAGCTAAGCAAGTTCCATATGCAACTGTCTAAAATTCAAATTACGACAAAATAACTACTTAGCTTAAAACTCCATATGACCTTTGTGCTTAAATATTCGTTTTAAAAAATTCCTGTTCCGTCTGACAGCTTCATTTATACGGAAGATTTTGAGTGTATTTTTTATGTTTTCATATTGAACAATTCTGATGCTGGTGTGCATTAGGATACAATTCTGTTTGCAACAGGATCTTTACTTCCAAAAATCCGGTTGAGTAAAACCCTTTCTTAGTGAGATACCTGTGATTCTGAGCAGCGTTATGCACACATTTTCTTTTCCAGATAAAATACAGTTTTTCTACTTGGCGCTTCATGTTATGTTAAGTTCTGTATTTCTTTTTCTTAAATTTCAATTCGTAAAATATAATACTTTCACGTGATCGGATACCTAATTATATACAATGCAGAGAAAGAATTTTTAAATATCAAATATTTGCTAAATAAATGTAGGAAAATAAGTTACTACTGAAAATTGCGGATCCCTACGTAACAAACTAAGACAGATACAAAAATTGTTTTGAGCAATGATAATTTTTTTCTACAGAGAAAAAGAGTTATACAAATGGTTATTACAAATAAGCCGCTTATTTGACAAATGGCATTTTCAAATCAGCTTAAATTACATTGGTGTTCAAAATTAAGAGAATTTGCACATTTTGTCGATTTTCACAAAAAGTACGGAACCAAAGGTACAAATTATACCACCGAATAAGAATGCAAATTTGCAGTGTCGAATACGTAAACGTACGCGTGCGTGTGGGTGGAACTGTGACAGTGGAGGGCATGAAAAGCACACGAGGCTTTTTCCGCGATTAGTTCGCTCGTACTCCTCGGCGACATTCGTTGTGTTTCTTGCAGGAGTTGGTTCAATTTCATAAGCAATCAGGTAAAATGAATTGCCAGGAACGTATTAATGACGGAATGAGGTGGAGAATCGTTGGTAGATTGGAGGTAGGGCAATAGCAAGTACAGGTTGCTACAGATCTTAATGTAACGCCCAGTGTCGTCTGCAATTTGTGGAAACAGTTTAAGGACACCGGATCCATATCGAGGAGGCCTGGGAAAGTTCGTCCAAGAGCCACGACGGCCAATGAAGATGGTTATTTGGCACTTTCAGCAAGGCGCCACAGGACTGCTACAGCTGCGCAGATATCTCGTGAATTGCATGCCGCCATTGGAACCCGAGTTTCAAGGGTTACTGTTTCCCGAAGGCTTCATGAGAGAGAACCGTTTGCCAGGTGACCCACTGTTTGCTTCCCGCTCACTTCAGCACACAAGAGAGCGTGATTAGCATGATGCAGACAACATCAGCCTTGAACCAGACTTCAGTGGGGTAACATCCTCTTCACAGACGAGTCGCGATTCAGCTTGGACCCTGATTCTCGACGTACCTTCATCTGAAGAGAACCTGGGACCGGATAGCTTTCCTCCAACATCCGAGAAAGGGATCCCTATAGCATCGGGGGTGTCATGGTCTCGGCAGGCATCATGTTGGACTGGCGCACACTTGACAGAGACTCCCTGACTGCTGAGAGGTATAGGGATGAAATCTCCACAGCCCTATGTTCGACTTTTCAGTGGCGCAGTTGGCCCTCGGTTCCTTTTCTTGGACGACAACGCTCGTCCACATTGGATTCACCTGGCCGACGATTATCTTGAAAGGGAGGATATTCGCCGGATGGATTGGCCATCCAGATTGCCAGACCTAAACCCTATCGAACATGTCTGTGACACTCTTGGGAGGGAAATTGCAGCTCGCCATCTCCTTCCGAGAACCATCCAGGAGCTGAAAACTGCGTTGCTGCAGGAGTGGGACCGACTGCCACAGGGACACATTAACTGCCTAATTTGCAGTATGACGTCTCTCTGTGGAAGCTGTATGACTGTGAGAGGGGACAATACCCCACATGAGAGTCATTTTATGTTCGATCTTGCAACATGGATTTTGGACATTCCTGCGCTGATGAGCCTTACCGACGATCATGAGTGCGTACCATGACTGTTGTATGGTATAATGTTTTCTCTTATATAACTGTGTATCCGTACCAAATTTCATTAAAATGTGTCCATTAGTTTTTCAGAAATTCGACAAAATGTGCTAATTCTCTTAATTTAAAACATCAGTGCATATCTGAAATTAATACAACTGTGATCTTCCAAATTTTTCATACGTACATACATGCATACATACATGCATATCACCAAGATGTTTTCTGTGATTCAAAAGCTTGTTCCTCAAAAAAAGCTCATCTGTCACATTGAAGTTTAAAACTAATGGTGCTAGTATTTACTTATTGTTGTTTTATCAAATATGTCCATTTAGAGTTATCTCGGCACACAACTGGGGTTTCACTGACATCCATCACACGTCTCAAACAAGAAGCTTGTCGTCTTCCAGTTTAAAACTAATTGTGCTAGTATTTACTTATTGTTGTTGTATCAAATATGTCCAGTTATAGTTATCTCGGCCCACAACTGGGGTTTCACTGACATCCACCACACGCCTCACAAAAGAAACTTGTCGTCTTCCAGTTTAAAACTAATGGTGCTAGCATTTACTTATTATTGTTGTATCAAACATGTCCAGTAAGAGTTATCTCGGCACACAACTGGGGTTTCCATCCACCACACGTCTCACACAAGAAACTTGTCATGTTCCAGTTTAAAACTAATAGTGCTAGCATTTACTTATTGTTGTTGTATCAAATATGTCCAGGTATAGTTATCTCGGCCCACAACTGGGGTTTCACTGACATCCACCACACGCCTCACAAAAGAAACTTGTCGTCTTCCAGTTTAAAACTAATGGTGCTATTATTTACTTATTATTGTTGTATCAAACATGTCCAGTAAGAGTTATCTCGGCACACAACTGGGGTTTCACTGACATTCCATCACACGTCTCACACAAGAAACTTGTCATGTTCCAGTTTAAAACTAATAGTGCTAGCATTTACTTATTGTTGTTGTATCAAATATGTCCAGTAAGAGTAATCTCCGCACACAGCTGGGGTTTCACTGACATTCATCACACGTCTCACACAAGAAACTTGTCAGGTTCCAGTTTAAAACTAATGGTGCTAGCATTTACTTATTGTTGTTGTATCAAATATGTCCAGTAAGAGTAATCTCAGCACACAGCTGGGGTTTCACTGACATTCATCACACGTCTCACACAAGAAACTTGTCATCTTCCAGTTTAAAACTAATAGTGCTAGCATTTACTTATTGTTGTTGTATCAAATATGTCCAGTTATAGTTATCTCGGCCCACAACTGGGGTTTCACTGACATCCACCACACGCCTCACAAAAGAAACTTGTCGTCTTCCAGTTTAAAACTAATGGTGCTATTATTTACTTATTATTGTTGTATCAAACATGTCCAGTAAGAGTTATCTCGGCACACAACTGGGGTTTCCATCCACCACACGTCTCACACAAGAAACTTGTCATGTTCCAGTTTAAAACTAATAGTGCTAGCATTTACTTATTGTTGTTGTATCAAATATGTCCAGTAAGAGTAATCTCCGCACACAGCTGGGGTTTCACTGACATTCATCACACGTCTCACACAAGAAACTTGTCAGGTTCCAGTTTAAAACTAATGGTGCTAGCATTTACTTATTGTTGTTGTATCAAATATGTCCAGTAAGAGTAATCTCAGCACACAGCTGGGGTTTCACTGACATTCATCACACGTCTCACACAAGAAACTTGTCATCTTCCAGTTTAAAACTAATAGTGCTAGCATTTACTTATTGTTGTTGTATCAAATATGTCCAGTAAGAGTAATCTCAGCACACAGCTGGGGTTTCACTGACATCCACCACACGTCTCACAAAAGAAACGTGTCGTCTTCCAGTTTAAAACTAATGGTGCTAGCATTTACTTATTGTTGTATTATCAAATATTTTTTTTTTGGATTGGAGGTTTAACGACCACCGTGAGCAAGTCAATGGGCTATAAGCAGTCGCCCGTCCCTAATTTAGGGTCACTGGTTCCAAAGAAGGGAGAGGGCCAGTGCCGTAAGACAAACACAACATCCATGCCTCACCGGGATTCGAACCCGGACCCCGTTCGGACGAATGATCAGAGGCCAGCGCCTTAGACCACTGCGCCACCGGGGCGCCTATTATCAAATATGTCCAGTAAGAATAATCACGGCACACAACTGGGGTTTCACTGACATTCATTACACGTCTCACACAAGAAACTTGTCGTCTTCCAGTTTAAAACTAATGGCGTTAGTATTCACTTATTGTTTTTGTATCAAACATATCCAGTTAGAGTTATAACGGCACATAACTGGGGTTTCATTGACATCCATCACACATCTCACACAAGAAGCTTGTCGTCTTCCAGTTTAAAACTAATGGTGCTAGTATTTACTTATTATTGTTGTATCAAATATGTCCAGTAAGAGTTATCTCGGCACACAACTGGGGTTTCACTGACATCCACCACACTTCTCACAAAAGAGACTTGTCGTCTTCCAGTTTAAAACTAATGGTGCTAGCATTTACTTATTGTTGTTGTATCAAATATGTCCAGTAAGAGTAATCTCAGCACACAGCTGGGATTTCACTGACATTCATCACACTTCTCACACAAGAAACTTGTCGTCTTCTAGTTTAAAACTAATGGCGCTAGTATTTACTTATTGTTGTTGTATCAAATATGTCCAGTTAGAGTTATCTCGGCACACAACTGGGGTTTCACTGACATTCACCACACGTCTCACAAAAGAAACTTGTCGTCTTCCAGTTTAAAACTAATGGTGCTAGCATTTACTTATTGTTGCTGTATCAAGTATGTCCAATAAGAATTATCTCAGGACCCAGCTGGGGTTTCACTGACATTCATCACACGTCTCACACAAGAAACTTGTCATCTTCCAGCTTAAAACTAATGGTGCTAGCATTTACTTATTGTTGTAGTATCAAATATGTCCAGTAAGAGTAATCTCGGCACACAACTGGGGTTTCACTGACATTCATTACACGTCTCACACAAGAAACTATTCGTCTTCCAGTTTAAAACTAATGGCGCTAGTATTTACTTATTATTGTTGTATCAAATATGTCCAGTAAGAGTTATCTCAGCACCCAGCTGGGGTTTCACTGACATCCACTACACATCTCACACAAGAAGCTTATCGTCTTCCAGTTTAAAACTAATGGTGCTAGTATTTACTTATTGTTGTTGTATCAAATATGTCCAGTTAGAGTTATCTCGGCACATAACTGGGGTTTCACTGACATCCACCACACGCCTCACAAAATAAAATTGTCGTCTTCCAGTTTAAAACTAATGGTGCTAGTATTTACTTATTGTTGTTGTATCAAATATGTCCAGTAAGAGTTATCTCGGCACATAACTGGGGTTTCACTGACATCCATCAAACGTCTCAAACAAGAAGCTTGTCGTCTTCCAGTTTAAAACTAATGGTGCTAGTATTTACTTATTGTTGTTGTATCAAATATGTCCACTTAGAGTTATCTCGGCACACAACTGGGGTTTCACTGACATTCATCACACGTCTCACACAAGAAACTTGTCGTCTTCCAGTTTAAAACTAATGGTGCTAGCATTTACTTATTGTTGTTGTATCAAATATGTCCAGTAAGAGTTATCTCGGCACATAACTGGGGTTTCACTGACATCCATCAAACGTCTCAAACAAGAAGCTTGTCGTCTTCCAGTTTAAAACTAATAGCGCTAGTATTTACTTATTGTTGATGTATCAAATATGTCCAGTTAGAGTAATCTCGGCACATAACTGGGGTTTCACTGACATCCATCACACATCTCACACAAGAAGCTTGTCGTCTTCCAGTTTAAAACTAATGGTGCCAGCATTTACTTATTGTTGTTTTATCAAATATGTCCAGTAAGAGTAATCTCGGCACACAACTGGGGTTTCACTGACATTCATCACACGTCTCACACAAGAAGCTTGTCGTCTTCCAGTTTAAAACTAATGGTGCTAGTATTTACTTATTGTTGTTGTATCAAATATGTCCAGTAAGAGTTATCTCGGCACATAACTGGGGTTTCACTGACATCCATCAAACGTCTCAAACAAGAAGCTTGTCGTCTTCCAGTTTAAAACTAATGGTGCTAGCATTTACTTATTGTTGTTGTATCAAATATGTCCAGTAAGAGTAATTTCAGCACACAGCTGGGGTTTCACTGACATTCATCACACTTCTCACACAAGAAACTTGTCGTCTTCCAGTTTAAAACTAATGGTGCTAGTATTTACTTACTGTTGTGGTATCAAATATGTCCAGTTAGAGTTATCTCGGCACATAACTGGGGTTTCACTGACATCCATCACACATCTCACACAAGAAGCTTGTAGTCTTCCAGTTTAAAACTAATGGTGCTAGTATTTACTTATTGTTGTTGTATCAAATATGTCCAGATATAGTTATCTCGGCCCACAACTAGGGTTTCACTGACATTCACCACACGTCTCACAAAAGAAACTTGTCGTCTTCCAGTTTAAAACTAATGGTGCTAGCATTTACTTATTGTTAGAGTATCAAATATGTTTAGTAAGAGTTATCTCGGCACACAACTGGGGTTTCACTGATATCCACCACACATCTCACACAAGAAGCTTGTCGTCTTCCAGTTTAAAACTAATGGTGCTAGTATTTACTTATTGTTGTTGTGTCAAATATGTCCAGTAAAAGTAATCACAGCACACAGCTGGGGTTTCACTGACATTCATCACACGTCTCACACAAGAAACTTGTCATCTTCCAGTTTAAAACTAATAGTGCTAGTATTTACTTATTGTTGTTGTATCAAATATGTCCATTTAGAGTTATCTCGGCACACAACTGGGGTTTCACTGACATTCATCACACGTCTCACACAAGAAACTTGTCGTCTTCCAGTTTAAAACTAATGGTGCTAGTATTTACTAATTGTTGTTGTATCAAATATGTCCAGTTGGAGTTATCTCTGCACATTATTGGGGTTTCACTGACATCCATCACACATCTCACACAAGACGCTTGTCGTCTTCCAGTTTAAAACTAATGGTGCTAGTATTTACTTATTGTTGTTGTATCAAATATGTCCAGTTAGAGTTATCTCGGCACACAACTGGGGTTTCACTGACATCCACCACACGTCTCACAAAATAAATTTGTCGTCTTCCAGTTTAAAACTAATGGTGCTAGCAGTTACTTATTGTTGCTGTATCAAGTATATCCAATAAGAGTTATCTCAGCACCCAGCTGGGGTTTCAGTGACATTCATCACACGTCTCACACAAGAAACTTGTCATCTTCCAGCTTAAAACTAATGGTGCTAGTATTTACTTATTGTTGTTGTATCAAATATGTCCAGTTAGAGTTATCTCGGCACATAACTGGGGTTTCACTGACATCCACCACACGTCTCACAAAATAAAATTGTCGTCTTCCAGTTTAAAACTAATGGTGCTAGCATTTACTTATCATTGTTGTATCAAATATGTCCAGTAAGAGTTAACTCAGCACCCAGCTGGGGTTTCACTGACATCCACCACACATCTCACACAAGAAGCTTGTCGTCTTCCAGTTTAAAACTAATGGTGCTAGTATTTACTTATTGTTGTTTTATCAAATATGTCCAGGTATAGTTATCTCGGCCCACAACTGGGGTTTCACTGACATCCACCACACTTTTCACAAAAGAAACTTGTCGTCTTCCAGTTTAAAACTAGTGGTGCCAGCATTTACTTATTGTCGTTTTGTCAAATATGTCCAGTAAGAGTAATCTCGGCCCACAACTGGGGTTTCACTGACATTCATCACACGTCTCACACAAGAAACTTGTCGTCTTCCAGTTTAAAACTAATGGTGCTAGTATTTACTTATTGTTGTTGTATCAAATATGTCCAGTTAGAGTTATCTCGGCACACAACTGGGGTTTCACTGATATCCACCACACATCTCACACAAGAAGCTTGTCGTCTTCCAGTTTAAAACTAATGGTGCTAGTATTTACTTATTGTTGTTGTATCAAATATGTCTAGTAAGAGTTATCTCGGCACATAACTGGGGTTTCACTGACATTCATCACACGTCTCACACAAGAAACTTGTCGTCTTCCAGTTTAAAACTAATGGTGCTAGTATTTACTAATTGTTGTTGTATCAAATATGTCCAGTTGGAGTTATCTCTGCACATTACTGGGGTTTCACTGACATCCATCACACATCTCACACAAGAAGCTTGTCGTCTTCCAGTTTAAAACTAATGGTGCTAGTATTTACTTATTGTTGTTGTATCAAATATGTCCAGTAAGAGTTATCTCGGCACATAACTGGGGTTTCACTGACATCCATCAAACGTCTCAAACAAGAAGCTTGTCGTCTTCCAGTTTAAAACTAATGGTGCTAGCATTTACTTATTGTTGTTGTATCAAATATGT
The DNA here is from genome assembly GCA_039090855.1 of Macrothele yani. Classification (NCBI taxonomy): domain Eukaryota; kingdom Metazoa; phylum Arthropoda; class Arachnida; order Araneae; family Macrothelidae; genus Macrothele; species Macrothele yani. The sequence goes on from CM077030.1 coordinate 85,562,500, forward strand.
CCAGTAAGAGTAATTTCAGCACACAGCTGGGGTTTCACTGACATTCATCACACTTCTCACACAAGAAACTTGTCGTCTTCCAGTTTAAAACTAATAGCGCTAGTATTTACTTATTGTTGATGTATCAAATATGTCCAGTTAGAGTAATCTCGGCACATAACTGGGGTTTCACTGACATCCATCACACATCTCACACAAGAAGCTTGTCGTCTTCCAGTTTAAAACTAATGGTGCCAGCATTTACTTATTGTTGTTTTATCAAATATGTCCAGTAAGAGTAATCTCGGCACACAACTGGGGTTTCACTGACATTCATCACACGTCTCACACAAGAAACTTGTCGTCTTCCAGTTTAAAACTAATGGTGCTAGTATTTACTTATTGTTGTTGTATCAAATATGTCCAGTAAGAGTTATCTCGGCACATAACTGGGGTTTCACTGACATCCATCAAACGTCTCAAACAAGAAGCTTGTCGTCTTCCAGTTTAAAACTAATGGTGCTAGCATTTACTTATTGTTGTTGTATCAAATATGTCCAGTAAGAGTAATTTCAGCACACAGCTGGGGTTTCACTGACATTCATCACACTTCTCACACAAGAAACTTGTCGTCTTTCAGTTTAAAACTAATAGCGCTAGTATTTACTTATTGTTGATGTATCAAATATGTCCAGTTAGAGTAATCTCGGCACATAACTGGGGTTTCACTGACATCCATCACACATCTCACACAAGAAGCTTGTCGTCTTCCAGTTTAAAACTAATGGTGCTAGTATTTACTCATTGTTGTGGTATCAAATATGTCCAGTTAGAGTTATCTCGGCACATAACTGGGGTTTCACTGACATCCATCACACATCTCACACAAGAAGCTTGTAGTCTTCCTGTTTAAAACTAATGGTGCTAGTATTTACTTATTGTTGTTGTATCAAATATGTCCAGATATAGTTATCTCGGCCCACAACTAGGGTTTCACTGACATTCACCACACGTCTCACAAAAGAAACTTGTCGTCTTCCAGTTTAAAACTAATGGTGCTAGCATTTACTTATTGTTAGTGTATCAAATATGTTTAGTAAGAGTTATCTCGGAACACAACTGGGGTTTCACTGATATCCACCACACATCTCACACAAGAAGCTTGTCGTCTTCCAGTTTAAAACTAATGGTGCTAGTATTTACTTATTGTTGTTGTATCAAATATGTCCAGTAAAAGTAATCACAGCGCACAGCTGGGGTTTCACTGACATTCATCACACGTCTCACACAAGAAACTTGTCATCTTCCAGTTTAAAACTAATAGTGCTAGTATTTACTTATTGTTGTTGTATCAAATATGTCCATTTAGAGTTATCTCGGCACACAACTGGGGTTTCACTGACATTCATCACACGTCTCACACAAGAAACTTGTCGTCTTCCAGTTTAAAACTAATGGTGCTAGTATTTACTAATTGTTGTTGTATCAAATATGTCCAGTTGGAGTTATCTCTGCACATTATTGGGGTTTCACTGACATCCATCACACATCTCACACAAGACGCTTGTCGTCTTCCAGTTTAAAACTAATGGTGCTAGTATTTACTTATTGTTGTTGTATCAAATATGTCCAGTTAGAGTTATCTCGGCACACAACTGGGGTTTCACTGACATCCACCACACGTCTCACAAAAGAAATTTGTCGTCTTCCAGTTTAAAACTAATGGTGCTAGCAGTTACTTATTGTTGCTGTATCAAGTATATCCAATAAGAGTGATCTCAGCACCCAGCTGGGGTTTCAGTGACATTCATCACACGTCTCACACAAGAAACTTGTCATCTTCCAGCTTAAAACTAATGGTGCTAGTATTTACTTATTGTTGTTGTATCAAATATGTCCAGTTAGAGTTATCTCGGCACATAACTGGGGTTTCACTGACATCCACCACACGTCTCACAAAATAAAATTGTCGTCTTCCAGTTTAAAACTAATGGTGCTAGCATTTACTTATCATTGTTGTATCAAATATGTCCAGTAAGAGTTAACTCAGCACCCAGCTGGGGTTTCACTGACATCCACCACACATCTCACACAAGAAGCTTGTCGTCTTCCAGTTTAAAACTAATGGTGCTAGTATTTACTTATTGTTGTTGTATCAAATATGTCCAGGTATAGTTATCTCGGCCCACAACTGGGGTTTCACTGACATCCACCACACTTTTCACAAAAGAAACTTGTCGTCTTCCAGTTTAAAACTAGTGGTGCCAGCATTTACTTATTGTCGTTTTGTCAAATATGTCCAGTAAGAGTAATCTCGGCCCACAACTGGGGTTTCACTGACATTCATCACACGTCTCACACAAGAAACTTGTCGTCTTCCAGTTTAAAACTAATGGTGCTAGTATTTACTTATTGTTGTTGTATCAAATATGTCCAGTTAGAGTTATCTCGGCACACAACTGGGGTTTCACTGATATCCACCACACATCTCACACAAGAAGCTTGTCGTCTTCCAGTTTAAAACTAATGGTGCTAGTATTTACTTATTGTTGTTGTATCAAATATGTCCAGTAAGAGTTATCTCGGCACATAACTGGGGTTTCACTGACATTCATCACACGTCTCACACAAGAAACTTGTCGTCTTCCAGTTTAAAACTAATGGTGCTAGTATTTACTAATTGTTGTTGTATCAAATATGTCCATTTGGAGTTATCTCTGCACATTACTGGGGTTTCACTGACATCCATCACACATCTCACACAAGAAGCTTGTCGTCTTCTAGTTTAAAACTAATGGTGCTAGTATTTACTTATTGTTGTTGTATCAAATATGTCCAGTAAGAGTTATCTCGGCACATAACTGGGGTTTCACTGACATCCATCACACGTCTCAAACAAGAAGCTTGTCGTCTTCCAGTTTAAAACTAATTGTGCTATTATTTACTTATTGTTGTTGTATCAAATATGTCCAGTTATAGTTATCTCGGCCCACAACTGGGGTTTCACTGACATCCACCACACGTCTCACAAAATAAAATTGTCGTCTTCCAGTTTAAAACTAATGGTGCTAGCATTTACTTATTATTGTTGTATCAAATATGTCCAGTAAGAGTTATCTCGGCACACAACGGGGTTTCACTGACATCCACCACACGTCTCACAAAAGAAACTTGTCGTCTTCCAGTTTAAAACTAATGGTGCTAGCATTTACTTATTGTTGTTGTATCAAATATGTCCAGTAAGAGTAATTTCAGCACACAGCTGGGGTTTCACTGACATTCATCACACTTCTCACACAAGAAACTTGTCGTCTTCCAGTTTAAAACTAATAGCGCTAGTATTTACTTATTGTTGATGTATCAAATATGTCCAGTTAGAGTAATCTCGGCACATAACTGGGGTTTCACTGACATCCATCACACATCTCACACAAGAAGCTTGTCGTCTTCCAGTTTAAAACTAATGGTGCCAGCATTTACTTATTGTTGTTTTATCAAATATGTCCAGTAAGAGTAATCTCGGCACACAACTGGGGTTTCACTGACATTCATCACACGTCTCACACAAGAAGCTTGTCGTCTTCCAGTTTAAAACTAATGGTGCTAGTATTTACTTATTGTTGTTGTATCAAATATGTCCAGTAAGAGTTATCTCGGCACATAACTGGGGTTTCACTGACATCCATCAAACGTCTCAAACAAGAAGCTTGCCGTCTTCCAGTTTAAAACTAATGGTGCTAGCATTTACTTATTGTTGTTGTATCAAATATGTCCAGTAAGAGTAATTTCAGCACACAGCTGGGGTTTCACTGACATTCATCACACTTCTCACACAAGAAACTTGTCGTCTTCCAGTTTAAGACTAATGGTGCTAGTATTTACTTATTGTTGTGGTATCAAATATGTCCAGTTAGAGTTATCTCGGCACATAACTGGGGTTTCACTGACATCCATCACACATCTCACACAAGAAGCTTGTAGTCTTCCTGTTTAAAACTAATGGTGCTAGTATTTACTTATTGTTGTTGTATCAAATATGTCCAGATATAGTTATCTCGGCCCACAACTAGGGTTTCACTGACATTCACCACACGTCTCACAAAAGAAACTTGTCGTCTTCCAGTTTAAAACTAATGGTGCTAGCATTTACTTATTGTTAGTGTATCAAATATGTTTAGTAAGAGTTATCTCGGAACACAACTGGGGTTTCACTGATATCCAACACACATCTCACACAAGAAGCTTGTCGTCTTCCAGTTTAAAACTAATGGTGCTAGTATTTACTTATTGTTGTTGTATCAAATATGTCCAGTAAAAGTAATCACAGCACACAGCTGGGGTTTCACTGACATTCATCACACGTCTCACACAAGAAACTTGTCATCTTCCAGTTTAAAACTAATAGTGCTAGTATTTACTTATTGTTGTTGTATCAAATATGTCCATTTAGAGTTATCTCGGCACACAACTGGGGTTTCACTGACATTCATCACACGTCTCACACAAGAAACTTGTCGTCTTCCAGTTTAAAACTAATGGTGCTAGTATTTACTAATTGTTGTTGTATCAAATATGTCCAGTTGGAGTTATCTCTGCACATTATTGGGGTTTCACTGACATCCATCACACATCTCACACAAGACGCTTGTCGTCTTCCAGTTTAAAACTAATGGTGCTAGTATTTACTTATTGTTGTTGTATCAAATATGTCCAGTTAGAGTTATCTCGGCACACAACTGGGGTTTCACTGACATCCACCACACGTCTCACAAAAGAAATTTGTCGTCTTCCAGTTTAAAACTAATGGTGCTAGCAGTTACTTATTGTTGCTGTATCAAGTATATCCAATAAGAGTTATCTCAGCACCCAGCTGGGGTTTCAGTGACATTCATCACACGTCTCACACAAGAAACTTGTCATCTTCCAGCTTAAAACTAATGGTGCTAGTATTTACTTATTGTTGTTGTATCAAATATGTCCAGTTAGAGTTATCTCGGCACATAACTGGGGTTTCACTGACATCCACCACACGTCTCACAAAATAAAATTGTCGTCTTCCAGTTTAAAACTAATGGTGCTAGCATTTACTTATCATTGTTGTATCAAATATGTCCAGTAAGAGTTAACTCAGCACCCAGCTGGGGTTTCACTGACATCCACCACACATCTCACACAAGAAGCTTGTCGTCTTCCAGTTTAAAACTAATGGTGCTAGTATTTACTTATTGTTGTTGTATCAAATATGTCCAGTAAGAGTTATCTCGGCACATAACTGGGGTTTCACTGACATTCATCACACGTCTCACACAAGAAACTTGTCGTCTTCCAGTTTAAAACTAATGGTGCTAGTATTTACTAATTGTTGTTGTATCAAATATGTCCAGTTGGAGTTATCTCTGCACATTACTGAGGTTTCACTGACATCCATCACACATCTCACACAAGAAGCTTGTCGTCTTCTAGTTTAAAACTAATGGTGCTAGTATTTACTTATTGTTGTTGTATCAAATATGTCCAGTAAGAGTTATCTCGGCACATAACTGGGGTTTCACTGACATCCATCACACGTCTCAAACAAGAAGCTTGTCGTCTTCCAGTTTAAAACTAATTGTGCTATTATTTACTTATTGTTGTTGTATCAAATATGTCCAGTTATAGTTATCTCGGCCCACAACTGGGGTTTCACTGACATCCACCACACGTCTCACAAAATAAAATTGTCGTCTTCCAGTTTAAAACTAATGGTGCTAGCATTTACTTATTATTGTTGTATCAAATATGTCCAGTAAGAGTTATCTCGGCACACAACGGGGTTTCACTGACATCCACCACACGTCTCACAAAAGAAACTTGTCATGTTCCAGTTTAAAACTAATGGTGTTAGCATTTACTTATTGTTGTTGTATCAAATATGTCCAGTAAGAGTAATCTCAGCAAACAGCTGGGGTTTCACTGACATTCATCACACGTCTCACCCAAGAAACTTGCCATCTTCCAGTTTAAAACTAATAGTGCTAGTATTTACTTATTGTTGTTGTATCAAATATGTCCATTTAGAGTTATCTCGGCACACAACTGGGGTTTCACTGACATTCATCACACGTCTCACACAAGAAACTTGTCGTCTTCCAGTTTAAAACTAATGGTGCTAGTATTTACTAATTGTTGTTGTATCAAATATGTCCAGTTGGAGTTATCTCTGCACATTATTGGGGTTTCACTGACATCCATCACACATCTCACACAAGACGCTTGTCGTCTTCCAGTTTAAAACTAATGGTGCTAGTATTTACTTATTGTTGTTGTATCAAATATGTCCAGTTAGAGTTATCTCGGCACACAACTGGGGTTTCACTGACATCCACCACACGTCTCACAAAAGAAATTTGTCGTCTTCCAGTTTAAAACTAATGGTGCTAGCAGTTACTTATTGTTGCTGTATCAAGTATATCCAATAAGAGTTATCTCAGCACCCAGCTGGGGTTTCAGTGACATTCATCACACGTCTCACACAAGAAACTTGTCATCTTCCAGCTTAAAACTAATGGTGCTAGTATTTACTTATTGTTGTTGTATCAAATATGTCCAGTTAGAGTTATCTCGGCACATAACTGGGGTTTCACTGACATCCACCACACGTCTCACAAAATAAAATTGTCGTCTTCCAGTTTAAAACTAATGGTGCTAGCATTTACTTATCATTGTTGTATCAAATATGTCCAGTAAGAGTTAACTCAGCACCCAGCTGGGGTTTCACTGACATCCACCACACATCTCACACAAGAAGCTTGTCGTCTTCCAGTTTAAAACTAATGGTGCTAGTATTTGCTTATTGTTGTTGTATCAAATATGTCCAGATATAGTTATCTCGGCCCACAACTGGGGTTTCACTGACATCCACCACACTTTTCACAAAAGAAACTTGTCGTCTTCCAGTTTAAAACTAGTGGTGCCAGCATTTACTTATTGTCGTTTTGTCAAATATGTCCAGTAAGAGTAATCTCGGCCCACAACTGGGGTTTCACTGACATTCATCACACGTCTCACACAAGAAACTTGTCGTCTTCCAGTTTAAAACTAATGGTGCTAGTATTTACTTATTGTTGTTGTATCAAATATGTCCAGTTAGAGTTATCTCGGCACACAACTGGGGTTTCACTGATATCCACCACACATCTCACACAAGAAGCTTGTCGTCTTCCAGTTTAAAACTAATGGTGCTAGTATTTACTTATTGTTGTTGTATCAAATATGTCCAGTAAGAGTTATCTCGGCACATAACTGGGGTTTCACTGACATTCATCACACGTCTCACACAAGAAACTTGTCGTCTTCCAGTTTAAAACTAATGGTGCTAGTATTTACTAATTGTTGTTGTATCAAATATGTCCAGTTGGAGTTATCTCTGCACATTACTGAGGTTTCACTGACATCCATCACACATCTCACACAAGAAGCTTGTCGTCTTCTAGTTTAAAACTAATGGTGCTAGTATTTACTTATTGTTGTTGTATCAAATATGTCCAGTAAGAGTTATCTCGGCACATAACTGGGGTTTCACTGACATCCATCACACGTCTCAAACAAGAAGCTTGTCGTCTTCCAGTTTAAAACTAATGGTGCTAGCATTTACTTATTGTTGTTGTATCAAATATGTCCAGTAAGAGTAATCTCAGCACACAGCTGGGGTTTCACTGACATTCATCACACGTCTCACACAAGAAACTTGTCATCTTCCAGTTTAAAACTAATAGTGCTAGTATTTACTTATTGTTGTTGTATCAAATATGTCCAGTTAGAGTTATCTCGGCACATTACTGGGGTTTCACTGACATCCATCACACATCTCACACAAGAAACTTGTCGTCTTCCAGTTTAAAACTAATGGTGCTAGTATTTACTTATTGTTGTTGTATCAAATATGTCCAGTTAGAGTTATCTCTGCACATTATTGGGGTTTCACTGACATCCATCACACATCTCACACAAGACGCTTGTCGTCTTCCAGTTTAAAACTAATGGTGCTAGTATTTACTTATTGTTGTTGTATCAAATATGTCCAGTTAGAGTTATCTCGGCACACAACTGGGGTTTCACTGACATCCACCACACGTCTCACAAAAGAAATTTGTCGTCTTCCAGTTTAAAACTAATGGTGCTAGCAGTTACTTATTGTTGCTGTATCAAGTATATCCAATAAGAGTTATCTCAGCACCCAGCTGGGGTTTCAGTGACATTCATCACACGTCTCACACAAGAAACTTGTCATCTTCCAGCTTAAAACTAATGGTGCTAGTATTTACTTATTGTTGTTGTATCAAATATGTCCATTTAGAGTTATCTCGGCACACAACTGGGGTTTCACTGACATTCATCACACGTCTCACACAAGAAACTTGTCGTCTTCCAGCTTAAAACTAATGGTGCTAGTATTTACTTATTGTTGTTGTATCAAATATGTCCAGTTAGAGTTATAACGGCACATAACTGGGGTTTCACTGACATCCATCACGCATCTCACACAAGAAGCTTGTCGTCTTCCAGTTTGAAACTAATGGTGCTAGTATTTATTTATTGTTGTTGTATCAAATATGTCCAGTAAGTGTAATCTCGGCACACAACTGGGGTTTCACTGACATCCACCACACGTCTCACAAAAGAAACTTGTCATGTTCCAGTTTAAAACTAATGGTGCTAGCATTTACTTATTGTTGTTGTTTCAAATATGTCCAGTAAGAGTAATCTCAGCACACAGCTGGGGTTTCACTGACATTCATCACACGTCTCACACAAGAAACTTGTGCTCATTATCTGTTTCTCATATAGATATTCCTGAATCTAATTCTCCCATGATTTCCTTGGCCTTCCTTTACCTTTCTTTCCTGCCACTTAAGCTGAATACATTCTGTTATTAAGCATCTCAACAATATTTCTTTCAACATGGCCAAACTACAGCAGCTTACTTTCTTCACTTTACTAACAACATTTGGCTTCAATTTACACATCTGCCACACAACTGGCATGCAAACGACTGCTGCGTCTCTTTTCTCACCTCCGGGTTCCACTGTCGTACATCAGAGTTAGAACAACAACACTTTCTTACACAGCCATTCGGAACCTTTTCGAGAACCCGTATGTTCTGTGAAATCTTCTTAAGAAACTACGAATTTGAAAGTTGAGCTCACTCTTCTACTAATTTCACCATCCACTATGTTTTTTTCTGTTGGAAATATGTCGAAATATACAAATTCCTTTACCTGGAAGATCTCTGAATTTTTTAGACTGATCCTGCATACAATACTCACAGTTTCTCGCTTAAAAATCGTAACTTCGGTTTTTTCCTTATTCGTACTCGGTATGAATTTCGAACAAACTTCGTACATCTGGGACAATATATTGTGCAGCGCACTTCTGTTTTCATCCAACAAAGCTGTATCATCAGATACAGTTATCTGCAAACACGTAGGCATAAACTAGTATTATCTATTTTGGCATCATTTTACACAACAACTTTACCAAAACCATTCCCAAAAATACACAAAACTTTACACACATAAAAGAGATGTAAGCATACATGCATCGTCCTACGATAAAAGTACGATACGTTTTTTAAAAATTATTCTTCCTTTGCGAAATACAAGTTGCTTTTTATTTCCCCACAGTAAGTCACCAATTTTTTGAATAAATTATCAGGTTCGCAGTGTGACATTTACTTTCAGTTTCCATTTTTTTTATTTCCAATATTCCAATACCATGTTTTCAATGTTTGTTACTTATTATTTTTGCTGTTTTACTACTATGGCGTACCCTTCCTTTTCAGTTAAATGCTTCGCTAGTATATTTCTGTTTTTTTCATCCATATGCTTATGTATATATTCTTGAATTCCATGAATTTCATTTCTTGCTCTCAAAGTAAAACATGGAGTTAAAATGAAAACGTAAGTCACTGAGAGTATTTTTACTAAGTTTTCACCTCTAAATGCTTTTCCACAATGAGATTTGAATTGAGCCGAAATCTTTCTTAAAGGTTCTTCCGCTGCTTCGTCATTCCAGTAACTAAATCTGATATAAATCGTGAAGGGAAACAAAGATTAATGTAAAAAAGAGAGGCAGAATGAATGATGACGGAACATCGTTTATTTTATCTTGTGTTCCTGTAACTAATGGATTCAGAGGAGACGCGACAAAACACTGCTTATTCATCGTCTTCAGATACTATCACCTGAGCAATATTCCCTGTGTGTGTCTTTTCTTAGGATGTATAAAAGCAAAATTCTGATTAAGTTCTTTCTTTTTAGTTCAAATATTTGCCGAAATTCTCTTACTTTTACCTCTGACATTTAGAATGCATCTTACACTTTTCGCTACGATTTCCTTATTTCAACCTCTGACATTTTGTCTGTGCCTCTTGCCGAAAGATTGTTTAAATTTAGTTCAAACTTCGATACAGTAACAACATCAATAGCGTGTTTCTTTCGTAATGATTTTAGCATCGTCATTGACTGCCAGAAAAGTATTATAAGATTTTCTGAACGTATATGCCCGTAGCATACACAAGCGAACAAGGATAACACAAAGATGATGTAGTAGTAGCCAACGTTGTGGCCAACTTAAAAAAATCATTTATTCAATCAGATATCCAAAAGAATAACAAAATAGAATATGTTTTAATAAAAATAGCAAAGTTTGTTCACAATTAAATATGTCAGTACATTTTGTTTGTACATTTAGCACATTTGCCTGTACATTTAGTAGTCATAAATTATATAGCGTAGGTTTTTGCTGGAAAAGGTTTTCTGTTTAACAACATGGAAAGTATCTAATAACTTTTTCCACTCATTCTTTAACATTTTAAGGAAATTTTGCCTACGGGGGGGGGGGAGAAAACTCAAAGGATATTTTTCCTAAAGAGAAACTGTGACATTCTACAGAGGAAAATCACATGTCAGGATGGGAAATCTGCAGTGGTACATTCCTAGCTTAGTTGGAAGAGCAACGTATCCGAAGTGAGGAGGCGCAGACAAATTTGTGTTTTCACAAAACTTTTTTTTTACGAAAACGATCAGATTTTACTTTATTTGAGTGTGTCTAAAAAAAGTAAACACTTTGTCGATGTAATATGGATATACGTTATTTTAATAGATCTATGTGCAGTGGCGGCATGTGAAAAGGTAATAAGAGTGTAAAAACTAAAAAAAGAAGGTTTATTTCTCGGTTTAAACCCATTACCCACGATAAGCATAAGCGTCACTGGAATTACAAAGCAATTCAAAGACATCACACGCTAGGAATTGTCTTCAGCCACCAAAAGATCATTCTGTGCGTTTCACCTGTCAGAAATTGTATTGTTTGTTTTAGAATTGTTACAAGCAAACGTATCAATTACTTATGTATTCACCTCTCCTTAAGAAGGCCGCCCGAGGTTGCTTTGGGGCTTAATCATTGTGATAAACCGACAGGCGTATCATGTTTCATTAACATATCACGAATCCCAATACTGTAAAAACAGTTGTCCAAAACACTAACACCTGATGCGTCATATTCTCCTTACCTTGCCCAATCATCCTTTTTAATACTATGCATCTTTCTCGACAGTAGTGAAGCAAATCCCAAGTAAAATGTTTCGATGTAACGAAAATGGGTAACGGTGCGTCACTGTCACAATCATTGCTGAAATCTGGTCGTGCGGCATGCTGTCCCATGAAGTGAAGCAACAATAGTTGATTTCATTGTTACTCAACAATAGGTTTTACTAAACTATCGTCGAACATTATTTCGTCGCGTTTCACATAAACGCAGAAATATCTCATCGCAATCTGTGTAAAATACGAGAACCTAATGATAAATGTGATAAAAACCATTACAAAAAGACATTCTGATGGTATGCAACTTTCGCAATAATATTAAAGTATGGGTCGTCGCGAAATGTAGCTTCCTCTCGATCCATTCAAGAAGTTTACCTGCTATTGACGAGAGCTTTAAAATGATGTTTAACACTATGAGGTTATATTCTGTAAATATCCTAGGACTAAAGTTATCAATCCCTCTCACTAACACACTTGCGATTCAGCTTTTCTTTCTATCGTTAGGTCAAATTTCAGCTTCCGCATGCGCAGATGGACTCCCGTTGCTACATCATATTTCATCGGTATCGGGGTCATTTTTTACGTTAGTCTAAATCTGATAATACATAATAATAATAACAATAATAAATATTGTTTATGACAAAGTAAACAGTCGAAATACTATCGCCACCACTATATTTTAATAGATATTTACTTTTATAACCCACATATCTTCTTTCATTTTGTTGACGGGTCGCGGATGGCCTAGTGGTCAACGTTTGTGACTGTCAAGGAGAAACCTCAGTTTCGATCCCAGGCAGGTACGAACGCTCAAACCACTAAATAAATATCCGCTGTGCGTTGGATGGGCACGTTAAACCGTTTTACCAGGGTTACTGGCCCACCAGTAATAAATAAGAACGTCTTCCTCCCCCTTTTTACCTCGCTTCCGTGTCACTTTCCGGTCGGGGAGCTCCAAATCTCCTAGCTTCTTCCTATTTCTAAGGGTTTTTTAACACCTGGGGGTCAGACACTCCCTTTCTAAAATCCTCTACATATGATCTGATCTGATCATTGGGTTGACGACAATAACATTCATTAATCCACCTACCTTAGTACCGCTCAATGTTAGAAATATTAGTAAACTTTATTATTTGCTGTTATGATTTAATTCCACTGAGTATATATATACTGGACTCTGGTTTGGTGTGGACGTGTGAGTGACGCGTATAAATGCAATGTCTTATACGTCTCGTATCACTCGTTTTGTTTCACACCCAAAAAGATCTTGGCAATGGTAAAGTTGCCTAGTATACATTCTATACAAAGAATACCAATCTACTCTCTCGATTTTCCCTTCTTCTCCGTGAGGAGGTACCATCTCGATAGCAAAATGTTCATCGAAAAGAAATCCCCAGGCAATGAATTCATTCAATATTTTGCTTCCAAATGTGCAAGCATTTAACGAACGAGTATCAATATTGCTGTTCGGATGGGAAAATTTCTTCGATTCTGATTTAAAATCATTTGCATGTGCGCTTTATGTCATGCGCTTTGGCGGGGGAGGGACAAGTACACTGGCCTGCAAAAATTAAGTTCGAGACGGTTTTTCGAATATAACGTCGTGCAGAAGTCTCCACAACGACTCAAATCATACCATAGGATCCTTCAAGATGTAAGAATATGGGACAAGTGAGCAAAACCGTCCAAACCAGGAATCCAAAGGATACAAAGGCACTTTATTGAAAAGGTAGCTTCGAGCACAACTGGACAGAAGATAGAAACGTCCATGTGACAGGCGGCTGCCAAGAAAAAGCCAGTCTTTAGTAGGTGATATGATCACCCCTGACTGGGTTGCAGGATTTACACTGTCTGCCCATGCTGAGGAAGAGGTTGTCACGGAGCTGTTGAGGCATCGCGCCCCATTCCTCTTGTAGCGCCAATCACTGCTATGGAATCGTTACTGGCGGCTGGACACGTGCTGCCAAGCGTCTCCCGAGAAGGTCCCACACGTGTTCGATTGGATTTAGGTCCGGGGACTTTGTGGGCCAATACATGCGTTGAATATCTTTACTCTCCAACAGCTCTGGGACAGCCACTGTACGATGAGGTGTGTCGTTGTCGTCCATGAAGAGGAACTCAGGACTCACAGCACCTATCACCAGACGCACGTGAGGAAGGAGAACCTCGGTACAATAGCTGACAACAGTGACCGAAACTCCTTGGAAGATGTGGAGGTCAGTATAGCTACCAAGCATGATACCGCCCCAAACGAGAAGGTCGCCACCTCCAAATCGGTCCCTTTCGATGATGTTGGAGGTGTGATTGGGTGTTCCCTGCTCTCTCCAGATGTGCATACGTCCAGAATCGCTCGTCAGACTAAATTGACTATCATCCGTAAAGAAAACTCGACCCCATTGCTGATGTGTCCAGTTCTTTTGTTCCTGGCACCACAGAAACCGCCGTCTCCGATGAGCAGGCATTAATGGCACACACCGTACTGGTCGTCGTGCAAATAAACTACCTTTGTGCAGCCTCCTGGCCACGGTAAAACCCGATAATGGACGTCCAGTTGTCTGTTGCATGTGCCTTGCGATTTCTCCCGCTGTCTGACATCTGTCTCTTCTCGCCTGTAGGGCAGTATACCGGTTGTCCGCCGCCGTGGTTGTTCATGGGCGACCACTGCTAAACTCTCGGACAGCTGTTCCTGTCGTTTGAAATGCTCTCCAAGCTCGTGAAACGATGCTGTGAGCAATTCCGAACCCCTCGGCCACACTAGTCACACTTCGAACTTCTTCCAACTTCCCAATGACGTGACCTCAGGTATAGTCATCCAGATGTCGTCTACTGGATTGCCTGTTGGCCACATCACATGGTGGCAGCAACTTGATGTCGTTCAAACCGATGTACACCGTGCAATAGCTTTCACCGAATTGCTGAGCATACACCACCCGTGTGCTTTATAACCTTTCGACACTCCCCCCCCTTACGTCATGCTGTATATATGCGCATGCCCTACCGTACAGGACCCTAGTCCATCTCCTGAGTGGTCTTTCGGTCCGTTCTGCCTGCTCGTTCCGCTGTTATGCTAATTTCTCCTCTTCGTCCTTAATGTTTGCACACCAGTGTATTTATGTGATGACGGATATCATTAAAGCGACAAAAAGATATTTACAGAAATGTGTGCGAAACCTAGGATTTCTGTTACCCAAAAATCACGATAAACTATCAACATTTCATGTCACGAACACTTACCCACTGGAATCGTGAGAAACTGTTTCTGGAATAGTTTATCGACACACAGCGACTAAATATCTAAAATAAATCTCGCCTGTAACTTTTTCAGGAGAAAATAATCTTTTAAGGATTTAAAATCTATCACACACAGAGACATATATTGTTTTCCCTCATCTAAACCAACGAAAGTTGTTAGTACTGTCAGTGAGACGAGCAAGAAATCTGCGTGTTAATAAAAGATGCTGATTTTGGCACTCGCTTCGAAATTCCAACAAATGCTGAGGGTAGCATTCGCTTGAAATTCCATTAGCTTTGAAATTCCCGAGAAATGTTGAGGGTAGCATTAGCTTGAAAATTCCATTCGCTTTGAAATTCTGAGAAATATTGAGGGTAGCATTAGCTTGAAATTCCATTCGCTTTGAAATTCCGAGAAATGCTGATGGTAGCATTCGCTTGAAATTCCATTTGATTTAAAATAACATTCGCTTTGAAATTCCATTTGATTTGTAATAACATTCGCTTTGAAATTCCGAGAAATTTTAAGGGTAGCATTTGCTTGAAATTCCGAGAAATGTTGATGGTAGCATTGGTTTGAAATTCCATTTTCTTCGAAATTACATTCGCTTTGAAATTCCGAGAAACGTTGATGGTAGCATTCGTTTGAAATTCCATTTTCTTTGAAATTACATTCGCTTTGAAATTCCGAAAAATGTTGTGAATAGCATTCACTTGAATTCCATTTCCTTTGAAATCCCGAGAAATGTTGAGGGTAGCATTTGCTTGAAATTCCATTCGCTTTGAAATTCCGAGAAATGATGAGGGTAGCTTTGCTTGAAATCCCGAGAAATGTTGAACGTAGCATTCGCTTGAAATTCCATTCGCTTTGAAATTCGGAGAAAAATCGAGGGTAGCTTTCGCTTGAAATTCCATTTGCTTCGAAAACTATTTTTGGATATTTTTGTTTAACACGAAAAGTAATAAGCCAGTGGCATAAAAAGATTTCAATTTCACATTACAGCCTGGTCTACGAAAATGGTAATAATAAATCAGTTATTACTTTTATTTTACTTACGGTGCAGCCGAAGAATGATTGCTCAGCTTTAGTTTTTTTTCCCAGTTTTGGTGTAACTCAGGCATCAAATATTGGAACTTCAAAAGGGACAGTAGGATGCGTTTTTTAAACAAAGGGAGAAAGACCTGCTTCATTATACGCTTTGGAACACAAGGCCCCTAAGGTTTTTACGTGTTTTGTAAATTTCGTCAGAGTTTAAAATATCATCTATATATTAATATTAAAAACCCAGGGCCGTTTCTTTCTACAATCCGCCATCGCCACCCACTGGAGCGATTTTTGGGATTTTTTAAATAAAAGCTACTGACCCACAGATTTGTCATCGCTCATTTTTATTGTCATAGGTAATTTTTTTTTCTATAATACCATGGCATTTTATTTGTACAATCCGCGGTTCGTTTTTATGACGCTTGTTCTCGCTTCAGTACTTGCAGCCCAAACTGCCTTTCTGCTGCGGTCGAAAAATCATCGTATTTAGATGATTTTCACCTTGGATCTCGCCCTTTGGATTATTGCTATAATTATATATAGCCAGTGCCGTTAATGCCCACCAGATGGAGATGCCTCAGTAGCTGAGCCAATCTTACAGATTTATGATGTCAGATGCTGACTGAAAAATAAAAACACACATAGCGCCGTAAACTGTTGGCCTCTGTAGTGTAAAGCTAACGCGCTCGGCTAGGTATCGAGATATTCGGGATTCCATTCCCCAGCGGCGGCCGAATAACAATTTGTCAGTTGCTGTGCGTTGCTTAACGTGGAAAGACTGATGGATTTATTTATTCAACTGACGGCACGTATTTAGATGATTTTCACACAAACAAATTTTCTCTCTTTATATAATAGTATAGATTATATAATGATACCAAAAAATTGTTAAATCCAAATTGGCAAGATGAAACATATTTTTAACCCCATTGTGCAGTTATCTAGACACGATATCATTTCGGGTCATTGAAAGAATGCCTCAATACTCCAATGCAAGCCCGTCGACGACGGCTAAGCACATGTTTGTATAATAATGAGGAACGTCATCATTAAATTCGTATACAAGTATTTGGAAAAATTAAGAATTAATGGGAATACTACGAAAATTTTGTTGTTGGTGACTCATCTTATACACTACCCATTAATAACACTAAACAACAAAATAAACTTTTTGTTTGTTACAAAGACTGCATATGCCGAATCATACAATATTTATCATACTGATTAGAAATCTGCGTGCTAAATTGTGCTATCGGGCATAGTTCTCGAGTAACCAATTGTTTCAGTTCACAATAAGTCTGCATTTTGTCATGTATATTTCGCAACATGCAATTGATTATACTTACCTTAAGAAGTCGTTATTTAAAATTTTCTTTTGTACTTTGTTTGTACTACATCCTTTTTTATAGAGTCGAACAATAATCAGCTAGCATTTTAGGGCTCCGGTTTTCTTTATAGCGGTTTTCTACGGTACATATATACTGATGAAAACGTTCTCCGTGCTCATCGCTTACAGCTCCTATGATCTGTAAGGAAAAGGCCAGATGCAAGTGAAGGAAATGTATTTTAAGGGACATATTGCATCATAGGCTTATAGTTTTATAGAAGCTCAATAACAAATTGTTTATAACTTTATGCCTTCCGGTTACCTAAAAATGTAAGTACCACATCTTTAAAAGACTTCCATGCAGAAGCTTCAGTCACATTCAAAGTTTCTCTAAATGCAAGATCATGCATAAGTTCCCTTATTTGTGGACCAATAAAAATGACGTGTTTAATTTTGGCTTCAGATATTTTGGGGAACTTGTTCTTTAGAAAACTGAAGGCTTCTCCATGTTTATTCAATGGCTTTACAAATTTTTATCAAACTCAGTTTGATGTGAAGCAGTGGTAAGTACACGTTCTGAGGACTTACCACATTTTTAGTACCTGGAATTAAGGACTCTCTTTTAGGTCATGTCTTTTTAATGTAATGGGAATTTCTGTTCCTACTGTTCCATTCACAGAGGAAGCAGCAGTATTTTGTGTATCCAAGTTGTAGACCAAGAAGTAAAGCTATCACTTTACGATCGCCACAAATATTACAGGAGTGTTTTTGTATACCATACTTTGAAGCAATAGTTTCATATTTGCATATGTTTCTTTCATATGTGCAGCATATGCAACAGGTACTGACGGATACATGTTTCTGTTATGAAGGACAGATTTTAAGCTTATCTTTGAGGAATCTATAAAAAGTCTCCAATCTTCAGTTTTGTGTTGCTGTCCTAAGGCTTCAAACGATAAGTCTGTATCATTGCAGTACATAAAATCACCACTCTTCGAAAATAAGTGTTCAGACTCTTCCTGCTGTCGACGAAAACTACATACTTTTGTACTTGGTTGTAAAAATGCCATCCTTTCAATCTTGAAGCCAATACTTCGGCCTGACGTTTTGCTAAATGAGGGTCCCGAACCAGATCATTTAATTCTTCCTGATTTATAGGTGAGGCACAGAATCTTCCGAGAAACCAGGGTCTTGTTTCACTTCAATATCTTCCTCGCTGTGAGGATTTATTTCATCAGCATCACTATCATCAAAACTCCATGACTGTGTAGGTACAGGAACAGGAAGATCTGGGCTATGAGGAACAGGTCTTATGGCCGAAGGAATACTGGGATATTGAATCGTGTCTTTGGTCTTAGCTGTAATTCCAGATATCTTAAGAGTGATGCAGAAGTAACAGTCTGTTGAGTGGTCTTTTAGTTCTCTCCAAACCATTGGTACCGCAAATGATATTTTACGTGATCCCTTCAACCAGCCAGTCAACAAAGTTACACATGAAGTACAAAAAAAAAATGTGAGGCGCTCAAGATTTATTTCCATCACCCTTTTTGCACGGGAAATAAAGTTCATGCGATTTTCTAATCAACGGTGTGAAATGTCGCCTTTGAGACTTTAGAAAAAATTGTCCACAAATGTAGCAGAAACTGTTTGGATGGTTCACACAAGTACGCGACATTATTTAACGTACACTTTGCACAATCCACGCTACTTTTTTAAAACCACGAGAAAATGCACGTCCTTCAATACCGATTAAATGCATTGGAATGACAAAAATTCTGCCTTGTTCCCTCTTCCCAGGAGTAATTGCACAACAGGAAGTAATGGCGATAGCATGTCTACTCTCAGAGACACAGCTATCCTGGTGTAGACATATGTCTCCGTTGGGAAACATAGGGAAATTCCTTTAAGTAACACAACGTTCATCCTAATAGAGAGTTCCATTACAAGACATTGGAGCCCAGTGGAGCAATTGTGACTTCATATTTGGTTTCAGTACACATAAATACTTGCAAAACTATTAAAGGTTTCTTTGTAACAAAACCATTGTTGTTCAATATAATTCAACCGTTTATTTTAGTTATGCATTTTATTACGATTCGTGTTATATGACAAGAAAACATTTCAGTCACAGCTTTTTCAACCATGCATGGCACGGGTTACGAACTAGTATCTATTTAATTTACTGAAGTGTTGCGTGATTTAAATGTCCAGTAAGTTCGGATACACAGTTAAACTGAAAATATTCTCTGTAGCTATTATGAAACCAGTTTGTGTTTCTAATACTTAAGCAGTCTTTTTTATAATCACAACACGCTTTGTGTCTAGGTTTCTAGAAATTTTTGTTGCATATCCTTATTTTAACTATTGTAATTTTCTGGCTAAGAGCCTCAGCTCTTATGGTAAAAAAAAGGTGTGGCTCTTATGCCGATGTGGCGCTTACGCGGAAATGTTTTTCTAAACAACTGCTCAGCACACACCAAGTGTAAATTTGTGTCTCATATTATTATCTCAGTAAGTAGCCGTCAATTTCCCACTGTTTTCGAACCATACGTTTATCCCTGCTAGGTTACTGATAACGAGAACATGTATCACCGCTACTTCTTAGTGACTTGTCTTCTCTGGGCGCGGGAACGTTTTAGGGGCATACACCGCAGAGCCAAAGCATTATGATTAGCGCCTTTTTATGCAGATCGAAGCAACTGCAGATAAACAGCGGCGCGTGTAAATGTCATAAAAAGGTATAAATAACACCTGGTACTGAGCTCTGTTAATCGGTGATGTTCTTGTTTTTCAGATAGGAAACGCAGCTGTTTTAAGCGAGTTGGACAAAGGACAAATTATAATGGACAGAGGACTGGGTTAAAGTAGATATCCGAGTCATCAATGCTTATGGAGTGCTCACTGTGAGACTAAAGCGAAATTATAATGGACAGAGGACTGGGTTAAAGTATATATCCGAGTCATCGATGCTTATGGAATGCTCACGGTGAGTCGTCAATGCTTATGGAGTGCTCACGGTGAGTCGTCAATGCTTATGGAGTGCTCACGGTGAGTCGTCAATGCTTATGGAGTGCTCACGGTGAGTCGTCAATGCTTATGGAGTGCTCACGGTGAGACAAAGGCCAAATTATAAAGGACAGAGGACTGGGTTAAAGTATATATCCGAGACTTCAATGCTTCTGGGGTGCTCACGGTGAGTCGTCAATGCTTATGGAGTGCTCACGGTGAGACAAAGGCCAAATTATAATGGACAGATGACTGGTTAATGTATATATCCGATACATCAATGCTTATGGAGTGTTCACTGTGAGTCGTCAATGCTTATGGAGTGATCACGGTGAGACAAAGGCCAAATTATAATGGACAGAGGACTGGGTTAAAGTATATATCCGAGACATCAATGCTTATGGAATGCTCACGGTGAGTCGTCAATGCTTATGTAGTGCTCACGGTGAGTCGTCAATGCCTATGGAGTGCTCACGGTGAGACAAAGGCCAAATTATAATGGACAGAGGACTAGGTTTAAAGTATATATCCGAGACTTCAATGCTTATGGAGTGCTCACGGTGAGACAAAGGCTAAATTATAATGGACAGAGGACTGGGTTAAATTATATATCCGAGACTTCAATGCTTATGGAGTGCTCACGGTGAGTCGTCAATGCTTATGGAGTGCTCACGGTGAGACAAAGGCTAAATTATAATGGACAGAGGACTGGGTTAAAGTATATATCCGAGACATCAATGCTTATGGAGTGCTCACGGTGAGACAAAGGCCAAATTATAATGGACAGACGACTGGATTAAAGTATATATCCGAGACATCAATGCTTATGGAGTGCTTACGGTGAGTCGTGGTTAGTACCTGCAAGAAATAGTTCAAGGAGAAATAAAACACGAACCTGCTGGCGTGATGTGGGGTAACCACGGCAAAACCATGCTCGCAGTGAACGAAGGCTAATCCGTATGGTACAATGCAAGTTAGCACATGGATACCGTGGCGCGGCTCGCTTGTAATCTGAATGCTGGTAACGGCAGTAATGTGGCACATTATACACTATATCGAACCCTGCTGAAAATGGGGCTGGCTGCCTAGTCACAGGCCGATACGAGAGCGCATGTTAATTACCGCCGAAAGTGCCTTCGATGGATACAGGAGAATCAAAACTGAAGCTTGAATGTTTGTAAGAAGGTCATCTGGTCCGATGAATCTCGTTTTCTGTTGCACCAGGTGGACGGCCGGGTACGTGTGCGTCGTTTACCTGCCGAAGTGTTGGCACCACGATGCACCCTGGGACGAAAGCAAAGCGGTGGAGGATGTGCAATATTTTGAGGAATATCCTACTAGAAAACTCTGGGTCCAATCATTCGTGAGCAGAAAGCTATGGTGTCTACTACCTATCTGAATCTCATTGCAGAACAAATACATTCTTTGATGGCACCGGTATTCCCCTCTAGTAGGGCCTGATAATGCGCCATGCCTCCGTTACTCCTTTCTCGTAGTATCAGGATAATGCGCCATAGCACACTGCCCGAATTGCTCGACGAATATGAGGAAGACTTTCAGGCATTGCCGTGGTCTCTAAATTCCTTAGACATCGATCCAATCGAGCATCTGTGGTTTGTGTTGGAACAGCAAATCCGATCTGCGGCGTCTAAAGCGAGTAACGTGCAGTGGCTAAAGGATCTGCTTCTAACGTTTTGGTATCAGATCGTACAAGACACCTTTAGAAATCTTGTCGCATCCATGGTTCGCCGGGTAAAATATATTTCGTCCGCACAAGTGGTGATAATATTCTGGCTTTGGCTCTTCGGTGTATGTACTTCAACAATTACACTAAAGCCTTAGCTGATCGCAAAATGAGGTCGGTTGAAATAAAAGTAACAAACAAGTATTACTGAATTAATTGTTCTTACAGTCTCTCTCTCTCTCTCTCTCTCTCTCTCTCTCTGTGTGTGTGTGTGTGTGTGTGTGTGTGTGTGTGTGTGTGTGTGTGTTTAAAATAAAAAATAACCGTTTTGAAGAAGCAATGCTCTTTGAAACAGAAAATTTGCTCTTTGAACAGAAACTCTAAAAAATGTGTTACAATCATAGACCAAAAAAACGTAAGTCATTCAAATTTTCACACATGGAAACCTATCAAGCGTCTGAAAAAAGTGAGTTTTAAGAGGTATTGCTTAATTTCAATGCTTCTTAAAGCAAAAGACATTCAGCTACTTTAAGCAATTAGGCACCTATTTTTAGTTTAACTTAATTAGCTCTAGAAAGTGTGCCACTTTACTTCTCTGGTTTGGTTATGGCTCGAATTAAGCGAAATTTGTTGAATTTCGAAAACAAAAATGATCACGTGAAACTTTCTGGAATGTTTAATTTTAGAAATATTAACAGCTTCAAGTGTTTACTTAAAGATTCAATTATTACATTCGTTTTCTCGTTAATAAGTGAACTAGCTTCTGGCAGCGCAGGCAAAAAAAAATCTTCCAAAAAGTTGCCGTGTTCTTTAAGTACGGACGATGGCGCGCTGCTGACGACAAAAAACATCTGGCCTGTCTTTCGTTTCTCGTAGCCGTGAAACAGCTCAACTTTAGCGCCCGTAGCGGCGAATTTGCTGGCTGTGACGTATGTTCGAAATTAACTTTCCTTTTTAGTTTCTTTCCCTATGTAAATCTTGAGTTTATTCTGTTATTCTTCACTCTTAACGTAATATCTTTTCTCTCAAACGAGTACGTTTGGCAATACAATTGAGGTTGAATGCACGTGACGTATGCCTGAGATTGATAAGAACAAGAGATAAAAACGACGACTAATCTGTTGCTTGGGGAGCGTTGGGTTGTAAACTGATTATTGAAAGGAGCGTTTTTTAAGAGCTGTGTGGTGTGTGAAGAGTTTAGTGCAATATGCTATGCTACGATGTGTTTGCTACATCCTGAATAAAGCATCTTTTCCGTAAGTGTGACTTCTGTTGTTTACATGTTTCGTCTGGCCATTAACGTTTTCTTTCATTTAGGAATTATTTCTTATTATCTTGATGTTTTAAATTAACGTAGAAGTAAGACAAGACTTCTACGTCATATGGCTAAGGTCACCGAAGTCCGGAAATATGACAGATAGCGTAAAAATTTCAATCACAAAGAAGTCCCAAAGGTCATTTGTAAGCGTTGGACTATCGCTGGGTTACTTTGTAGAGAGGCAGGACCACTGAATTGAGGAGGAGAAGATGTGTCGTGACGCCGGCACCCCCCCCCCCCCTTCATCAGTACGAAACTTTAATTGCGATACAAAAGCTGATGTAATTACAAATGTTGAAAGTAACCCGGCAGTTTCGCACGCACCGACAGGGGGCGAGAGCTGATTCCTTTGTGACGACGTATCCTCTCCTACGTTTATTCCTTTGGAAACTTTTACCTACTCTGTGTACAACCTAAAATAGCCCGTTTACCCACATTTTGTATGCATGATTCATAGCAAAGAAAATGTGCTGCCTAACTCTGTATTTGATATTTTTGCTCTGCGTATCGTATTTTCAGAGTTCGGTGAGATAAGTTCGCAAATTGTCAATTAGGGGAACTGAAAGCTAGCTAATGGGATTGGCCACCTTGTACTTCCACGAATCCTTTTGGTTCCATTAGCCTTTAAAGCTTCTGGTGTGTGACTTTGTTATGTACATATGTACACCCTGTATATACTGTACATATTTTTAGGAATGCGTTACCGGCAACTTCTTGTAATCAGAGTGGTCAGTGGAACAAATTCTCAACGTTTCGTATGATATTTCAGCAACGCTCCGTGTACAAATTATAAACCTTCAATAGTTATCTGCAATGGAAACTGTGAAGTCCTTGTTGAGCTGCGTGGCTTTAACTGCTTCAACTTGTCATTTTCACAGTTGTCGTGTAGGATAAATAGTTTGATGTCCAATTATGGAAGATTGTGAATGATTGTACGAATTTTGTATATGTCCAAATGAATAAATAAATTAATGGATAACTAAATAAATAAGTCAGTTCTGGAGCCCGGGCATCGTTCAAAAAATGTATGTTGGGTGAACAGCACGTCACATCCTAAGTGGTAAATTCACAGACTTGACATGTTACAGCCTTGGTTAAAATGCAAGAATTCTTAAATTTTTGAAAAGTACAGTATCCAAATAATGTGCTTGTTAGTTAAAATCTAATTCCTTGGAGGGTTTTTTTCATTTTTTAGGAACATTAGAATGACTGGGAATCTGGTAGGCTCTGAAACATTTAATGGAAATATTTTTTTTTTTTAAGTTTTAAATCAACATTTAGATATTTAAGAGCGAAACGCTTCAAGTTTTATTTTACATCTTACTTAAATAATGATTAGTTAGCACTGGTGCAGCGCTTGGATGTGTATATGTGTCCATGCAGTCCATGAGAGGGCTTTATTTACCGGAGTTGTTTACGATACATAAGGTTTGTTTTGTTTTTCAGAAACGTAACTCTTCCGAATAAATAAGCAGGGTGTATATTTATGAACGTTTATTTCAATTCCAGAGACAAGTCCTTTTAGGTAACGCATGTGGACAGCCGGCTTGTTCTTCTTTTCAATGCAATGTATAAATATAAATTGGATTACTAAAGTATTTAGAGATGAGAATCTTTGTTCTTTGTTTCCTAGGCGGAACATTTACGGAGTGTTGTTAATTTCAATCTGCTGCACTAAGTGTGACAATGAAGCATGAAATAAATGACAAACGGCGAAATAACTTTTGTAAACCTCTTTGAACAATTAAGTCGGACGAAACAATTATTTAGCGCAAGAGTAACGCGCTACTTAATGGCTGAGTGCGCATTTCTCGGTGAGAATTACTTTGTTCAAATTCGAAGATTTTGTTCAGAGGAAATGTTTGCGTTTCATGCATGAAGTGCCCTTCAAGTTTATTGGTTTTGATACTTGGTAACAAATGAGTAAAATGTAGATGAGATAAAGGACCTGCGTTTTGGAAATTACTTCACTCACACCACTTGCGCCTCCTTCGTCTTTCAAATCACTAGCCGAACAAATTCTTTATACAATGTTGAGTGATCACGATGAACAAACGCGAGATGTACTTACAGGTACGCACTATGCATGCTTTCCGAAGCTGTACTTACTCTGCAGTTTCAAAAACGCTGCGATTATACTTTGCGTACATAAATAAAAACATTTTGAGCATAATAATTTCAACTGGATTCAACTTTTAGAGTGAGGAATGTTTTTTTCTGTTGCAAATCGATATCACAAAAGCTGTGACGTATACACCTAATGTAACCTTCCTTTTATTTTTCCATGTAAGCTAAGTTTTTCCTCGGTAAATATTTTCTGACTTAACGTATATTATTTCTCCTGACGAGATTTTCAAATTTAGCATCCTGACAGTGAGTCAAAGTTAAGGTAAAGGTACATAAAATCAAATAGAAGTCATCGCTCTTTCCACTTTTATAAGTGAGTCACGAAAACATTCTCATCAGCCGACACCGGGAATCGAACCCAGGGTCTTCCAGTTACGCGCCGGACATGCTTCCACTGCACCACAGCGGCCTCGAAATTCTCCAGACTCACATGCGACAAACTGCCAAACCACCTGGAAAGTTGCTTTCTTTGGAGACCTGCACAATGCTGGGGATTCACCAAAGATGAACAGTAGCAACTGAGCAAATAACTAGAAGGTGAATGAATAATAAATACACAGTTGACATGGACCAGGAACATCAAATAGAAGTCATCGCTCTTTCCACGTGTATAAGTGAGCCACGGAAAAATTTTCATTGGCCACCACCGGGAATGGAACCCAGGGTCTTCCAGTTACGCGCCGGACATGCTTCCACCGTGACTCGCTTATAAACGTGGAAAGAGCGATCACTTCTAGTTCCTAGTGCACGTCAACTGTGTACTTATTATGTACATAAAAACTGAGTGAGATGTGATTATCAGAGATATATGTGAGGTGTACGATAACACAGCTTCTGGTGTTATGTTATGCTATGCTACGTGTTAGAAGAATGATAAGGTTATACTATCAGAGATATACACTCTTTGCTAAAAAAAAAGAAAAAACGGAGCACCCAGAAGGAATCATTCAATGGAGTTGAAAATTGCTATGTGCAATGTAAATGTATAGGAAAGGAAATTATTGCAATTCCAGAGTAGTTGGGCCATTTATTCGGATAAAACAGCTACGCGAGTGGAATAAGTCAGTACGATGAAGCGCCACCTCTGGCTCGGACACAAGCGGTTACTCGGCGTGGCCTAGATTCATGAAGTGCACGGACACTGTCTTGAGATTTAACAAGCTAGATGGCGTCCGAATTGCCGGATAATAAACCGACACTCCGGGATGTATTGTTAGTATTTATTGATTTTGACACTTGGTAACAAATGAGTAAAATGTAGATGAGATAAAGGACCGACCTTTAGCAAATTACTTCACTCACACCACTTATATCGCGTTCCATAATGTCCCAGACATATCCGATCGGTGAAAGGTCGGGCGATCGGACTGGACAATGAAGAGTGTCGACATTACGGAGAAAAGCCTGAAAGAACAGCGCAGTGTGTGGCCGGGCATTATCCTGTTGAAATACTGCTCAGTGATGTTGCAACAGGAATTGTAACACAACAGGTCGTAGAATGTCCTCGACGTACCGTTGAGACGTGAGGGTGGTACGGAGGTCTACTAAGGGCGTCCGGCTATCGTAAGAAATACAGGATTCACTGTACTAATTTTACACCCTGTGCACGGTGTAAAATTCAGTAGACAACCCATAACAGATGAGGGTGAGGGACGGCTGACATGGTCATCTCCCGCGCAGAGCGGAACAGATCCAAACCGAACGCAGGTGATAAATAGGCTGACAGCTGGGCTTTTTAAGAGGATATGGCAATCGACGAACATGGATAAACGTGGTGATCTGAGCAAATTTGATAGTGGGCACATTGTCGGCGTAAGAAAAGTGGATCACTCCAAATGGTAAGAATGCTAGGGATTCTGTGGGCAACCGTAGCAAGGGTGTACTCCGAGTATACCATCGACCGACACACCAGCGTTCAGACAGCAAGCGCTGGGAAACCACAGGCAATTGATGAGAGGGTTCGACGTAGATTATAAAGTCTCCTACTGGCTGACCGCTTGGCAGCGGCGGCGCAAATCACAACCGGGTTAAATGTCAGAGACATAAGCAGCATCTGCGAGCTAACGGTGCTGCGCAAGCTTCATATTCTGGCTACGGGAGCTGAAGCCCTACTTGTGTGCTATTCTTGAGTGTTTGTCAGCGAACATTACGCCTCGCCTGGTGCCGAGAATATCACAACTGAACCTCTGCAGACTGCCACCGCGTCGTGTGGTCAGATGAATCCCGTTTTCAGTTGTACCGAGCTGACGGGAGGGTGCGGGTGTGGCGTCGACAGCATGAGGCCATAGCTCCGTCGTGCCAGGTAGGCTTTGTTCAAGGCCGTGGTGATTCTGGGATTTTTTAGGAAGCCTTAACAGGGGAGACATTCGGTCCCTTAGTATACCTGGAGAGGTCCTTAAGCACTGCGCGATACCAGCTGATCACCTACACTCTTTCATGGCCTTCGCGAATCCTGCTGCGGATGGTCTGTCCTAGCAAGACAATGCGCGATCCCAACGGGCTGAAACCACATACGCATAGCTCGAGGAGCACTCATCTGTGTTTGGAACTATGAAGTGGCCCCCAAGGTCCCCGGGATTTAATACCTGTTGAATCTCTATAGGACTCCGTGGATCAGAACGTCAGATCCACGGCATGCTGGACCGACGTCTCCGGCGGAGTTGTAAACACCTCCGGAGACCTACCGGCATCTGGTGTAATCGATGCTTCCGCGTGTACAGACCGTTAATCGCGATACAGGAGGACCAACACCCTATTAAGTAGGTCTCTAATGTTTCGTCCTTGAGTGTACTTTTCACCAAAGTACACTCACGGACAATGAAATCTGCTCTCCAAGAAGGAAGCATCGGATTGTACTGAAATTTTATGGACGTACTGATACAGATCAATGACACACATAATGGCAAAAATATAGCTGCAGGACAATTACAGAGGGATCTGTGGCACGCGGTCCGAAAAAAGCATTGCACACTATTGCCGGTGCGGCGCGCTATTGACTGCATCACACCGCGTCGTGCGGCAATACATGCTGCAATACGGTGAGGCATGGAGGTGAACAGACGCCTCATGCTGTCCTGCGACAGACTGGCGTACACGTGTCGAACGGTGTGTGCCAAATCCCGGATACTTCGGCACGGCGGCAGCTGGCGTTTTTCAACTGGGGAGCGGGCAGGATATGGAAATGTTTGGACAGGATGTAGGCAGTCCTGGGCAACCCTAGCCGTGTGTGGGAGAGGCATTATTCTGCTGGTATAGCGCACCGAGAATCCCGACCAGGAATGGGAGCACATGGGACTGTAGGATCTCATCCACACACAGCTGGCCCGTCAATGATCCACGTACACCTACTAGAGTTGATCGGCTATCGTAGGCTATGGCTCCCCAGACCATAATGCCTGCAGTGGAGGAGGTGTGGGGCTTTATAGCGAGGTTGAGATTGTGCCGTGCACCCGGGAACCACCACAACCAGACACGACGTTCATCTGTCCCGAAATCGAAGCAGCACTCATCGCTAAACAACAAACGTCGCCAGTCTGTGGCGTTCCACGTCGCTCTGGCATGTTATCATTACAAATGGAGCCGGCGGTGTTTTGGTGTTAATGGCAGCACACGTAAGGAGCGCTTGGATCGCAGATTTGCTTCCGCGAGGCTTCGGGAAATGGTTCGTAGACACACAGGATCCACTACTTCTACCTGTATAGTGGACCGGGTCCCCGTGGGATCCGTTCGTGCCAGGCGCACGATCCGGCGATCCTCTCTACCAGTGGTCCTCCTGGTCCGTCTGGAGTTGCTCCGTCGTGTGGCTGCGCCGCCATGTGTCCACTGTCCCCAACACAGTCGGACGGTATAATCAGAAAGATCCACGTGGCGGGTTCCACGGCGCGCCGACCACCCTGCGGTTTTCAGCCCGATGATCAGGACTCTCTCAAAGTCCGTAAGTTACGTAAATCAACGTCTCTGGCGTCTACCCGACATTCTTGTCTCTCTGTCCTCTGGCTTGCGTCTGCCAGTTCCTTTCGCTTTTATGGGGCATCGACTTCACGCCATTTCATAAAGCTGCCGGTTTGTGCTTGCAGCGCCTCCGCAGGGTGTGAGATCATACGCAGTCGCAGCAAACTTGGATCATTTTGCATACCAGCACGAACTCTAGCTATTTTAAAAGTTTCGCGTTTGTAGCATTGTTTCTTCCAGGTGCGCAAATTTCATTGTCCGTGAGTGTACTTTCATTGGCCAAATCATGAGATTAAGACACTTCCTTGTGGTAAAGATATAAAAATGAATATTATATTTCTGCGACTGCATTTACTAAATGTTCGGGATAGTTTCCTGTATGTGATGTAGTATTTTCCTGTTCATTAGCTTTTTTTTTATTCGTCAGTAGTGTAAACCAGCTAAGCCGTTCCGATTTTATTTATTATTTTTTTTTGATTGGAGGTTTAACGACCACCGTGAGCAACTCAATGGGCTATAAGCAGTCACCCGTCCCTAATTTTGGGTCACTGGTTCCAGGGAAGGGAGAGAGCCAGTGCCGTAAGACAAACACAACATCCATGCCTGACCGGGATTCGAACCCGGACCCCTTACGGACGAATGATCAGAGGCCAACGCCTTAGACCACTGCGCCACCGGGGCGGCGTTCCGATTTTAGAGCAGTTAATTTCTGGTTAGTTCTCCGAGCTGAGGATGGGCAGGGATAAGTTAAGTCCTCAGATAAGGCATAGATGGTGTTTGTCTGATAATGATGGTTCTGCCCCTTCTCTTAAACCAGTGGCCCCAAATTTAGGGTGGTCGCCCGCTTATAGTCCTTAGAGTTCCAATATGACGTCATGTCAGGGACATGACGCCATATTGGAACTCAATATTACCTTGTTACCTTGGGGAATAGAATTTGAAAAACATCTATTACACATGATCTTTTTCGGGGCTTGACGACACCGATGGATATCTGTGGTAATAAGGAGTCACTCGTCTCTAATTTGGAGCTACTGGATATTAGGTAGAGACAAAACCGGCATCGTAGGTCAAATGCGGTCAAGCTTATCCAATAACTCGAACCACGGTTTATTTTTGACGATTAAGTAGAATCACCCGCAAATGGAAATTCGGTTATCGAATTTTCTGCAAACTTAAAAGAAAGAAAAAGGAAAAACGTGCGTAGAGAAAACCCATTATGAACACGTGAGGAGCCAAATCTTACAAATAAAATCTCCGTGGCTTCTCTTTATTCTGTTGCTGTTTAAAATCTCGTTAAGGAAAGAAACTAGAAACAGCAAGCCTAAAATTTCACAAATTCTGTAGAGCTACTAGAAAGGGAACAATTTTCTGTAATCTGGATATGCAGTTGCAGGAAAACATCAGCAAAATGTAAAAGCCTCATTTATTACGGAGCTGATTAAAGCTGGGATTACGTGGTTTTATTGAAATTTAGTAGATAGTTTTCTCGCAAATTTTTATCTTTAAAATGGCAACTCGTTATCGTATAGGTCAATTAGAAAGAAAACACCACGGGTTGGAATGAGTCCAGTTTGAAGGAAATTTGCTAAATCTGACGACATTTTTCAAGTCAATTAGGAAATCATCGGGGAATTAGGAGGATTATGCGTCAAGAGAAATAGTTAAAAGAATTATATTTTTTTGGCCGTTTTGCAGGTCTAGTTTCTTGTGCACGTAATCTTTTATCATGTGCTTACGCAGTTATTTTTTCTTTTTGTCCCAGTTTCTGAGTTAATATGTAGTCAATCATAGATTTTGATTGATATTTGCATAATGCGCGGCATGTTTACTTCTTTATAGAGAATGAAAGTCTGCGAAATTTAGTAAAATGGTTGTTTCTTTAAAATGTGAGAAAAATTGACAGCAAATGCGGTTCTTTTAACAGTGATTTATTCAGCAAGACTCTCCTTTCCATCGATTTAGCGTCCTGGCAAGAAGTTCTATAATGGAGCTTTTAATGTTCTTCGCTAATGATTCCCGAAAAATCATCAAAAACCAGTTCCCCTGCGAAAAGACAAGGTTTTCTGGCGAACACACGCAAATTACATACATCGTGTTTCATGGGCCAGCAATTCGCTTTTCTAATGAGGATTTAGGTACCTTTCGAAATACTTCAGAAGTGCTCGGACAATTTGTTTACTTTTTGCTCCGGCTTTCAGCGATTTGCTTTAAACTGAAGCTAACGGTAAAATTTAAAGAAAATATTCCACTTCATTTGTGAGTATCAAATTTTTTCCGAATTGCATAAGACCGAATTTTTTTTTTTGAAGTCGCTCTCATTAAATTTTATTGGAACTTACTTTTTCACTTGCATTATTCGTGAGATAAGCAAAAAGGCTGGTCGTAATTATTTTATAATTACCAAGAAGGTCTTAATCTAGACTTCATCTTTCTGACATGGACTGAGACAGCCATGCAGACATCAGCAAAGTAATGGAGCAAGAAGTTTCTGCAAGCAGAGAAGCAGTAGGTACAATTCATTCTGGAGGATTTGCAAACGGATCTAATAAAAAATACGCATTTGATCGGAATCGTACCAGTATCCGGCGATTGATCCAATGCCGATTGGGATTAAAACCTATTCGTGCAAAGGGGTCAACTGTTCCAATGCCGATTGGGATTAAAACCTATTCGTGCAAAGGGGTCAACTGTTCCAATGCCGTTTGATCAAATGTTCATTTGTTCAATGGTATTACTGGTCATTGACAATACACCCAATGGTACCACTTATTCAATGCCTATTAGTCCGGTAGCATCGTTCGCATGACGTCATTTTTTCTTTTTAAGAAATGAATTATAATTAAAGATCCTTTCCTCTTTACAATATTTATGGGGAAAATATTTCCAATTCTAGAATTTAAGGTATAGCCAGATTTTATGGATTATAGGACATAATTTTGTAACTTTTCAAGCTTTGAAGTCTAATATCTTGCAATAAGTTTAATAAAAACAGTTCAGAGCGGTGGGGACGCCTACAAGATAAACAGCCACAATCGGCTAATTGGAACTTTTTTTTGAGGTTTAACGACCACCGTGAGCAACTCAATGGGCTATAAGCAGTCGCCCGTCCCTAATTTAGGGTCACTGGTTCCAGGGAAGGGAGAGAGCCAGTGCCGTAAGACAAACACAACATCCATGCCTGACCGGGATTCGAATCGAACCCCTTACGGACGAATGATCAGAGACCAGCGCCTTAGACCACTGCGCCACCTTAGGGGACGGCTTAGGGGACGTTTACTTTATGAGTTTGAATTCGGCCATAACGCTGCTCAAGCAAACCGATACATTTGTCATGCGAAACGGAAAGGTTCCGTAGACCACAGTGATGCAACCATATGGCTCAAGAAATTTCGCTCAGGTGACAGAAGCATCGACGATCAGCCAAGATCCGGTAGGCTGCGAACCGTAGATTCGGAGGTGTACTCCTGGCCGTTGGAGTAAATCCGACAACCAGCACTGGAAGATTATCAGGCAAGCTGGGCACTTCACAGACCCTCGTGGCTCGTCAGTCTCAGGACATCGGCAAGGTGTAGAGGAGCTGCCGCATTGTCCCTAACGAACTGACACCAGCTGAAGCAAACCGCCGAGTGGAAGTGTGCACGAAACTCCTAGAAAATCCGTGCGATATGCACTGACGGAAAAAAATCTTAACACCAAGAAGGGGTTTGTGTTAAATAAACGACAGTTGGTTGGCGGTGAGAGTACATCTGTAAGATGCCGTCTATGCAAATTTCGCGCTCGGAGCATACGTGTGGCGCTTGTAGCGCCCCTCGGAACATGCAAAGCAGGTTTGCTGTAAATACACGCTGTAACGCTCGTGGGCGTTAGTTATCGTTCAGAATCGACGTAGGGTGTTGATGTTAGTCAAGAATGCCTTTAAGAAGACGAAGAAGCCATTATCAGCAGCTCACAGAGTTTGAACGAATTCATGTAATAGGGCTACGATAAGGTGGATTTTCTTTCCGAAATATTACAGAACGACTTGGCAGGAATGTAGCCACTGTGCATGATTGTTGGCAGCGGTGGTCAAGGGAAGGTACTGCCTCAAGAAGACCGGCTTCCGGCCGGCCACATGTGGCACTACTGAGAGGGAAGACCGCGTGTACGGCGTATGGCCGTGGCGCATCGTACCGCGTTTGCGGCAGCAATTCGAGCTGCAGTTGCCACCACAGTGACACAACGAACTGTTACAAATCGGTTACTTGAAGGACAGCTCCCAGCCAGACGCCCTGTAGCGTGCATTCCATTTACTCCAAACCACTGCCGTTTGCGACGTCAGTGGTATCAAGCTAGAGCTCATTGGAGGACGGAGTGGAGATCTGTTGTGTTTTCTGATGAAAGCCGGTTCTGCCTGGGTGCCAGTGATGGCCGTGTGTTGGTTAGAAGGAGGCCAGGTGAGCGCCTGCAACCAACCTGTCTGCGGCCGAGACACACTAGACCTACACCTGGAGTTATGGTCTGGGGAGCAATTTCCTATGACAGCAGGAGCACTCTCGTGGTTATCCCACGCTCCCTGACGTCACAGTTGTACGTCAGTCTGGTGATTCAACCTGTTGTGCTGCCATTCATGAACAGCATTCCAGGGGGTGTTTTCAAACAGGATAACGCTCGCCCGTTCTAACCCAACATGCTCTACAGATTGTCGACATGTTGCCGTGGCCTGCTAGATCACCAGATCTTTCACCAATCGACCACGTATGGGACATCATTGGACGACAACTCCCGTGTCACCCCCAACCAGCTTTAACCGTCCCTGTATTGACCGACCAAGTGCAACAGGAATGGAACTCTATCCCACAAACTGACAAACAGCACCTATACGACACAATGCATGAACGTTTGCGTTCTTGCATTCAACATTCTGGCGGTTACACCGGTTATTAATGTACCAGCATTTCACATTTAAAATGGCTCTTCTCGCGCTTAAATAAGCTGTGATCTTGAAACCTTAATCGATTAAATATGTTACCTATACAAAGGTATTGCCGCCATTTCATTTCCTCTACAACTATTTTTTCGTGGTGTTGGGATTTGTTTTTCCGTCAGTGTACATTTCATCAAGAGAATTGTTACGTGCGATGAAAAATGGGTATGTTTCCGTAATCCTAACGCACAACGGCAGTGGTTGAGCTCGGACCAGCTTCCTGAGCCTGTTGCCAAACGTGGGTGCTTCGAGCACAAGTGGATGCTCTGTGTCTGGTGGAATTTCAAGGGGATAATCCGTTACGAATTTGTTCCAGACGGTCGGACCATCAACGCCAACCTCTACTCTGAACAGCTGGAGCAGATGTATGACGTATTGGAGGAGAAGTACCCGGCACTGCTGCACAGAAAGCGCGCTCTCCTACAGCAGGACAACGCTCGGCCTCATACCGCGCGAACTACCATGGCAAAACTCCAGGAACTTGAATGCATATAAAAGATGCCACTCCCAGCATATAGTCCGGACATTGTCCCGTCGGATTATTACCTGTTCCGGTCCATGGTCCACCACCTTCGCTGGTGGCACTTCAACAAGCAGGTGGAGGTGGCAGCTGGGGTGAAGGAGTTCTTCGCCTCGAAGGACAAAAACTGGTACTGCCTTGGAATCGAAGAACTGGCAGACAGATTCCTAAAGACGGTGCGACACGATGGAGTATACTTTGAATGCAAGTCAGCGTTCGTCGTAACGGTACGTATGCAGACATAAAGTGATCCCAAATATTGCAAAACTTTCGACTCACCCTCTGTATTATAAATCTCTTAAGATATTAAAAAGTGATTTACCTAAAACCTTTTGCCAAATGTGAAAGTATATAAAACAGCAAAAATTCTCCCATTTGAGGTACTCTTAGTGTTTTGTATATTATTAAGTATTTATAATAAGAAAAACGTTTTACTAGCAGGAGGTTTGCCCGTTTTCTCTAACAGTCGCAAATCTCATCCAGTATTTATTTATTTGTTTTTTAGTTCAAACATTTTAGTTTCCCTTTTTCTAAGTATCAGGATTTTCGCGTTATCTTTTATCGTACGACTATATGAAACATGACCAATAATTTTCATGCATACGTTTCAATTTTTCTGATTGATACACTTTTTTTGAAATGTAAAACAAACATAACCTGAGAATCACGCTTCATCATCTAGCGGTCCGACAGACGAATCTAGGGATGGTGGATGCCAAGTGAGCGATAGCTGCCAGACTGTGTTTTTCCGAATGTGAAGTTTGGTGGAGAAGGCATCATGCTGTGGAGATGTTTTTTTATGGTTTGATTGGGCAAACTAGTTCTAGTGCTCGGAAATCTCAACACTGTGGTCTCTAATGACATTTTTGACAATTTCGTGCTCGCATTATTAGAGCAACAATAATAATAATACTGTAATGCGAGCATTCACAAAGCAAGCTGCATACAGGAGCGATTTGATGAGACGGGTATAGAGGAACTGGATCGGCCTTCACAGTATTCCAATTTCAATCCCAATGAACACGTTTGGGACGAACTGGGACACCGACTGAATGCCACGCCAAACTGTCCGACATTGTTAACCGGTTTGACTGAAGGAAGACAATTCCCGCAATAACGTACCGAAATCTAGCGGAAAGTCTTTCAACCGGAATGGAGACTGTGAAAGCAACAAGGGGTGCGCCAACTACGACGTAGATATTCACTCGTTTTCTTTTACAGGAGCTTGTGGATAGGAAAGTATACGGATAATTTTTTTGTCAGATATTTTATGTAAGTACTGGAAATAGAAAACCTGATGCATCACTGAAAATATATTTCTAGAATTTAAAAAAATTATCCGGATAGAGTGATGAACTTTATTTATGTTGCAATCTGCAATCATACGCAGGGCCCGATTTTCACAGCATCGGGCCCTAGGCACAGCACAACATAAGACCCCCACCCATCCACATTCTTGAAAGATTAAATACATTTACCACCACTAAATATTATTAATTAATTTTAAAGTTAATTTAATAAGTGGGACACTGTGCGGGAAAAAATAGGAAATATCTGCTTTTATTAAATCTTCATATTAGCAAAGAAATTTCCACTTAAAAATAAAGGCGGGTAAGTAAAACACTATTTAATAGTTTATTATTGCTATTTTCGCATTTAATTATTAATTCAAATATACACAGATGCTAAAGTTATTGATCTCCTTTTAAATTTATTTGTAACTGATGAACATTATTTATACTTGGTGCAGACTGATTTTTTGGGGGCAAGGTGAACTCCCATGCAACTGATTAATCACTTGTGATGTGTTGAACGTTATAGTAGAATAATTCTTTTAACAGAGGAATGATACTTAGATTTGAGAAAGCATACATAGCTGGATAATTCTCACACTCATAAAAGCACATTATTCAGCTCATTAATTCACTTATTTCAGACTCAAACAATTTTAAGATCTGATACTTTACAATATGAAATACACAAAGCTTTTAAGTCCCTTAGCAATGCAAAACCTCTCGAGAAGTGTGCGTATAGTAATAGGAAGACAGCACATTTATATTTCCTTTGCAAGTTTCAGATGAAAGTGACACGATACGATGTCACTGAATTGCAGTTGAAATGAGATGGTAGCGAAAGAGCCTAGTAACGCTTCATCGATATGATGTCACTGAATTGCAGTTGAAATGAGGTGGTAGTGAAAAAGCCTAGTAACATTTCATCGATATGATGTCACTGAATTGTAGTTGAAATGAGATGGTACTGAAAGAGCCTAGTAACGCTTCATCGATATGATGTCACTGAATTGCAGTTGAAATGAGCTGGTAGTGAAACAGCCTAGTAACGTTTCATCGATATGATGTCACTGAATTGCTGTTAACATGAGATGGTAGTGAAACAGCCTAGTAACGCTTTATCGATATGATATCACTGAATTGCAGTTGAAATGAGGTGTAATGAAAGAGCCTCGTAACGCTTCATCGGTATGATGTCACTGAATTGCAGGTGAAATGAGATTGTAGTGAAAGAGCCTAGTAACGCTTCATCGATATGATGTCACTGAATTGCAGTTGAAATGAGGTGTAGTGAAAGAGCCTAGTAACGCTTCACCCTATGATGTCACTGAATTGCATTTGAAATGAGGTGGTAGTGAAAGAGTCTAGTAACGTTTCATCGATATGATGTCACTGAATTGCAGTTGAAATAAGATGGTAGTGAAAGAGCCTAGTAACGCTTCATTGATATGATGTCACTGAATTGCAGTTGAAATGAGATGGTAGTGAAAGAGCCTAGTAACGCTTCATCGATATGATGTCACTGAATTGCAGGTGAAATGAGGTGTAGTGAAAGAGCCTAGCAACGCTTCATTGCAGAAAAAAATGGCTTCCCTTCCCTAAATGTTTTTGCCATTCATAATAAATTATTAAAAAAGCATAATTTTTATTGTTTTGCATTATGGTTCTGCCCCCCCCCCCCCAAAATGCGGGGCCCTAGGCCCGTGCCTTACGTGCCTAGGCGTAAATCAGGCCCTGCTTATACGTAGGTATGACTTAATCCTAATCTGTGGATACACTTGGAAAATTCATCAATTGAGTTTTTCGGGAAGGTCCCATTTAGTTCTTCGTTCTTTTTGGAAACTATGAAACCTATTTCCTTTTTAAATGCTGCTCCGTTAGACAAAAATCTAACATCAAAACTGTGAATTAAGTAAAAAGTTACTCAGGTAAAAAATAATCTGCTTTTATTAAATTTTCAGTTGCATATTTCATGACATACTATACTTTGAAAGGATGATTGTAGTACGTTCGAGTATCTAACGTGCTTAATTACGAAAATTGTGATATGGTCAGGTTTCCTATGAATCGTATTTTCTTTCACTTTTTTATATCACGATGGCTTGGTCTTAAATCATATAATATTAGATTTTTTATTAGGTAATCTAGAAACAGTTAATGCTCATAGGCTGGAGCAACTTGTTGCATATGTCTCTAGTACAACCTTTCTTTTGAGTTCTTGTCTTCTGATGAAAATTTGTTTTCTTCTCGTTAAATATTTTCTGACTTAAAGGCAAAAAGTTTATTCCGTTGAATTTGATGTTGCTAATTTTGAACGCAGGTAAAAGGACAGCCCAACGTGGTAAAAGACTGGTGAGATCAAAGCTGAGTGTGAAATCTTTAAGAACGGTTGAGTGAGCAGTTTTCTGACAGCATTACTCAAACGAGCTATTTTGATGGAGAGAGAGAGAGAGAGAGAGAGAGGTTCACGAAT
Organism: Macrothele yani; assembly: GCA_039090855.1. NCBI lineage: Eukaryota > Metazoa > Arthropoda > Arachnida > Araneae > Macrothelidae > Macrothele > Macrothele yani. The sequence continues at coordinate 85,601,004 of CM077030.1, forward strand.
GTGTTGACGTTGAATGATCATCGTACGAGAAACTTGTATTCAGCAATATTCTGGTAGGCTGTGTACAGATTCGAAAAGTTGCTGGTGTCACGTGTTTTGTACGAAGGCGTTGATTTAAGTTAGATGCCGTACATTCCTTCGAGCTAAGCGATTCACGTCATTTGGAGATTTACTTCAAGACCACGGTGTATGAGAGTCCTGTGATACAACTCTTCATACAGTTAACAATCCGTTCTAACACGGATTAAATTTATCAAAGCTACTCCAAAGTCAATGGAACCGGTATGGAAGACACTGACCAAAAACATAATTTTTTCAATCCCGCAGATATTGCCGTTAACGGCACCGTGAACTTACGCATTCTGGTTGCAGACCTATGATTTACTTGAAAATTTTGAAGTTATATGAAAAACATGTCGTACTGGAAACTCTATCCAATAAAGAATCAATTTTTCAAATCGCACCATTAGAAGCAGAGATATTGATAAAATATGATACACGCTGACCCCCACTGGCGAAGAAACCATGCAATATTTTAAGAAGAAAATATTTCGAAAAGGTTTATCGACGTGTGTGGCATCGGTCCACGAAAGAAGTTTTTCAATCGAGATTTTAGAAGCTCAGATTTTGCGGCAAATACACCAGAAGCAGAAATTAAAACTTATGCCCGCTATTGGCCAAACCATTCTTTACCAAAAATTAGAAATTATATGCAAAATATTTTACACCAGGAGCTGTATCCTTTGAAGAAAAAAAAATCAAATCGGAGTTTTAGAAATTGAGATATAGGGAAAAACGCAATTTACTTTTACGCCTCCTAGCTGAAAATCTATGTGTAACTTGAAAAAGTGATAATACCTAAAATAATCTTCGAAATAAATGGAATCGAAAGGTGGAGGAATTTTTTTCAATCGGATGTTTAGAAGCAAATATATGGAATAAAATGTATTTTGAATTCGATATCATCTGCATTTACGCCCTCTAGCGGCGAAATTGTACATCGTAAAAAAAAATAAAAAAAAAACTAAATAAAGGAACAGCTTTCGCATATTTCAAGGTTCCCAATGCAAAAATAATTTTTTCAAATAGTACTGATAGTTGCAGAGAAATGGTGTCTGCAGGCGGACGGACAAACCGATAAATAAGCACTTTTTAGCACGTCTTTTGTAAAAAAAGATCGTGCTTCTGTTATCGGTTTGTCCGTCCGTCCGTCCGTCCGCCTGTACCCACGGTATCTCTGCAACTATTAGTCCGATTTGATAAATTCTTTTTGCATTCGGAAGCTTGAAACATGCGAATGATGATCCTTCATTTCGATTTTTTTTTACTATGTACAATTTTGGCGCTAGGGAGCGTAAACGCAGATGATGTCGAATTCAAAATTAAGTTTAAATCCACATATTTGCTTCTAAATATCCGATTGAAAAAATTATTTTATCTTTCGATTTCATTTATGTCGAAGAGTATTTTCGATATAGTTTCCTTTTCAAAATTACGCATAGATTTTCCGCTAGGGGGCGTAAAAATAAATTACATTTTTTCCCCTAACTCTTTGCCTCAAACTCCGATTTGAAAAATCTTTTTTCAGCGGATACATCTCCTAATGGAAAATCTTTTGCATATAATTTCAAATTTTTAGTAAAGAATACTTAGGCCTTCAGGGGGCGTTAGATTTAATTTTTGCTTCTGATGTGTTTGCCATAAAATCTGAGCTTCTGAAATATCGATTGAAGAAATTCTTTCGTGGACTGATGCCAATCACATCGTAAAACCTTTTCAGAATATTTTCTTCCTAAAATATCCCACAGTTTTTCCGCCAGGGTGCGTAGATGTATATCTTATTTTTGTCAATATCTCTACTTCTAGGAGTCCGATTTGAAAAATTCCTTCTTTGTTGGATAGTGTTTCTAGTGTGACATGTTTTTCCTATAAATTCAAAATTTTCAAGTAATTCATAGACTTCCCGCTAGGGGGCGTAAAGGTAAATTGCGTTTCCCACTATTTCTCTGCTTCCAAACCTCCGATTTGAAAAGTTCCTTGTGCACCGGATACAGCTCCTAATGAGAAATCCTTTGCACATAATTTCCAATTTTTGCAAAAAAAAAATGGTATGGCCACCAGGTGGCGTAAGTCTTAATTTCCACTTCTGATGTATTTGCAGCAAAAGTATGAGCTTCTAAAATCTCGATTGAAAAAAGTCTTTTGTTGACCGATGCTACTCATGTCGACAAACCTTTAAGAAACACTTTCTTCTTGAAGTAATGCATGGTTTCTACGCCAGGGGGCGTAGATGTATATCCTAGTTTTGTCAATATCTCTACTTCTAAAAGTCCAATTCAAAAAATCCTTTCGTTGTTGGATAGTGTTTCTAGTGTGACATGTTTCTATTATAAATTCCAAATTTTCCAGTAAATCATAGACTTTTCGCTATGGCGCGTAAAGGTAAATTGCGTTTTCTGCTTCTAAAACTCCGATTTGAAAAATTATTCCTGTATCGCATACAAGACCTGATGGAAAATATTTTTCACATAATGTTTTTCAAAGAATGGTTTGGCCACCAGGGGTCATAAGTGTTAATTTCTGCTTCTGATGTATTTGTAGCAAAATCTGGGCTCCTGAAAACTCGACTAATTTTTTTTTTCTTGGACCGATACCGCTCATATGGAACAACCTTTTGAGAATACTTTCTTCCTAAAGTAATGCATGGTTTTCCCACCAGGGGACGTAAATTCACATCTTATTTTTGTCGATAACTCTGTTTCTAAGAGTTCATAAGCTCAAGATTCCGTTTACACCAATATCTGAGTTATTAAAGACCCGATTGAAAAACTTCTTTCTTCCGTCAGATACTATTGTTTTCCATACCGGTTCCATTGCCTTTGAATAGCTTTGATATCGATTGAAAAAATTCTTTCGTGGACTGATGCCACTCACATCGATAAACATGTTCGGAATATTTTCTTTCGAAAATATCCCACAGTTTCTCCGCCAGGGGGCGCAGACGCTTATCTTATTTTTGTCAATATCTCTACTTCTAGCAGTCCGATTTGAAAAATTCCTTCTTTGTTGGATAGTGTTTTCCGTGTGACATGTTTTTCATATAATTTGAAAATTTTTGGACTTTAATTCATAGACTTTCCGCTAGGGTGCGTAAATGTAAATTGCGTTTCTCCCTATATCTCCGCTTCTAAATCTCCGATTTGAAAAATTCTTTCTGCACGGGATACAGCTCCTGATGGGAAATCGTTTGCACATAATTTCTAATTTTTGTAAACAAAATGATCTGGCCACCAGGGGGCGTAAATCTGAATTTCCTCTTCTTATGAACATTTGCAGCGAAATATGAGCTTCAAAATTCTCGATTGAAAAAAACGTGTTTTGTAGACCGATACTACTCATGTCGATAAACCTTTTAGGAACATTTTCTTCTTAAAATAGTGCATGGTTTCTACGCCAGGGGGCGTAGATGTATATCTTATTTTTGTCAATATCTCTACTTCTTAGGGTTCGATTTGAAAAATTTCCTTCTTTGTTGGATAGTGTTTCCAGTGTGACATGTTCTTCATATAATTTCAAAATTTTCAAGTAATTCATAGACTTTCCGCTAGGGGGCGTAAAGGTAAATTGCGTTTCTCCCTATATCTCTGCTTCTAAATCTCAGATTTGAAAAATTATTTCTGCACCGGATACAGCTCATGATGGGAAATCGTTTGCACATAATTTCTAATTTTTGTAAAAAAAAATGGTTTGGCCACCAGGTGGCGTAAATCTTAATTTCCACTTCTGATGTATTTGAAAGAAAATATGAGCTTCTTAATTCTCGATTAAAGAAAACGTCTTTTGTAGACCGATACTACTCGTGTCGACAAACCTTTTAGAAACACTTTATTCTTAAAATAGTGCATGGGTACTGCGCCAGGGGGCGTAGACCTATGCACTATTAGATCTAAAAGTCCAATTAAAAAATCCCTTCCTTGTTGGATAGTTTTTCCGATGCGAAATGTTTTTCCTATAAATTCAAAACTTTCACGTAAATCACTTAAAACTTTCCTCTAGGGCGCATAAACGTAAATTGCGTTTTCTGCTCCTAAAACTCCGATTTGAAAAATTATTCCTGTATCGCATACAAGACCCGATGGAAAATATTTTTCACATAATTTCTAATGTTTTTCAAAGAATGGTTTGGCCACCAGGGGTCATAAGTGTTGATTTCTGCTTCTGATGTATTTGTAGCAAAATCTGGGCTCCTGAAAACTCGAGTTAAATTTTTTTCTTGGACCGATACCGCTCATATGGATAAACCTTTTGAGAATACTTTCTTCCTAAAATAATGCATGGTTTTCCCACCAAAGGGACGTAAAGTCACATCTTATTTTTGTCGATAACTCTGTTTCTAAGAGTTCGTAAGCTCAAGATTCCGTTTACACCAATATCTGAGGGATTAAAGACCCGATTGAAAAACTTCTTTCTTCCGTCAGATACTATTGTTTTCCATACCGGTTCCATTGACTTTGAATAGTTTTGATAAATTTAATTTGCGTCAGAACGGATTCAAAAGACGTGCTTATTACACCCATAAACATTCGGTGTCATCTTTCTTGTTTTCTAATAAAAAAGGTATTTTATGATAGAAAAAGCTATTGACAATAGCTTTAAACTTCCTGTTCCACATCTTGTGACAACTGACATTTACTGTCGATTTTTTTCCGTAGCTGTACCACCTGACTATCATCATACATCATGTTCAAGACTACTGCAAAAAGACTGGGAATCGTAAGCAAACTTTGTGTTTCAATTAATCATCGATGTTAGTCTGAAAATGTATGTTACGTTTAATTACGTTTCTCAGATACAAGCAGCAATGAAGTTATCTGGCGTTTACAGTGAAATAAATTCACTAAGGCTACAAGTCAACTTGAGCCTAAACCTTACTAACTTGAGCTTAAACCTTACTAAGGCTACAAGTCAACTTGAGCTTAAACCTTTAATTGTTTTGCGACACACCGGCAAGTGAATTAGAAACCTCTATTCACATGTACGTAAACGTTACTTACGCAGCGCATATACAACGCACTTGGTCCCATGTGTCACCACCTATTCTAGGCAACTATTTACAACTGCTTCTCGCAGAATTCGTCAGTAGTGTTGATCATAATTCGAAAAACAAAAGACCTTTTCAGATTTCGATAAAGGGCTTATTATGGGTGGCCGTCTGTCTGCGGCGACGATTTTAAAAACAGCACAGCTGACTGGTTTATGAAAAGGTTCGATATTTCGAATCTTTAATCAATGGAAAAGTAACTCATCTTGCTTGTCTAAGAAGAGTAACTGTGGAGCAATCTGACAAGAACTAGATCGCCATCGTCTGAGAAGGTTGCTGCGGAGAAAGGGGACTTCGTGTGTGCAGCAATTGACCGAAGCTTTCCATGAATGCTGTTTACAAACAATATCTCAGCGTACTGTGCGCGGGGAATTGAAGACGAACTGCATTGGTAGTATGGAAATCGCTGATTTCAGCGAAGAACCGGAAAGTAAGTCTACAGTAATGTCAGAAATATCGTGTCTGGACACTGGAAGACTAGAAAAAGTCATGTGGATGGGGTACACCTTCTTCTGTACGACGATAGGCACAGAGTTTGGCGTGAGCCCCATGAAGCAATAGGCCCAGCTTATCTTGCAAACACAACTAATGGTTGTGGAAGTGGTGTCATGGTATGACGCACGTTCTATTGGTACGGAACGGATCACCTGATATAGATGGAAGGTCGCTGTCCACCAGGGATTGTCCAAACATTGTTGGAGATAAGTCCATTCTGCAATATTGATTTTTTACACAGCAGGTGACTGCTGTTTCATGGACGGCGCTGCTACTGTCCATCGCTCAAACTGTGTTCAGCAATGGCTCGGCGAGTATGACAGCGACTTTCACCATCTTTTCTGGCCATCACAAAGGCCGGATCTGAACCCCACTGAGAATTTATAGGACAGGTCATCGAAACAGATCCGGGAGCTAATTCTTCTTAAATCAAATCTGAGCTAGTTAAAGGACCCTCTGATGAGTGCTTGGTACGCTGTAGAGGTAGATGTACTCGAACGCATTGTGGATTCTCTGCCAAACCGCATACGTGCTGTAATTTGTGCTAAAGATGGCCCAAACCAGTGATGAATAAAAGTTTCTAATTCACTGGTTGGTATGTGTATATGCCAGTAATGCATTTAAACTATAACGTTATAAATTGCATGATTTCATTTTGTACTTACTGATAAGCGTTTTTTCAGTCTGAGGTTTTTCCATGGTTTTTCGCAGACTCTCTGTTTTGGGTAATGCGCATGCGTGTAGTGTTCCCTCTGAAGTAGGACCCGGACGCACTTTGTCCTTAGTTCTCTGTTTCCTAGGATGACTAGGTTTAACAGATGAGTGTCGATGCTCTGATAGTAAAACAATAAAAAACGATAGGTATCTGATGCCGCCTTGCCCAAACACTTAACAGATGAGTGTCGGTGCTCTGATAGTAAAACAATAAAAAACGTTTGATATATGATGCCTCCTTGCCCAAACTTACCTACGGAACTTTCCCATGGTTGCTGCTGCTGATGTTGTTACTAAGCGTCAGTCTTTTGGATTGGTACAGATGATAATGCTTAGAAAGTCAATGCGAAAACTAATAGCTCAACTGAAAGTATTATTTCAGAGCTGAATAAAGGCTAATACATGGCAAGCCATCATCTAATATTATTTTGAATTTTCGAGCAGAAATCTAAAAATAAATTTCTTGGATTTTATCACGGAACTTAAGAAACTAAAATAAAGATGTATTTCAAACGATCATCCATGAAATAGAAAGCTATTATATAGGCATTAAGGAATAACCAAAATAAAATAAAAAAGCGCAAACTCCGAATTATTTTAGATCCACAAGTGGCTCATTAGCGATCTTTTCGGCGAACTGCAAGCGCAATGAAAATCATTATCTGTAATAAGAATTTCTGCGTAAAGAACATCGAAATGATGAATTAAAACTAAGGTGCAAACAATAGAAATCTAAACGTCACCCTTGAATTTCATTCATCTTACACGCAGCGAAATGTGCAATATCATCAGTATAAACATTGCAAAGCTTAAGGCCATTATGTGCTCGGAACAGAATCATAGAAGAATGTACACAGCCAGACCTAAAGGTTGCGAAACGTGATTAAGCAGTCTATAGGAGTACCTTTCGCCTTTAAAATATCTAGAGCGTCGTATGACACCAGTTCTTTGAGATGACAGATAGGATAAAACTCCAGGGAAATGATATGTTTGGAAGGATATCATGTTGCAGGGGAATAGTTTATTTCTGAAGAAAACGATATAAGATTACTCTTTCTAAAATTTCTTAAGAGTTATTGATTAGACAGAACATACATCACAGCACTTAGCTCCATGGAGGGCGTATGAAATTTTCGGACCGTTCATAGAACTAATGACACACTATACAGAAACAGTGGGTGCGTATATTATTTAGCGAAACTCATCTTGTCCACCGATATAAGACAATAAGCAGGGATGCACTGAAAATCCAGCTGTTGTATGTGTTGAAAAATCATTCAACGAATCGCATGAATTCAATACCGTCACTGCCAAGTTTGACCAATACGAGGATGCCCACGCCAGCGCCTTGTAAAGCTGATTGCAGACCCACTTGATTTATGGTTTTATATGGTGCTACCAGACTTTTAGCCGATCGTAAGAGCGAAACAGAGCATTGTGTTTTTCACCAGACCATATACGGTATGTACTTGTCTTCCAATGATCCAATGTCCAGCGTTTGTGTTCAATAAAAAATGTCAATCTCATTCTTTTCTTTTAATCGATATTTAATCGATATATTCGTTATTTTCTTTTAATCGATATTTAATCGATATATTCGTTATTTTCTTTTAATCGATATATCTGTAGGAACGAGCAAAAATAAATACCCAATATTTTCGGCACTTTTGCTTTGTACTGAAAAGGCAGTTTCGCTTCCTACATAGCTATCAGAAGTTTGTTTCATAGTAGATGTGTTCCCGTTCTGAAGTCTTTGCATCCAAAACATCGTTTGACCAGGCTTAAGATGTATTCCATTCCTACCGCAATTTCGCCTTTATTAAACAAGGTCTTCTATAAAAATATCTCAGGCATTAGTAGTGTAAAAGCTTTGGGCAGGCCCGGTGGCGCTGTGGTATAAGCGATTCTTCTCACCGTTCATGCGAGATGTGTCCGGGTTCGAATCCCTGTCTGATATGGATGTTGTGTTTATCTTACGGGACTGCCTCTCTAATTTCTCTGGAACGAGTTGCCCTAAATTAGGGAAGGGCGACTGCTTAAAGCCCAATGAGCTCCTCACGGTACTCGGTAAACCCCCAATCAAAATAAAAAAATTGAGACAAAGCTTGGGAAAAGTCAGTGATGTACATATTTAGACCAGTCATGGCCCCACCCAAGCGTGCGTAGATCATCAAGTTTCTTGGAAGTCGGAGAATGCCCCTTTCTTCGCTGTGACTTTTGGGCTTGTAGTAACTGTGTTATACGCAGTTATGATTTTCACATACTGCATCTTGTAGCAGATATACAGCCGTATTTCTACAGTATTTCTGTATGGAGCTCGAAGTGTGCGATACCTGTTTACCACCGCATTCACAGTATTTTGGCCAAGGAATGTAATTCTATGAGCGATCACAAAAATTATAACTCTTAGATTTATATTCCCAAAACAAAGATGGACACAGTATTTACTGTATTTATAACAAGGGAACTGGCAAAGTAATGAGACTTATTGCATTATACTTACTATCTGGAAATTCCTAACATAAACATTTTTTTTTTTTTTGCGATAAACACTATTTTGTGTGCGTGTGATTTTGTTTCAAATCAAAATAATATTTTTCGTATGCAGTTTTTCTCCAGATGTCTATCCACTTCTCAAGCATGCGCAGAACTTAATTTTCATTTATCTTCCATAGGCATAAGCTATAGCTATGATTTTTTTTTCAGTTTGGTGTCAGTTCTGAATTTCTGCTTTAGCATCTTATATTGAATTGCTGGAAATATATGCATATTTTACATAGTTATTCGATTGCATCTACAGCATATCTTGGTTAATTTAATAGACCCCTAAACCACATCCAAAGGTCATCGGAAGTTACTTATTAGTAGGTTAAATATACACACCATAATGGAAGAAAAAAGAAATCCGATTTTTCATATGATTCTTCCAGCACAGTTTTTATCACTTTAATCCCCTTGCACTTAATGAAAACATATGTGGAACTGATCGATAAAACAAGATATTTATTAAAAAAGAAAAACAAGTTTTGTCTAATGACTTTTGGATATTGTCATAATTTCTCATGCAACTCTTGCAGGTTAGAGAATGCCATGGTTTACTGTACCGCAGCAAATACAGTTGGTACATGCTGACTCACACGCAAAAACTATCGGCATATTAATTCTGACAGTGCTTTTAATTGAATTTAATCTTTCTTTTACTTCAGATTTGTAACTTAAATCTGTTGAACATTTGAACCCCCATTTTTGTCGTGTTATATCGATATTACTCAATGTCAAAGTACAGATAATTTTTTGATAACACATTTCCCATTCCTTTCTTCAACTAAAAATGTTTTCTTTCGAATTTCTTTATAACCTGTGGAGTATGTGTATTGTTCATACATTCGGATTACAATATATTTTGAATACTTTTTTCAGTACCTAAGAGAACTCGGATCTTTAGAACTTCATTCTCTTGAAAGTGGATGAAAAATTATTTTTACTTCGAAGTGTTTTCATCACATGCTTTTTAAAGTCAGACAAGTTCAATGATTGTGGAACTGGATGCATTTAGAAAAAGCGTTCTTAATGTAGACAGTTCTGTGACTTTGTTAATATTAAGACATTTCTGACACCCGAAGTGGCAAGACAGGCGACTTCTGGAGGTGGCGAGGTACATACCTCTGGCTCAGTTAGTGCCTAAGGATTGATAAGTGAAAGTTGTAGTAAAGATGCAGCAGGTGAGACGATCAGTGACAGTGAAAGAACAGCGAGTGTGTGTGTGTGTGTGTGTGTGTGTGTGTGTCATTTTGCAGTATTCAGAGAACGTGGAAAGTGGCACAAAGTCTTCTGCGGATAGTCGTGGTTCCAAATACCCTCATGAAGGCGAATATGCATAATTGGATGAAAGAATATAAAGGAGGCAGGACATCACCCAAAACTGCTCCACGATGCCGTCGACCGATTTCGACTTCTCCACAAAAAAACAGAGCGACGCACCCAAAAAGTCCTACAGCAATCATGTAAGGTAAGTGCTAATGACCTTTCTACTTAGCTGAGTATCCCTTACACTTTCGTACATGTCGTGTCGATGGAAGATTTAGTCCTAATGTGCAAACTAGCGACGTGAATGTCACACACACACACACACACACACACACACACACACACAAAATACGACACAAAAGGAATTCCGCTACGCAATTACGCGGAATAACCTCCCGTGATGTAGTCGCAATAGTATGGTGCGCACAAAGTTTCTCTGCTTAGAAGAAAGCTGGGTATGATTTTACGCACCCACGCGATGCCTTAATCACGGTACTAAACAGAACCGGTACTTCTCACGGTATTTACCTCGTGCAGAGTTGTATGAGAATAAAACCTTACTGCATGAGAATAAACCTTACTCGGTGTGGCATATAGGAAGGCGTATGAGAACATCAGCATGCGATCTGAACAGCATAAGTCATTTTTAGAGCGGCATATACCACCTGCGACATAATGTACAGCGATCTGTCCCTGTACATGGAAACGCGCGGCCACGCAAGGACAGAATTATCAGGCTGCTCATTAAACAGAACATTTGGGTGAATCTGCTCCACCCACCGTATTCCCCGGACACGAACCCCTGTGATTTGAACTATATGGGACATTTGAAAAGGGAGATGTCTTCTACTCGCTGCAACAACGAATAGGATTTGGAACACAGAATAACAAATATTTTTCTTAGACTTAATGCCACTTTATTTTTAATGCTGTTCGTGGACTTCCCACAGTTTGGAACATTTTATTGCAAATGAGCTGAAGTACTAATAATTACCCGCAGATATTTTTGATCAATGCTTTGCTATTACAGAAATTATAGTAAGTTGAAGCGTTCACTTTTTTCCCGAACGACTAAATATCTCTAATGCCGGTGAAAATTATTTTGACTGTCAGTTAAACCTTTAAACAGCCGATGTACCAAAACAAATGGTGCCCCAACTTTTCTGCTCTCTTTAAATAGAAATGTTCACATAGCAACCGGGTTTAACGAAAGCTACACCATTGCAATCAGTTTCGTCCTCTCATCGCAGAAATATGGACAATACACCTGTCACAAGTGATAACATTCCCTTCAAATCCATTACTTTCTGTTCCGTGACCCGAGGCATGATGGGGTTGGAATAGTTTCCCTGACACCGTCATCGTGCCACTAGAAAGAAATAAGTGGCTCAAACTTCTTTTCTCTCGTTTCTTACGTTCATCGCCATTATCATAGTCGTTCCATCATCTAATCATTCAGAAAGGGTAAGTGTAAATCATCCTTTCTCCCCCAGTGACCACTTTGAATGAAAAGCCAATGGTAAAACAGTGCTTTCTGGTAAGCAGGACTACTCGTTGCAGTCGCACTCCGACCACTTCCTGTATAGCGAATATATTCGTCACAGGTGATTTCAGCCCATTGTACTAACCCCCAGCAGGCCCGTAGCTAGGCGGGCCAAGTGGGGCATCGTTCATCCTCGCATTTTTTGTAGGGAAAACGCAGCAGTGCACCATATATTGAGTGGCCACTTTATTATGACCACCCCCTCAGTACTTCGTTGGGCCACCTTTTGCCTTTAATACTGCGTCGATTCTTCGTGGCATGGACTCCACGAGATGTTGATAGGTGATTTGTGAGATTGCATTGTTGTGGATCCAGCTGTCTGATGTCTCGTTCAACTTCATCCCACAAATTCTCAATGGGGTTGAGATCTGGAGACTGTGGGGGCCATGTTCCTGAACCCAATCCTGTCCGATACGAGCACTATGGCAGGACGCATTATCTTGTTGAAAGTAGCCATTGCCATTGGGATAAACCATCCACAAGACAGGAGGCACTTGGTCCGCAACGATGTTTAGATATGATGTGACAGTCAGACGTTGATCAACACGAATTAAAGGGCCCAAAGCATGCCAGGAAAACATTCCCCAAACCATAACGTTGCATCCACCAGCTTGAAGGGTTGTAGCAATGCATTTGGGGTCCATGATTTCGTGCTGTTTCTGCCAAATTCTCACTCGGCCATCGGCATGGTGCAACTGAAAACGTGATTCATCGGACCACATAATTTGTTTCTAGTTATCGACTGTCCAATCCTTGTGCTCCTGTGCGAACTGGAGACGTTTTCTCTTGTTAACTGCAGAACGCAAAGGTGTTCGAACAGGCCTTCGGCTGCCATATCCCATCCGATGCAGTGTGCAGCGAACAATGCGTGCAGAGATCATTTGAAAGGATACTTGATTGAAATGGTCTGCAATTTGCTGCACTGTTGCCATTCTGTCTGTTGCCTGTTACCTGTCTGGACACTCTCCGTTCCGCCCGAGCAGTCACTAATCGATGACGATCACACGTTGCACGTAGAGACCCAGTTTTTTGGCTGACAGTCCAGTCTTTGAACACTTTAACAACAGCTGCTCTGGAACATTTCACGAACGCGGCGGTTTCGGTGATACTCGCTCCATGGCTCCGAGCTCTTACAATCATCGCAAGTTGAAAGTCCGTCAAATCGCATTTTTTACCCATCTCGTCACCCAAAAATCACTTCTACTACTGTCGCAAGCACTGAACTTTCCCTTTTTCTACTAGCCTCGCTCTCTGGCGGCGATAGCGTGCAGCCATAGCTCATTTGCTTAAAACTGTCAGGTGGTCATAATAAAGTGGCCACTCAGTGTATATATATACGCGACATAATTGCCCACCCTGAAAGAATAGTCGCTCACCCACCTCTAGAATCCTGACTATGGGCCTGACCCAGAGATAATTCGCCACAGCCAGTTATAGGGTTAAATTTGTGGCGTACTACAGAGGTGAATCACGTGTCAAGACGACAAATATGACGCGGTACATTCCGTCCATGTTTCTTAGTTCTGAGAGCAACTTACGTCGGAGTGAGAGGGGCGTGCTCCGTTCTACGTCACAGACAAATTTGTGTTTTCACAACTGGTAGAAGGATTTTTTATTAAAGATTTTGAACAAAAATCGAGATATAATATTGCAAAATATATTTTCTTAGAATTTAAAACTTCAGTATTTTTTTTATTAAAGGTTTAACGACCACCGTGAGCAACTAATGGGCTATAAGCAGTCGCCAGTCCCTAATAAGGTTCCAGGGAAGTGAGAGATCCTGGGCCGTAAGACAAACACAACATCCATGACTCAACTGGATTCGAAACCGGACCCATGATCATAAGCCAGCGCTTCGACCACTGCACCACGAAGCTCTGGCAGTTCAGTATTTGGAACTTACAGAAAGGAATTTCGCAACTAAGTACATTTAAGTTCTTAAGAAAAAAAATTGAAGAAATTTTCGAATGCGGTGTCGCCAGGATATCAACGAATTTTTTTTTAATTATGAGGTAGGTTCCCATTGGCTGCCCCGGTGGCCCACTGGTCTAAGCACTGGTTTCTTTCGACCATTCCTGCGAGATGGGTCCGGGTTTGAATCCCGGTGAGGCATGAATAGTGTGTTTGTCTTACGGAACTGACTCTCTCTCTCTTTCTCTTTCCTGGAACCAATAGCACTAAAATAGTGATTTGCGACGGCTCATAGCCAGCTGAGTTGCTCACACGGTGGTCGTTACAACTCCAACATAAAAAAAATGATTGCCGTTTTTAATCCAACTTTGCCCAAATGCATCGGGAATAAAATGATAGATCAATAATTTAGTTTATCAGCTTAATTAATCCGTAAATTGGCCACTCTGTGCACGGCGCGGTTATAGGTCGAAATCAATGTTATTTATTTTGCAGTACTTCTTTATGAAAATTTAAAACAATACGATAATTCTTTAAAACTTTAGATTTTTATACTACTGCTTTGACGTTATTCGGAAGAAAGATTTGTAGTTCTATGTTCTTAAAATCGAAAAGCTTTTCTAGTTATATGTCTTTATGCCAGTTCGTAAAAAAGCATGTGCGCTCGGCACCCGTGAAATTATGCCAGTAAAGATTTATTTTTCTCATAAAAAATATTATGTCACACGCGTGCTGCGTATAAAACCTTGGACGAATTGTTGCTCACTGGGATACGCCAGCATTTTATATGCAGTTTGATGTTTCTTCTGTAAGGGTAAAATGTGAGAACTCAAATGTGACTTCGCTCAAAAAGTAAAGAGAGAGAGAGAGAGAGAATATTGTTTCGGAAAGTTATTTTTAGCAGAAACACGAAGTGCGAAATGTACAAGAATCATGATAAGACCTGACGCATATTTATCACCTTAGTGCAGTCAGCTCACGGCAGTTAAATTTCTTTTCACATGCCTTAACTGCATCTTACAGATAACATATATCTAAATTCATTGAAAATAGTTTAAATTGTTATATTTAATTACTTCTTCAACCTAAAGGTATGTATTTGTTTTGTTTTCTGTAAGCCTGTCGTAAGGTGAAGAAAATTTAACACTAGTGTTCTCAAAGTTTATAACATTACATCTTCGTGTTAATGTTGCTCATCAGAATGCTACGAGGATCTCGACCAAAAAATATATATATAGATCCCATCCTCTTTCATTCGTGCAACCCTTAGCGTCTTGGTGTCGTCACATTTCCTTAGTCTCTCATAGGTAAATCTATTGCCGCGCAGCTAAGTTTTCCCTTTCCACAGGACCATAACTTTTCTGCTGAACAGCTTTTGACACTACATCAAACTACACTGGTCACAAAAAAGTTAGGAATATTTCATAAAATGAAGGATGTACGTATCTGACTCAACTAACATGCACTGAAATAACATCAGTGAGGCTACAGTGTTAAAACGTTTGTGGTAGATTGCACCAAAAAGTGGTGATACACCAGTTGCACCACTTTCTGAGAAATGATATACCATTTTGTGGTGCAAAAAGAACCCAACAATATGGTGAAAACTTGCACTATATTGTGGTGTAATCTTGTAAAGTAACGTGGTGCAAAGATGCACCATGTTGTTGGGTTTTGTTTGCATACCACACAATGGTATATAATTTATCAGAAATTGGTGCAGCTGGTGTATCACCACTTTTTGGTGCTACCTAACACATATTTTTTAACATGGTACGTAACACAAGCGATAAACAGTGCATTTACAAAAACAGTTTATTGAGCAATTTCTGCACACAAAAAAAGTAGCAGTATAGACAAAATGATAATTTCGGAGAATATCCAAACCGCTGGATTTCAGTTCCCGGTAGCACCGCCTCTGTGTCGAAAAACGCCTTGACACCAACGAGGCATCCATTCAAAGAAATATTTATTGATGTGTGTCTCTGGCAGCTCGTCCCATATTACAGTCAACACGTTACAGTGTACTGGAATATGGAATGTGGTTATTCAAAGGTCGCCGTATAGCGTCCTAAATGTTTTCAATAGAATTAAGGTCAAGAGCCCTTCGGTAGAAGCTGTAACGATTTAATTCTATTATTTTTCAGCTCCTAAAGCACTCTGCCGGCAGAGTGTCTAGTCGCATTGTCATCAAGAAAACGGAATGGATGTCCAACAGCAGCGTCAAATAGTGTTACAATGGGAAAAATGATCTCGTATCCTTACATTAAGGCATTCGCCTTGCCTAGAGAAACATACAAGGAATTATGGCCATTAAAGCACACTCCTGCGAAGACCAGAAGTGACTGGTAAGGGTGGACGGACTGCCAAGAATATGGCTGCATTCGTGCGCCGGATCTTCCTCACATGTGACCTCATCGAATATCATGATAAAGAACGAAGTGGGATTTGTCTGTGAAATGTATGTGGTGCCAATCATTATTCCATGACGTGTACTGTTGGACCCAGGCACATATTTGACAACGGTGAGATTATGTTAATGCTTAGGTATATCTCATCGGCCTCCTTGCGCTGAGCCACTCTCGTGAAGACGCTTTCGTCCGGTTTGAATACATACTGTGACACCAGAAGCAGATCGAAGTGATTGCTACTGATGATACTAGGCCTTCTGCGAGCACTTACTTTCAGGTACAGATCTAGCTTCCTGGTGGTTTTCCTCGGGAGACCATATTTGAGTCGATCTGAAAGTTTTCGATGCCGTAGAAATCTTGTGTGTAGCCAACTTACTACACTTTCAAAAACTCCTAAAGCAGTAGTTACATCGATCTGCCATACACCTGCCTGCAATATGCCAACATATCTATTTCTATCGTCAATGCTTAAATTTCGTCTGGATATCATTTCAGATTAATTCCACACTTAAGGAAATACATTCAGCAAAATTTTAGACCAAGGGGTGAAACGAATCTCTTTCCGCTTCTCCCAAGGTACTTTTATTGGATCTCGCAGAGCACGTGTTGTCTTGTCGTGATGATAATTTACATATGATGTAGCTGGTAACCGATCTCCAGTAGTTGCTGAATTTACATATCACCGCGTTTTACCTTCAAAACCGCAATATCTTTAACTTTTTGTGACCACTGTGTAAGTCAAAGTTTATATGGTACATACAGTATATCATCATCATCATCCTCATTGTCAACCATTTTCAATCCACTGCTGGACGAAGGTCTCCCCAAGCTTCTTCCACAACGGTCTGTCTTGTGCCAGTCTCCTCCATGTTACTCCCACATACTTTTGAATTCCATCCACCCATCACCCATGTGGTCTTCTTCTTGGTCTTTTCCTGTCTCTTGGAATCCAATCTAAAATTTTGGCTGTCCATCGACGGTCTGTCCTTCTGGCAGTATGTCCAGCCCATTGCTCGTTCATGACAGACGTAGTGTTGGTGGCTCCAATATTTTATACATTTTAGTGTGGAATACCTCGTCCCTCACTCACCTGTTGCGTGGTCAGGCTGTTTAAAGGGTACTGTGTACGTTTTGAGCTACTTTTCTAACGTTCTCGTCCTCGTGTTAGTCCATATTCATCTGTTTTCTTATCGTTTGCTTGGTTGATTACGTTTGGAAGCTGCCAACAGGGACGCTTCCGGTATTTCCTTATCATCTCTGGACGTGGCGGATGCACGTAACATCACACTTCCACGTCCATGGAAACTAACATACTCTCGTCCTCAGATGTGTCTGCTAAGATGCCATTCCAGCTTTCTAGTACTCCTGCTCCGGTGTCTTTCCTGGACTTGGGTGCGCTTTCTCCTTCAGCTACTGCATCTGCCTTGTTGCCCTCCCTGGGTACTACTGATTCTACTGCCTTGTCTTCGGCCTGTGCTTCTCTTTCCTCACAACCTTCTGTGCCTGCCGGATCTGAACAGACTTCTCTTCCGAGAATGTCATTTGCCTCTACAGTGCAACGAGGCGCTACTTCGACGTCCGATTCCTCTCAACCTGATGGCCTTTTGCAATCAACACCTATTATTCAGGTGTCCAACCACAAGGTGACGGTAACGATAGATGACAATTTGCAGATTGGCCGTGAGTTCCATAACCTCCTGGATAGGGGTGTGCTTTTTCATGCCTTACCAAATATTCCATTGCCACACTATATGTAAACCCTCTCTGGACATGTGTCATCTGTGTCCATTGCAGGAATTTCCCGTACTCCTTAGGGGTATCTCGGTACAGTTCAATCACAAGGAGGATGCTGAATTTTTTCTTGCACACGGACTTTCGATTGGGACAAAACATCTCCTCACTTCGCCTCTTTCCAAGCGACCGGTAAACGTCACGTTCTATCCTACTCCACAGGAAGTGCCTGATACTGCACTTCCTTTCCTTGTCAGTCATGTATGTAAAATTGTTGGCAAGGTTCGTCGCCTCTCTGACGTTCCTCGCGGAACTCGATTTGCACATGCTACAGGACCTCGCTGTCAGTTTTTGGTCATCTTTCCCACAGAGAAAGCCTTGGCGGATTGCCCTACAGAAGCAACTGTTGAAATTGGCTCACGAACGTACAGTTTCAATGTTTTTACCACTCACTATTTTACACACTGTTTAACACAGGATCATACCACTGCCTCCTGTGAACGCTTTCTAGGTGGTCGTTCATCAAGTTCGCAACCCACTGCTGACCACAATGGTCTTCCTACTATACCGACTACCGGTAGTTTGCTTGAAGCGGACTCCTTGTTTCTCCGTCAGACGAACATTTCAGTCACGGACAATGCTGACTTTCCTCCTCTTCCGACCCGTACGATTGTGCATCCACCTTCAAGATTAGCAGAGATGTCTTCTACTACAGATGTGTCTACCACGGAGTGTTCCGATCCAGGTGTGTTGAGTGGTGGTTTGGCAGATCGGCCGTCTGGCTCTTCTACTAGCTCCTCGGATATCGGATCTCCAATTCCAACCTTGCCTACAATACCCTTGTTGCCAAGTTTTCCTGCAGCCTCGGCTGTTGTACCAGTCTTCACTAAGGCTGATCTGCTACGTATTGCTTCTTCGGCGATGTTGGTTTTCTCGTCTCCTAACTTGGGAGGTGAGCCTGATCCATTAATGAATACATCCGCCTCAGCTTCTTAATGGAAGCGTATTGGAACTGCCAAATGCGCTGTAAAACAGAAAAAGTTAAAACAACATTCTGTGCCTCTTTCTGAAGATTCATCTAGTGTTCCCGGTGTTTTCTGTTTCCGGTGTTTCTCCACCTGATGATTCTTCGAACAGTATGTTTCTCCGCTCAGGTCCTGTTAAACCTCTCTCTGATGCTGAGGTTCTGCAGGCAATTGAAACGTTTCCTCCAGTTCCTGGACCACTGTCCAGACAACAACTTTTACGTTTTTTTCAACCTGCACGTACGATTGTTTGTCCTGAAGAATTACTCGACTCACCTAATTTGGACCTGTTTGCAGCGGTAACGCAATTCGAAGCTTATGTGTCATCTTTTAAATCTCTGTGTGCCACCGATCCTCGGTATCAGGCTTTTTCAGACGTTACACGCGCCGTCTTGCCTCCTTGAAGGAGCTTGCTGAGAAGCATATATGTGATACCTCATTTCCTCTTGCCGATGGCTTTTAGCTCACTTCCCCATACCGATCACTCTTTGTTCTCTTAATGCTAAAGGATTTGCGAACTCGTTTGCAAATTCTCTGGTTTTTGTAGACTTAGTGCCTGTTGATTCTGATGTTTTTTATGTATTTTAAATTTGCTATGTTTGTGTGTTTTTTCTGTATTTCACAAGTAATGTATTTTCAATTTGCTATAATTGTGTATTTTTGCTGTGTTTTCACGAATAATCGGTCTCGTTACTTGTGTGAGCTCCCCAGTATCTCTTTATCATTATCATATCTGTTGGTTCCTAAATTTGTGCCTTGTTTTGTAAATTTCCTATACTTGTGAGTTTTTGCTGTGACTCACTATTGTATGTAATTTTCGATCGCGGATTACTATAGTGATACAATTGGTACCTTTGTTATTTTTTTTTTAAAGTTGATGAGTTACTCAATAATGTTTTGAGCTCTAACCACATTTAAGTTACGTTCGGATGATTTATGATGACATAGCACATGTTATATACTTGTGCACATGTGTTATTCATATCGTTTGACATGCCGACATGCATTTGATTGTTCGTGTGCATATTCATTTCCTCCCTAGTGCAACTTTGTGCTGCATCGTGGATATACATACATTGCCGCAGTTTTGTTTTCTGCACTGCAACTTTCAATGAATCCCATATGTTTATATTTCGCTATAACAATAAACTGGGTACCACTTTGGTACCCACAGTTACCAATACCAATACCATTGCCATTTCAAGGATTTAACTCTGATCGTGATATCTTCCACTGTTGTCATTTTTCTAATTCACGAGTTTTTTTTCTTATCTCTTCTGGTTACACCAAGCATGCACCTATCCATGCTACTTTGAGTTGACTGCAGCCTTTGTATGTCTCTTTTAGTTAAAGTCCACGTCTCTGCACCATATGTAAGCACTGGAAGGATGCATTGATCAAACACTTTTCTTTTACGACATAATGGCATATTGCTCTTTGAAATTATGCTGTTTCTTCCAAAAGCTCTCCGCCGCCCCGGTGGCGCAGTGGTCTAAGGCGTTGGCCTCTGATCATTCGTCCGTAAGGGGTCCGGGTTCGAATCCCGGTCAGGCATGGATGTTGTGTTTGTCTTACGGCACTGGCTCTCTCCCTTCCCTGGAACCAGTGACCCTAAATTAGGGACGGGCGACTGCTTATAGCCCATTGAGTTGCTCACGGTGGTCGTTAAACCTCCAAAAAAAAAAAAAAAAAATCCAAAAGCTCTCCAGGCAAGTTTTGTACGCCGATTAATTTCTTCATCAATGTGACCCTCACTTGATATCTGCTTTCCAAGATAAACGTACGTGTCTGTTATCTCCAGCTTTTCTCCATCAATCGATAAATCTTCCTTCTTTTAAAAGCATTGAACATCACTTTTGTCTTCCTAAAGTTCATTTTTAATCCCACGTTTTTACTCTTGTCAGCAAGTTCCTGGATACAACACTGCAGTTCTGATGGGGTAGTTGCAAAAATGACTACGTCATCAGCAAAACAAAGGTGAGTTAGATAATATCCATTAATCTTTATCCCTTTGTTTTCCCAATTCAGTGATTGAAAGACATTTTCCAATGTGGCATTAAAGAGCTTCGGAGATATGATGTCACCTTGTCTCACTCCCTTTCCAATTGTTATGTGTGTTGTATTTTCAAACAGCCGAATCTTTGCACTTGCATTTTCATAGATGTTATTAATAATATTAATGTATGCATCTTCAATACCGCAGGATTTAAAAGCCATTGTAACTGCTGATGGTTTCACTGAATCAAAGGCCTTTTCATAATCGATTAAAGCCATGCACAGTGAAAGTTCATCTTCCCTCGCTCTTTCAATTAGTTCTCTCAGTACTTGTATATGATCTATTGTGCTGTAGCAACTCCTGAATCCAGCTTGTTCTCACGGTTGAGCCATGTCCATTGTTACCTTCAAGCGGTGTGAAAGAACTTTAGTGAAGATTTTATAAACCACTGATAGGAGGCTGATAGGTCTGTAGTTCCTGAGATAGTCAATGTCACTTTTTTTATGTAGCAGAATCATTGTAGCATTGTTCCAATCCTCAGGAATCTTTCCTTCATTAAGGCATCGAGTGAAAACTTGGACGAATACTGTTTGAATTTCTCCATTTGCTTCTTGTATGATGTCCACAGTAATTCCATTTTCTCCAGGAGCTTTCCCCTGCTTAATGTTCTTGATTATACGTACAACTTCTGCTGGGAGGACTGGAAGAACTCTGGTACTGGTAAGTACCTTTTATGATGTCTGGAGTACATGTATCGTCATTTTCATATAATTTGGAGTAGAAATCTTTCACCCTTGTCAAACTTTCGCCTCTATTTCTTGTTACAGAACCATCTTCTTTTCTCAGTGCCATAATCTGTTTTTCCCCTTTTACTGAGATGTCCCTTTGCTATCTTTAGGCTTTGATTGTTTTCAATTGCTTTCCTCACTAGTTCACAGTTGAATTTCCTTACGTCTTCTGTGATCCTTTTTTGTACTGTCTTGCATAGCTCTACACATTCCACTTTGGAAGTCACATCTTCTTTAGTTGTCCTCATCTCTTTTCTTTTTTGCATCAACCTTTTGGTTTTTGCTGATAATTTGTTCACATGCAACTTGTTCTTAGACCCAGCTAATTTTGTTGCTGTCTCCATAAGAGCTTTGGTTACTTTTCTGTTAACTTCAGAAGTATCCACTTCTTTCGATGTTAGGCCTTCTAAAGCAGAGAATCTGTTCTTCAGTTCCAACTTGAAGGTATTATGATGTTTTTTAAGGTTGGTTATGTATGTACATTTTGTTTGTCTTATGAGCTTGCCACGTTCAAGTTTAGTGTTGAGGTGCATCTTACATCTCACCAATCTATGGTCACTACCTGTGTTGAACTTGTCTAGTACACCGCAGTCTTCGATGACGAATATATTGTTACACATAATAAAATCAATTTCACTTGTCGTCCCATTTGGATGTTTCCATGTCCATTTCCTTTGTGGCTTTTTCTTGAAAAAGGAGTTCATGGAGAAAAATCCTTCTGCCTCTGCAAACTCAACGAGAGTATTTCCACACTGGTTTCTGTTGCCGTGACCGAATTTACGTACTGAAGTTTCATTCTGTTGTTGTTGCCCTATTTTTGTATTGAAATCTCCCATAATTATCTTCAAGTGCTGCTTGCCTTTATTATTTAGATGACGAAATTCCTCATAAAATTCTTCAATTTTTTCTTCAGGATGACTTGTAGTGGGTGCATAGGTTTGAATAATCTGGGCCGGTATCTTCTCAAGAGTTGGATAACGAGTCGTGCAGCTCTGTCAGAGGAATTTTCAACTTCTAACGCTTTATCCTTCAGTTTCTTGTTTATTATAAATCCAACACCACTAGTTCTGCCAGTATCTGCCCCACGATAATAGAAGAGATGTCCACTTTTCAGCTCTTTGAGATCTTCTCATTTTCTCCTTACCTCACTTAGCCCGACGATGTCCCACTTGATCCTTTGTAGAATTTGTTTTTCCATTCAAGAACCCTTGAATCAGAAGATACGGAGCGTTCGTTGTATGTAGCCAAGGTCACCATTAAATGGCAGCCTAATCCGGTCCTCTGGTGATTCTTAGCACCCTCTGCCTTCATGTCGCACTGGCCGCTCGCTGCCTTGGCCAGGTACATTCCAGCTGCCAGATACTGGGGGTCAAGATTTAAGTTGTAGAGTAATTTTGGAGGGTTTTGGCCATAACTCACGACGCTGGCCAAGCGGGTTGGTGAGTGTGGGATAGCATTTCCTCTAATCCTGATAGTATAGATATACCGCTATTGGTGGTCGTCAGAGCCCCATTAGTGGGAACAGGATGCACCACGAGAAGGTGGGGTTGACATTTGTCAAGGAGAGGTTGCATACAGTATATGCACTGAAGAGCAATTGAATTAGAGATACCTGTCTAGTAACGTGTAGCACCACCTTTCGCCCTGATGACGACGGCAGCGATTCGTTCTCGGCATGGACTCGACAAGACAACGGAAGCGTTGGGAATCCATACGGATCCACGATCCCTGAACAAGAACCCACAGTTCACGAAGATTTGATGGAGGGTGTCACAGGCTCGACCATCTCTCTCGATGACATCTCAGATGTGCTCGATGAGATTTAGGTCAGGTGACCTAGCTGGCCAAGGAAGCGAGGTCACGTCGGTCGAGTGTTCATCCAATAATTCGGATACAATTCGGGAGCGACTGCACGGTGCATTTTCTTGTTGCAGGATGAGGTCCTCAGTGGGATGTTGAAAACGCACAAACGGGAGCAAATGGTCGTCCATAATATTCCGGTAACGTTAACCAGTGAAGGACAATGTCACACGTACCAGAGGTCCCATTTCAGTCAACGTAAACAGTCCCCAGACGAGAATGCCACCCACACCAGCTTGAAGAGTACCTTGCTGGCAAGAAAGATCCATAGCGTCATGTGGTTTGCGCCGTACTCGTATCCTGCCATCCGCATGTGCCAACGTGAATCTAGACTCCTCAGTCCAGGCAACATTTTTCCACATGTCTAAGGTCACGTGACGATGTTCCCGCGCCTATGCTAATCTTTGCACCCTGTGACGTGCGGTCAGCAGCGGTACCCTCGTGGGACGATGGCTTCTGTACCCCATAGCGAGGAGATGGTTCTGGATTTTGTAGCTGCTAACACGTTTTTGTGCACCAGCGTTAAATTGCCGAGTGATTTCTTGCACTGTGACACGTCTATCCGCTGTTACAATGCGAGCTAGCCGACGATGACCCCGCTCATCCACACGCTGTTGTCCACGGCAGTTGATCCTTGAGGGATGGTTTTACCGGATTCGATGTATTCTCGGTGCGCCCGTCACACTGTGGCTCGTGAAAATCCCAGTGCCTGCACGACTTCCGAGATGGAGTGACCAATTTGTCCGGCCACGACAATTTTTCCACGATCAAATGCGCTTAGAATCTTCGTCTTACCCGTACTGCGTCCGATTCTTACTGATTCCCGTCGCATCACTCCTTATATTGTCGGATCGCTGCATACCTCCTATCGTTTCCGTTTGCAAGGTCGCCCACAGCGCCACATTTGCATAACGTCAGCTGTCTGTAATTCAACTGCTCTGAAGTGTATATATACACTGCTGGTCACCCAAAATGCAACACCAAGAAGGCCACGAGATATCAAAGCCAGATTTACTGGGCACATAACAACAGATACAAAGATGAAACCATTGAGCTTACAGGCCCGTGCGACTTGCGGAACACGCAGAGATCAATAGTTCGTGTGGCCCCCATGGCTGGCAATAACGGCAGCTACACGCCGCGGCATCGAGCAAAAGAGGCTTTACATGTGGGCTTGGGGTATGTCAGTCCAGGGTGCTTCCACACGTTGCCACAGTTAATCACACGTAGCCGCGGTTGATGTTTGCCGGTCCACTCGGTTGCCGATCAGCGGCCAGACGTGTTCGATGGGCGACACATCGAGAGAACAGGCGGGGCACGGCAGCTGTGACACCTGGTGGGTCGTGAAGAACTGTTGCACGATGTTTGCCACGCGCGGGCGCACATTGTCCTGTTGAAACGTGGCCGCTGTCAGGTCCTGCAGGTAAGGGAGGACTACAGGCTCCAAAACGTCGGAGATGGTGCGGTGGCTGTTGAGTGTACCGGCGATGCGTACCAGAGGGGTGCGGATGTTATTTTCCATCCGCACCCCTCTGGTACTATTTTCCTTTGTTGTGTTGATTCTTTTAATATTGTGAGTTTATAAGTGTTCCTTCTGTCCACTTGTGGGGTAAGAGTTCCTACATTACGAAAATTCATGAGATACCACCTGTTTAAAATTTTCATCACACGGTGGTTGCTCAGCTTCGTCGTTTATGACGTTATGTAATGATTACCTTAGCTCCTCCCACTTGTGTCTCCGTCTTGTGGTCGTCTGCTATGGCTTCTCGTTGCTTCTGCATTGATTAATTAGTGGCAATATTACCGACGTTGGTCATCAATTTCAATTGTATATTAATCATGTCACAGAGGCCTTGTGGATGTTGTTCAATCACACTTATGATGGATGATGGTGTACAGTGCTATGGAAAGTGTGGTGGTCTTTTTCACTTCACATGTTGCGCACTTACTGAAGGTACATATCGACGAATGTCAAGAAAGAAGCGTATGCGGTGGCAGTGCGATTGCTGTAGACGTGGAGTTCAGCGGGTTCCTGATAACACTATTCAGACAGGGAGATCCTCTGTTACCGATCAGCAAACTGGAGCCAATTTTGATTTTCCGAGTGGAGGTGATTGTGTTACTAAAAAGTTTATGGAATCCATTAACATGAAGTTGGACGCGATTACTGATTTAAGGTCGGAAATTTCCGATTTAAAGAAGTCGGTGGAGTTCTTCTCCTTACATTATGATGATATTCTCGATAGATTGCATAAATCAAATTCAATGCTAGAGAAATCTCGTAGAGAGCTTGTGGTGCTTGAGAAGAGAATAACAGCTCAGGAATCTGAAATTTGAAGACTGTCTCGGGACCTGAATGACTTGGAACAGTATACGCGCCATAAAAACCTAGAGATTCGTGGTATACCGGAGAATAATGACGAGACTGAAGATGGCCCAAGAGATATGGTACAGAATATTACGGGTAAGTTGGGTTTTAATGAATTTTCAAAAAGTGACATTGAGGTCGTACATAGATTGCGTGGTGGAGGATCACGTCCAACCATACCATTGCTTGCACAATTTAAAACTAGGACAGTCAGGAACACTCTTCTTGGAAAGAGCAGAAACACTTTAAAATTAACTGATGTTATTCCTGAATGTTCGGACAACACTAGGATTTATATAAATGAAAACCTCACGTCTTTTAACAGAGATCTCTTTTGGCATGCCCGCAGCTTTTCGAAGGAACATGGTATTAGGTTCTGTTGGTATAGAAACTGACGAATATTTTGTCCCAGAGCTGAGGGCAAGAATGTAGTAGTTATTAACAGTAAGATCGACTTGGACCCTGGTCGTATATAATGTTTATTTGTTCTGTAACTACTTTGTTAACTTTTTTAACTACACTTTATATATTGTAACTTTATGAATTGTATTCCGCATATGGTTTCCGTATGTGATTTCCACGGTTTACTTGCATCGTGCGATCGTCACTTGAGATTTCTGCACATTAATGCTCGTAGCCTGTTTGGTAAATTAGATTTACTGCTTGAGTTACTATGTGCCCTTGATTATTATATTGATTTTGTTTGTGTATCTGAGACTTGTTTTGATGCAGATATTCCACGTTTATGTGATGTGCCCGGTTTTCGTGGTTTCGCTGCTTCGCGTTCAGGTGCTCGTGGTGGTGGTGGTGGGGGGGGGGGAGGCGGAAGCAATTTTTGTTAAACGTTCTATTATTGTTTCATCATGTGATAAATATACCACTGTAAATAACAACTTTGAAATTATTACTATTGAAACGCAACATTTTATTATAAGTACGGTATATCGTCCTCCTAATGGCAACCAGGGTGCTTTTTGTTGACTTTTTCTCAGATTATTTGGACGAGATGAATCTCGCGGGAAAGACGCTGTATTGTTTCGGTGATTTCAACATTGATGTGACTGTTTCAAATGATACTTCTCAATCATTTTGCGATATTATTACCTCGTCTGGATTTGTTAATGCAATAACTATTCCTACAAGAATTACAAGTACCACCTCCTCTATATTGGATTTATGTGTTACAAACGATTATGACTATTGTTCTGGTATACTGTCATACCATATAAGTGATCATTTGCCTATATTTTGTTTGTCTGGACGTAATGGGAGATTAAATTCCTCGAATTGTCCAGCTATTCTATTGAATTTCTATGGACAGGAGAGTTTGAGGTCTTTTGATCTTGCCCTATCTGTCGTTGATTGGTCCCCTGTTCTACGACTTACTGACCCGATTCGTGCTTTTGATGTTTTTTGGGGAATTTTCTGGAGCTTTTATGATTCAATATTTCCTCTCAGGACCATAAGGCGCTCGCCTCGTTGCAGAAAGCCTTGGTTTACTCGGAATTTATTGAAATGTTTACATAGAAAAAATAAATTATTTAAAATATTCTTGCGCTCAAGAAATGCTTCTGATTTATTACATTTTCGTAGATATAGGAACTGGTTTAACTCTAAGTTGAAACGTGCAAAGAAAATTTATTTTTTAAGTCGGTTTTCAAACACTGGCAACAGTAGTAGAGTTTGGCAATCAATTAATATGTTGTTATCCAGGTCTCGGGTCCAGGAGGAACCCATACAGGTTGACCACATGAGCACTCGAGTTACTGACTTGGATCGGATTGTAAATTTGTTTAATACGTAGTTTATTGAATTACCTGCAAAGTTATTGGCTGATATCCCACACTCAAATGGGCATTATTCTGAGTTCCTGTCGTGCCAGAGATTATCATCTTCTTTTTATTTTCATCCTGTTTTAGATGATCTTATGTCGGTTTTGACTAATTTGGATTCATCAAATGGAGCGGGTCAGGATGACGTTCATTCGAGAGTAATTAAGTATGCTTCTCAAAATTTGATAATACCCTTAAGTCATATTTTCAATTGTATCTTTTTAACTGGGAAAATTCCTTCTTCCTTTACAGTAAGTAGGGTTTCGGTTATCCATAAAAGGGGTTATGGAACTGATGTCGCTAATTACCGTCCAGTTGCAAATATCTCGATATTCGCTAAAATACTGGAGAGGCTGGTTTTGAATAGCTTTTCAGGATTTTTGGACGTGAATAAAATTTTACATTGGAATCAACACGGTTTTCGGAAGGGTCACTCAACGGAGACAGCGTTATTGGATGCTATGAATTTTTTACAGTCAAATGTAGATTGTGGAAAGAGTGTTTTGGGTATATTTTGCGATTTGTCAAGAGCATTCGACTGTGTTTGCCATGATATTCTCTTGTCTAAATTACAACATATTGGGATTAGGGGAGTCGCACTTTCATTTTTCGAGAATTATTTGTCTAGCAGGACACAATATGTTCAAATACAGGGTATTCGCTCTTCTGTTCAAAGAGTTCCTTTTTGGAGTTCCTCACGGCTCCGTCTTAGGCCCTATGCTTTTTTTAATTTATGTAAATGATTTATTTAACTTTGTTTCTACTTCTCACCGAGTCTTATATGCTGACGACACCAGCTTATTTTTTCCTGGGGATTCGTTGTCCGAGATACTGCCCCGTGCAAATCGTGACCTTCAGGACATATCTCGTTGGTTTGTTTGTAACGCTCTTACAATTAATACTAATAAGACAACCTGTGTCTTTTTTTCGGGCCGTGGTCTTCGGCTGTCGTCGCCTACTGGTGTTTTCTTGAATGGGGATCCTGTTGCATTCGGGTCTTCTGTGAAATTTCTGGGTGTTATACTACATGAGACTTTGCATTGGGATGTCCATATAAGTTATTTAGCAAATATTCTTAAGTCTCGTATTGGCGCTATTTCTAGGATTTCTAGTTTTTTGACAATCAGACTCAGATTAATACTCTATAATTCCTTTATCTATCCCATGTTGTCTTATTGTATTTTGGCCTGGGGACAGACAACGGATGGTAACGTTAACATAATTCTTGTTCTTCAGAGAAAATACATTCGACTTCTAAATTCATTTTTAAATACTGGTATTATTTATTGTCTTTATAACATACTTCCCTTCGATAAAATATTTATTTTCAGGTTATTATTATTTATGCATGACAGAGTCTATACGAATATGTATGTTGAATTATTGCAATTACAGCGTTTCTCCCATTCACATGATACTCGAGGTCATGCAAGTTTTGTGGTTCCTAGGGCGCGCACCAGATTGCTGCGTAACAGTATTATTGCAGCTGGACCCCATGAGTGGAACAGACTGCCATTATACATCAGGGGAAATAGTGGCCTCTGGGGCAATTAAAAAACTGCTACGAGAGCTTTTGTTGTTTGATTGAGTTCCTGTATTCTTTCTTTCACGGTATGTCAATACCGGTCGTATTTCTAATGTTGCTATTTTTATTGTTTTGACCTGACTCATCTACCTTTGGAGATCAGGGGCTCGTCAGGCTTAAATGTAAACCTTTTTCCCTGGCTCCATGCTACAGTTCTATAGTACATTACGCTATCTTTGTTTTTGATGAACTACTTTGTATTGATTTTTTGGTCAATTATAAATGAGTTTTAGTGCTTGTATGTTTATGATTATTATACTAGATATACTTGAGGTGGTTTGAGCTTTTGTTTACTCTTGGAATAAATCATCATCATCATCATCATTGTCAACCATTATCAATCCACTGCTGGACGAAGGTCTCCCCAAGTTTCCTCCACAACGGTCTGTCTTGTGCCAGTCTCCTCCATGTCACTCCCGCACATTTACGAATTTCATCCACCCATCTCCCATGTGGTCTTTTTCTGGGTCTTTTCCTGTCCCTTGGAATCCAATCTAAAATTTCGGCTGTCCATCTATGGTCTGTCCTTCTGGCAGTATGTCCAGCCCATTGATTGCCATTTCAGGGACTTAACTCTGATCATGATGTCTTCCACTCTCGTCATTTTTCGGATCCACGAGTTCCTCTTCTTATCTCTCCTGGTTATACCAAGCATGCACCTCTCCATGCTTCTTTGAGTTGTCTGCAGCCTTTGTATGTCTCTTTTAGTTAAGGTCCACGTCTCTGCACCATACGTAAGCACTGGAAGGATGCATTGATCAAACACTTTTCTTTTAAGACATAATGGCATATTGCTCTTGAAAATTATGCTGTTTCTTCCAAAAGCTCTCCAGGCAAGTTTTCTACGCCGATTAATTTCTTCATCAATGTGACCCTCACTTGATATCTGCTGTCCAAGATAAACATACGTATCTGTTATCTCCAGTTTTTCTCCATCAATCGATAAATCTTCATTTCTTGTAAAAGCATTGAACATCACTTTTGTCTTCTGAAAGTTCATTTTTAATCCCACTTCTTTACTCTTGTCAGCAAGTTCCTGGATCATACTCTGCAGCTCTGATGGGGTAGTTGCAAAAATGACTACGTCATCAGCAAAACGAAGGTGGGTTAGATAATCTCCATTAATCTTTATCCCTTTGTTTTCCCAGTTCAGTGATTGAAAGACATTTTCCAATGTGGCATTAAAGAGCTTCGGAGATATGGTGTCACCTTGTCTCACTCCCTTTCCAATTTTTATATGTGTTGTATTTTCAAACAGCCGAATCTTTGCACTTGCATTTTCATAGATGTTATTAATAATATTAATGTATGCATCTTCAATACCGCAGGATTTCAGAGCCGTGGTAACTGCTGATGGTTTCACCGAATCAAAGGCTTTTTCATAATCGATAAAAGCCATGCACAATGGAAGTTCATATTCCCTCGCTCTTTCAATTAGTTCTCTCAGTACATGGATATGATCTATTGTGCTGTAGCCACTCCTGAATCCAGCTTGTTCTCTCGGTTGAGCCATGTCCAGTGTTACCTTCAAGCGGTGTGAAAGAACTTTAGTGAAGATTTTATAAACCACTGATAGGAGGCTGATAGGTCTGTAGTTCCTGAGATCCTCAATGTCACCTTTCTTATGTAGCAGGATCATTGTAGCATTGTTCCAATCCTCAGGAATCTTCCCTTCATTAAGGCA
The DNA here is from genome assembly GCA_039090855.1 of Macrothele yani. Classification (NCBI taxonomy): domain Eukaryota; kingdom Metazoa; phylum Arthropoda; class Arachnida; order Araneae; family Macrothelidae; genus Macrothele; species Macrothele yani. Next base: position 85,631,855 of record CM077030.1, read on the forward strand.
TCGAGTGAAAATTTGGGCGAGTACTGTTTCGATTTCTCCACTTGCTTCTTGTATGATGTCTATAGTAATTCCATCTTCTCCTGGAGCTTTCCCCCGCTTCATGTTCTTGATTGCATGAGCAACTTCTGCTGGGAGGACTAAATGTTATTAATTTATATTGAACTTTGTGATATTATCTGTGATTCCATGTTTTCATTGCATTGTGCTAACATTGTGTTAATATTTAATTTTAGTTTAGTACATATGACAATTTTGATGCTTGTATTTTGTTAAATTTGATGTATTGTGTTGTATGGCTGAATTTTCATTAAATTCAAATTCAAATAATGCAGGCGTCATACAGTCTCTCACCGCGGTGCCGCCACACACGGATCCGACAACTGTGGTGTTGCAGGCAGAGCCGGGATTCATCGGAGAAGACAATGTCGTGCTATTCCGTAGTCCAGGTGCTGCGTTCAACGGCCCACTGCCTCCGCACTCACCGGTGGTGAAACGTAAATGGAAATCGAAGCAATGGGCGCCGTGCGACAAGTCCCGGCTCCTGCAGACGACGTCGAACGGTATGTGCTGACACATGTTGTTTCGCAACACACCCTAATTCCTGCGCTAACGTTCGTGATGTGGTGGTGCGAGCCGTCAATGCCCGCCGCACGAAATGCCGGTCCTCTCGCTTGGTGGTGTGCCGCGGCTGCGGCAATCGCTGGAAGGGCGCCGATGTCTCAGTACGATAAACCGCTGTCGCGATAAGCCACTATTCGTCCTCTGTCTAACTCCAAAGCGTGCTAGGATGACTACCGTATTCTACGACGAGGCATCAGGAAGCTTCCCACGCACAGGTTCGGCAGCACAACACTCTTCCACTACTTACACCATGCCTTCTGTGCACCCTTCTTATACTGCTTCTCGGTGGCGTGCAGGGAGCACATGATTTGCATATGCCCAGCAATGCTAATCGTTTGCATGTTCTCTCGCGGGCGACGCATGCCGCGAATTTCAGGCCAATGGGATACTTCCTTCTTGGTGTTGCATTTTGGGTGGCCAGCAGTTTATATACACGCACAGTCGAGTCACATTATTGTTACCACCTCCTACTTTTGACGTCAACGGAGCGTAGCCAATGAAAGAAACAGAAGGCACGTGTCGTGAGCTCGATTGGAGTGAACATAAGTTGTGTCGTAGGCAATCTGAAAACATATCACTCGTTTCTGTCATGGATAAAGTCTTTCGGATTTGCAAACAGAGATAATTATCGGCTTTCGGGACAAGGGTGGCAGTTTTTTTTAAGCAGCGCAGTTTGTGAACTGTTCGCGTGATGCTGTGGTTAAAGTGTATCGTGGTTGGAGAAATGGCACAATTGCGAATGAGCGACGTGAAAACTGCGAAGAACCACGTGCCATTGTTGTAAGAGGTGAACGTCGGCTGCGAAGGTGGGTGAAGTCCTATTGAAACGCTACAGAGGAGCAACTCACTGGCTGGATGAGCTAGGGGACTACCGGTAGGGTGTCTAAAACGACAGTTCAACGAACCCTGCTGCCTATGGGGCTCCGAAGCAGACTGGTGGTCACTGCACCTATCCTAACGAAAGTTCATCGGCAGAAAAGGCTTACATATGCACGGCAGTATCGGAATTGGAAGTCCGCTGATTGGCAAAGTATTGCCTTCTCCGATGAGTCATGTTTTCTGCTTCATCGAACGGATGGATTTTGGCGTATAAGGCGAGAAACATCGGAGATCAAATACTCTTCAACCATTTGTGGCAGAACGCAATCTTGTGAGGGCAGTGTTATGGTCTGCGGAATGTTTTCGTGGCATTCCCTATGACCATTCATACTTGTGGAAGGCACTATGGACCAAATTCGTTATAAATCCATCCTTGCAGACCACGTACACCTATATATGCTGATTTCCTTCCCTGGGGTAGATGGGATTCTTTCAGAACGACAATGCGACGTTTCAGACATCTAGAAATGTCAGAGAATGGTCAGAAATGCACGATGAAGACTTCAACGTATTTCTTCGGCCCCTTAATTCCGCAAACTTAAACGCACTTCAGCATCTGTGAAACCACCTCTATCGTGTTATTCGCTGTATGGATCCTCCACCGTGCAACCTCTAGCAGCTGTCAGATGCAGTGTAGTAGCTCCACATTCCTGTGAACACCTGCCAGCACCTTATTGAGTCACTCCCAGCCCGTCTAGCTGCTGTCCGCGCTGCATACGGCGATTGCTCTGGATATTAGCTGGTGGTACATACTAAAAAGACATTGAAAATTCTGAAAAGTAAATTGAAATAGTTAAATTGAAAAAGACAGAAATTAGAACAACCAATGCAATTTAAGCTTAAAGCACACCGGAACCCCGGACTAATCGTCAGGGGAAGACGTCCCGTCCCGTGCCCCGGTGCTATAGGTTCAGGTTTCATGAGAGAGCTAGAATTTATCATGAGCCAAAGGTAGACGTATTAAGTAATTTTCTGTCTGATACCTCTTTTGTACTCTGTTTTTCTTACCTGAACCAGTTAGTAAAGCATGAAAACCATAATACACCCAAAACTTTCATTTAACTCACATATGAACTTATAAAGAATGCAAATCCCAAATGTAAGACACATAATAAAAAAAAGAAAAAATGGGGTTTGTGTTTTCTATCTGGGGTTCCGGTGTGCTTTAACCTTAAAATTGGTTGTTCTAATTTCTGTCTTTTTGTATTTAACCATTTCACTTTGCTTTTTAGAATTTTCAAGGTGTTTTTTCGATATGTATAGCATCAGGAAGGTAAATTACTAGTGGTTGAGTTTATTGTTATGCTGATTATGTCCGAATTCTGCAGAAAGGCAAGGTTTCGATGAGATCATGTTACATTGGTATGCCTTTTCTTGATATTTTGAAGTCTTTTGATGTATATATACACTGGCGGAAAGTGAAAAAAGAACACCAAGAAGGAATTAGCGGACGATCATGAAATTTACATATGTTAATGGGGTCGAGTTTACGTAGGTGTGATGTTAATTTCGGAACCAATTGGTGAGCGCTTACGCCACAGCATGGCATAATATGCAAATTATCGTCGGTGGTATTTAAGGAGTACGGCGAAGTGAATGTAATCAGTCGTCGGCGTACGGACACGTGCGAAGACCCTGAAGAAGCTGCAATGCCTGGACATGGAAGACGTGTACGATTTCAGCAGTTATCGGACTTTGAGCGAGGTCGTCTAGTCGGACTCCGCGATGCCGGTGGTCGTATCGTCGTGTTGCGGAGCGAATTGGAAGGGAAGTATCGGTGGTGGTACGATGGTGGCGTAGATGGTACGAGGAACATTCCCACACGAGAAGACGTGGAACCGGGAGTCACATACGGACTGATGAGCGGACCGATCGATGCATAAGAAGATCGGCGTTGTCAAGCAGAACATCCACTGCGACGCAAATCCAAGCTGCCGTTGCCCCTGAGGTGACTGTGCGAACAATCTGCAACTGTCTACTGGATGCAGGACTACGTACACGTGTGCCTCTGGCATGTGTACCTCTGACTCCATCCCACCGTCAGGAACGGCTGCAGTGGTGTCGCCAACGTCTGCACTGGAGAACGCAATGTCGATCTGTCGTGTTCAGCGATGAAAGCAGATTCTGTTTGGAAGCCTCCGATGGCCGTATGCGTGTTCGCAGACGCAGAGGGGAGCGTTTCCACCCTTCTTGCACCCGCTAGCGACACACAGGGCCTACACCTGGTCTCCTGGTGTGGGGAGCGATCAGCTATCACTCCGGTACACAACTAGTGTTTGTACCGGGTACGGTAAACAGCACCTCCTACATCAACAACATCATTCAGCCCGTTGTTGTGCCATCTGTAAGGTCGGTCCATCGTGGTGTTTTCCAGCAAGATAACGCACGCACGCGCACACACGGCACGTGCAACGCAACATGCACTTCAGGGTGTGAGAAAACTTCCATGGCCTGCACGTTCACCGGATTTGTCCCCCATTGAGCATGTGTGGGATGTTATGGGACAACGACATATCCGGTCTCCACGGCCAGCCACGACCATCCCCGTTTTACACGTCCAGGTTGAGGATGCTTGGAATTCAATACTCCAAACTTACATCCAACATCTTATCGACAGACTCCATGCCAGAATTGCACAGTGTGACGCAAGTCATGCCGGTTCAACCTCGTACTAACCATGTTACATGGAAATGTTATTTTTCAGTTTACCAGCAAATGCAGCTGTATTTTGCCATAACGTTTTGATCACGTTATCCTTTGTATTCCGTTATTATGCTGTATAAATTTCGTTGGTATCAGACGTCTCCTTCTTGGTGTTCTTTTTTCACTTTCCGCCAGTGTATATGTATATATATATTGAATTTTTTTTCGAAAACCGATGCCTTTATATCCAAGAAATAGATGCATTCGTTGTTGTTTTCATCTTTGTGCATTTAATCTTGTCCCATTCTGTCACATATGAAGTTAGTTACAGAAACTGGTTCATTAATTCTTTGTAATTCTTGGAGTTTATCAAACATAAATAAGAATTCTACTGGTGAATATGTAGCTAACAAAATGGAAACTTGACATGTGAGATATCTATTCCGGTGATATTTTTGTGTTTTTCATATGAACGGAATTGAACTTCTTGTTCTCCGCTGATGATATTGATTACTTGCTTAGTTTTGCATCTTCAGATTAATTTCCATTAGAAAATGAGGAAATATATATCTTTTATGTTTATCTCGTTTCTCTGCTCAATTTATTAAGATTAGTACTCAGAGAAAATCCACTTCGAGTGATGCCCAATCTTCTGGCTGATGTAATTAGATTCAATCAAACACAAAGTCTGTTTTATCTTTATTTAAAATACATGACATTCTTCTCCTTCGCACAGAACCCACAAGAAACAATTTTATTTAAATATTTATTAAAAATCTCCGATTTTATTATTTTCTGCATGAAATATTGCGCTAGGTAGGTCCTTTATTTTTATCCAATCTATCACTCCAGAATGCGCATTGGCTATCAAAGTGTGTACGAGTGATAAAGATACAAATGATTATCTCAGACAGTGAGCAATTATTTATTTTATTTTCGCCACATAAATATAAATCTTTTTAAAGAAAATAAAAATTTGATAGATTCGTCAGAATTCTTTGCATGAAGATGAAATTCGAATTGAAATCTTACTCTTTCGATATGTGGTCTCGTTAAAAGGTTTTCTGGGATATCTTCTGTAAACATGTTAAAAAAGCTGTGTGACCACCAATGTTTCCAGAAATAGTTAGCTGAAATGTGTAGAATAGGGCTCTATAGAAATCAGCATGTGAGGTAGTATTCTTTAAATACACAACACCTGAAAAATTAACATAGACTGTGAAAACACAAATTTGTAGTGACGGTATCCAATTCGCGCCCTCTCATTCCCGAGTAACTTGCTCTCTCAGCTAAGCTACACGGAAGATACGTACCGCTGCAGATTTGCCGTCTTGACACGTGATTCACCTCTGTAGTACATCACAAGGTTTGGATGTAAACTCAATGGAAAAGAGCATTCAGATTTATTGATATCTTATTATATTAATAATACCTGCACTTTACACCAGCGCATATTTTTCATTTTGCCACTTGCATAGAGATTTGCTTTGCAAATTTTTACTTGCCCCAAAATTTACCATTTTTGTACAGCACTTTCTGAGAAATAAGTTTTCACTAGTTAATACGCAAGCTATCTTTAAGTTTTAGGACTTATCTCAAAACTTTCAGTTGTGGAATCAGATCCAAACTGCATGTATTTTTTTAAAATTAACTAAACCCCTTTAAATAAATAAATATATTCAATCAGAGGATAATGATAATCAAGTTAAAATAGGAATGTATTTGAAGTATTTTAAACACTACCTTAATCAAAATCACAAAGTGGCTCAGCATGCCATTTTTAGCAGTTTTCTGTTTCTTTAAAAGGCATGAACCATATGGTAAAGTTTCTGGATGGCGGGACTTCCTGGAAAATAATATTTCAGTAGCATTTACTTGTGAGAAGCTGTTTAAGTCTGAACCTTCTAGTGATATTTGCAGTAGTGTGTTAAAGGTTGTTGTTTTCATACGGTTTCAAAAATCAGTTGCAATCCTTTTCATAGTGTAAGATGCACTCTCCAATTTGACATTAAACACTGGGAATACTCTTAATATGTTCAAAATATGGCACACATTTTCGACATTTTCATTGTAATTTTTGCACACAAATTTCCAAAGCGCTTTTGCTGAAAGATGCCTCACATCGGAGTGGAAAAACGTTTTGAAATCTGCCCACTCATTACAGATATCGTCTTTTGTTATACCATGTTGTTCTAACAATTCTTTGTAATGCCTAAACAAGTACTGAATTTCTTCCCCTCTAAACGTGCAAGTCTGTTTTGGCCAGAAGGTTACGCACTTTATCTTGCAGAATCATTAGTGCCGCATTTATAACTTTTGATTCATGCAAATCAGCAAATCTGCTGGAAACTACATCATTTAAATGAGTTAGAACAACATTTTAACTGTTTCTAAACACATTTCCGGATGAGCAGTTTGTCAAAAAAATCCCTTCGTAAATTCGACTTACCTCTTCGCTCTCTCGAAATTCACCTGAAGTTTCATAATTAATGAGCCTACTGGAAGAATCAGGAAATTTTTATATATTTTCAAGTGTGGAGTATAATCTCTGTAGGATTGTCTACGCATGTATCATATCTACTTCATGATGGAGTGCAAGTGACAGCTTGGAAAAATGATTCAAAATCTCAACGAAAAATAAAACCCATAAAATGAATTTTGTAGTTTTCAGGTTTTCCATCAAATCGTCCATGCATGCCTCTAGCTGCTGTATTATAACACTTTAGTTTCGGATGAAGAGTTCCATTGACCTTGTCTTTTGTGACACTCATCTCACACCCTGTACTCAGGAAGTTGGCATTGATGATATGTTATCTTCCTTTAAGGTAGAAGCATGTTCTCTAAACTTATGTAAGCGATTTGGAGGTTTGCTGTAGAATTTACGGACATCACGTAGTAATACAAATATATCAGCAAGGTATGTAACTGAACATAATCTATAACATTTAATTCTAAACGAAGACTGAGGCAGTGAACTGTGATCAGCCATGGACAAGTCTTCTTTTTATTCAAAAGTGAGCCCCTTTTTATTACCTAAATTTACAGATGCGTCATCAGCTAGAAATTCCACAAGTTTCTTTTCAGTTTTTAATATCACCAAAGTCAAAACAGTCTAAATTTTCTTTTATTGCATTGAGAATGCCACTAGCTTCCCCACATTTTAAATCTGTCATTTTAAAAATTTTACATTGCACATAACAACCGTTGTTCTCCACGGATGTCAAAAATATATTTTCTTTTTCAGTGTTGATCATGTCAGTCGAACGATCACAGCAAATGCTGTAATAAGTAGGGACTTGTAAACTATGCGACACTGGCGTGGCAACTTATTGAAATTATGCGGACAATATGCGGACTTGGAAAGGTACTGTACCAGTACACATGGATACTAAAGAAAATACACTTTGAATGGAATATTCATTTGGCGAATTCTTTATTTGCTTCTTTGCTGTGGTTACAAATAGACTATTTTAGTATTAAAATATTTCCGTAGTCATAGTAAAAATTACCACTGAGATTATTACAGTTTCTTAAGATAAAAAGATGTTACTCCAGCAACCGAACATTCTGTAAACTCTGTCTTTGTTTTGTAAATATTTGGACATAACATGTCACTGTTCTTTTGCAGTCTACAGAATTAGGTAACATCGAGAGTACTTGCCTTGCTTTTCCAGTTACCTCAGGAAATCCCCCTGTATCCGCCCTTGAATTCTAGAATTTGATTACATTAGGAACCTACATTCCTTTACATACCCTTTGTATGCAGCAAACTGCAGTCTTACCGAGGGGTCACCAATTCGTGGAATACTTTTTAACACTACGTCGTCATTAGTATCAAAGTTGGCCATTTGATCTGGGTCAAACACTCGAGCAGACTTCGTGAACTTCTTCAAACCACGTTTGAAAAATCTTAGTCTTCGCTTTCTGGAGGCGTTCATTTCCGCGCAGTAGTAAATGTCCAACTTTGCTACGGTTTTGTGAAACACTTCTTGCAGAGAAGAATAACGTACAGCTTTCTGTAGATAGGATGCCTCGCATTTTAGCTGTAATTGAGATCGCAGGTTGAGTGTCTTGTTATATGTTTGTGAATAGACACTCCACATGTTTCGAAGAAAATAAGCATGCCCATCAGAATCTGTTCCGCAATGAACTGAGTCTTTATAGATGTATTTACTTTCAATCAGGGAATTGTACACATTTTACCTGGCAGTGTCATGAGTAAGTTCTACTTCACTGTAGAAGAAGTTTATATAAACGTCGCAGTACGCAGCATGATACTGCACTGTTTCGAACCAGGAGTTACAGCGTGTTATCAGGGGTTCTTGGTATAGTTTACCTTGGTTTTTTTATTTCTCTTGAAACTGTAGATAACGCCGCTTTCTCTCAGGACAATGCTTGAGTAACTTCTTAAAGAATCCGGTGACTTGTTCACTTCAGCAAATTGCCCACGCCGTTGGTCAGAGGCTAGGAGCAATATGAGCATTGCAAGTCATGTGCACCGAATAAGGCAGTAGAGTACGTGGCGCTTCCTTGTAAGCTCGAGCCATGTAGACCGCATTGTCGGTTAAGATTGTTGACACTTAATTGAAATTAATCTCCATATTTGTAAGGCACGGCGCGACGGCCTGAGAAATATTTGTCGATTTCACAGTTTCAAGATGAACGCTGTTCATTTGGTAAGGACGCATCATTGCCGAATCTGTAAATTGTGGAACAGTGAAAATATGTAAAACACAGTTGTCATTTGTCGTCACTGCCTTCATCAAAATCAATGCAGACCGAGTCTGTTGACCTGAGAATTTTTTCATTTTTTTCTTCTTGGCTTCAAAATATTTGGGTAGATAGTTCAGGTGCAGTGAATTAGCGCAAGGTAGGGCACCTGCAATGTTCGTACTAAGGAATTATCTCACTTTAGGATGATCTAGTTTTACGAAGGGAGTATAGGCACTTCCAAAGGTGACGACAGTTTCGAAGTACAGGAGTACGATTATGCGGCAGTTGTAAAATTATGCGGAAAATTGATTATTCGTAATTCGCATTTCCGTATAATTTATATGGCCCTAGTAATAAGTAATAAATTTTAAATCGTTTCTTAGAACAATTTCAGTGTCTTCTCTAATTCATTTTGTAAATTCTTCCCATTCCAAGACTGTATTGCAGGAATCCCCAAGATATATTCCATGGCGTATTTCTAATTCTACCAATTTTTGGAAATTTATTAAAAGCCATATCTTCTGTATCTTTATTTTATGTCTCATACTCAGCCATAAATTTAAGCTGACCATGAGGGTTTAACAACGATTCGATTAAGATCTATTATTTTTTTCCCACATTCATGCACACCTTTTACACAAATTTCATGCTTTACCTAGTTTAATTTTTAAATTGGTTTTGTTTTTTAATAAATATAGTAAAAGGCGTTTACTTAATATTTAATCAAAACTTTCTGTAGTTTAAATAAATGCAAAAATAAGAGATGTAACTTACATTTTTTTCAAAAATTCTCTTAACACTAGAGAATAAACTGGTTGTCAAAGCAAAAAAAAAAAAAATAACAAATCGCACAAGCACTGAAAAATGCTTTATGAAAATAAATGCATCGTCAAGATCCCAGCGAAAGATTATAAAAATTAGTATTTTTTATTTATTTGTGAAATACACATCGATTCATTCATTTAGAACATTCACTTCACAGTTTTCCTGCTGTGGTATGTACTCAAGAGAAAATGCTTACCCCTTCCCACCCCCAGGCCAGGCCCCAGCCTCACCATTCATTGGACTGATACCCGGACACTACAACATACAACACCAACTCGCTCTCTTATTTCTTTGGTAGCATACAAATAAGAAACACGCACGGGGTCGGTTGGGGGGTCGGCATTAAAAATAAGCATATGTGACTTGGTCGGACCATTCCAAATGAAGAAGTAACTAACGGCAATTTAAGGAAGACTATAATGGCGACACTAGCAAAATAAGGTCACCGACAATTTTTATCAAATTTTAATACTAGACAAAATTATTTTGGGAGTGCATGTGGCCCTTTGCACCACCGCAGACACGCCATTGCAGCACATATCCCATTAATGAAAGCAGAGTTGAAGTTGTGGAGTTCTTGCTGTGCTGATTCTTGTTTTCAACAAGCAGCATAATATCTTAATGCGACAGCATTGCCAACATTACATTCGCATTTTCAGCCATATATTTCAATTTCATGAAAGTTTCTTTCTATTTCATGAAAGTATTAAATCGTGCATTTGAATTTTTTTCCCATGCCATTGTCTTTTGTGGCGGGAAAAGGACTTCTAATATGCGGATCTTCGAAAAAGAGTGAATACCCGCACGGCACATGCTCCAGCTCACCATTCCCTTCCATGCTCAGCTTGCCGTTGTTAGGAAGCGAACTCTTTGGGGTGCAGCTATGCTCACTTATTTGAAGGAGACTGCTTAAAATCACAAAGATCACAGAACGTAGCTTTTAAAAAAATTGAAATCGGAATTTTATCACAGCGGTCTTATTTATTTCAGCAATTTTATTACAGCTATCTGTCGATGAAAAAATTGATTTCCGAAGTAGAAAAATCAAAGGGCAAAATAATATCTAGTAATTTCAAGCCTCATGTCTGTACTCCGTAATTCTAAGCAAAAAAACTGTTAAAATACGAAAATCCATTCTAGCTAGCATCTATGCAACATCCAATAAATTTGCTTGTTGCACAAATGCTTTTTATTCCCCCCCCCCATTACTTCATTACTTTTTGTTTTCTTTTTTACGTGGAGTTCGTATTTTAGCTGAAATAAATATTCTATCAAAAAATGTATCGCGTTTTGCGATGCAAAATCATGTTTCTGTCGCATGTTACGCTGAAATCCATCGCAAACTGCATGTAATACAGCTAAAACAAGAAAGATGACACAGAATTTTCGGGTGCAATAAGCACGTCTTTCGAATCCGTTCTGACGAAAATTAAATTTATCAAATCCATTCGAATTGAATGGAGCTGGTATGGAAAACAATAGTATCTGACGGAAGAAAGAAGTTTTTCAATAGGGCTTTTAATCCCTCAGATATTGCTGAAAACGGAATCGTGACCTTACGTCCTCTGGTTGCAGACTTGTGTGTTAAGAAAAACATGAATTTATATGAGAAACATTTCGCACCGGAAACGCTCTCCAACACAGAAATAGTTTTTCAAACCGGACTCTTAGAAGCAGAGATATCGACAAAAAATAAGATGTGACTTTACGTCACCTGGGGAAACCATGCATTATTTTAGGAAGAAAGTATTCTCAAAAGGATTTTCCATATGAGCGGTATCGGTCCAAGATTTTGCTACAAATACATCAGAAGCACAAATTAACACTTATGCCCCCTGGTGGCCAAACCATTCTTTACCAAACATTAGAAATTATTTGAAAAATGTTTTCCATCAGGTCTTGTATGCAATACAGGTTTTAAAATCGGAGTTTTAGAAGCAGATATAACGCAGAAAACACAATTTACCTTTGCGCCTCCTAGCGGAAAGTCTATGATTTACTTGCAAATTTTGAATTTATTGGAAACATTTCACATTGGTAAAACACTATCCAACAAAGAAGGAATTTTTCAAATCGGTCTCCTAGAAGTAGAGATATTGACAAAGATACGATGTACATCTACGCCCCCTGGCGGAGAAACCATGCATTATTTTAAGAAGAAAATGTTCCTAAAACGCTTGTCGACATAGGTAGTATCGGTCGAGAAACGACTTTTTTCAATCGAGATTTTGGAAATTCATTTTGCTGCAAATACATCAGAAGCGGAAATTAAGGCTTACGCACCTGGTGGCCAAACCATTTTTTACAAAAATTATAAATTATATGCAAAGGATTTCTTATCAGCAGCTGTATCCGGTGCAGAAGGAATTTTTCAAATAGGAGATTTACAAGCAGAGATGTAGGGGAGAAAGCAATTTACCTTTACGCCCCCTAGCGGAAAGTCTATGATTTACTTGAAAATTTTTAAATTATATGAAAAACATGTCACACTGGTAACACTATTCAACAAAAGAAGAAATTTTTCAAATCGGACTCCTTGAAGTAGAGATATTGATAAAAATTAGATATACATCTACGACCCCTGGGGGAGAAACCATGCATTATTTTAAGAAGAAAATGTTTCTAAAAGGTTTGTCGATATGAGTACCATCAGTCTACAAACGACGTTTTTTTCAATCGAGAATTGAAAATCTCATATTTTGTTGCAAATACATCAGAAACGGAAATTAAGGTTTACGCCCCCTGGCGGGCAAGTCATTTTTTTTGCAAAAATTAAAACTTATGTGCAAACGATTTCCCATCAGGAGCTGTATGCGGTGCAGAAAGAATTTTTCAAATCGGATATTTAGAAGCAGAGATATAGGGGGAAACGCAATTTACGTATACGCCCCCTAGCGGAAAGTCTATGAATTACTTAAAAATTTTGAAATTATATGAAAAACGTGTTACACTGAAAATACTATCCAACAAAGAAGACATTTTTCAAATCGGACTCCTAGAAGTAGAGATATTGACCAAAATAAAATACGCATCTACGCCCCCTGGCGGAGAAACTGTGGAATATTTTAAGAAGAAAATATTCCAGAAAGGTTTATCGATGTGACTGACATCAGTCCACGAAAGAACTATTTCAATCGATATTACAGAAGCTCAGAATTTATGGCAAATACATCAGAAGCAAAATTTAACACTTACGCTCCCTGGTGGCCAAAGTATTCTTTACCAAAAATTTGAAATTATATGCAAAATTTTTTCCATCACGAGGCGCATCCGCTGAAGCAAAAAATTATCAAATCGGAGTTTTAGAAGAAGAGTTATGAGGGAAAATGTAATTTACTTTTACGCCCCCTAGCAAAAAATCTATGCGTAATTTGAATGAGTAACTATATCTAAAATACTCTTCGATATAAATGGAAACGAAAGATAAAATATTTTTTTCAATCGGATGTTTAGAAGTAAATATGTGAAATAAAACGTATTTTTTGAATTCGACATCATCTGCGTTTACGCTAGCTGCGAAATTTTGCATCGTAAAAAAAAAATGAAATCATCATTCGCATATTTCAAGTTTCCCAATGCAAAAAGAATGTTTCAAATCGGACTAATAGTTGCAGAGATAGCGTGGGTACGGACGAACGGACTGACGGACGGACAAACCGGTAACATAAGCACGATCTTTTTTTACAAAAGGCGTGCTAAAAAACGCGGCTTTACGAATGTAAGTTTAACATACGTATAAGCACAAACCTAATCATTACTAGTCTAGTTGAATATTTACAAAATATTAATAATCAGATTAACTTGCTGTTCTTTTAACAGATATTTATATAATTCCACCTTTCACTGGTCGATTCCCTGATGTTCTTAAAAGGAACTAAATAATAACTATACCCAAAAAAGCATCAGCAAGATAAACCCCTAACTGTAAACCTATTTGTAGTGCTTTGATTTTAACAAAATACCGGATAATTTTTTTAATAGAATGATGACCTATCTAGATAAAACAGAGTTGCAGGATAACTAATTGGAATCTCGTAAAAGTAAATTTAAATTGCAAATCCAAAACTGTTATTCCCTTTATACAAAAATTCAGATTTCGAAGAACTAACTAAGGGTATATTTTTTTACTTATTTAAGGCATTCCATAAATAATTAATTATATTTTACTGCTTAAAATTATATAATATATAACTACTTTAAATGTTATATAATAGAAAATTATATATAAGAAGTGCATCACACAAATATTCTTAAAAACTACAGCAAAAGAATAAGTCTGTCAAAGAAAGATATAAAAATGTCGTCATAAGCTGGGATTTTTACATTTTCACAGTAGAAAATTAAAGAGACACGTAAAACCAAGAAAAATTAGCCGAATTTAGAGGTTTACGGAAATACGTCGATAGAACAGAAGATAGAACTCAAAATCATATATATATATATATACACTGAAGAGCAACTGAATTAGAGATACATGTCTAGTAACGTGTAGAACCACTTTTCATCCTGATGACGGCGACGATTCGTCTCGGCATGGACTCGAAATGGCACCGGAAGCGTTGGGAAGCCATACGATCCACGGCCCCTGAACAAGCTCCCACAGTTCACGAAGATTTGATGGAGGGGTCAGATCCTCGAACATCTCTCTCAATGGCATCCCAGATGTGCTCGATGGGATTGAGTTCAGGTGACCTAGCTGGCTGAGGAAGCGAGGTCACGTCGGTGGATTGTTCATCCAACCATTCGGATACAATTCGGGAGTGATGGCACGGTGCATTGTCTTGTTGCAGTATGAGGTTCTCAGTGGGATGTTGAAGACGCACAAACGGGAGCAAATGGCCGTCCAGGATATCCCGTTAACGTTGACCAGTGAGGGACGATGTCACACGTACAAGGAGTCCCATTTCAGTCCACGTAAGCAGTCCCCAGACGAGAATGCCACCCCCACCAGCTTGAAGAGTACCCTGCTGGCGAGAAGGATCCATCGCTTCATGTGGTTTGCGCCTTATTCGTATCCAGCCATCAGCATGTACCAACGTGAATCTCGACTCATCAGTCCAGGCAACATTTTCCCACATGTCTAGGGTCCAGTGGCGATGTTCCTGCGCCCATGCTAATCTTTACACCCTCTGATGTGCGGTCAGCAGCGGTACTTTCGTGGGACGATGGCTTATGTACCCCATAGCGAGGAGATAGTTCTGGATGGTGTAGCTGCTTACACGTTTTTGTTCACCAGCGTTAAATTGCCGAGTGATTTCTTACACTGTGACCTGTCTATTCGCTGTTACAATGCGAGCTAGCAGACGATGACCCAGCTCATCCACACGCTGTTGTGGCCCTTGCAGGGATGGTTTTGCCGGAATCGATGTACTCACGGTGCACCCGTGACACAGTAGCTCGTGAAAATCACAGTGCCTGCACGTCTTCCGAGATAGAGTGACCCATTCGTCTGGCCCCGACTATTTTCCCACTATCAAATGCGCTTAGATCCTTCGTCTTACCCATACTGCGTCCGACTCTTACTGATTTCCGTCGCATCACTCCTTGTATTGTTGGATCGCTGCATACGTCATTTCTTTTCCGTTTACAGAGCCGCCCACAGCGTCATATTTGCATAACGCCAGCTGTCTCTAATTCAATATCCCTTCAGTGTATACAAAAGCCGTTCCGTAAAAACTGAGACTAATCTTTTTGGGGAAAAATAGCCCCTCAGACTAATTTTTTTGGGGAAAATAGCCACCTGATGAGAGAACAATTGTTAGCTAGAGTTCAGGTGTGTCAAGAGTAGAAACAAATGATTGCAAAGTATCCAAACTTTCTAAACACAGTAAGTGAATTGAAGAAGTACCTATGGTAAAAGTCATTAGCCGTGGCAGACGATTCTGGTTTTGTTACTGCGCAGTTGTTTAAGGTACGTCTTCCTTTCCCCATACAGCTATGGAGATGAGTAATTCAGTTAGGAAATGAAATGCGTTGTGCGATAACATTTTCCTACCGTTTGGGTAAAATGGCTCCAGAAACAGTTGATTTAATGAAAACAGCTTACCAAGATAAGTAATTGGGCGAGTCAACGATTTTTAGATGGCACCATGATTTCAAAAGGGGAGTTTGTCAGTAGAACTTTCTAATAGGCCTGGTAGACCTGAAAATGTTGTTACGGAGCGTATTCTTTACACTGTTTCGGCAATCCTGCAAAAAGATTGATGAATAACATGTGAGGACATAGTGACATCAACTAGTATTTCAAAACTGTCGATTTTCCGCATTCTACACGACGGTGTGTTCCAGATGGGTACCTCGTAACCTGACGAGAGAACAATTGTTAGCCAGAGTTCAGGTGTGTCATGAGTGGAAACAAATGACTGCAACGGATCCAAACTTTCTAAACACAGTAATAACTAACGATGAAACATGGGTCCACTATTTTGACCACCTCACGAAGCGTACAACGAGTGTTAGGAAACACACAGGAAAACCATCTGGGAAGGTGATGATCATAAAAGTGTAGTCTACCAGCATGCCGTTCTACAAATTACTGTCAATGCTGAGTATTACATTTCAGTCTCAAAGAGTCTGCGACGACACATATCGATTAAGCGACCGGAACTTGTGGGTAGGTAGACCCTACACCATGATAACTCCCGCCCACACGTGGCTGCATGTGTTCAACAGTTTCTTATGAAACGCAGTATTGAAATCATGCCTGCAGTCCTGACCTCGCCCCGTGTGATTTCTGCTTGCTTCCAACAATGAAGGAGAACTTCCGTGGCACAATATTCAACACAGATGCTGACGTTACGCAAGCTGTACAGGGGTCGTTCAAGCAGCTTCCCCAAAATGCCTTCGCTACATGCTTTGAAAAGTGGACTGAACTATGGGACCGTTGTATATCATCCAAGAAAAGATACTTTGAGAAATAATAGTGTATATTTTGCTGTACTTCTATTTCTTCATTTTGTGTGATTTGATTCTGAGTTTTTATGGAACGGCCGTTGTATATATTTGGGGTATGCAAAAGTTTCCGCGTTTTAAGAAGAAAGGAGACAGGAGCAATCAGGAAACCAGTACACATTTACTGAACGAAATATTGGCCATCAGCGTCAATGACTTTTTGTCATTTTTTCATTAGCATCAATGACCTTCTTGCCATTTTTTGTTTTTTTTGCCCCTGAGATAGAAGGACTCTGGATTTGAACTGAAGAACGCAGTGACGAAATTTTCCACCTTTGGAAATGTGGTGAACCGCTGTTGGGCTAGGGCATGTTGCGTAGAGCGAAACAGATGAAAGTCTGAGGGTGCAATATCCGGGGAGTAAACCGAGTGCGTTGAAACCTCCCAGGGTAACTCTTCCAGGGTTGATTTCGTGGTGGCACCGACATGTGGTCTGGCATTATCGTGTAAAAGGATGACCGAGCGAAATTTAATGAATGAAATACGGGATTACACCATTGTAGAATACACAATACAAATTTGAAAGATGTGAATCCGTTTATTGGTGTAAATATGACATAGATGTTAAGTCAGCTAATATCCGAAAACTTGAAATTTTTGTCATCCTGGAACGGGAATCGAACTCGCGTCTCCCGGATAGCACCCGAGTATGCCTTTGCTAGCCAATAATTTTGATTATTCCAATGGAACAATAGATGCTGCATGATTCTTAGCTTGTTAATTTCTCTTCCACCAAAACAGTTCCTTGTGGTTATCATTTCTGTTCAGAATTGCATTTAATACACAAGACTATAAATTTGGATCTACATTCCTGACAAGGAACACTCAGACTTCTGGTTCAATGGTTTGTAAAATATTGTAAACCATTTAAAAGCGAAAACTATTTTACTCTAAAGCCGAAGCACCTGATGAAACACCATTATCTCTGTTTCTGGCATCGTTTAATAAAATACGATTCTTTAAACTATAAATTTTATATGCCATTCAACGAAAACTGGACATCATAGCTACATGCCCAAGTAGTGCCTTGTTCTTGATTTGACGTGTATTTTGCATATGTATATCTCAGCTGTTTCCCACATGACATTTTGATTAAGACAAATGGAGTGCACCTATGCATAGCTGTTTAATTAATTAGTTCTAGGGCTTTCGCCGTGGGAAAAGTTTCACGCGGCTTCGACATTGAATAAGCAGGACAGAGTTGTTACAGATTGTAGGTTATGATATGGTGCTACTATTGCGATCACTTGAAATCTATCATACTGGTAAAAAGCAATGTTTTGATTTTTGTTAAGAGGTACAGCATGTTTTGCAAAACTTTTAAAAAGAACCCAGCCATAATTATTATTCTATGCGTTCAGTGATATTCAGGATGAACATAGCTTTGTTACTAAATTTAATTTATCGCATATAAGGGTTTTCATATTACAGATTTGCTCTAGCACATACATACACGAGACAAAATCAAGAAATCTTATCAAGGTTTTTTATTGAACCTATCTGCAGTTAGCAATGTGTTTTACTGTGAAAATTAATAAGAAATTTAACGTTTGATATGATAATTAAAATAGTATTAAAATTAAAATAATATAAAATTAAACGTTTGGTTTTTTTCAGGTGTGACGCGGCAGGGCATTTACCTTTTCGCCTTTCCAAACGCAGGGTCTTTCCGATATGCTTTCACCAAAAAGAAACCTCAAAGGAATGTGATATTTTGCTTTCTTTTAATGAGCTGTGCCCTTAACCAGAGATGTAAAATGGACTTAGAGCGCTTAGGGAAGCTAAGGCACTATTTTTTGGGCGGTAAGATTTTTTTTTTTTAGCGGTAATAAAAATAAAAGAAAAGCAAATGTTTTTGTTTAGGTGATTATATA
Organism: Macrothele yani; assembly: GCA_039090855.1. Lineage (NCBI taxonomy): Eukaryota > Metazoa > Arthropoda > Arachnida > Araneae > Macrothelidae > Macrothele > Macrothele yani. The sequence goes on from CM077030.1 coordinate 85,650,361, forward strand.
CACTATATTGAGAACAGTCACCAGGCACCCTTTCAAAAGCAAATGAACGGATCCGCTGCATCGTTAAGATGCGCGATACAGCTGCAAACGGTATAAAAATAAGCCTGCAGCTAACCGCGATCATAACGCACTGTGAGGTTGAGTGAAAATGTCGCAGAACCGACTTTGAGAAAGGCAAGATTGTTGGGTGTTATATTAGTGGGTTGTCCACAAGAGAAACACCGAGAGGCGCTTAAACATACTATTCTATAGTAGTATGTACTAAATAAGCGGAAGACACATGGCGTGAAGCAGCAAAACGTACCGGTAGATGAAAGAAAATCAGTGATAGGGGGCGTCAAAGCCTCAGGAGAGTCGCTACAGCTAATCGACTGAGTACTGCACAAGACTTAAGTGTACAGGTGAATAAAAATACCAAAACCTTGGTATGTACACATATCATTGACAGAGAACTTCATTCCATGGGTTACCGCATTCATGCGGATGCTCATTCACGTTTACTCGGAATGCTACTCGTCGTTTAGCACGGTGTGAAAAGCATTTATCATGGACCTTAGATCAATGGAAACGGGTCCTATGGACTGATGGGTCCAGATACACGATCCATCAGTCTGAAGGCCGTGTGCAGGTATGGCGGCAGACAGGAGAATGCTATTTACCACAGTGTACTGTTCCTACGGTCACGTTTGGAGCTGACGGTATACTCGTGTGGGGCTGTATTTCGTGGTACGTCCCCGGCCCATTGGATATCGTGAATTAACTTGTTAACCAGCACGTCTACCTCGATATTCTGGACAATTATGTCCTACCAACTCTGTGGCAATATAATCTCTTCTAGGTGTCCGGTGACTTTTTTAGCCGAGCCTTGTTGGTACCAGCAGGATAATGCAACGAACCATAAAGCAAGGACTGTTACGGCGTGGTTTGACGATAATTTCTTATAGTGTGTGGACTGGCCAGTACAGAGCACTGACCTTAATCACATAGAGCACCTATGGTATGAATTAGATCGCCGTATAAGAAGTTTAGAACCCAGACCTAATGCCAAGGAGTAGTTAGCGACAACATTATGCACTGAATGGAAGCGCGTACCTATCTCTGTGTTCGAAGGGTCAGTGCATGCATTAAGGCTAAAGGTGGGTCGACACCGTACTAATGTTTATCAATAAATGCTATGTTGTGTTTCTCTTCTAGGTGTCCGGTGACTTTTGTCAATATAATGTATTTAACCGAGCGTTCGTACTGCAGAAAAGGTCGCCGCCTCGACGGTCTATTGGTATAAGACGCTAGCTTCTATTCATTCATCTGAGCTGCATGCGGGATCGAGGGCCGTGGTGGAATGGGTAGAGTGTTTGTCTCATGACGCAGTATCTCCCTCATCTCCTGCAATCAGTGCACCTAAATAATACACGGCCCATTGATTATATCCCTCCAGGTTGCTCATGATGGTAGTTACAAGGGTTGGAATTTTAAAAGTGGCAACACATCTGTAAAAGATCGAACCAGAACGCAACAAGTTTATGGTGCTTACGCCCCACGTTGGTTGAATACCTAACACACCTCATTGAGAAATGGTCTCGCCCTCCCAACTGCATGCGCCAACGCAGTAACTAAAAGAACATGAGCTGTCGCTACCCGTCGGTGTAGTTACGATGTTTTAGAAATTGGAGCAGCGGGGTTGGATAAAAATTCAAAATGCCACATGTCGTACTACACGACATCGCAATGACTTTTAGAGGCTTGAGGGTAATCTGCATTACCATACAGAACATTTGCAAGCTGGGCAAAAGCCTTCAATGAGGGCCGCTAAAATGTAAAAAATAAGCGTCGGGCAGGTCGACCCGATGCAAGTGAAAAACGAGTGTTGTTTCCGCGTTACTGGAGACAGATCGGCGCTTTACGATTTGTCAGTTAGCCAATCAGACAGGAGTGTCGCATACAACTGTGCTACACAATGTGAAGGAACGCTTGGGAATTTGAAAAACTGCATCGCGATGGGTTTCGTACGCTCTTACTGAGATCCAGAAATGGGAACGATACGAGGCTGTTCGTATCCACTTGAAATGCTACAAGCGAGAAGGAGAAGATTTCTTTTTTTTTTTTTTTTTTTTATTGGAGGTTTAACGACCACCGTGAGTAACTAAATGGGCTAAAAGCAGTCATCTGTCTCTAATTTAGGGTCACTGGTTCCAGGGAAGGGAGAGAACCAGTGCTGTAAGACAAACACAACATCCGTGCCTCACCGAGATTCGAACCCGGACGCCTTCCGGACGAATGATCAGAAGCCGTTGCTTAGACCACTGCGCAACCGGGGCGGCAAGCTTTCCTTCGCCGTATCATCACGCTGGATGAGATATGGGCTAAACACATATGAGCCAGAAATGGAACGCCAATCCAACGAGTGGCTTCATTACGGGTCACCACGCAAACCCAAATTTCGTCTAAACCCCAGCATTGTAAAGGCTGTGGTTTAGACGAAATTCTCGTGTACGACTGTGATAGTGTTATCCTGAGACATGCCGTACCCCAACGCCAGACGGTCACTGCGCAGTATTACTCTACATTTTGGGAAGAAAATCAATCTGCGACCAGCTTTAAGGACAAAGCGAACACTCTTTTTGCAGAACTCACCAGTCATTTTGCATTTCAATGCTCGAGCGCATGTTGCAAATGCTGTGGATCAGTTATTCCCTCGATGGGGCTGGGAAGGCTCTACCACCAGCTGCACTCTCCTGACTTAAGCCCCTGTGACTTCGACTTGATCCCTAAAATGGAAGAACCACTTCGCGGCATTCGATTCAGAACTATTCCAGACATTCTTTACGCAGTAAAGCGCTCTATTCGAACAATTAACCAAACCAGCACGCCCAACGGCATCGTACTACTTCCACATCGCTAGCAACGGTTGTTACACAATGCTGCTGGCTACATTGAAGGGGTGTAAAAATTTGAAACATATATGCGTTTTGTATCTGTATTATAATAATTATGCAGTTGGCAATATTAAAATTCCAACCATTGTTGTTATGCAAAATGCCCATGCCCAGCCGAAACTGTGGTAAAATACAACCATTGCGCACATTTTTTCCCCGGTAGTGATCGGTTACTGGCATGATGGGTAAGAAGCGCGGTTTTGATGCTTTTGACAGAGAGCAGATTGCACGTGCACACAGAATGGATCACTCCATCTCGGATGTCGTTAACAGACTGGGGTTTTACTGTGCTACAGTGTCCACAGTGGCTCGGGAATGAGAGAATTCTGGCAAAATAAGAAGCTCCCGAATGAATTGCAAAGATGTACCGGCCTTGACAGCTTGTATACATTGTTTGGGCCGCATTGTTCGAATTGTTAGGCGCAAGAAAATATCATAAATCATCACCGATTTGAACATTGTATCAGGTCGCCATGTCAGTGCAAGAGCAGTGAGTCGTGCTCTTAAAAGTCTGGATTTCGGGAACTGCCGGACCACAAGAGTTCTACTGTTAACGGCACGACACTAGGCTCAACGCCTTGCCTGTGCACTCGCATACCGACACTGGACAATAGAAGAGTGGAAGGGGATGATAGCCTGGAGTGATAAATCTAAATATAAACTGCATCGAGTCCATAGGAGATTGCTGATCTGGCATCAACCTGATGAATCCAAGGACCCCTCACGTTAAGTTCGAACAGTATATGCTGGCGGTGGCTCAGTGATTGTCTGGAATGTTTCAGCTGGAATGCTTTTGTATTTGCACATTCGACTTTGACTTCCTTCAGATACGTGGGTGTTCTAGGCGACCATTTACACCCATACGTGTTCAATTTGCATTCCAGTGGCACTGGCCTATACATGCAAGACCATTGCCACAGATCCCACTTGGCTACAGCATGGTTGCAAGAGTATTGTAGTGAATTAGAAACTCTTCAGTCACATTTAGGAGCCCGGATTTAAACTACATCGGGCATCTTTGGGATACCGTCGAAAAGGCAGTTTGGGTATGTGAACCTATTGCTTACAAACCTAAGCAAATTATGAACAGCTTCGGAGGGAGCATGGTTGGTGTTACCTGCGGAATGTTTTCGTAAACTCGTGGAGTCCACGACTCCTCATGTGGTTGCTGTCACTGGGACATCAACGCGTTACTGCGAAGGTAGATCAAATGCAATGGCACTTCAGCGTATACAGAACAGATGAAACGATAGAGTCGGATCAGGCAATAAGTATTCCATTGAATCAAAAGAGTCCTAGCATAAAAAGAAAGAGAATTCTGCCTTGATTGCGACGAGAATAATGTTATAGGGAGTGATTGCTCCGTGTGATTAAGACTGCAGCGATAGGAGAAACATACAATAGAAAGACTAAACGTTCTTGAAGACTGAGTGATATGTGTTTTGTGGTAGCGAAGAGTATTTCTGCTAAAGTGCAGCCCTACATCAAACCCACCTCTATCTACAGGGCGTCGTCCGGCACAGGAGTTTGAATAATAAGTCAACGTTCTGGAAAACAGATTCAAGTGAAAATTAGCCGCCCCGGTGGCGCAGAGTTCTTAGCGCTGGCTTCTGACTATTTGTCCGACATGTGTCCGGGTTCGAATCCCGTGAGACATAGATAGTGTTTTGTCTTAGGGCAATGGCTTTCTCCCTTCCCTGGGACCAGCGGCCCTAAACAAGGGACGAGCAATTGCTTGTAGACCATGCAGTTGCTCAGGGTGATCTTTAAATTCTCTCTCTCTCTCTCTCTCTCTCTCTCTCTCTCTCTCTCTCTCTCTCTCTCTCTCACCAACGCAAAGTGAAAATGACGGCCAGCCTAAAAACATGGTCTCACTCGGAGGTACACTCGGTGATTAGGTCGAATGATGTAACGAAATTCGCTTGACTATAGAGCGTTGTTTGGAACAGAAGTTTTAGTAATAAGTGAACGTTTTAGAAAACAGATTCAAGTGAAAATAACGACTCTGCTAGGAATACGTGTTGCTCGGTGATTTGGATTCCTCTGGGCATGGAAATCACCAGCAGATGAGATCAACCGCAAAATGCAAAACGTCTATCATCTTCAAGTCATGACTATTTGAAACGTGCTAAAATGATGCTCAGAATTAGTACACGACTGCAATATACTAATTCATAAGAAACGCGGTGGAAGCCTCATTAGAAACAGACAGCAACATGGTGTATATGGGAACTCTTGTGCAAGAAGACTGACACTTTTGCGTCAGATTTCTTCCTGCAAATGCAAATTATTTGTGGATTCCAGGTGGGTCGTGATGTTTACTTAATTCTGTTCTCCAACGCGTTGCCGTTTTGTTCACACTCCTATGCCAAACAACACCATCTAGTCCGGAAGCGTCTGGGTGGTGACACACACACACCGAATAAGATATCCTTAATCAGTCTCTAAAGAACAACGGAAATTAATTATTCATGAGCTCCAAGGCTGGTGCTTGGTGCCCTAAGAAAGCCATGCGATTCCAAAAAATTTTATTCATTTGTGTGACTAAATATATGGTTTAATCAGTAATTTTAAGAAAGAAAAATACAATATAAACAACCAATGGAAACTATATACACTATATTGACAAAAGTCACTGGACACCTAGAAGACAAACATAACATAGCATTTATTGAAATACATACATTAGTACGGTGTCAGTCCACCTTTGGCCTTAATGCATGCACTGACCCTCCGAGACATGCTTTCGACAAGGTTTTGGAACACAGCCGTAGGCATGCGCTTCCATCCAGTAAATAATGCTGCCGCCAACTGTTGCTTAGTAGTTGGTCTTGGTTCCAAACTTCTTATACAGGGCTCTAATTCATCCCATAGATGCTCTATGGGATTAAGATTACTGCTCTGTGCTGGCCAGTCGACACACGATACGGGATTATCGTCAAACCACGCCATAACAGTCCTTTCTTTATGGTGTGACGTACCTGCCAGCAGGACGCACACGATATAAAGGCAGATAGGAATCAGAATAATCGTCTGCGTAGCTCAGTTGGTAGAGCGACTTGTTCCGGAATAAGCGGCCTCGGGTTCGAATCCCGGCGTAGACCAAAAATGACGGAGAAATTTACTTCGTTATAATGGTTCGGTGCATTATCCTGCTGGTACCAACAAGGCTCGGTTCCATAGTATTGCCACAGAGTTGGTAGGTCATAATTGTCCAGAATATCGAGGTAGACGCGCTGTTAACAGGTTTGTCCACGATATCCAATGGACAGGGGACGTACCACGAAAAACAGTCCCACACGAGTATACCGTAAGCTCCAAACGTGACCGTAGGAACAGTACACTGTGGTTAATGGCATTCCCCTGGCTGCCTCCATATCCACACACGGCCATCAGACTGATAAATCGTGTATCTAGATTCATTAGTCCATAGGACCCGTTTCCATTGATCTACGGTCCACGATAAATGTTTTTTATACCATGCTAAACGCCGAATAGCATTCCGAGTGGAAATGAAAGGCTTATGAGCAGCCGCATGACCGTGGTAACCCATGGAATGAAGTTTTCTGCGAATGGTACGTGTGCGTACCGAGATTCTAGCATTTTTACCCACCTGTACATTGAGTTCTTGTGTAGTACTCCGTCGATTAGCTGTAACGACTCTCCTGAAGCTTCGACGTCCTCTATCACTGAATTTCTTTGGTCTGCTGGTACGTTTCGCTGCATCAGGCACGCCATGTGTCTTCCACTTATTCAGTACATCCAAAACATTTGTCTTAAACGCCTGTCGGTTTCTCTTATGGACAAAGTAATATAACACTTCACAATATTTCCTTTCTCAAAGTCAGTTCTCTCGCGCCGCGACATTTTCACTCAACCTCACAGTGCAATATGATCGCGGTAAGCTGCAGGCTTGTGTTTTTACTGTTTGCAGCTGTACTGCGCATTTTAACAACGCAGCGTGTTTATTCATTTGATTTTGAGGAGTGTCAGGTGACTTTTTTCAATATAGTGTATATTTGTCTGTGTTTCACAGGCTACTGACAACGTTTTTCGTAAAAATCGCTTGTAACTTTCCCTAGATGGCGCCAGCAGTCTCAAGAGATGAAAGGAATTCGTGTAGAACTGGTTTGATTGCGGATGCATTAGTTTAAAATTGGAGCGATATAAGACTGCAGAGAGAGTTTTTATCGTCAAAAGTTGGTATATATGTGGCCAAAACCCGACGAAAAGGTTAAGAAAGCGTAGTAAAGCGTTTAAAAATCGTCGCAATCAGCCTCGTGCCACAGTGAATGCTTTTTGTAAAAAAACTCGAATGAACTGCGAGTGTTGAGGATGACATGGCGGCGATGGCTAAGAAACAGAACACTGTGCGGATGCAAGGGAACATTGATGTTGCCCACGATACTCTGCAGCAAGAGCCTTGAACTTTAATGAGGAAACTTGCTCAGGAACTAGAGGTTAGTCCAGCTTCAGCATGGCGCATTGCAAAATCTGATTTGCAGATGTTTCCCTACAATATTCAGGTACCTTGGAGAGAAGCACCCGTGTTACAACAAGACGAGTTTGCCAACTCAATTTGTTCAGTGATCGATGGAGACAACTTTGATGCGAAAACTCATTGTCTTTAACAATGAGACGCATTTCTGTTTAGATGGTTACATGAACCGACAAAATTATCGCATGTGTCGAAGCGAGAAGCCGCTCCATCCACAAATGCTAATTGTTTGGTGTGCCATGTATGCTGACGGCGCAATTGGTCCATTTTTCATTAATTCTTCTGTGAACGCTGATGGCAATTGTGGCTTTCTGCAGAACCGGTTTTTCCTGCTCCATACCGAAACAATTGGATCCAAGACCTCACTTTTCAACAGGATGGAGAGCCGCCGCACACAAGTGGTGACGTCCTTTGATTTGATTCACTAGCACAATGGGACACGAGTCATCGCTAGAGGTTTCCCCATAGCGGATTTCTGTTGGGCTCCTTATAGCCCTAATTTATCGCCGTTGGATTTCTTCTTGTGGGGCTATCTGAAAGATAAAGTGTTTCGTGAAAGGCCAACAATACTGCTACACCTTAGACATGCCATCGAACATGGAATTCAAGCTATTCTAGATGGCATGTGTGAGCTAGCATTTGACGATTTTGTGTTACGAATTCGTCACGGGGTGGCAGGAATGGAATGCACTTCGAACAACTTATTAATAACGACAATTTCCTATTGACTCTTCTTAAAGGTAATGTAGTTTATCTTCTTTGCACTACAATGAAACTAAATTTATTGATGATTCAAGTTGTCAGTACCCAGTGAAACACCTTGTACTTACTAGTCCAATGTAAATTAAAATTTACTTTTTACCGCTTTGTTGTTTGGAAACTACGAACAGGGTTCTTCAAATCTATGTCGCGAACAATTTCTTCTTTGGTCGATAAGGTAGATAATATTTTCCTGGATTCCCAGATAGAAAGCAAAACAAAAAAACCGAACCCCAGCGGAATGAATATAGTGGTAGAACCTCACTTACTCTTGCTCCTGTTCTCATTAGGAAATTATCTCAGTGTGACAGACGCTAACCTCTAGGCTTTCAGCATTGCCACTACTTGTGAAAAAAGAAATGGACAGTCACGACATTTTCTTGGAAAGTCAGATAACGCCGAATCCATTTTCTTCTCAAATGTTGTGCTGCTCCATTTCAGGAGTCGCCTGACTTGCTTGCTGGTTAGGGACTGGCTTTATTCATGGCAGTTTTCGACAGATGTGCGTGTTCACGTCGGCGTCGAATTTACTGCAAGCTGACTTACTCGGTCCACAACAGCAGGTCTCCGTTTCTTGCTTACTCAAAGGATAAGAATGGCCAGCTTTTATCGATAATCGAAGTAACAACAGAAAAAACAAATGTCTTTGTTTCTATTTGTATTTTTTTTTTTTTTTGCATTTATTAAGTCATTCCACTTTATCAAATTTAAATCTTGACACCCCCCCAGTCAAAATTTTGGTGCCGTAGACAGTCGCATAATGGTTGAACCGGCTCTGATCAGCCCTAACATTTATTAATGGCCAGTGCTGTTTTTTCCTTTTTCATGTGCAGCTAACTTTCAGTGCACCTGAAAGAAAGACAAAAATAAATAAAATTATTTATCAGATCCTAGACGACAGAGACTCTGATTACGTGAGGCAAAAATTAGAACTGAAAAAAGCCCGAATAATAAACTAGTTTTCAAGACATGTTCGTTTTATTTTGCCTTTTTTGTAGGCCACGGTAATGCAGTATTAACATTTCTAATTATTTTGCGATCGTGCGATTACACTTTGCAACGAAATATCTTCACCAAACAAAGCGAAAAGAGAACAATGAATACAAACGAAATCCAAGGATACGAAGCAAAACTTCATGCAACTACATCTTAGAATCAAGTAATTAATTACGCGTAAGTAGAACTGTACACCAATTATACTCAAAGTAGTATAAGTATACTAATGATTCGAATTCCTTTGCGCATAATAGAAATAAAACGTTCCAAGGATTCGCACATCAACCAGGCGGCATTTTCAACGAAGGTAGACAGCTAACTGCACACTGGACAATAGAACATTTCAACAATTCAAACACGTTCAAATTGTTCAACAATTTGAACGCGAACAATTGTTCAATTTGAGCAGTTTTTCAATTGTTCAAATTGTTGAAATGTTCTGTTATCCAGTTTGCAGTTAGCTGTCTACCTTTCTTGAAAAAGCCATCTGGTTGATTGGCAAAAGCTTGGAAAGTTTTATTTCTATTCCACGCCAAGAAATTTGATTCATTAGTATAGTTACACTATTTTAAGTCTTAGAATCAGTTTCTTTTCACCAAGATCAGTACATAAAAACAAGCATACATACACACGGAGCTCCCAAATTTGCTTTCAAACTAGTCTTCCCCAACATACAGTTGAAAGATTCAACATACAGCTGAAAGATTCATGCAGCTTTGTTAAATGCCTGTAATATTAAAAGAAAAAAAAAGTTGTAAACCGACATTAAATACTTTCATATCTGTCTATTCTAAAAAAAGTAACTGCCGCCGCTGCCGCTATTTTAGAAATTTCTCGACACTCTTGCTTTCCTAGCTCGCAACGCAAAACGTATTGAACACAAAAATATGAAATTTTTAATTTTGCTTCCTATACTTCCAATGGAAAAACTTATGTACTTATTTTCTTCACAATTAATGCGTTCCCAATGATGAAAAATTTGAACATCGATTAAAATAGCTTCATTTTATAACTTGGAATACTTAATATTTTCTAAAACATAACCATAAGTATGCAATCCAACATTTTTGTCTACTAACGTCATCAAAGTACAGGTCGCGCCATATTTTTTCTGGACAAATAATGGATGAAAATTTGAACATCGATTAAAATAACTTATTTTAAAACTTGGAATACTTAGTATTTCCTAAAACATAACCATAAGTATGCAATCCAACATTTGTTTGTCTACTGATGTCATCAAAGTACAGGTCGCGCCATTTTCTTTCTGGACAATTAATGCGTTCCCAAAGATGAAAATTTGAACATCGATTAAAATAGATTTAATTTAATAACTTGGAATACTTAGTATTTCCTAAAACATAACCATAATTATGCAATCCAACATTTGTTCGTCTACTGACGTCATCAAAGTACAGGTCGCGCCATCTTTTTTCTGGTTCCAACACCACCAAAGGAAATGTTATTGATTTTTTATATAATTATGGTTATGTTGTAGAAAATATTAAGTATTCCAAGTTATAATATGAAGTTATTTTAATCGATGTTCAAATTTTCATCTTTGGGAACACACTAATTGTGAAGGTAATGTGTACACAAGTTTTTCCATTGGAAGTATAGGAAGCAAGATTACTTGACGTCCACATTAACGGTTTAGCATAACGGTTTACGGTTAACGGAAATGCTTTTCGGATCGCTTCTGTTTCCCTTAGGGGTAAATTTAGTAAGACCTGTAAGTTCAAACGACAAAAGTCCGACTTTCCAAAATTTAACGATAGTAAAAAAAACTCTGAAATTTCGGAAGAACAAGCCTTATTTGCTTAGATATGCAATAATAATTGAAGTGATCACTATAACATCATTTCGTGCTGTGCGTAACGTATAAAAACATAGACGTAAGTTATTGCACGATCCAATTTCATGTAAAAAATATCCTCAAGTGCTATACTGAACAATATTTATTTACATGAGGTTAATAGCTATATACGATATATCGTGCAAGTGACTTAGGTCTATGTTTTTAATAATTGAAATTTATATGAATTTTCCAGTTTCTATTTTCATGTTATATAATTGGAGATCGGGCTGCAGGGCACGAGCGCTACTCTGGAAACAAGGGTAGCGAGCCTAGAGGCGCGGCCCATAGTTGTGAAAGAAATCGTGAGAGAAATACGGGATTACACCATATAATACAAATTTTGAAGATGACAATCCGATTGTTGGTGTAAATGTGATAAGGATGGCAAGTCAGACAAAATCCGAAAACCCGAAAATCTCATCGTCCTGGAGCGGAACACGAATCCGCGTCTCCCAGATAGCATACATAATCGGGCGCTATCTGGGAGACGCGGATTCGTGTTCCGCTCCAGGACGATGAGATTTTCGGGTTTTCGGATTTTGTCTGACTTGCCATCCTTATCACATTTACACCAACAATCGGATTGTCATCTTCAAAACTTTCATATTGGCTTATTGGGTTGGAGAGAAAGTAATGTCTGCAAATACAAGGCAACAGAAAAGTGCTGAATATCGCATATACAAGTACAAATCCGTCCAAAATATAGTAGCCGTTGTTTGTCACGACATATACCAATCGCCTGGGCAGCTGTTGGATTCTGTCCCTGTAGCATTGTGGCGGCTTGGAGGCAAAGAAGTGAGTAAGTGCGCATGTGACATCGTCTCGGTTGGTGAACCGTAGTCCGCCCAAGAAATGCTGCAATGACCGGAAAAGGTGGTAGTCGCTTGAAGCAATGCCCGGGAAAGAGACTGTGTGCGGCAGCAGCTCCCAGCCCGGAGTCCCCGATCTTATGACAGGTCATCCGCGCTATATTAGGTCTCGCACCATCCTGCTGTAGGTGGACGCCCTTACGGTTCAGCAGTTCTGGTTGTCTCGCCGTGAGCGACGCGTGCAGATAACCAAGCGTACGGCAGAACACATCTGCGGTGAGAGTGCTGTTGTTCCTCACCAGCTCAAAAACGATGACACCCCGCATATTCCAACCAAACACACAGCAGGGCGACGTGGGCGTAAGCTGGCTTTATGGGGTCGGCATGGGCATCTGTTTTGGGCCCAACCAGTGTTTTCGGGCATTGTCACATAAAAATCCATTTCTCATCACCTATCACAACGCAGTCCAAGAACGGTTCATTTTGATCCAGTGCATGCAGAAAATTGCATGCACTCATGCGATTTGATTTCTGCTCAACTGTGAGTTGATAGGGTACCAAAACTCCCCTCTTGTGCACTTTCCTAATTTGACGCAGGCAAGTGATAATGCTCGTGTGGGTAGTCCCCCGCCGTTCGGCCAACTTTCGCAATGGTCACACATACACAGTGCGTCAAAGAATTTTTAAGACAGGCGCTAGATTTCAGCCACCGGTGGCGCCACCAGTGTAATCACGAATGCGTTATAAACCTTGACCATCTGCTTGCTTTCTGCCAAAAGTACTGCGCAGTTGTTAAAGTAACTCAAACGAAACGGCCGTTCATTAGAGAAGTAACACTTTTTTTCATGTTGAATTATTAAGATGGAACAAAGGGCTGTTATTAAATTTAACGCAAAACTTGGTAAAAGTACCTCGGAAACGTATCAGATGATGAAACAAGTTTACGGTGAATTTTGTTTAAGTCGATCAAATGTTTTCCTGTGGCACAAATGTTTTTTGGACGGAAGAGATACGCTAGAAGATGATAAGCATACCCGAAGACCAAGTTCGTCTAGGACATCTGAAATTATTGAAAAAGTGCGTGATTTCGGGGCAAACAATCGATGTGCGACACTAAGAATGATGGAAGAGTCTTTAAACATCAACAAAGAAACGATTCGAACCATCCTGCATGAAGATTTGAGCAAAACAAAAGTCTGTGCTAAATTTGTTCCACACACGTTAACCAATGAACAAAAATCAAGGAGAAGGGCACATTGCAGAGACATCATTTCAGCCGCTGAAAATGATTTAAACTTCTTAAAATTGATTGTTACAGGTGATGAAACATGGAGTTTTCAATATTGATCCTAAAACAAAGCGACAAAGTGCGGAATGGAAGTCAAAAAACTCACCACAAGCCAAAAAAGCAAGAAAAGTTCCATCGAAAATCAAAACAATGCTCATTACATTCTTCGATAGTAAGGCTATTATCCACAAAGAAATTGTTCCAAGTGGAAAAACAATTACTGGTGAGTTTTATTTAAATGTTTTGAGGCGTTTGATGGACCGAATTCGTCGCATTCGTCCAGAATATCGGGATGAAAACAGTTGGTGTTTGTTGCACGATAATGCACCGAGTCACACCTCACTTCTTGTTTGTAGATTATTGGCGAAAAATAACGTCTGTGTATTGAATCATTCACCATATTCGCCTGATTTAGTACCCTGCGACTTTTCTCTATTCCCCAAAACTTAAAATTACGTTAAAAGGGTGTTATTTTGATGATATTTCGACCATACCAACAACTTTGACGTATGCTTTGGAGGTAATTCCGCAAAGTGAACTGGAACAGGCATTCGAATCATTATTAAATCGCTGTAACAAGTGTACATTGAAGCCGGAGGGACTTATTTTGAATAACAAACCAAAACAAATTATAATTTCTTGTTTCTATTTCATTTTACAGACCCAGTCTTAAAAATTCTTTGCCACACTGTGTAGGTCGGTCTCCACTAAGATCTACATCATGTCCACTTCTACTGTTGCGGGTCTATCGGCTTTGGGAAGGTCTGGCAGGCCAAAATTGCTCTCTTGAAACCGTTCGGTTCAACGACAGCAGAGTCGATGAGATATGGCATTGGAGTACGCACTGGTAATGTTCCTTACAGCACTTGCATGGGTTCTACCGCGATGAAACTCACACAGCAGGCAATGGTGGTAGTGCTCCTTTTCCAATTTCATGTTAGCTGGCGCTTACACTCTTCGACTTCCGGCTGCTAACTACCGCTGACTTAAGCCTCCTACCTGTTTATGTCATGCCAGGGTGCTTCGCAATCTTATTAACCAACACACGCCTTGGCCGATATTTCGGCTTCGGGTAACTGGTCATTGGACATTGCTTTATTTCCAACCCAATATTATAGACACATATTTTGCAGATATTAAAATTGTGTTTCTCTTGTGGATGGCATTATTTCGCAAACACACGCTTTGAGAAAAAAAATGACACCGAATTTTCGAGTGTAATGAGCACGCCTTTTAAATTTGTTCTGACGCAAGTTAAATTTACTAAAGCTATTCAGAGTCAAAATAACCGGCATCGAAAACAATACTATCTGATGGAAGAAAGAAATTTTTCAATCGGATTTTTTAATCCCGTAGATGTTGCTGTAAAAGGAATCGTGAGCTTACGCTCTCTAGTTGCATACTTGCGCGTTAAGAAAAATTTGAATTTATTTGAGAAATACTTCGTAGCGGAAACGCTCTCCAAAAAAGAAAGAATTTTTCAAATCGGACTCTTTGAAGCAGAGATATGGACAAATATAAGATATGCAACTACGTCCCTTGGCGGGAAAACCATTCATTATTTTAGGAAGAAAGTAATCTCAAAATGTTTTTAGATGTGAGCGGCATCGGTCCCAGAAAAAAAAATAATTTAGTCAGGTTTTCAGGAAGTCAGGTTTTGCTGCAAATGTATCAGAAGCAGAAATTAACCCTTATGCACCCTGGTGCCCAAATCATTCTTTACCAAATATTAGAAATTATGTGAAAAACATTTTCTATCAGGAGCTGTATGCGATAGAGGAAATTTCCAAATCGGAGTTTCAGAAGCACAAATAACGCAGAAAACGTAATTTACCTTTGCGCCCTGTAGCGAAAAGTCTATTATTTACTTAAAAATTTTGAATTTATATGAAAAACATTTAGCATCGGAAACACTATTAAACAAAGAACAAATTTTTCAAATCGTACTGCTAGAAATAGAGAGATTGACACAAATAAGATGTACATCTTCGCTCCTTCGCAAAGAGACACAGTGCATTATTTTAAGAAGAAAATATTCCTAAAAGGTTTGTCGACGTGAGTAGTATCGGTCCACAAACGATTTTGTTTTTAATCGAGATTTTTAAGCTAAGATTAAAGCGGAAATAAAGACTTATTCCCCTGGTGGCCAAACCATTTTTTACCAAAATTAGAAATTATAAGCAAAATATTTCACATCAGGAGCTGTATCCGGTGCAGAAAGAATTTTTCATAGCTGAGTTTTAGAAGCAGAAATATCATGGGAAACGTAATTTATCTTTACGCTCCCTATGAACTATTTGATAATTCTGAAATTATGTGAAAAGCATGTCACACCGAAAACTCTGTCCAATAAGGAAATAAATTTTCAAATCGGACCATTAGAAGTAGAGATATTAACAGAATTAAGATATATCTACACCCCTGGCAGAGAGGCCATGCAATATTTTAAGAAGAAAATATTTCGGAAACGTTTATCGACGACAGTGGTAGCGGTCCACGAAATATTTTTTTCAATCGACAGTTTAGAAGCTGTGATTTTGAGGCAAATTCATCAGAAGAAAAATTAACACCTACACCCCTAGTGGCCAAAGCATTCTTTACCAAAAATTAGAAATTACATGCAAAAGATTTTGCATTAGGAGCTGTATCGGCTGAAGAAAGAATTTTTGAAATCGAAGTTTTAGAAGAAGAGATATCGGGAAAATCGTAATTAACCCTTACGCCCTCTAGCAGAAAATCTATGCGTAACTAGAAAAAGTAACTATACCTAAAATACTCTTCCACATGAGTGAAATTGAATGATAAAATATTTTTTCAATCGGATGTTTAGGAGCAAATATGTGGAATGAAATGTATTTTGAATTCGACATTATCTGCATTTACCGGCGAAATTGTACATCCTAAAAAACGAAATGAAAGACAATGATTCACATATTTCAAGCTTCCCAATGCAAAAAGAATTTTTCAAATCGAATTCATAGTTGCAGAGATATGGTGTCTACATACGGACGGACAAACCGATAACATAAGCACGATATTTTTTTTAAAAAGACGTGGTAAAAAAAAACCTTGGTAACCCGGGAAGTCTTCTGGTATTAATTATCTAAATCTAATGGCATACCTGCATACCTCTGTATGCAGGTATCTCCACAGAGGTACCTGCATTCCTCCGTATGCTTGTTTCTCTACAGAGGTACCTGCCTACCTCCGTATGCTTGTATCTCCACAGAGGTACCTGTATACGGAGGTATGCAGGTACCCCTGTGCCGAATACGCAAATGATTTAAAAAAATAACGACTAGTGTCTAAATAGTGACCCTCCACAGCGCATGGGAACCGAGCACCGAGTAGAGTATATCAGGAGTAAAGGTCGCATGCGGGGACAGTTGCGACAACGGATTGCAGTTGCGGTTAAATGTAAGGATGCCTCGACGGCGGATGCGTGCACAATACCAGCAGCTGAGCGAGCTTGAGATACGACGTGAATATATCTAAGTGGAGAGAGCCACCATTCGACGTCGAGGTATCCTCACATTCTAAGCCTGGATTTTCAAAAGGAGAGAGAGCCGCCATCCGACGTCGAGGTATCCTCACATTCTAAGCCTGAATTATCTAACGAGGAGAAAGCCGCCATCCGACATCGAGGTATCCTCACATTCTAAGCCTGGATTTTCAAAAGTAGAGAGAGCCACCATCCGACGTCGTGGTATCCTCACATTCTAACCCTGAATTATCTAACGTGGAGAGAGCCGCAATCCGACGTTGAGGTATCCTCGCATTCTAAGCCTGAATTATCTAACGTGGAGAAAGCCACCAACCGACGTTCAGGTATCCTCACATTCTAAGCTCGGAATTATCAAACGTGGAGAGAGCCACCATCCGACGTTGAGGTATCCTCACATTCTAACCCTGAATTATCTAACGTGGAGAAAGCCGCCATCCGACGCCGAGGTATCCTCACATTCTAAGCCTGAATTATCTAACGTGGAGAAAGCCACCATCCGACGTTGAGGTATCCTCACATTCTAAGCCTGAATTATCTAACGTGGAGAAAGCCGCCATCCGACGTCGAGGTATCCTCCCATTCTAAGCCTGAATTATCTAACGAGGAGAAAACCGCAATCCGACGTTGAGGTATCCTTCACATTCTAAGCCTGAATTATCTAACGTGGAGAAAGCCGCCATCCGACGGTGAGGTATCCTCACATTCTAAGCCTGAATTATCTAACGTGGAGAAAGCCGCCATCCGACGTCGAGGTATCCTCTCATTCTAAGCCTGAATTATGTAACGTGGAGAAAGCCGCCATTCGACGTCGAGGTATCCTCACATTCTAAGCCTGAATTATCTAAAGTGGAGAAAGCAGCCATCCGATGTTGAAGTATCCTCACATTCTAAGCCTGAATTGTCTAAAGTGGAGAGAGCCACCACGAAGATCGAGTGGTCAGAAGCGTAGAGTTTTGACTAACCATCTGATCACGACCAAGGTTCGAGTGCCCGAGTGTTATTGGATATGTGCTTCTGTTACTGCGCTTGCAGCTTCCCTTCCCTCGGGGAGACCTCTCATGTTGCGCATGTTGGACGTTAAACACTAATGCAAAAAAAAAAAAAAAGTGTATATGAGGTCAGTGCTATGCACGTGAAACAAATTTGATGAGGGTGTTAACCTTCGTGGTATACCAGATGTCTGATGCAAATGAAAGCAATATCAGAAATAAGAAATATCAAAGAAAGATTAATCCAGTAAGCGTCAAGATAAATTTTATTCCGCGTCTTTCTTCCACTTCAAGAATCATCTCTCAGAAGTCAAATTTTTAGAATCTTGAGGCGTTGCTCCATCGAAGTTCGTTCAATGACTTCCATAAAGCATCTTTTACCTTCTGAGGATATCTCAACTGACGAAAACGGAAGAGAATAGGAGTTGTAGAAGTTATTTAACTTCATATTTGTTTAAAGCTAGTAAGTTGGTGTTTGATCGTGAGGCAGCAGTACAAGACCCCGTTCACTGGCACACGACCCAGGTTCAAATCTTCTGTAATAATAACCTGGCATGAGCCACAAAAAATAAATCGCAATTAATAAATCTAATGGCATGCTGGCATTCAGCTAGTTGTGGTTCACGCACTTCAACAACCAGGTTATCATCTCTGCTTGCCGTAGGCACTGCATCTCTTGAGCTCATCGCTTTCTACCTTCCAAAATATTACTTTCAAGCGGCGGTGGCATTTAAAAACTAGCAAATCACCAATAGCCTCCCAGTTGTAAATAATTTTCTTTCATTGTTTAAAATTCTGTGATGCATTGCACCAAAATGTGGTGTTACTCTGATCTTTCGGGACGAAGGTACATAAAATACACAACAACATAATGCAATTATGTACCATGTTACGTTATCCAACTAGTTTGTTGCAATTTTGCACCATAAGTGCACGATGTTGCGGGATTTATGCGCTGCTCTGTAGTGTATATTTGTCACCCATATGGTGCAGCTGCGTAGCACCCCATTTTGGTGCAATATGCCACAAACATTTTAGGAGTATATACTTCAGATAGCTGTCTTCGTAAATTTCTGCGAAACAGCGTGCACATAAATTGTTTCTCAATTGGAAACTCAAAGAATTGATCCCTATGATGATGCCGGGCTTTTGACGATTCGTCCTTGATAGGTCCAGGTTCGAATCCCAGTGAGGAAGGGATGTCGTGTTTGCCATACAACACTGGCTCTCTCTTTCTCTCTGTGTCTCTCTCTCTCTCTCTCTTCCTGGGAAAAATTAGGACGTGTTAGGGTGTATGTATCGTGTTGCTCACGCGGATCATTAAACTCCAAAATAAAAAATATAAAAAAGAACGAAATCTTTCGGAGCCAAATCCAGCTAGTAAGATGATATTGCGTAACACTTCAAAATATGGCCAGCGATTTTCCTGGAATTCACATTCTGCTTGTAGAAAACTCTGCTCTGGACTTCACTTTTGTAAAACCTTTTACACTCGGCATCGTTGATTTTTGGCTCCTTCCACCGAGATTTAAACTAACAACGTATTCAAAGTGCCGTCTTTTGAATTATAACCCATGAAAATATTAGTGTAATACGACGAACACTTTATGTGCGCTTTGAGCCACCTGCGCACGTGGAAAATGGCGAGCGCAAAACTGAAAGTGTGTAATGAGTATGCGTGAACGTATTAAGACAAGTACCATCTGCATATGTTGCAAATCGTTCATAGATATTGAATGTTTTGTTATTATGTTTCATGCGTATTACTATTTGATACTTCAGAACAACATAACATTTCGTAGCGAAGCAAAGGAACCAATTTAATAGTTTACTTCACGTGTCGTTAGAAATGCGTGAAAGAATAAAATACAAAAATGCATTTCATTATATAAAACAATTTAGTAAAATTATGCAATGCATTGATTATGATACGCTTTCCAACATACCAGAAATCATTACTCAAGTTCTGAGAATTATGGCTGTGGAATAAATCTCGGTCCTGTGCCCTGACCTTTGATCCCATTTTGATGATATTCAACAAAATCGGTTCGGTATACCTCCGAAATAACATGATAACATTTTGTCGCAATCGAAGCATTTTTACGTAAGTAATGATGCATAAGGGCTATGGAATAGATCTCGCACCTGTGTCCCAACCTTTGACCCCATTTCGCCCATTTTCAACAGAATTCGTCCCCAGGCAGACCCCTACAACATACTAAAATTTTATCCAAATCGAAGCAATTTTTACGTACGTTATGACGCATAATGGCGATGGAAGTGATTCCGCTCCTATGTCGTGATCTTTGAACCCATTTCGCCCATTTTCAATAGAGTTTGTCGCCAGGTGGTCGCCCACCACATACTAAAATTTCATCGAAATCCATCCTTTTTTACGTTAGTTATGACGCATAACAGCTGTGGAATGGATCCCGCTCCTATGTACTGACCTTTGACACCATTTCGTTCACTTTAAATAGGGTTCCTTCCCAGGTGATCCCCTACCAGATACTAAAATTGCATCAAAATCGAACGATTGTTACGCGAGTTATTGTGCGGACGGTCATACGCACACAACGCGTAACGTAATGAGGCAGATGGGAATCGCAACCAACTGCTCGCTTCAAGAGTGTGATGTTATAAAACTTTAATAGGATCCACACACAATGCGTGACGTAATGAGGCCGATGGCGTGACCGCTCGCCAACATTCTCAAACGCGAGATTGTGATGTCATAAGATTTCTAAGCATTGGTAACATAATGGAACGACGCCATGCCAATAAAAACGTTATAATTCGGGGTGGGTATTTAACCCACTAAACGAATTCTCCTAAAGTCGAGATCAAGCTAAATCGATTTCTAGCACCAGAAAACTGTAGGTTAACGACTTTCATCAAAATTCTTACAGCCGTTTTCTAAATAAAATGTACATACATACATACAAGAATTGCTACTTTAAAGTGGACGTCAAGTAATTTTGCTTCCTATACTTCCAATGGAAAAATTTCTGTGCACATTTTCTTCACAAAAATGCGTTCCCAAGGATGAAAATTTGAACATCCATTAAAATAGCTTCATTTCGTAACTTGGAATACTTAATATTTTCTAAACCGTAACCGTAATTATGCAATCCAACACTTATTTGTCCACGGACGTCATCAAAGCACAGATCGCGCCATCTTTTTTGCTGGTTTCAACACCACCAAAGGAAACGCTATTGTTTTTTAATATAATTATGCTTATGTTTTACAAAATGTTAAGTATTCCAAGTTATAGTATGAAGTTATTTTAATAGATTTTCAAATTTCCATCCTTGGGAACACACTAATTGTGAAGGAAATGTGTACAAAAGGTTTTCCATTGGAAATATAGGAAGCAAAATTACTTGACGTTCACCTTAATAGTGTGGGATAAGGGCGATGGAATGGATCCTGATACTATGTCCTGACCTTTGACTCCATTTTTCCCATTTTCAATAGGGTTACTCTCCAGGTGGTTTCCTACCACATACTAAAATTTCATCGAAATCGAACCATTTTTACGCACCTTATGCCGCATAAGGGCAATGGAATACATCCCGCTCTTTGCCCCACTTCACCCATTTTCAATAGGGTTCGTCCCCAGGTTGGTCCCCTACCACGTACGAAAATGTGATTGAAATCCAACCATTTTTACGCAAGTTATGACGCATAAGGACAATTGAATGAATTGCGCTGTTATGTCGAAACCTTTTACCCCACTTCACCCATTTTCAATAGGGTTCGTCCCCTGGCGGTCCCCTATCACATACTAAAATTTCATCGAAATCAAACCATTTTTACGTGAGTTATCGTGCCGACAGACGGACGGAAAAAGCTGGAGCATATACGCTTCTTCAACCTACGGTTGGAAAGCGTAAATTAGTGCAGCTACAACGAAATTAATGAAAGAAAACGCAATACAAATTAAAAAATTAGATATATACAAATTATTTCTACTGTCGGATGGATTGGGAAACGATTTTTCCTGAAGAAATATTATTCATGGTAGGGATTACATCTTTAATAGTTTCACTGTACACCATGTAACCCTTCTGTTCAGAAAACTTGAAAATTTTCCGAAATGGTCTTGAGTCGCTACGATAGGGCAGAATCGCTTCGACTAGCGCAAATCTGAAGTTTCTCAGATATTTATGTTTAGTCGCTTGGAGTTTTCTTGTCCTGGGTACTGTAATGAGTAGCATGCTCTACCGGAGAGAAAAGCTGTCGACTTAGCTATCAAAATTATAACTAGTCTGACACTCAAAATTAACTACGAAATTAATCCCAGCAGATGAATCAGCTAACTACGCAAAACTAACGATTCCAACAAGGAAGTCAGGATAAGGCTATTAGGAAATTAACTAATCTGCAAATCAAAATCTAAGAAATCAATCATTGGGATTAATGTCTTGAATTTTATATTGACTAAAAAAACTAACTCATGCATCGGCTATCAAGAAACTAGCTAGTCTGCTAATACTATCTACGAAATCAATCCTAAGAAATGAAAGTATCGATTAAACAAATTTAACGCTTCCAACAGAAAACTAAAGAATCAGCTATGAAAAGAAAATAAGTAGTGTACCACTAAAAGACTAATTACGAAAATTCAATCCGGAGAGATAAAACACAAAATGACCTGACAAAACTAAAGATTCCAACTGAGAATTCGCGAATCTACTACCAGAAAGCTAACTGCTCTGGTAATCAGAAACTAACTAATCATCTATCCACGAAATTGACTAACCCACACAAGGAATTAAATAATTTGCTAGCCAAGGATCTAACGAGCTGGCAAAAGATTAGAACTGTGAATTCGCGAATCATCTATCAGGAAACTAACTGCTCTGGTAATAAAAAACTAACTGATTACCTATCCACGAACTTAACGAACCCACACAAGGAATTAAATTATTTGCTAGCCAAGGATTTTACGAGCTGGCTAAAGATTCTAACTGAGAATTCGCGAATCTTCTACCAGGAAACTAACTGCTCTGCTAATCAAAAACTAACTAATCATCTATCTACGAAATGAACTAACCTACACAAGGAATTAAATAATTTGCTAGCCGATGATTTAACGAGCTGGCTGGCTAAAGATCCCAACTGAGTATTCGCGAATCTACTACCATTAAACAAACTGCTCTAATCATCTAACCACGAAATTAACTAAGCTACACAAGAAACTAACTAATCATCTACACAAGGAATTAAATAATTTGCTAGCCAAGGATCTAACGAGATGGCTCAAGAAGAATGAAATAACGAAAACTAATGGATGAAAGAAGCTAGCCGACGAATCGACCAAGGAATTGACGAATTAGATGATCAGAGCACTAAATACGAGTAATTAATCAATACTTGATTTGGCATATGCGAATCGCATAAAGGCATCTTCAATATGTATCAGAGGATTTTCATTCATAATTCCGTTTCTCAGTCTGCCCTTGTTATCTAAGACAACAGTGAGTAAGATTAACGATTCTGTTCCTTCTCTGATTTGAATAATGCTTCATCTGTACGTGGTCGTCAAGAGAGTAATAAAGAAGCTTCACACGCGAGATAATGCGAAACGTGCCAAAAAATGATGAAGCGAAATCTCGGTTTATAATGAGGCAACGACTAATCTGTAAGGTTTATCAACCTTATGTTCAGGTGGTCGTTTAGACCAAGTAAGCGCTAAGTAAATACTTAACATTTATTAGCTGAAAAACGTGTGCTCTTTATCAGCACCTAAATTACCGCTAACCCGGTTGCATTGCTTCGTCTTTGCAACAATGCCCTTTGTTCCAACAGCCATTTCCCCCTGCTCTTTGGAATGGCCTTTTTCTGTTTTCTTCGCCAAAGAGATGTGCTTAAATAAATGACCAGTCAACAAACATGGAGGTCTGATAAAAGTTTAAGCGCGAAAAGCAAATACTCGTGTGAGGGGGGAAAGTGCGAGAAGGGGGAGAATGAGAGAAAGAGAGAGAGAGAGAGAAGCATGTGAAATTGAATTCCAGTGATAGGGGCGAATGGCAATTAGTGTCTCCAAGTTTTGCTCTCTATCAAAATACGAAAGCAGGGCCCCCAATTTGGGCGAGATGCATCGCTAATT
Organism: Macrothele yani; assembly: GCA_039090855.1. NCBI lineage: Eukaryota > Metazoa > Arthropoda > Arachnida > Araneae > Macrothelidae > Macrothele > Macrothele yani. The sequence goes on from CM077030.1 coordinate 85,674,114, forward strand.
AAATAAGAGCGATTAATTAAAGCAGCCCAGCGGTATTAACTGCATTAGTGCTACAATGTTTTGAGATGGCGTTAATACCGTGATGTAAAGTGTACTCCGTTCGCAAGTTGTTGTTTTTCCCTCTTTAAATAAAAGAGCCCCCGAGTTTGCGGGATTGCTAAGCATCGCAGAGCTCTTCCAACAAAGCTTTATCGCTAACAAAAGGGGGGTAGATTAAGGAGGAAAATATCCGAAGTAATTGTTGTTGGTGGTGATATGAGAAATCTGATGGTATTCAGAGTAGAACGTGTGAGAGAGATAGCTCATGGTATTCAAGCGCCATGTCCGAAAAGCAGAATCTTGACTACACTCAGATAAGCAACAAAATTGCTTTAGTTTTCGCATTCTCAGATTGTCGTTTTTCTTTTCTTTCGAGCAATATTGTGGATTTGATGTAAACCTGCAACAACATGAACTGGAACGACCAAATGGGAAAAATAAATAATCTTTATCTCTTTCTCTCTCACTCTCTCTCTCTCTCTCTCTGATATGCAGTTCCATTGTGCCCCAGAAGTGCTCTATGGAATCGATATCGGGGAAATTCGGAGACCAATTCATATGTTAGAAATCGGGTCCATGTGTTCCTCAAACCACAGACAAACTATTAAACCGGGTCAATGTGGTCATCAAACCATAGATATCAAGTCGGGTCAATGTGTTGTTCCTCAAACCATAGACACATTTTTAAGTCGGGTCAATGTATTCCTCAAACCATAGGCGAATTCGGGGTCAATGTTTTCCTCAACAAGATGGATCAATGTGTTCCTCATCAAGACGGGTCAATGTGTGCCTCAAAACATAGACAGATATAAAGCCGGGCCAATGTGTTCCTCAAACAACAGACAGATATTAAGTCGGGTCAATGTGTTTCTTAAACCATAGACAAATTATTAAGTGGAATCAATGTGTTCCTCAAACCATAGACGGATTATTAAGTCGGATCAATGTGTTCCTCAAACCATAAGCAAATTATTAAGTCAAGTCTATGTGTTTCTCAAACCATAGACAAATTATTAAGTCGGGTCAATGTGTTTTTCAAACCATAGACAAATTATTAAGTCGTGTCAATGTGTTCCTCAAACCATAGACAAATTATTAAGTCGTGTCAATGTGTTCCTTAAAACATAGACAAATTATTAAGTGGAGTCCATGTGCTCTTCAAATCAATAGACGGATTAATAAGTCGAGTCAATGTGTTTCTCAAACCATAGACAAATTATTAAGTCGTGCCAATGTGTTTCTCAAACCATAGACAAATTATTAAGTCGTGTCAATGTGTTCCTCAGACCATAGACAAATTATTAGGTCGTGTCAATGTGTTTCTCAAACCATAGACAAATTATTAAGTCAGGTCAATGTGTTCCTCAAACAGTAGACAAATTATTAAGTCGGATCGATGTGTTCCTCAAACCATAGACAAACTATTAAGTCGGATCGATGTGTTCCTCAAACCATAGACAAATTATTAAATCGGGTGAATGTGTTTCTCAAACCATAGACAAATTATTAAGTCGGGTCGATGTGTTCTTCAAACAATAGACAAATTATTAAGTCGGGCCAATGTGTTCCTCAAACCATTCCTGCACAACATTGGACCTGTGGCTCGGCGTATTGTCATCTTGGAAGACACCGTCACCATTTGGGAAAAAAGGTAGTATTATTCCACATGCACCAGGTGTCCAAGTTCCTGCCAGTCTAACATGAACCACACCATATAACTACCTCCATCAGCTGCACTGTTGATACCATGCTGGATGGATCGAGTGCCTCACGTTGGTCATGTACGGAGTGGAGTAAAAATCCCGGCTCGTCAGACTAGCACACGTTTTGCTGTCATCCCACGTCCAACTTTTATGATCTTTGCACCAGGTGAGTCTTTTGCTCCGATAAACCGTTGTCAGAAGAGAATGTCGTCGGGGTCGTTGTAACGTACACTATAAATTAACTTTCATTTTTAGTTGCTTTCTTTATGTAAATTTGAGTCCATTCTCTTTTAGCGTTTCCAACCTTAACGTTATATCTTCTCTCTCGCGGAATGAGATTGGCAGTAATTCTGAGGTCAGAGAGCGTGACGTATGCATGTTACATATAAGAACTAGAGATATATAATGTTGAAGAAGCAGCCAAAGTGTGGTGTGGTGGTGTTATATATTTAAGTGTTGGGGTTTTCATTCATCAGGTTTTCTGCTTACTAACTCTCATTAATTAGATTAAGTATTTAATGCTGTTGAAGAGTGAATTGTAGTTCTGCGTTAGTGAAGTGACAACGCAGTGGTTGGCTGAATAAAAACGAACTGAAAGTAACTTTTTCTTGAAGTTTACTTGAGTGACTCCTGTTTTACATAAAGCGAAGTACTTAAGAAGAACAAACTTTATGTAGTGTTTAGTAAGCTATAAATGCACGTTTTTAAATAATTAAGAACGCTACATTTTCTGCTGTTATAGCCCATACGTGCGAGCGGGCGACGCATTGTCATGATCCCTGTTGTACTGGGAATTCAGCTGTTGAAGAGTGCTGCTTCTGTTGGCCTGTACCTGTCATATCAACCTTTCGTTGTTCTGTGCAGTTCTGCTTCCAGGTCGTTGTTTGACCATTTTCCATGGGGGCTGGCGAACAACCCACCAGTTCAGCCGTTTGGGGAAATCGAGGGAACCGGCTCTCTGATCTCCCAAAATCTTTCCTTTCTCAAAGCCCGGTAAATCCTTCAGTTTACCCATAACTCTCCGATTTTATTACCTTCTGCTCCACTCAGACTTAATGTATGCTACATCGGTCGAATAATCACATCCTCTCGAAAATCACGTGGTCAACAGGCTTCATCCACTTTTGACACTTTTAATTGGGGTGGTCATTATTCAGTTATTACTCAGTGTATATACTGTATCGTCATTGTCAACCATTATCAATCCACTGCTGGACGAAGGTCTCCTCAAGTTTCTTCCACAACGGCCTGTCTTGTGCCAGTCTCTTCTAAGTTACTCCCGCATACTTTCAAATGCCATCCACCCATCTCATGTAGTCTTCTTCTGGGTCTTTTCCTGTCACTTGGAATCCAGTCTAAAATTTCGGCTGTCCATCGATGGTCTGTCCTACAGGCAATATGTCCAGCCCATTGCCATTTTCAGGGATTTTACTCTGATCATGATGTCTTCCAATCTTGTCATTTTCCTGATCCACGAGTTCCTCTTCTTATCTCTCTCGGTTACACCACGCATGTACCTCTCTATGCTTCTTTGAGTTGTCTGCAGTCTTTGTATGTCTCTTTTAGTCAAGATCCACTTCTCTGCACCATACACAAGCACTGGAGGGATGTATTGATCAGACACTTTTCTTTTAAGACATGATCGCACATTGCTCTTGAAAATTATGCTGTTTCTTCCAAAAGTTACATATATATACATATATATACGTATATAAACACATATAGGTTAACGTAACAACTGGCCAAATGAAATCATAAACATGCATCAAGCTGTCACAACAAAAAATTGACTTGAAGATTCAACAGAATTGCCTGATTCTCTGAAAGAAATATTAACAACTAGCTCTCCTGAAGGTAAAAAGTATCAAGAATATATCACAGATTACAACGCTGTTCAGCTTTCGCTTCAATGGAAGCCGAAACCAAACCCACTACGGAAATGTTTTCGTGTCCATGCAAAGATTTATCGTAAAATTACCCAACCATACAAGAAAAGAACAAATCAGGGGACATACAGCTCTATATATTTCATTTGGGTTAAGCAAAAGACAAAAGCATCAATAATAACCAAAGATGTTTACGATTTTTATTTCGATATTACGAAGCATATATCTATTTGATGAGGGAAATGGCACACTAACAGAAACAGCTGAGACTCAAATGTCGAGTTTCTTGAGAATATCTTTCGTCATAACCTATAATCTGATAAAACATTTCTACGTTTGCAGAAGCGGAAAATGTTCCCCAATTTCGGGCCCCGCCTGAAGATTAAACGTGTAAAGATTTAGCACGTAGGTATCTAGAAGACACTGGGCCAAAATACGCTGTAGCAGAAATCTGTAAACTTCTGAAGCTCTAATCCTTTGAGTCTTTTAGCATTTAACCTAAACTGCCAGTTGTAAATGTGGTTAGCTGTTCCGAATACGTACTCCTTTGTGTTTTAAAAAGAATAAACCAAAGCTCGTGGAAACATGGAAAAAATTAAAACAATAAGGAACGAATGCTAAGTTAAACTTAGGTTCTTGCCGTCTTAAATTCTGCTCTGAAGGGTGTAAAATTAATTTATAGTGCAAATGCTAAGCTTTTCATTTCATTAGGACGCCATTACCAGGCTGAAGATGCCGAAGCGTAATTACGTTCGACCATCTTTAGCCTTGCGGAAGCCCCCTAGTGGTACACTGTAGTATCTTCAGCCTTGAGTAAGCCTCCCAGTGGTACACTGTAGTACCTTCAGCTGCGAGAAAGCCTGAAGATGAAAATGCTAGAGCATAATTTGCTGTAGCATCTTCAGCCAATGAGACCTCCCAGTGGATGCTCAAGTTTGATATTTGATCCATATATTAATTTTACCCCATTAAAAGAAACAGGTTCCAGACTTCACTGGTCTACATTTACCTTTCTATTGTCTTCTGGTATGAACATTTCGCTGTAAGAGAAACGGATAACCGTTGTGGAAACGGTACCTCATGCAACAGTTGGAAATCTGAAAAAGAGACCTAAGTGTTCCTATTCCGATGGACCTGCAAGTACACGAAAAACATTTGTTTAATCGTCACTACTATATGCACTCTAAGGAAATGGAGATCAAGCTATTCCTAAAGCTTTAACTAGAATAAATGTTACTCAATTTCCCGGAAGAACAGCTGTTCAACCGATTTTCAAAATACCATTTATCCTTTCATCCTGAATGTTACTACGACTTGTGACGTAAGGACAAACGCACCCAAAGCAGAAGCACTCTTTAATAGGAAATTTATAGTATGCATCTGCTCACCTCTCCGGTTGTATGAATGCTTCTCAAGGCAATCACGAAATATAACGTACCATTCAGAGTTAAAAGCATATTGCTTAACGGAATATCTGTGAGGGCTTGTCTTTAATCTTGAGAATGTGAAAACATAAGTTTTTCTTCGGGCATCGAACTCGTGTACTCTCACTCCGGAGTAAGTTGCTCTCCCAAGTGCGCTGTGTTTGAGCGAGTGTTTCAGTTCTCAATCTTTAAGATTTCGATACATCTTTAATATTTAAGTGAAAGTGAAGCAAAATTTTCCTGTTTTGCAGTTTTCTTTTTTTCCCAGTTGTCTAGTCTGTGTATGAAAAGGGTTTAACAACCGTGTATATGGGCGGCCGCGAAAAGCATGAGCTTACGCACTTTAGTGGGGAAATTATGAGCTAGGAAATATCAGAAATTTTATGTAAAACATTTCTTAAAAGATACGCGTTTCGATAAAGTAAGAATTTTTCCAATCGGATAAAAATTGAATTTGCCGTCCGGGTGGTGCAGTGGTCTAAATGTTGGCTTATGGCCATTCGTCCGAGAAGGGTCCGGGTTTCAATCCCAGTGAAGCATGGATGTTGTGATTGTATCACGGCACTGGCTCTCTTCCTTCCCTGGAACCAGTAGCCCTTAATTAGGGACGGGAGAATTCTCCCATCGAATTTCTCACAGTGGTTGTTAATCCTTTAATAAAAAAATTGAATTTTTTCCGGTCGGAGTGTTACAAACAGAGATATTAAATAAATATTAAGATATATATCTAATCCACCTCGAATACAAACTATGAATTATTATGAACAGAAAATATTCGCAAAAGTTCGGCCGGAGTCTGGCAAGAAAATAATTATTTCAATAACTTTTTCAGGAGCGCAGATGTTACTGCAAATACATCCGAAACATAAATGCCCACTTACTCTTCCTAGTGACGAAAGTTTTCTACGATAAAAATGAGAACATCAAAGCGTTTCGCCGCAAACTCTATTTGATGCAAAGAGAATATTCCAAATCTGACTTTTAGAAGCACAGATGTAGGGGAAAGCCATATTAACGTTCGTACACCTTAGCTGAAAAACTTTGCATTATTTGAAAATGAAACTGTTCCCAAGTGTCGTTGGTAGTAAACCGTATCGAAGGAAAGAAAGGATTTTAAAATTGAATATTTAGAACCAATAATATGGAACGAAATGTATTTTGCATTAGGCAGGATTTGCATTTTCGCTCCTTAGCGGCGAAGTTAAACATCTGAAAAAGACCAATTTGCAAGGATCAACGTTCTCGCAGTTCAAGCTTCCTAATGCAAAAATGATTTTTTGTTAATTCAGACCAGCAGGTGCATAGATGTCTTGTAGAGAGAGAGAGAGATGGATAGGCAGAAGTAGTGATGCATTTTTTTTTCAAAAGATGCGTTGGAAAAGATTCTCAGCGTAAAGAATGAAGTATCACTCGAATCGAACAATAACGTACTGCGACGTTTACCAAGAAATAAAGTAGTAGTTAATATTCTTAAAAAAACTTGAACACTTAGACAATCTAACGCCGACAGGAATCTCTTCTCACAAACTGAGATTAAAACCAGGCGATATTACCATGTCGCCAAGAAATTTAGAGGCCCCTAACGGTTTGTGAAGTAAAACGCGTCTCACACTTACACGATTCCAATGTAATATAATTTGGACAGGAATTATACTCACACTTACACGATTCCAATGTAATATAATTTGGACAGGTATTAGAGATTCAGTTAATACAGAACCTGTTCTCATACTCCGAACATCATTTATTTCGTAAGATACTAATATACCTTTTAAATTAAAACCTAAGAAATTTCGCGTGTGTTGTGTGATTTTGAGCGACGAAAGTGGCTGTTTTTTCCCCACGTCATCAAAAGATTACTAACTGTATTTCTGTCTAATTGGCAGGAGTGTTTCGGCTAAAACAACAGCACTTCATGATAAAAACGTGAAACTTTACGTGTTTGAACAACAGGCATATGCATACTTTTTTAGATATGGAGGCAATTCAAAATCACTTCAGAATTCAGAATTGCGTCTGAAATCAAAATTGATCTCTGTTTTTGAAAATTAATTGCCTTTTTGCTTCTTTTAAAATTTAAAAATGAAACAGAACTGAAGAAGTCTGGAAAAACTCACGGAGAAGCCATTTTCCCAAATGGCGTTCAAAATCAAAACTGAGCTTGCTTTGTGAAAATTAACTGTCCTTTTGCTGGCTTTCAGGATTAAAATGAAAGAGAACTGAAAAACCACTCTTCAAAAATAAATATTGAAGATAATATTTTGCAAAAAGTATCCGTGAAACTATTGTTTTCGCAAATCTTTCTATTTAGCTATATTCAGTCAATATGCACACTTCCTTAGCACAAAAGAAAACAGAAATCTGCTATTGAAACTCTAGTATGATGTGTAATGGTGACCATTTCTCTTCGAATGGTCACCATTTACACATCATACTTCAGTTTCAATAGCTGATTTTGTTGTTTGAGCTGAGAAGACATGAAGATTGGCTAAAAATAGTTAAATCGAAAGATGCGTGAAAGGCTGGTTTATCAGGTTCTTCTTGGAAAATGGCCGCTGTTCTGGAAAATGATTTCCTCTTTATTTTTAGAACGTCTTTTATAAAAAACGATCGAGCTTATGTTATCGGTTTGTCCGTCCGTCTGTAGACACGATATCTCTGCAACTATTAGTCCGATTTGAAAAATTCTTTTCGCATTGAGAAGCCTGAAATATGCAAATGATGATCCTTTATTTCGTTTTTTTTTTACGATGTACAATATCCCCGCTAGAGGGCGTAAATGCAAATGATGTCGAATTCAAAAATACGTCTAATGCCACATATTTGCTTCTAAAAATCCGATTGAAAAAAATATTTTATCTTTTGATTCCATTTATGTCGCAGAGTATTTTAGATGCAGTTACGTTTTCAAATTACTCATAGATTTTCCGCTAGGGAGCGTAAAAATAAATTACGTTTTCCCCGATATCTCTTCTTCTAAAACTCCGATTTAAAAATGTTTTCTTCAGCGGATACAGCTCCTGATGGAAAATATTTTGCATATAATTTCTATTTTTTTGGTAAAGAATAATTTGGCCACCAGGGGGCGTAAGTGTTAATTTTTGCTTCTCAAGTATTTGCCATAAAATCTGAGCTTCTAAAATCTTGATTAAAAAAATTCTTTCGTGGACCGATGCCACTCACGTCGATAAATTTTTTTTTGAATATTTTTTTCTTAAAATATTCCATGGTTTCTCCGCCAGGGGCGTAGATATATATCTCGTTTTTGTCAATATCTCTACTACTAGGAGTCCGATTTGAAAAATTCCTTCTTTGCTGGATAGTGCTTTCAGTGTGACATGTTTTTCATATAATTTTAAAATTTTCAAGTTATTCATAGACTTTCCGCTAGGGGACGTAAAGGTAAATTCCGTTTCCCCCTATATCTCCGCATTTAAATCTCCGATTTGAAAAATTCTTTCTGCACCGGATACAGCTATGGGAAATCGTTGGCACATAATTTTTTAATTTTTGTAAAAAAAGTTTGGCCACTTTAATTTCTCTTTCTGATGTATTTGCAGCAAAATACAATGCTGGCCACCTAAAATGCAACACCAAGAAGGACCCGAGATAGCAAAGCCAGATTTACTGGACACATAACAACAGATACAAAGATGAAACGATTGAGCTTACTGGCCCGTGCAACATGCGGAACACCTAGACATAAATAGTTCGTGTAGCCTCCATGGCTGGCAATAACGGCCGCTACACGCCGCGGCATCGAACGAAAGAGGCTTTGGATGTGGGCTTGGGGCATGTCGGTCCAGGCTGCTTGCACACGTTGTTACAGTTCATCAGGCGTAGTCGTGGGTGGTGCTTGCCGGGCCACTCGGATGCTGCTCAGTAACCAGACGTGTTCGATGGGCGACATATCGGGGGAACAGGCGAGCCACGGCAGCAGTGACACCCGGTGGGCCGTGAAGAATTGTTGAACGATGCGTGCCACGTGCGGGCGCGCATTGTCTTGTTGAAACGTGGCCGCTGGCAGGTCCTGCAGGTAAGGGAGGACTACAGGCTCCAAAACGTCGGAGATGTAGCGATGGCGGTTGAGTGTGCCGGCGATACGTACCAGATGGGTGCGGGTGTCATATCCAATTGCGCCCCAAACCATAACGCCATGCGACGGACCAGTATGGCGATGCATAATGCAGGCGTCATACAGTCTCTCGCCGCGGTGCCGCCACACGCGAATCCGATCATCGTGGTGTTGCAGGCAGAAGCGGGTTTCGTTGGAGAAGACAATGTCGTGCCATTCCGTAGTCCAGGTGCGGCGTTCAACGGCCCACTGCCGCCACACTAGCCGGTGGTTTAACGTCAATGGTAATCGGAGCAATGGGTGCCGTGAGACAAAACCCCGCTCCTGAAGACGACGTCAAACGGAACGTGTTGAAACAGGTTGTTGCGCAACACAACCTAATTCCTGCGCTAACGTTCGTGATGTAGCGGTGCGAGCCGTCAATGCCCGTCGCACAACATGCCCGTCCTCTAGTTCGGTGGTGAGCCGCGGCTGCGGCATATGTTCCCGTCGGTCCGCCCGTCCCTCCTGCACCCACCGAATCCATACTCGCCTCACTGTGGCTGGATGTCGTCTCACGTGGGCGCCGATGTCTTGGTACGATAAACCGCTCTCGCGACAAGCGACTATTCGTCCTCTGTCGAACTCGGAAACATGCTGGAATGACTGCCTCATTCTGCGACGAGGCATCAGGAAGCTTCCCACGCAAAGGTCTGTCCGCACAACACACTTCCACTACTTACACCCCGCCTTCTGTGCACCCTTCTTATAGTGCTTCTCGGTGGCGCGCCGGGCGCTCATGATTTGCATTTGCCCTGCAATGCTAATCGTTTGCATGTCGTCTCGCGGGCAACGCATGCTGCGAATTTCAGGCCAATCGGATGCTTCCTTCTTGGTGTTGCATTTCGGTTGGCCAGCAGTGTATGAGCTTCTAAAATCTCGATTGAAAAAAATGTCGTTTGTAGACCGATACTACTCATGTCGAGAAACCTTTGAGGAACATTTTCTTCTTGAAACAAAGCATGGTTTCTACGCCAGGGGGCGTAGATGTATTTTTTATTTTTTTCAATATCTCTACTTCTAGAAGTTCGATTTGAAAAATTATTTTATGTTGGATAGTGTTTCCGATGCAAAATGTTTTTCATATAAATTCAAAATTTTCAAGTAAATCATAGACTTTCCGCTAGGGGCACAATGGTAAATTCCGTTTTCTGCCTCATTTCTGCTTCTAAAACTCCGATTTGAAAAATTATTCCTGTATCGCATACAACACCTGAAGGAAATTATCTTTCATATAATTTCTAATGTTTGGTAAAGAATGATTTGGCCAGCAGGGGGTATAAGTATTAATTTCTGCTTCTGATATATTTGTAGCAAAATCTGCGATCCTGAAAATTCGACTAAATTTTTTGTTTTCCTTGGGCCGATACCGCTCATATTGAAAAACCTTTTGAAAATACTTTCTTCCTAAAATTATGCATGGTATTCCCACCAGGGGACGTAAAGTCACATCTTATTTTTGTCGATATCTCTGTTTCTGAGAGTCCGATTTAAAAAAATATTTCTGTGTTGCAGAGCGTCTCTGGTGCGAAATGTTTTTCATATAAATTCATATTTTTCTTAACGCACAAGTCTGCAACCAGAGGGCGTAAGCTCACGATTTCGTTTACAGCAATATCTGAGAGATTAAAAACCCGATTGAAAAATGTCTTTCTTCCGTCAGATACTGTTGTTTTCCATACCGGTTCCATTGATTTTAAATAGCTTTGATAAATTTAATTTGCGTCAGAACGAATTCAAAAAACGTGCTTACCCAAAAATTCTGTGTCATCTTTCTTGTTTGAGTTAGTTTTTTCATTTCTTTTTTTTTTTTTTGGTCCTGAAATAAGCAAATATACGGTTAATGCTCACAAAGAAAGATCAATTTAGATTCTGAGCGCCATTTTGGAAAATGGCTTTTGCTATTTATTTTATGAGAAGGTTTCTGCAGTTCTCTTTCATTTTTACACCTCAAATTAAGCAAAAAGACAGCTAATTTTCACAAAGAATACTCAATTTTGATTTCGGACATCATTTTGAATTCTGAAGTGATTTTGGAGTGCCTCCATATCTAAAATCGTATGTCTGTGCATACTTTTCAAACATGCAAAATTTCATCCTTTTATCCCAAAATTTCGATTCTGCGCATATTTTCTACCGTCGCTCTTCTACTAAACTGTATCCTACCATGAGAGGATTTATACGTAAAAATCATCTCATGGTAGGATACAGTTATTAAAAATGTAGGAATATTATTTGGTTCGCATGAATACGCAACAAAAAACTCAACGAAGCTTTGTTACACGTGAGGATGTTGGACGCACAGATCTTTTGCAACCAAAAACTGCACCATGAAATTATATGACTCAATTCGAATATTGCCTGAAGCATCAAAAAATATTCTATGAGACTTAAAGTTTTGGTAAAACTCCGAAAGCGTCTAGTTTTACGTTTTGGTTTTCTTAATTCTAGCTACCAGGGTTGAAAAAATATGCATAATGATAAAACTATTTCTCAAAAGCTGATAAATTTACTAATTCGGAACACAGTATATGAAGTATGACTATTAAATAAAGAGACCGTGCTTGTGGCAAATGAAATGCACGGCACAGGTCGAAAGTGAGTGGGATGCCTTTGCTCTTTAACTGTGCAGGAAATACACAGTTCACCTAACTCATTGCATTAGTTCGAGGACACGTATCATTGAAACTAAACGTGTTTGTCAGGCTTCGGGGAAATGCGGAATTCAAGAACTGAGCAAAGTGAACTTTCTGGGGAAATTAAAAGGAAAGCCTGGCGATTATTTTCGTATGATAAGTGAGGCGTACACGGAAGGCTGCATGCTACGTGTGCATGATTTTGCGGGGTATACGACGTGGGCTAAACAATCAGCTTGTAGGTTTTACATCCAAAGGAAAGGCTTTGAGTCGACTAGCTTGCCTATTACAGGCTTTTCAGCCGAGTACCAGAAACAAAGCAACATTTGCTTGAACCTAGAGGCTCACGACAGGAAAGTTGCTAGACAGAGAAATGTGAGAATGTCAAGCTACTAGCGAGCGTCGCTGACAGGACTGACGTCACGCATTGCCAAAGTACACACTAGCGGTGGGACAGAGAGAGAGAGAGAGAGAGAGAGAGAGAGATGCAATAGGAGAAGAAACAGACGTCCTTGTTTTTAACAGGGAGACCAGTACCTCGGGTCCTAACCTGATCATCCAACGCACGGATATTGTGGGATTAAACACATCTAATCTTCCTGGGAACGATAAAGGGTCCTTTTCTTCGGCGAGAAGATGTACTGACAATCACAAGGCCATCCACAGTTTGGCCTAAGAGGTTCAATGAACGGCGGGAGGACATTGAAGACGACGGACTTCCCGGCCACCCAAGCACTTCAAAAACCAAAGTTCAATGTGGACAAAATCTACGCAGTTGTTCGAATTGGTTGACGACTGTGCATCAGAATGATAGAAGAAATGATAAATATCTATAAAAGGACTGTTAAGCAAATTTGGCATGAAAATATTAACATGACAACGGTTTGCACCAAGATAGTGAGTACCAAACGTTCTCACACTTGAACAAAGAGGATATCGCAAGGGAATTTGTGCTGAAATTCTGGGTCAAATCCAGTGTAACCTCAACGTTTTACAAAGTGGTCTTCGACTTTCTAAAACGTTGAGGTTAGACTGGATTTAGCATAACATTGTCTTAGATTTTCTTTCTAGATATCACTTGTAATGAAATCTAAAAAGAAAATCCAAGTCTAAGACAATGTAAATTGTTTTGTTTGACATTAAGGTGGACGTCTAGTGATTTTGCTTCCTAAACCACGAATGGAAAAAATTTGAACTCTCTTTCCTCAGCGAAGAAAGATTTCCCATTCATCAAAATTGGTCCAATGACAAAAAGCATCCTAAATTGGATTGTATAATCGGTGTTTTTTGCAGTAAAAATTTAATGAACTACTGTGTATTAAACAAGCTAGTAAACTCATGCAATGCATTGATTATGATACGCTTTCCAACATACCAGAAATCATTACTTGGTCAGTTACGGGTTCGGATCAGGTCGGGTCCAGTTATGGGACGTCCGGGTCCGGGTCCGAAATTTTTGACCCGTTTGCAACTATGGTTCAAAGGCAATTTTGCTTTGTTCCATACGACGGTTTCCTCGGATCATTTCTTCAACACGCCGTTGATGAAACTTTTCCATTGCAATCACAGTTGACCTAATTTTGTTACTCATATTTGCTATCCCTACTTCTTCATATTTACATTGTCTTAGCGATCGTCTCACAGTACTCGTATCAATACACTGATCATCATAACCGCTTTCACGTTTTGCTGAATGTCAGTGGGAGAAGTTTTTCTTGCAGTGAGCAATTTAATAACGGCTCACTGTTTGATGTGCACGTGTGAACACCTCTCTATTGTAATTCACACTGAGCAGGAACTGTGAGACGTGGAGGGATCTCTCTCCAGTATAGCGAAAGGTGAACTCATATAACCTCCCATAACCAGTTTTATCTGTATTTATCCACTCCTGCGGCGAATGTTGCTATGGAGGCAAATCTCTTGGTGTTTTTCAAAGTTTAACTCTCTTAACTTATTTTCAGCTGTACTAAATTTGCTTTTTATATGTCCAATAATTTGTTTCCAATGCCGTGAAGAAGCAATTATTCCCCTCAGGTTTGAGCAATACTATATTGTTTTGCAGTAACTGTAGAATGGGTCGTATCACATTTCACCACAGTTTGAGCCTTAAAAAATCCGAAATGAGATGATATTCACTAGGCTCTAAGTATTTTCTCCGTCCAACGGATCTTTTAATTTATACTTAAAGTGTTGGACGCCTTGTGTCTGGCAATAAAAAGGAAAGGCATCTGGAATTAGAGTAAGGATCACAGCAAGCGAGGGCGAATGCCGTTTGAATGGGAATGGAATTAAATAGAACTTACCACTTTGCATGGCAATGACATGTGTTTCAAGAAATAGGATGGTCTTTGAAACAGTTCTTAAAGAACAACCTGTCTCCGAAATTATGCCAATAGGGAAGTCAGTAAACTTTAAATCACGACTGATATCCAAGAAGAAAGAGCTAAAGCGATACAGTACCATGAACGGAAGTGAAGGATTATATAACTGCTAATCTGAAGTAATCCATTACACTGCTCCTTCTTTTTACGCAATTCTTTCTGTATGAAACGGATTTATGTGAAAAGGAAGCATTGCCTTTTTTGTAGTAACCATTCTGACACATCAGGAATACAAAGTGTGTCAATAAAATTTGGTGACTGTAACGCGTAAAAGTAATAGTTGTGAAAGGTATAGTAACTTGCATGTCGCAGTGAAATACATGGGCAAACATGTAAGTAATCGTCACAGAGTTGTGAGTAATGGTGTGACACAAGACGTGTGTCGTGGCAGCTGATATAGGTAAAAAAATGGAGCAAAATACCAACATCAAATTCTGCTTCACACTGAAAAATGCTTCATATTGTATTTCCCACCGAATTTGCCTGATCTGACACCGCCTGCCTACTGTTTGTTTCGCCTACCGAAATTAGCATTAAAAGGGAAGACATTTGCAGACATTTCGTACATTCAAGCGAAAATGACGATTCAGCTACACACAACTAAGCCAAAGTTCTCCCATAGCTTCCAGAAGTTATAAGAACGATACCAAAAAGGAGCTGTCTTTGGTGAGGGTCGTTATTACTGTCCATTTGTACCTAATGTGTATTTTTTCTATGCACTCATTGAACTTTATTGAAACACTTTGTATTTTGACATTATCCGGATACTGATTGTGCTGATGCTTCAATATTTTATGAAGTATATACATTTAACGTTGAAATACATTCTGCTGGATTTTTACATACATATCAGTAAGCTGTTCTCTGAGATGCAGAGGTTAGCTCCACAAAGAAATACAAACAACCAGATACATTTTTAACTAATTAATTACTTACTGTTGCCGTACCAAACTTCTCCATTTACAGCGATCTTTACGCACTGCTCGGGCTTCACTCACATCCATCACACGATGTACACAAGACCTTCTATACTTCATACTCATAATCTTTTTCTCATACAGATACTCCTGAATCTGATCCTTCCATGACTTCCTTGGTCTTCCTCTGCCTTTCCTTCCTGTCACTTGGGCTAAAGATTTTCTTAGTAAGAATCTCATCACTCATTCTTTCAACATGGCCAAACCACCAAAGCATATTAGTCTCTACCTTGCTAACAACATTTTGCCTCACATTACACAAATGCAACACATCTTCATTCCTCACACAATCAGAACGCGTCTTGCCACAAACTCCCTGTAAGTAACGCATTTCTCCAGCACACAAACAACTCCTATGTTTCTTCTGTAGTACCCAGGTTTCACTGCCATACATCAGAGTAGGAACAATTACACTTTCATACACAGCCATGCGGGACTCTCTTGAGAACCCATCATTCCTGTGAAAACCTTCCAAAGCAGTTATGACTTTCAATAAAGTATTAACTCGCCTACTAAATTCCCCATCCAATTTTTTCTCTCTGTCAATCATGCTTCCTAAATACACAAACTCATTCACCTGGTCAATCACTGTGCTATTTAGACTTATATTACATTCAATGCTATCAGTTCCTCGCTCAAAAACCATAACTTTGGATTTTCCCTTATTTATACTCAGTTTAAATTCTGCAGTTTGTTTTGCAGTGAACCATTATCAAAACTCAAGCCTTAAAACTCCATCTGCTGGGGTTTTAAGGCTTGCATTTAGATAAAAAAAATGCTTCACTGCAAAACGAATTGTAGCTTATTTTGAGTTATGATGCGCCGCTACACCTGTGTTTATCGATTTCGTTAATAAAAGAGCAGTCCGGTTACTGGCATTTCAGAAAAATTACGGTTATTTTCTTCAAACCGATGAGGTAGAATTTGTCATTATGTGATGAAATCGATGGGTCTATTGATTAGACATTCAATGATTTTGGTCTCAATATATCTAATTCTTTATAGTTTATTGCTTTATCGTGCGGTCGCGTTTTTTCTTTCATTATCAGACTTACAGTTTTGAAAACCGATAGCTAAATTTTCTTTTGTTCTGCACTTAGTTAGCGTTAAAACGTTCATTGTGAAAGAATGCCGGCTCTCGGTAGCAGCGATATATATTCCATGGCTAAGTAGAAGTTGTTGGACACTTAACTTGAAGTATGCATCTTTAGAAATCAAGGGGGACAAAGAAAGTGCGAAAGAATGAATGCAGGGTTTGAGGTCAGGCAGTTCGGTCGGTGCTATGTACACGCTTCGTCAACTGTCTTGAAGGATGATTAATGGGATGCACGGCGGTAGCAACGTCACCCACAGGCCTTCATCCCCGCCTCCCCATCAGCTAGGGAAGGAAGAAGATGGAGAAGAGGAGAGCATCTCCTCTCTCTCTCCATTTCGTGATGCGGCGTTAACTCGTGTGGGCGTGGACGGATCGTAATTGTCATTTCACTGAGAGCACGCGAGCTAAGCTATGAAGCCGTCTATTCTGAAGATTAGGCTGGTCTGGTATGCCGATCCTCGTTCGCGACCGCGAGATAATAATTTAAAACTACAAGTTCTGTTCCCTTAATTTCTTCCCGACAAAAGGAGCAACAGAGAAATAGCAACAATGTACACAGCTGAGACCAGCTTTCTGTATCGAGGTAGGTATTCAAGTTTTGAGCAGAAAGGATGACGCCTCGTGGCTGTAGTCTCTTCAGACCATTGAAAGAGGATAAGTTTTCGGTTTACTCTTAATGCGAAGAAAGGGAAGAAAAGTGGGAACGAGAGTTAATCTTTACACGCAGCTTAGCGGAAAATTGTTACATTAAAAATATGACGTGAATTAGAAGCCTCATTATGTTCTTTTTGTTTTCCGGTTTAAATGGAAGGAAGCACTGCGGGAAAACAGAGTTTTCCCACATGTCACTCTATTTGTCCGACATACGCTTTTCCAAAAGCACAAAATCACACATCAGAAGAGAATAAACAGGCAGAAAGAGATGTCAATGACCCATGGGGTAAGAGACTATAACAGGAGTGAAAATACATAAGAAAAAATAAATGATTAAAAAATTTGAGAAAGAAATCATACCAAAATTCATGATCGTTAAGTGAAGTAATAGACTGAAAGATGGAGTGCAAAAAGGAGAAGAGATAAAATAAAAGAAGAGAAAAGACAGGAAAAGGAAGATAAAGCCACGGTAAGAAGAAATCAAAAAGCGAAAGAGATAAAGAAGTATTACATAAAACGGAACAGAGAAAGGCCATAACAAAAAAGCCGGGAGCTAGAAAAGAAGATAATGCCAAAAGGTAAGAATGGACAGACAAGAAATGATGCACCGAGTGAGAGAGAGAGAGAAAATACTTCTGATAGCAAACGGGAAATATTAAAGAGAGTAGAGAAAGATTATGACAGAAAAACAGGGGATGACAATAAAATAAAACATGAAAAATAGCATAATACAGACATTTCACGTGGACAAGGAACATCAAACAGAGGTCTTCGCTCTTTCCATGTTTATAAGTGAGTCACGGAAAAATTCTCATTGGCCGCCACCGGTAATTGAATACAGGGTCTTCCAGTTACTCGCCGGATATGCTTCCACTGCACTGCAGCGGCCTAGAATTCCTCCAGACTCACACACGCTAACTGCCAAGCTAATTTGGCAGGTTGCTTCTTGGAGCCCCGCACAATGCTGGGGATTCACCAAAGATGGTAAGCGGTCACTGAAGAAATAATCAGATTCGAGGCCGCTGTAGTGCAGTGGAAGCATATCCGGCGCGTAACTGGAAGACCCTGGGTTCGATTCCCGGTGGCGGCCAATGAGAATTTTTCCGTGACTCACTTATAAACGTTGAAAGAGCGATGACCTCTGTTTGATGTTCCTTGTTAACGTCAAATGTCTGTATTATTATTCGTTCGCCTTCTGATTATTTATCCATTTGCTGCTTACTATCTTTGGTGAATCCCTAGCATTGTGCGGGGCTCCAAATTGGCTTGGCAGTTAGTGTTTGTGAGACTGGAGGAATTATAGGCCGCTTAGGTGCAGTGGAAGCATATCTGGAGCGTAACTGGAAGACCCTGTATTCAATTACCGGTGGCGGCCAATGAGAATTTTTCCGTGACTCACTTATAAACGTGGAAAGAGCGATGACCTCAGTTTTATTATATGAAAAATAGCAATGCACAAAAAAAGAATGTCAAGGAGAGAGATGGAATGAGTCTGAGCACATCAATAAGAAGGAGAAAAACTGAGAGTCCAAAAGTGAAACGTAAAGATAAAGGGGAAAGAGTCAGAGTAAGAGAAAGAATTAAATCAAATGTGAAGCCGAAAGATAAACAAAATGGTAAGAAAGAGGGAGAAAAACTGAGAAAAACAAACAAAGGAGAGCATATACAGGAAGCTTGTAATAGTTATTGATACAGAGGCAGAGGAAAACGGGAAGAAAGAGAACTGAAGAATAGCGGTAAGAGATAAAATGTAACGATAGTGAAAGGAAATAGACAAATCGAATAAAAGTAGAAAGTAATGCAAAAAAGCAATTTAAGGGAAAGCAGGAAAAGGTGCATTTCCTCCCGGTGGCTCAGCGGACTAAGCGATGAGGTTTTGGCAGTTAGTCCGAGTTTGCTTGGGTTCGAGTCCTGAATTACAGCTCATTGTGATCGCGAAACTGAGTAACAAAAAATGAAAAGGAAAGTGCTATAGACAGAGTGGCAGAGAAGTAGAGAAACAACTGTAAATTTATGAATGATCATAAAATGGAGAATCGGGAAGAAGGGGTCAAATGTAAAGTGAGAGGGAAAAGAGATGGCATCAAGAGACAGAGAGAGAGAGTAAGACTAAATGCTATGGAGAGAAAGACAATACGGGAAAATGAAGAGAAAAGGTAGGGGTGACAGAATAGATCACCCTATAAAAGAAGAGAAATATAAAAATTAGAAATATATAAATATTTCCTCCTCTTTTCCTTGTTCAGTTCTAGTTGTTAAAAATAATTTAAATTGAAGCCAATAGGGGATGGAGGAAGAAAAACAGGTCGAAAGCTGCAACATTTTAAGAAATTATTATCTATCACTTTTATGTAAACTGATTTTCACTAAAACATCAACACTATCACTACAATAGTTATGTAACGGAAACAAGCTACGGAGGCCAATAAAAGTATTTACTAAGTACACGTCAGCAGCACATTTGACATTTTGTTTCACAACACACTTGGGGCGTAAGTTGCTCAAGTTGACATAGGCACTTGGCGCACTGAAAATATGTCTTTGAACACACTGAAGGCTTATTTACATCGTATTAGTATCAGGAATACTTATAACAAACAACACGGAAAACAACATATGCCGCTATACTCGAAGCAAATCTCATATCACTTCGATCTGCTTTTTAGACAGGATGAGGCGTTTTATTTAAGTTGTGACACACTGTACACCGTTGACAAAATCTACGCAGAAACTTGGAGGTTTTTGTGATATGGGGTTCAGAACGATAACACAACTAAGTAACATAATTTGCATACACAACTGAAACACAAAGATTAATTTAGAGTTATACAACACAAAATAACGTGCTTCTAGATACGATAAGACTAAGAATAATGAAGGGAGAAGAAAAGATGAGAAGAGAGAAGAAAATATATGTAAATAAAAAGAGAATAAGAGGAAAAGCTGATCAAGTCTGAAAGGACGGTACGAGAAGGGGGGGAAGAAAAAGATAAGCTAGCTAGCTCCGGAAACAGATCAGCAAAGAGCAAGTACAGACAAAAAAGCAGAAAGTAGCGAAGCGAAAGAGGTACAGAGAGAGTGAGATTATGGATGCGTAGTTAGAAAGCAATCAACAAGATTCAGACAAACAAGGTCACTCAGTGGAGAAGCATGTATCATGAGAGAAGAACATATTTAAAAATTTTCTTTTCCCTCTCTCTCTCTCTGTCTCTCCCTCTCTCTCTCTCTCTTTGTCTTGTAAAACGTAAATGTTCATGGCCCGCGGGACCTCGGTGTTCTCTAGGGAAGAGCGAAAACCAACCGCCAGAAAAACAAATACAAAAAACATATCTTATTCCGGGTTTCAAACCCAGATGTAACTTGAAGTATGCATCTTTAGAAATACGAAAAGTCAGAACTCCATTACCTGCCGCCCCGGTGGCGCAGTGGTCTAAGGCGCTGGCCTCTGATCATTCGTCCGTAAGGGGTCCGGGTTCGAATCCCGGTCAGGCATGGATGTTGTATTTGTCTTACGGCACTGGCTCTCTCCCTTCCCTGGAACCAGTGACCCTAAATTAGGGACAGGCGACTGCTTATAGCCCATTGAGTTGCTCACGGTGGTCGTTAAACCTCAAAAAAAAAAAAAAACCATTACCATGTAGAAGTCAATTTTACTTCGCTGATGTTTGCATGTTCTTAACACATCTTAACTGGCGTGTCTATATTTACATTGCATTTACCCTACAAAGGGGAAAATGTAAGAGCAATTCGATCAATTATAGAATTCAGTAGACTTAGAAAATAGTTCAAACAAGCACAAAGGGGGATTTCCTGCTGGAGAATTATTCCGTCTAATAAAAAAGAGCATTGCTTTTCTGAAATGATTGGAATCGAAGTTCGATAGTGTCATTTGGCTTGAACTTTAAACAAGAATTGCGTTTTGGGCACGTGTTTACTGCTCAGAAGAAAAGCAACATATATTTTGTCAATATCTTGTACCCTTGAATGAAATTCAGCTTCTTACCCAGTAAGTCAAAGCATAAAAATAGTAAAATTCTATCATCGTGTGTGTGTGTGTGTGTTCACTGATAATCCTAGCCAAACCTAAAAAATTGGCGACCATCACCTGGAATGTTTGAGTTCAGCGATATTAAGGATTTAATATAATCCCAACTTCTGTCTCCATCTACCTTTCATATTCGCAGCCAGTACTAAATTTAAACGGATATCTGTCTTAGAAAATATTGCTGAATTTTTTGTTTAAATGCAAGTTAAAACCGATATTCTTCAGATATGTTCTTTTCTACAAACGAAATAATTTCACAATTTATATATTATACTAGCCTCCATATTTTCTTTAATACAATTTTACCCTTCATGCTTTTTCAACGTTGACAGAATTGACACTGAGATCATTTTTGAATCGGAAGCTGATTTTCCATAAAGTAACACTAAATCTGGTTAAACAACTGAATTAAAAAATAAATTATAATCAAACGGTGGTTGAACGGAGAGGCAGTGAATTGAACATTGCAAGCTACTTCTTTTTGGTTATTTCTTTCTATGATAGGTTGCAATGTATTCTTGGTTGAAGATTCAATGTCGTTCTTTAGAAGAAGTGTAGAGATGCAGGTTCTACTGAAAAAGAACAGTCTATGCTTTTCAGTCTCTTTGCTCACGAAATAAATATGCCTATGAAAAATGCACCAAGAAATATATTTTCGGATCAAAAGTATTCCGACGCTTGTCTATCCACGAACTTCTTTTATTAGGAAAGAAATCAATATGGAATTGGTCCACCCTTTGCTGTTATCACAGCCTTCACTCTGCTGAGAAGGCTTTCATGTAGATTTGCTATCACAGCCTCCACTCTGATGAGAAGGTTTTCCTCTAGATTTTCTACTACAGGCTTCACTCTGCTGAGAAGGTTTTCCTCTAGTTTTGCTAAAACAGTTTCCACTCTGCTGAGAAGGCTTCCCTCTAGATTTGCTATCACAGCCCCCACTCTGTATCCCGACATTTGTCTATCCACGTATCAAAATATCAAAAGTATACCGACACTTGTCTATCCACGTATCAAAATATTAAAAGTATCCCGACACTTGTTTATGCACGAACTCGTTGTTTTAGTAAAAGAATCAATATGGAATTGATCCACCCTTTGCTGTTATCACAGACTCCACTGTGCTGAGAAGGTTTTCCTCTAGATTTGCTAAAACTGTCTCCACTCTTCTGAGAAGGCTTCCCTCTAGATTTGCTATACCCCACTCTGTATCCCGACATTTGTCTATCCACGTATCAAAATATCAAAGTATCCCGACACTTGTCTATCCACGTATCAATATTAAAAGTACCCCGACACTTGTCTATCCACGAACTCGTTTTTTAGGAAAAGAATCAATATGGACTTGATCCACCCTTTGCTGTTACCACAGACTCCACTCTGCTGAGAAGGTTTTCCTCGAGATGTGCTATCACAGACTCCAATCTGCTGAGAAGGCTTTCCTCTAGATTTTTTATCACAGCCCCCACTCTGTATCCCGACACTTGTCTATCCACGTATCGAACTATCCGGACACTTGTCTATGCACGTATCAAAATATGAAAGTATCCCGACACTTGTTTATCCACGAACTTGTTGTTTTAGGAAAAGAATCAATATGGACTTGATCCGCCCTTTGCTGTTATCATAGCCTCCACTCTGTTGAAAAGGCTTTCCTCTAGATTGGTCATCATTGCCTCCACTCTGTTGAGAACGCTTTTTCTAGATTTGCTATCGCAGCCTCCACTCTCCTAAGAAAGCTTTCCTCTAGATTGGCTATCACAGCCGTCAGTCTGGTGGGATGGCTTTCCTCTGGATTTTAGTACGTTGCTGGAATTAGCTTTCATTCTGCTAGAAGAGCATTCGTCAGGTTGGTCATCGATGTCGGTTAGCCCGTCATGGGTCACAGTCGGCATACCAGTTCATTCCAAAAAGTGTTCCTCGAAGTTGAGATCGGGGTTGTGTGGAGGCGAGTCAAGTTCTTTCATACCCATCTCATTAAAACCATCTCGATTTCCGGACAGGAGCATTGTGCTGTTGGTAAAGGAAAGGTCCTTTACTGAACTGTTACCATAGAGTTCCGAGCACCGAATTGTTTCGAAAGTCATAATAGGCCGCAGCTTCATGATTTCCCGGCACTGGAACTAGGGGATCAAGCTCAAACCCTCAAAAAGCACCAGAACATGATGCCTCCTCCACCAAACTTCACAGTTGGCAAAAAACAGTCGAGCAGGTAGCATTCACCATGCATGCTTCACACCTAGATTCGTCCGTGGGACGGGCAGATGGTGAAACGTAATTTATCACTTCATATTATGCGTTTCCACATTTTCGCAGTCCAGTGACTCCGAGCTTTACACCACTCAAACCGACGTTTGGCGTTGATCTTGCTTGTGTTAGGCTTGTGCTCAGCTATAAAAAGTCATTTCATTTAGCTCTAGATTAACTGGTGCTGCTTTCAGGGGCATTTTGAAACTCGGTTGTTACTGTTGCAACCGAGAACAAGCGCTTTTGTCACACCAAATGCTTCAAAACTGGGCTGTCCCGCTCTGTCGTTTAACGTGGCCTACCTGGTCGCGCATGCACTGTTGTTGCACCTAGGCATTTCCACTTCACAGTAACATCACTTAAGCTTATGGTTGCAGTCGCAGTATGGCATGAACTGACTTATTGATAAGATGGCGTCCTGTGGCCGTGCCACTTTAGAAGTCATCCAAGGCCCATTCTACTGTTCTTGTTTGACTATGTTTGCCGGGCCACGTGCATCCCTTTGTGCTTGTGTGGGCGGTGGCTGTTACGCGTATGGACAAATCTACTACAGCAAAATCCGTGTCAGGATACCATTGTCATATACACTGAAGAGCAATTGAATTAAAGATACGCGTTGGGAAGCCATACTAATCCACGACCCCTTAAAAAGCTCCCACAGTTCACGAAGATTTGATGGAGGGGGTCAGAGCCTCGATAATCTGTCTCGATGGCATCTCAGATATGCTCGTTGGGATTGAGGTCAGGTGACCTTGCTGGCCAAGGAAGCGAGGTCACGTCGGTGGAGTGTTCATTCAACCATTCGAATACAATTCGGGAGCAAAGGCGCGGTGCATTGTCTTGTTGCAGGATGAGGTCCCGAGTGGGATGTTGAAGACGCACAAACGGGAGCAAATGGTCGTCCAGGATATCCCGGTAACGTTGACCTGTGAGGGACGATGTCACACGTAACAGGGGTCCCATTTCAGTCCACGTAAACAGTCCCCAGATGAGAAGGCCACCCTCACCAGCTTGAAGAGTACCCTGCTTGCAAGAAGGATCCATCGCTTCATGTGGTTCGCGCCGTACTTGTATCCTGCCATCCGCATGTACCAACGTGAATCTCGACTCATCAGTCCAGGCAACATTTTTCCACATGTCTAGGGTCCAGTGGCGATGTTACCGCGCCCGTGCTAATCTTTACACTCTGTGATGTGCGGTCAGCAGCGGTACCCTCGTGGGACGATGGCTTCTGTACCCCATAGCGAGGACATGGTTCTGGATGGTGTGACTGCTTACACGATTTTGTGCACCAGTGTTAAATTGCCGAGCAATTTCTTGCACTGTGGTCCGTCTATCCGCTGTTACAATGCGAGCTAGCCGACGATGACCCCGCTCATCCACACGCTGTTGTCCGTGGCAGTTGGCTCTTGCAGGGATGTTTTTACCGGATTCGAAGTACTCACGGTGCACCCGTGACACAGTGGCTCGTAAAAATCCCAGTGCCTGCACAATTTCCGAGATGGAGTGACCTATTCATCGGGCCCCGACAATTTGCCCACGATCAAATGCGCTTAGATCCTTCGTCTTACCCATACTGCGTCCGACTCTTACTGATTCCCGTCGCATCAATCCTTATATTGTCGAATCGCTGCATACGTCATGTCGTTTCCGTTTACAGGGCCGCACACAGCGCCACATTTGCATAACGCCAGCTATCTCTAATTCAATTTCTCTTCAGTGTAGTGTAGCTGCTTTCGTCTTTAGTTCTCATTGTTGAACTACCTTGTAGCTTTTGTATAACCAGTACGCAGATGTTCACAGAGCCATACCCGTTCAAAGCCACTTAAAGAGTGGTCAGAATTATTTTCTCGAAATATGTGATAGTCCTTAATAAAATAAAATCTAATCTCGTAATATCTTTTCACCATCTATCAATCCTTTCTTTTCGGATGACATATCTTAAAAGAATTTTCAACAAAACCACGCATTCACAGTCGATGGACTCTGTTATTAATTTATCGAACTGCATTTCTTAACATTTTCGTCAGACATTTTTGGACTTAAATGGCGTGAAACAAGATATGTCGAACGATATAATGACAATTCTTTTACTATCAAGGTATAAATGACAACTCGGCGCCACATTTTGAAGGTCCAAGTGAAATTCTAAATATTCTTGACATTTGGTAGAGAATTTTTGTCTAAATCTGTAATCAGTACAAATTTTGAAGACGACAATCCGTTTTTTTTTTTGGTGTAAATAGGACAAGGGATGGTAAGTCAGATAATATCCGAAAAATTGAAAACTTAGTCTGCCTGGAGGCGTAATCGAACCCGCGTCTCCCAGATAGCGCACGGGTATGCTAACCACTACACCACCCAGAACGACCAAGTCTCAAGTTTACGATTTATTTAAAATTTCGAGCATTCTGACGAATGCTTGAAATGGGATGCTCTGCAGTGAGAATGGAGCCTTTATTTCCTGATTTTCGTTGGAAGGCCAGTTATTACATCATTTGAAACAATTCGTTTCGAAGCAACTGCAGCATTTATAGGTCATTAATCAACCAGATTATGGAACCAAAAGTTACTCTTTATCCGTAGACGTCGGATGAAAACAATGAGTATTGGAGATCCTATACGCGTACCAATATAAAAAAGCATCCGTTTTTCTCCACAACAACGTCTGCAAATGTTTGTCGTGTAAAAAGACTCGTGAGAAATCGACAGCAATTCAGTCGCACACAGAGACTAGGGTTTTCATTTTCGCTTTCTGGTTGTCAATTCAGCTTCAAACTACTTAATTATTGGAAATGTTCTGTTCTCAACGGTGTAAAAGCAAGCGTGTTCGGAGGAAAACCGGAAAATAATTTTTAAGTTTTACTGATTAGTTAGCTGTGCTCTGTATTTTGATTAAGGCATTTAGATGTTCCTTTAGATTACCACTGTGCTTTGAATAAAAAAATGCCGTCCCGGAGGAGGCTCAGGCTTTTCACCGTTCATTGGAGAAGCGTCTGAGTTCGAATCTCGTGAGGCATGTGTTTCTGTCTTACAGCACAAGCTCTCTCCCTTTTCTGGAATCAGGGGCCGTTAATTTGGGACATCCGAATGCTTATAGCCCATTGAAACGTTTACGGTGATCAGTAACTTGCCCTTCCTCCTGAATAAAATAAACACTAATGTTTTATCCCAGTAGAACACATTCCAAAGCTATGAGTCCTCGTCTTCCAGAAACAAAGTCCCCGAGGCCGAAGATAACATAGAAATAATTAAGAAACATGTTAAGAAATGGCAAAAACTTCATGGGAGTTATGACATATATCTCTAATTTAACCTTCTTTTTCTGATGTAAATTGTTACCTTTTATTTATATTTTCATGCTGAATGCCACATCAGAAGCTCCAAGTCTCTCCATCCGTTCTGAAACAACTGATAGTCAGATTCTAAATAAAAGTTAACACAGTGAGGAGAGGACATGTGAAAACAGGAATTTGTCGAAGCCGGGTCTCCTCGCTCCTGAGTGAATAGCTCTAATCGCTGAGCTACACCGACAGAATGTATCGCAAAAAAATTGTCGCATTGACACGTGCTTTACCTTTGTAGTACGTCACAGAGTCGATAATGATATAGCCTGTAAAAAGTGTAGAAAAAACCATAATCTGTAAAAGATGTGAGATCATCGATATAATCTTTATAAGGCGTGAAAACAACAATATGGTATGAGAAAAAGTAGTGTCTCTATCACAATACGGCGAGCTGATATATCTTACTGTTAGGAAAATACACGCGTGATTAGTTTCATTAATAATATCGTTACGAATTTCTGGGTGGCTTGATTAATTCATTTAGCAGGAGGTAGGTAAAGCGCTAATTTTGTAAACAAATGCAGGAAACTAAACCTCCATTTGTTTACAAAATGAACTAAACCTAAAAGTAGTTTGTCGTTATGGGAGTGGATTGCCCGGCGGTATACATGGCCGAGGCGAAATCCTCGCTCTCCACTGCCATAGGCAATAGAGTGGCCAACCAGAATCGCACTTTGGTAGATGTGGAAGACCATTAAAGTTTTCAAATGCGAAGAGTTCAAATTCGCATTATTATAAGTGAACAATACAGCAAAACTCATGATTGAATACATAATGGGTATTTACAAATGCGATGATATGTACAATGATGGAAGTAGCAAAGCACGGAGAAAGTCCACGAAGAGCAGAGGCACAGACAGCACTGGCAGATAGTTCAAACGGTAGGGTGATTGCTGGACAAAGTGGGAGAGCAAGGCACAACGTTCGAGACAGAGAACATTCCAGAGCAGAAGGTCAGGCAGATCAAGTGCGAAGAGCTCGGAAGAAACATTATAGAGATTTTAGAGAGCAAAGGCGATAGGAGGAATAGAACTCAGATCTCCGCTGGAATCTCTGAAAAGTGTCACAGGTGTGGATTTCGGATGTAGTGTGTGTGTGTGGCATTCTAATCATGTGCAACTATTAAAACAGAAAAGGAATAGGTAACAGGTGAGAAAAGGCCGATCCATAGCAATAGAAATATGGAGTCAACGAGCTAAGTAAAAGAAAAGAAGGCAGACCTGTTTGTGGGTAGATGACCCGACGTAAATTAATGCCGTATGGCTGAGGACTCGATGTTGACTGGATAAGAGAGCTAACAAACGGGGCAAAAGAACTTTCGTGCGGTTGAGCTGTCTGAGGGACAGCGCCATGAGAGCGAGCCAAGCCATTCTCTTGAGGGCAAAGAAAGCAAATGGCCTGTGCCCAACGCAACAATATCTCGTTAAAAATGCTGCCTCTGTTATGAAAGTCTTGTTTCTGGTCAGGGAGAAAGCCGAAGATCAAGAGCAGTTTCTGAATATCTCGGTATGCAATCCTTACTTGGTAGCGAAATAAATTAAAGTAACCTATGAGTGCCGCCCGACGCGACAGGAAGAATTATATACTTTCGAAAGCCACTGGATGAATATAAAATTTCCTTCGTCGGATCAACGACCTCAGCTTACCCGCGCACGAAGTTAGGAGAAAGCGAAGGACGAAGAGACAGATAAGAGAACTTTTAAAAAGCCATCCTTTTCGCCTTTCCTTCTCCTCATAGAGGTCAACGTAATAGCCAGCCCAATGAGTCGAGAAATGCGCGTGTATGTGAATACATCAAGTCTGTTTATAGTGATATAACAGCTGCATGAAGGCGGTTTAAATAAGCGGGTCCTCATAGAGGTGAACGAGCCACACAATATTTAAATGCATTTAATTTTTATACGTTGGCCTGTGCATTTTCATCAAAACAAAATACTCTTGTTCATTGTAAGAATTTTTAATTATTCGCGTGTTTGTATTACTTGTGTGGCACAAGACGGTTGCTATAAACTGGAACTGTAAAAAAAGAGCAAAATTTAAAGAACGGTGCCTGATACAAATATAATTATCAGAACAGTTTCAGAACTATGTTATAAAATTGGAACTGCAATGACGAATTGGAAGTACCTTAAGTATCTAGAATTTCCTTTCCTCCTTTGTAGTCTAAAAAGGGCGTCTTCACGATTATCTTTATGTCAATTAAACGCATATTGTTTTGTTACACTTTTAATTTAGAATTAGTTATTTCTGAGTGCCAATGGTATTAATTTATATTGTATAATATTAAGACACCAGCTATCTCTCTTAACCTATGAGATTTTGGTGAGAAAAGAAATCCTCTGATCATAATACACTGCCTGACAGAGAAAATGCCACGCCACGAAGACGTGAACGCAGCGCCATGCAGATTGCAGGGTGGGTCCACACGTACAAGTTATGCAAAAGATTGCATTTGCAGGCCAATCGCTCGAACGGCGCGCGGAGTATAAGAGGACAACCAGCCCGTGAGACCATCAGTCGAGACGTCGTCACGGCGGCGAGAAATGAGTGGTTCTGCTGTAACGGTGTCTGGAGAACGAACAAGGGGTGCCAATGCCGTTAAGACGCCGTCTTACGCGATTTTGTCAAACGAATTATAATGAATAGCTTTCTCCTGCTGGACGTGTAGTGCAGGAAAGCTTACGTTAAGTTACGTTAGGGTTATTGAAAGGTTACTTGACGTAGCTAAAGTGTGCTTAATCATCAAAGTGCTAGAGTTTGTTTAGGTAAGACACTCACGTGCAATAAATACCAAGAATATGGAATTATTCTTACTCAGCGTTCCTCATCTTGAATATCAGTAATATAACTTCGGTTTTAGCACATTAGTACCTTGAAGGCACCTTATTAGAGCGGTAAACACAATATCCCGTGAACGTAACGCACACACTCAATGAAATAGACTTAACGGCCAGACAGAGGTCTGACAATAAAATGAAACTAAGAAAACGAACTCACTTTTAACCTTTTATTGGAAGCTCCTGGTATCACTCAATACACACTCCAATATAACACAACTACTGTTAGACCGAACTTTCGTAGAATCGCATAACAATAATTAGAAAGAACCTATCATATATACAACGAACCTCCCTGGTATACTTGAGCGCGCCTATATATACTGCATACCACCATGTCATGACTTACACTCATTGCCACATATAATTCAGGGGAGAAACAATATCTCGTTGAGTGAGAAGATAATTTGCATAGGAAAATAAAATAACAAGAGATAGTAAAATCAGAAAGAAACTGAATCTAGAGTATACGTTACAGAATGAGTTCGCGAGAGGTGTCATCGTAGGCATTCGTACCGCCGGACGGTTCTTGCGTCGTATTGCGGAAGAAACACAAGGTGATGCCACAACCGTCGGTCGCATTTGGAGACAGTGGTCCCGGGAAGGATATGTGCAAAGTCGTAAGGGCACCGGAACACGGAGATGGACGCCCTAGGGCACCGATCGTCGCATCCGACGTCATGCCGTAGCGGTCCCACACGCCACAACGGGCGACATTTTGCGGAGTGTATGGGAAGGGTTGGACGCTCCGATATCGACACGGACAGGGTCGCACCGATTGGCTAAGCCTGGTTTGCTGTACAGCCGTTCGTTCAGAAGGTTACTCTTAACAGCGAGCCATCGTCGTTACCGCCTGGCATGGTGTCGCTCCAGAGCTGCGTGGGGTGCCAAATGGAACAGTGTGGGGCTCAGCGACGAATCGCGGTTCTGTTTCTCCACGGAAGATCGCCGTGTGATGGCCTGGAGGCGGCGTGGCCAATGGGCGGATTCCTCCGCCATTGTGGAGCGCCACACGGCTCGGCAACGTGTAATCATGGTATGGGGTGTTATCAGCGCCAATAGCTTCTCACCGTAGATACGCATTACGGGCACATTGACGGCACGCTGCTATGTTGACGAGGTGCTGCGGCCCTTGGCACTACCGCATCTGCAGGGCATCCCAAACGCCGTTTTTCTGCAGGATAACGCCCGGCCGCACAACGTTCGGATCAGCCTGAGGGCTTTACGCGGTGTTCGGATTCTTCCGTGGCCAGCACAATCTCCCGATCTATCGCCCATCGAGCATTTATGGAACACGATTTTACGTCGGTTGAGTATCCTCACCCCCCGCAAAATGGAGATGAACTGTTAACTCGGATCAACACCACATGGTGCACGATACCCCAGGACTCTGTTCGGATCTCATTGCCTCGACGCCACGTCGAATTCAACGCTGTATCATCCAAAATGGGGGCCACTCTCCTTATTGATCATCCTGTATAATCGACCACTGGAACCTAGTCTGTATGTGACAATTAAATCATTTGTTCAGGACCTATTTGGCTATCTGTGAGTGCAGTTTGGTCTGTTTTCGAGCATTCCTTCATGGTGTGGCATTTTCTCTGTCAGGCAGTGTACATAAATCCTAACGATTACCTCTGGGTCGTCAGGTAATAGTGGAGGTGATAACAATAGTAATTTTCTAATCTAAGCTACGTAATTTGAGGCCGATGCCCAACGTTTAACATTAGTTGGCGTCAGCGGGGAACCTCTTCGCGTATAAAACAACAAAGTTATTTCCGACTAACCAATTTCAAGTTGTTTTTGACAAGTGGACTTGTAAGCTTCAAGAAAGAACATAACAAAAGTGCAAATAATTTTTTCAGCATTTTTGTAACCTGGCTGTTAGGGGTGTGTTGTAAGTGTCATTATGTAGAGTTCGGTTACTGTTTAACAAAAATAAATAAAACCAAAATTATTTCAAAGCATCATAGTGTGAATAAAACGAGAGCCGTACCCTTTACTCCAAACCTGGTACGACGTAATTGGCAAGTTACTGAGAGATCTGAGATCAAAAAAAAAAAAAAGGTTGAACTAATTAGACAGGCATAATGTCAACATCAGAGTAAAGAAACATGACTGCATCGCGCTAATATGCAGTGTTCTTGAAATGTTCTATGAAAGACTTGATTCTTCTCTGCCTGGAATGTTGAAGGCACGCTTGAATAAGAAACGCTGAAGTACTCGTAAGAAAAAACGAATCGTGAGGGACTTTATAAAGAACGGGATGAAAGACTCTCTGCTCGCTAGGTGAAAGAAATTTTTAGAGACAATGTCGAGGGAATCGCTTGAACTAGGTGAAATAACTTTAACAGAACATCGAAATATCTCTGAGCAAAAGTAAGTGTAACGTAGACTAAAGCCCCAATCGAAAAGCGAAGCGCAATTTTCTGCCTCATACCAACATCACAAAAGACTTGAAGAAATAAAACCTGGTTATTTTATTTCAAATTTATTTAAATGCAAATGTTTAAGTAAAATACAATAATATGCAATAATACTAAAACAGAAAAATAAAAACGAGTTTAAAAACTAAGAGAAAAAAAACAAATAATTGCAAAATCTAGGAAATAAGTTATGCAACATAAACGATAATCCACCAAGAGACAAGAAATCCAGCAGATCCTCCTAGGATGCCATGCCAAGTTAGATATCCACTGAGTAAATTATGTTAAAGAAAGAAATGGAAAAATCATTACCGATTTTTTTTAAATACCTTAAAATGTTTTATCTGATGTTTTAAAAATGCGGAAATTTCCAGCATTTGCTCTTTCACGGAAAATAATTTCTAAGTTAAATTTCTAAGTTTTTGCTAAAAGTCAATGCTTTCAAATATCGGAAACAAAGCACCAAACATTTTATGCTCTGTACTAATTTTTCCGAAACCAATGTTTGATACCTTCAGAACTGCTAAAATAGCACATTTTACGACAAAACTTATCTTGATTGTTCTATGAAATACCCTACTTGACAATCATAAAATTATTTAAAGTGTGTGACGTATATGCTAAATTAACTTTCCTTTTTAGTTTCTTTCCCTATGTAAATCTCGAGTTTATTCTGTTATTCTTCACTCTTAACGTGATATCCTTCTCTCAAACGAATACGTTTGGCAACACAATTGAGGTTGAATGAACGTGACGTATGCCTGATTTTTGATAAGAACAAGAGATAAAAACGACGACTAATCTATTGCTAGAGAGCGTTGGATCGTAAACTGATTATTGAAGGGAGCGTTGTGAAAAGAGCGTTGTGTGGTGTGTGGAGAGTTTAGTGCAATATGCTATGCTACGATGTGTTTGCTACATCCTGAATAAAGCATCTTTTTCCGTAAGTGTGACTTCTGTTGTTCACATGTTTCGTCTGGCCGTTAAGGTTTCTTTCATTTAGGAACTATTTTTTAGTATGTTGATGTTTTAAGTTAACGTAGAAGTAAGACAAGACTTCTACGCCGTAAGTGCCATTTCAAGGAGGACATTTTAAACGTGTAAAACTTCTGGTTCAGTATATGCAGCTCTTAAAAAATAGTAAGATATGCTGCTCTCAGTGTAAACCTTAACAGAATATATTATTCCTATTCCCCGGCCTCCCACCCAAACGAATTTACAACACTAAACAGGAACCTCGGTTTCCCGGCGGTCGGAAGATTCCTGGCTATCGCAAAAAGCGAAGATTTAGAGATTGATCGGAAAAATTTAGAAATGTCTGGGAGAGAGATGACTACTTCAATCTCAGACCACAGATATCATCTGGCAACACCATGGGAACAATTTATAAGTGTATAAAACTTGTCTGCATTGCATTTGTAAGAAACAGTACAATTTTTAAGAGCGGTTTACCATTGTGTCATAAAAGAAAAGTGTTTAATCGATGCATCGTTCCAGTTTTTACTTATGGAACACAGATATGGATTTTAACTGAAAAAGACAGACAAGGGCAGCGAACAACTCAAAGAAACGTGAAGAAGTGCATGCTTGGTGGAACTAAGAATGATGAGAAAGGGGACTCATGGATCAGGAAAACAGTAAGTGTTGGTGACATTATAAAAAGTAAGCGCTACCTCTGCCTCGGATAGAAGCGGTTACCCGGCGTGGCATAGACGCAAAACAGTTCGCGGATACTCTCCTGAGATGTAGCATGTCAAACGGTGTCCAAATTGCTGGGCAGTTCGCCGTCATTTTTTTTCAGGTTTAACGACCACCGTGAGCAACTCAATGGGCTATAAGCAGCCGCCCGTCCCTAATTTAGGGTCACTGGTTCCAGGGAAGGAAGAGAGCCCGTGCCGTAAGACAAACACAACATCCATCCCTTTAGTATGTGGTAAAGGACAACCTGGGAACGAACCCTATTGAAAATGAGTGAAATGGGGTAAAGGATTAGGACATAGAAGCGGGATGCATTCCATCGTCCATATGCGTCATAACGTACGTAAAAATTCTTCTATTGCAACAACACTTTAGTATTTTGTTCCGGAGGTATACTGAACCAATTATGTTTAATATCATCGAAATGGGGTCAAAGGTCAGGGAAAAGGAGCGAGATTTATTCCACAGTTCTCATAACTTAACTAAAAATGCTTCTATTGCGACAAAACTTTACTATGTTTTTCCGGCGGTATACTGAACCGGTTCTGTTAAATATCATCGAAATGGGGTCAAAGGTCAGGACACAGGAGCGTGATTTATTCCACAGCCATTATCCTCATAACTTGACTAAAAATGCTTCTATTGCGATAAATTTTAGTATGTTGTTACACTGAACCGGTTCTGTCTAATATCATCGAAATGGGGTGAAAGTTCAGGGCACAGGACCGAGATTTATTCCACAGCCATTAACCTCATAACTTGAGTAATAACTTGAGAAATAATTTCTGGTATGTTGGAAAGCGTATCATAATCAATGCATTGCATGATTTTACTAACTTTTTGATTTTTGTTTTTTCAAAGAGTGTATTTAAGCTTCAACTTCCTTTTGTTTCTTTAGAAAGCTTTATATAACTAATTTATTTTTATGAATGATTTAAATTTTGCACTTTTCCAGAGCAAAATTTTTCGGAACTTTACTAAAATGAATGTGTCAATATCATCCAACCTTGTTCCATTGCTGAGATCTATTTTCCGGATGTATATTAATCTTTGTAATTCATTTTTCCCCTCTGTATGCTGAAATAACTCAAATGACCAGAATGCAGACTTCTATTTAAACGTATTTTTATGTTTGAGAGAAATGATATTATTATCTGGGCATTTTTTTATTTTTATCCTGTCTTCTTACTAAAGAGAGAATATCCTTTGCATTTTCCACACTTTTTGCTTTCAAGGAAGCCTTTCTCACTAAACCTTCCGACATCTTTTTGACAACATGTCTTCGAATATATTTTTATGGTCGTGCAGATGATATTTTTGCTATTGAATTTTTTAAGGCGTTGTTCTTACCCGCTTTATGCAGTTTCTTAATCTGTTAGTACTTTATATATTCCTTTGCAAAGATTGCGTTGTTATAATTTCTTTGCTCTGACTCTCTTCCTCTTATCTACTGAATTCACTCAGAATTCAATGTGTTTAATACCGAAGACTAAGAAATCTAATATAAAACGCTTTTTCATAAAGCTTGCTAATGTGTGATGTCTTAAAAAGCGAGCGATAATTCCATACTGAAGTCTTACCGCACATTCCGTGAAGGGATGTTCCTATTCCAAAAATTGATCGTTTTCAGGAAAATTCTCATTTAGTTTCCTATTTCCTAATCAGTACTGAAGCATATGTATAGCGGTTTGATACGTGTTCCACCACCATTCTACAAATCTTGGTAGAAATCATGAAAACATTTTCTTCCCCTACATTTCAAATATTTTAAACTGATAGCTGCATAATTGTAGTTATTTGTATTAAATTTCGCATAACATTAAGGAAAAGTATGATTGATTTGTTTACACTCCCTAGGATGAATGTATTAATGATGAAAAAATATTTGCATTCTATCTGGTATGATTTATTTTGTATGATTTAAGTATGATTTATGAATGCAGTAATGAAAGAAATATTTGCATTCGATCTTACACATAGATATCTAGAAATTTTCATCCTGCGTTTTCATCAAAGACATAAAACACAGAAAACGGAGTAATAATGTTCATAAAGCCGTATAGATTTATAAAAAATTATCTTACATATGTCAGTCGAAATGGGTTGAAGTTAAATACATTGGCTATGGAAAATAATACTGAATTTTTATACGAAACCTCTGCCTAAAATAATGCTGGAAAGGAAGAAAATAAATTATTTCTATTATCAAAGAAACATAAACTAGCTGACACATTTTCGGTACAGATCGAAAAACCTAAAGTCCTCAAACCCCATGTTAAGTTTTGAATAATCATGAAAAGAAAATTTAACAAGTTCTCCTACAAAAATAAAATGTATTAATTCCTTCCGAAAAAGACGAACCCTGTAGAAAGTACTTTGTTTCACATGAAAAAGATATGAACGATCATGAAACCCCTAAATTTCTGAAAATATCATGTTGCGCGAGATAACTCCTGAAGAAAATATTTAATAAATCCTCCTGTAAAATAAATTAAAACAAACCTCTGCAGAAAAATTAATGTTCAAACGTGAAGATAAAGGTTTTCATTTTATAGAGAAAAGCAAGAACGAGTTTCAAAACAATTGAAGTAAATCGAAAACAAAAATCTTAAATACGTTGCACAGAACTAATCACGGCGAAAAGATTTACAAACCCCTACAAAAAATAATGTTGAAATATGAAGTACTTTATTTCGATATAAACAGATCGAAAAAGATATAAAGTTCTGAAAACAACACTTTACACAAAATAAATTACGAAGAAAAAAATTCAAGTGCTGCTATAGAAAAATTAAATAAACAACAATAAACCCCTGGAGAAAAAATAATTTTGAAAACATAGAAAATAAATCAAGTTCTTCATTTCACAAGATAAATACATGAAATAACATAAACATGACCCCCAAAAATCTCAGTACTGAAAACAGCATGTTTCATGGAATACTGATGAAAAATGTAGATCTTCTTACAGAAAATTTTTTCAATAAACCTCCACAAAGATTAATGTGGAAGACGCGGAAAAAGTAAAGTTATTTATGCTACAAGAAAACAAGCATGAACGAGCATAAACATGATTATACAAATATCGGAATATTTTTAAACACGTTACATAGAATAATCGTGGAAAACTAACATAATAAAATCCTATAGAAAAATAATTTTAAAACATGATAAAAAAGAAGTCCTTTATTTCACAAGAAAAGACATGACCGAACTGTTTTTTTTAACACGATAGTAACAGATCGAAAAATTCTAAGTTCTCAAAGCATAACGTAACGTTTTGAACAATTACGAACGAAAAAACTAATTTTGTCCCTCTATAGAAAAAGTAAAATATAACAAACTCTATGGAAAAATTGTTTCAACGTGAAAGAAAAAATAATTGCCCCAAAATTTCGTAGGAGAAAAAGACAT
This sequence comes from Macrothele yani, assembly GCA_039090855.1. Classification (NCBI taxonomy): domain Eukaryota; kingdom Metazoa; phylum Arthropoda; class Arachnida; order Araneae; family Macrothelidae; genus Macrothele; species Macrothele yani. The sequence goes on from CM077030.1 coordinate 85,711,035, forward strand.
GAACGAACATAAATGTGATACAAAAAATATGGATTCTTAAAAACAACACGTTGCGCAGAATAAATAAAGAATAAAAAATTATTAAGACTTCCTTTAAAAATAAAGTATAATAAATCCATAAAGAGAAAAAATAACTTTGAAGGCATAAAGAAAATAAACCAAATTCTTCATTTTGCAAGATAAAAACATGAACAAAACATATGGTAGAAAAATCTCAGTTACTGAAAACAACATTTTCCATAGAATATTCATGAAGAAGAAAGTGCTAAGTTTTCTTATAGAAAAATGAATTATAATAAACTTCCACACAAAAAAAGTAATGTTAAAGACGTGAAGAAAATAAAGTTCTTCAGTTTACAAGGAGAAATATGAACGAGCATGTACATGATAGAAAGAAGATCTCAATTACTGAAAACAACATGTTGCATAGAAAAAAGTTATGAAAAAAAATTCATAGGTCCTCTGATTGAAAAAATTAAATTATACAAAACCCTTACAGAAAAAATAATTCTAAAACATGGAAAGAAAAGTCCTTCACTTCGCAAGAAAATACATGATCCAGATTAAATGCGTATGAATCACGTCGGGGGAAAAGTTTGCACAACACCTTACATTTGAAAATTCGTGAAGAAAGAAGTATGTTTATGATTATTAAGAATAATACGTCATGAAAAAAAATGAGCTCCTGTTCACAGAGAAAATAAACTTCCCTGTAGCTGTTTCCGAAGGCGAGACTGGCCAGTAGCAATAACATGGCAGTGCAGTATTTCTTCATGATTGTGGGAACACGCCTGCGTTATAGCCACTAAACCTCTGTGGTTGTGAAAATCATGTCAGTTTTTATTTGAGTGAGTCATACACCCTCCTTCCTGTATTCAATCTGAAGACGTCCTAGAACAAGTCCCTCAGGCAGTCTTCCTCCCTCGTCTCTTAATCCCTTTTACTAGCCGACCCAATGTCCCGGTAGCCGAATCGGTAGAACATTTGACTACCCTATGAACGGCCCAGGTTCGTATCCACCCAGTTCCATTTGTATTCATTGTTTTTTCGAAAATAAATGCATTCGATTATTTCAAAATAAAAAATGGTGGACAAAAAAAGATAATCTCAGAATTAAAAGTTGCTTTGACGAGAACAAAGCGGAGGTGGCGTCATGCAGAAAGAAGAACGCACTCAAAAAGTATCATTTTTTTTTGTGATGAATGTTTCATCAAAATGCTTATAAAAATTGTATACATATATAACGCGAAATGCCTTCTAGCACTGTAGAAGAGATATTCAAACTGCTGTACATTGCTCGAATAAGTGTATTCAAAAAGTCCTTACCTGAAAAAATATAGAAAAATAACAGATATATCAGAATCATCCAAACAAGAAATACCTTAACTTGAAGAGTTTGCAGATAAAACCTTTTTCATCATCAACAACCATTATCAGCCCATTGCCAGACCAGTGCTTTCCAAAGTTTCTTCTATGACTTTGTCTTGAGCAGTTCTCTTCCGTATCACTCCGGCATGTCTCGAATTTCACGCAACCATCGTGGTCTACTTTTGAGTTCTTTCTGTTGTTCCGCGGTGTCCAGTCTAATATTTCAGTTGTCTAAAGGTAGTAGTAAGTTGTGGCAATATTTCCCGCCCATTGCCCCTTGAAGGCCTTTACTTCATCACGTTTTCTCGATTTATATGCTCCGAAGAAATATGGAAATCTTTGTCACCTGGTATATGGAACGTTTTAATTGGAAAAAGAGGAAGAAAAGAAACATGTTGGAAACTTCTATGGTACTTTCCTACAATGCGTGTCTATGTGTATTACACTGTAACTTTTTTGTGGGCACAATTTCATTCTGGAGAAAATCGTTGAATTGAAAACGTAGATCATTTGGAGGAGGCTTATTGTAAGTTCAACCACGCTTTAAACTAAGTCCACCGGTACATAGAAATATTCTTCCCGAGAAGGATTTGTATATGTGTACAGAGCAAATCTCTCTGGAGTCTCGGTTCTGCCATATTTTGTTGATTAAGAGGAGTAAATATTAGAGGAAAGTGTTCTTGCAAATTTATTTAAAGCCTTAAGATTTTCAAAAAAGCTATCCTTCTTCAAAATCCTGTCGGGTAAATGCATATATGGAAAATGAGGGTCTGCAATCGAGAACTGTAAAATTGGTTATTTCTAAGGAAAGAGGACTTGTCCTCCCAATGATTTATGAAACCATTAGGTACAATATTGCTCCGGAAAAGGGCAAAATTTAAATCATTCTTAAAATTAAATTAGTTATATAAAGCTTTCTAAAGAAACAAAAGGAAGTTGAGGTTTAAATACACTCTTTGAAAAAACAAAAATCAAAAAGTTAGTAAAATCATACAATGCATTGATACGCTTTCCAACGTACCAGAAATTATTTCTCAAGTTATTACTCAAGTTATGAGGATAATGGCAGTGGAATAAATCTCGCTCCTGTTCCCTGGCCTTTCACCCCATTTCGATGATGTTAAACAGAACCGGTTCAGTGTACCTCCAAAACAACATACTGAAGTTTTGTCGCAATAGAAGCATTTTTAGTCAAGTTATGAGGACTGTGGAATAAATCTCTCTCCTGTGTCCTGACCTTTAACCCCATTTCGATGATTTTCTAAACAGCTGGTTCAGTATACCACCGAAAAAACATACTAAAGTTTTGTCGCAATAGAAGCATTTTTAGAGAAGTTATGAGGATAATGGCTGTGGAATAAATCTCGCTTCTTTTCCCTGACCTTTGACCCAATGTCGATGATATTAAACAGAATTGGTTCAATATACCTCCGGAAAAACATACTAAAGTGTTGTCGCAATAGAATCATTTTTATGTACGTTATGACGCATATGGGCAGTGGAATGCATCTCACTTCTCTGTCCTGATATTTTACTCCATTTCGCCCATTTTCAATAAGGTTCGTTCCCGGCTGTCCCTTAGCTCATACTAAACTTTTCTTACACAAATCGGACTATTTTTACGGGAGTTATCGTGCCTACAGCCGGACAGACAGACCGTGGCTTCCGCCGTTGGTCCGCAGTGGTAGAATAACCAACGAATATCCATTTTTCATCACCGGTGACGATGCGACGCAGAAACCTATCGCCCTGTGGATCTGACAGCGATCTACGACAGGTTCTTCTGACAGCTGGGGTGTCAATTCCTGGGGAACCATTAACCAGGTGGTGACCGATGATGGATTGGGTAGACCCCAGATCAGTTGCCTGTTGTAGTGTACTGGCACTGGGATTCACTGCAACAGCTTCAGCTAGGGTGTTACTTTTGATGGTCTTTAAGCGTCCTGACCTCGGCTTGTCTTCGAAATTCGTGTCCCCAGTATTAAAACGCCGGAGCCGTTTTCGTTCAGTGCTGTTTTCCACTGTTTCCTCGCCTTGAACTGCCCAAAATTTTCTCGCTGATGCTACTTCATTTAACTCTCTTGTCCAATAAGGTTATAAGCGCACACGAGCAGCACTTATATTAACCTCCATCCATTGATCCCTTGATAACGCATTGTGGCTCCGTCAAAAGCCTCGTGTGTTACACATCACTGGGGTACCCAGTCTACACTGCATGGCGTGCGTTTCGCATAGGAAAGGAGCTCACCATTATGAGCAGCTCAAAAACACGGCGAATGCTTGACTCACCCTGGAAAAGAAAAGTATGTTTGACGAAATTGCCAGATCGCCACAGAAAGCATTTTATTATTTTTTTCTGGGTTTAATGAAGACCGTGAATCTAAGGGCTATGAAGAGTCATCCATGCCGCCCCGGTGTCGCAGTGTTCTAAGCGCTGGATTTTGACCGGTCGTCCGTGATGGATTCGAGTTCGAATCCCGGTGAGGCATGGATGTTATGCTTGTCTTATGGCACTGGCTCTCTCCATTCTCTGGAACCAGTAGTACTAAAGTAGGGATGGGCGGCAGCTCCAAATAGGACGAATTTTGACTCACCCTGAAAAATTCATCATCATCATCAGTGTTCTGTCTTTTGACAAGTCCAACTTTAACTCAACAAGTTCTCTTCCTCCAGTTTTCTCTGTCCCTTGTTCCTCCTTCAATACTTGATAGCTTCCTGTGCCCATGATATAATCCAGCATCATTAGTCGTCTCTTTCCTCTTGGTCGATTTCCTTCAATTTTCCCTTCTATCATTCTTTTCAATAAGCTGTCTCCTCTTAACACATGTCCTATCCAGTTATATTTTATTTTTCTTATGGTCTTTAGAATATTCTTTTCTTCCTCAACTCTTTGCATCATTGGTAATTTTTTGAATCCACTTTGTGTTTTCCATTTTTCTCTATAACCACATTTGAAATGCCTCCAACGTTTTAGCTTCTTGCTTCGCGATTGTCCACGTTTCTTCCCCATATAAAGTCATACTTCAAATTTAGCACTTAATATGCCTTTAATTTTTTATTCATTTTATTACTAAACAATTTTTTCTTGTTGTAAATGCATATTTTTCTTTATTAATTCTTTCTTTTATTTCGATGTCACATTTTCCATTTTCTTGGATTATGCTGCCGAGGTATTTGTATTATCTCGTTTGCTCTACATTGTCTCCATTCATCATCACCTCAACGTTTTCTGGTCTCCTAGAGACTCTCATCGGTTTTGTTTTCTTTGTCTTAATTTTCAAACCATATTTTTTGCAAACACTTTCAGATTTTTGCATTAGATGATGTAGTTCATCTTTAATATCAGGTGATATTGCTTGGTCATCTGCAAATCTAATACTTTGTATTGTTTTTCCTGCAATAGAGATTCCTCTTTACTCTTCGTCAAATGCTTCTTTTATCATTTCTTCTGCAAAAATTATTAAGAGCGGTGGTTACAGACAGCATCCTTGTCTTACACCACTACCAATCACAATTTTTTAGTTTTTCCTACTTTTGTCTTTATTATGGCGGTCTGGTTCATGTATAATTCAGCTATTAACCTCCGGTCTTTCCAGTCTAATCATATTTTACTTAGCACTTCTATCAGCTTTTCCCAATTCGCCATGTCAAATGCTTTTTCTAGGTCGATGAAACATATAAAAACTTCTTTGCCTACTTCTATATTCCTTTCGCATACAGTCCTGATCACTTCGATTGCATCGCTAGTTCCTCTATCTTTCCTGAATCCATACTGATCATCCCCCAAAAAAATACTCCGGTCTGCTATACAGGCGTCGATTTAATATTCTAAACAGCATTTTAGAAGCATGCGATAGTGTAAAAGTATGCTTCACAAAATTCCCAGATCGCCACAGGAAGCTTTTAATTTTTTTCAGGGTTTATCAAAGACCATGAGCAAATCTAAAGGCTATGAATAGTCATTAATGCCACGGTGGTCGTTAAGCCCCCATAGAAAATAAATAAATAAATAAATAAAAAAACAGTCGTCCTTCCTTCATTTAGAGCCACTGGTTCCAGGAAAGGGAGACAAACAGTTTTCCAAAACAAACACCACATCCATACTTGGCCTCAGGCTCGAGCCTTGGAATACTCGAACGAAAGATCGGCAGCCATGGCGTAGACCACTGCACAATCGATGCGGCGCAGAATGTTTAAACATAATACAGTGGAACCTCGGTTTTACGTTTCTTGTTTATACCTTTACCGTTTATACGTTTTTCACTTTTATACGTAACTTCGCGTCAGTCCCGATATTTTACTGTGGTTTCTATTACTTCTTTTACTGGGTTAAAACAATTCATTTATACTGTTTTTGCGATTATATATGCGTTAAAATTTAAATTTCAGATGATTACACGGTTTTTTGATTCTTTTATACGCAACGCGGTACTTTACAACTTTGAGAGGATCGAGACAGCTTTGCTCTGTTCCTTCTTGGTGCAGCTAAAGTTGAACTTTGATCGCATCAGAGTAGGGTATGTTGTTTACTTTCGGTTTGGATGAAAAAATGGTTACGCGTTTCGTGGGTCACACAGATAGGCCCTATTTAAAAGTTGATAAATCTCTGGGACGTAACTTGGTGTCTCCACTGTTTCGTGGCGTAGTGCTACAGAATCCTAAATTCATCATTAATATTCAACATTCTGGTTTCAAATGGGTGCACTCAGGATCCGCAGAAAAAAAACCCTGCTAATTCATGAGTTTCATACTGAAGCACTGATCTCAGATGTCTCAGAGTTATGAATATTTCACTTAATCTAAAATCAAAATTTTTATGAACACATGGAGTCGTCAAAAGAGAAGTTTGATTTTCATAGGCTTTATGATATCTGCAATGCGATAAAATCACAAGTACATTTTGTTTTGTCTGAACGTTTATCCCACTTTGGTGGCGCAGTGGAAAGACTCGTCACCATAGCAACACATATTTGTGACGTAACGTTTCGTTTCTCGTGTTTTTCGTACAGGTGTTCCGTGAATGGAAACACCGAATTATGTCAGCGTGTGACGTAACAACTGTATGACGTAGTACAGTCAAACCCCTATTTAATGGACTGCGATTTAACGAATTCCGCGATTTTATGTATATTTTTTATGGTCCGGACGGAACCACATTGAAATTAATGTTTGGCGTTTCCCGATTTAACGAACACGTTTCCTCAATTTAGCGAACTTTTTTTAAATTATTTTTAAAGCAGCAAACTATGCTAACCAGCATGTTCATGTTGAACGTTAACTAGAAAGTAAGCCTCGCATAACAGGAATATATTACACATGCAGTTAACCAGCGTTTCAAGGAACACCGTCTGAGACACAGCTTGACGAAGTCATAAATAAGTTCGTCTTTCCTCCGACTATTAAGCGTAAACTTCTTACAGGAGAAAGCAAATGACCAACAAGTTCCAAAGAAGCGCAACGTTTTCTTGCATGGGTGGAAAGGAGGGAAAAGGAAAGCTGTGTGGGGAAGGTAATCTAGAGTACCATGGGGATTCTTGTTTTCAGCGACAAAACGATAGCTTTCTTTGAAGTCGGGGGACACACACTGTACGTACCCATTCTTGAACCTCTGGAATTGTACCACAAATTGCGCTTCTTCTTTTCTTTTCAGTGTTATATCTACAGGTCAAATTAAAAAATACAACCCTTTTACGGATAAAGTTTTGATGAACATATATAGAACTAGAAAAGTTAGAAGTGAAATTTACTAATCACTGTATTTTGCAAAAGTGCATTTTCTGAAAGCATTGAAAAACGAAGCAGCAAAAAAAAAAAAAAGCGGAAAAATTTTTAATCAGTGAAAAAACAGACATTTTGTCGCAGCTTGATGCGAACACAGGATCACAGGCTGATGTAGCAGGGAAACTCGGAATTTACAAGTCAATGTTTTGTACTACATGTTACAGCGAAAAATGGGAAAGAAACTGAAAGCTGTGGAACAAAGTGTGGGCAATTGTCGAGTAAGAGGAAATCTATGAAAGCATCGCACCTGAGTTGTGTTGGCTCTTGTCATTCCGTTCCAACAAACACGGGCTATGAATTTGCCTATTAATGGATAACTATTAAAAACTGCTTTAGTAAAGAAGGCTTTTCAGGTTGTGAACAAGAAGAAAGTTGGCCAGTACCGAAAATCCTGCTGATAATTTTGCGGATGACGATCTTGCAGAATGGAATGAAATTGCCTCATCAGGTATTGTGCTTTCCGATTATATTGATTGTGACGGAAATGTACATGCCTCCCAAATGTGATCTCTTAATGATGTTTTGGGTTAACAGATAGGACTAAATTCATCAGATTCTTATGACGAAGATGAAGAAGAACTGGAAGTTAGCGGCTTTAGTGATGCTGGTAACAGTATAAAATGTGCTAAAAAGTACTTGATGTCCTTTGATATTAATGATGATGTTTTTCATGCACTTCATAAAATTGAGGCTGCAATTTATGAAGCTAAATATTCAGAAAAAAGCAGTCTTTTCTACAGCATTTCTTTTCTACAGTGTAGAAAGGTAATCAACACATATTTTGTTTTTAGAGTTAATTTGTATTAATTGATGTTCTGTTTCGTGCAGTTTTTAATTCTGAAATCTTTATTGAGGAAGCTAAATGCTCGGAAAAAAATCAACTATCATATGTAATTTTTAAAGTACGATGAAATTTTGATGCTACATATTGAAGTCTAATATCTACGAATAATGTATTTAATATGCAAAGTAAATGTGTACGTATTATAACCTTTTTGATAGTAAATTTCGTAATGAAAAGTACTATACATAATTTAAATCTCACTGAAAGAAAGAGAACTTAGCTTCTTACGTATTCTCTTATGAACACTAGCTTAATTTGAATGATTAATTCGGAAGGCTTCCTCGATTTAGCGTATTCCTCGATTTTACGTACAAGACTTTTGGTCCCTTGAAGTTCGTTAAATCGAGGTTTGATTGTACTTCTTTTTGTTGTTGTAATGCTCATGGAACATACTTATCATATTTCGATATCACAAACAAAATTAATATCTGGTTATTAAAAAATTAATTTGCATATCTTATATTCCCCCGTCATTATTGACGGACTTTTACTTAGTAAATTAAGAGTATAATTCGTAACACTGTTTTTCTTTCGCGGCCAATACGCCTTTAAATAAATTTTTATTAAGGAACATCTTGCACTTCTTTAAAATATAAGTTTTACAATAGTATTTAACATTTTGAAATTACGTTTATACGTTTTTTAGGCCTTACTCTAGAAAAACCTATAACCGAAGTTTCACTGTCCTTTGTTTCAAACTGATGCTTTTCTTCACTTTTAAATAAGAAAAAAATGAAATTAATTTTTTGTCCTGAATAGCCTTGAACTCTTTTTATGTTCATGGATCTTTAATGCTCAAAAAATGAAATTTCTATGTAGTTGTTTGAGTATAACATTCAACTGTATCCTGAAATAAAAGTTCAGAACACAGAAATGTTATCTGCAATACATATAGGTTATTTAGTATTCAGAAATATTAAATACAAGGAGACTAACACGACTGGCCCCTTTTTATCTATAAGATTCTTTCTTTTTCTCTCTTTCCGGGTTCGCCACCGACGGCATTTCTTAAATACCTCACAGAATTCGTGATTGAGAGATGCCTACTCAAATCCGCCATCCAGTGTTATATAGCTTCCCCGAACATACAAATATAAGCACAACCAAGTTTCACGGAAATACTTCCCTAGGTTATGAGGTCATAAGGTGGTACTGTTCTCTTTTATTGGGAGGCCATTACACACAAGAATTATTCTTTTTTCTGCGTTTCTGTTGCAATTTCCGAGGGATGTTAGGGCTCGAATTCCAAGGCTGATATCATTCCTAGGAAGAAATGTGCATACACGCTTTGACCTCTAAGTTCTCGGGAAGAGACGGAGACGTTTTATGACGTCGTAAAAAGTCAACAGATGAGTCTCATCAAAGAATGACGATAGGATTTAGAAGCTGCATTCACCAGTAAGCGACCCTGAGCAAACCCCTTAAACTGTAAGGTGCCGGAAAAACGTTTCTACATATAACACTCTAAATCCCCAAAGAGGATTACGTTTAGGAACACGGGAGAAAATTTTATGGATAGAAATTCGGCAGCCCATTACACAGCGGATATGCTCTGACAAACAAAGTTAGGTTTGATTTTCTAAAGGAGTCCGTTTAGTTTGATCGATGCACTGATTCTTAGCCAGAAATTCAGAACTTTATTTCCATACAGTGAAATCTCTCGATACAAAAAAATTTAACCTAAAACTTATATTTTATTCTGAGCTGAATCTCACCACAATGAAAGTAGTCAAAGAGAAATGGAAAGTTAATGACCTGATATATATTCTCGGGAACTGATTTCGAATAATCCAGAGTAAATATTCCTGCTTTGAACAGCAAATATTCATCATTCCCAGAAAATGTTGCTCCTTTCAGGGGGAAACCATGATCACCCCTCTGTAATTTTTTCTACCATCACGTTGGCAAAGAAGTTTTCTGAAATCCGCTTCTTAACTACCCTGTTAAAATTTTTCTAAAACCCATGAACCACTTTCCCTCATTTCTTTCCTGAATTGAAGAGGCATATTTCTGATTTAACTTTCTCCGTGAAATGGCAGAAAGAATTTCACAGATTTTTGGTACCACCGGGAAATTCTGAATTTTCAGAAACCTTTCCACAGTATCTTTCCTATATCGACGGTAAATTACCGTTTTAGAGATGTCTAAACGGAAAATTCTGAATTTTCAGAAACCTTTCCATAGTTTCTTTCCTATATTGACGGAAAATTACAGTTTCAGAGATGTTTTAACGGAAAATTCTGAATTTTCAGAAACCTTTCCATTGTTTCTTCCTATATTGACGGTAAATTACCGTTCTAGAGATGTCTTAACGGAAAATTCCGAATTTTCAGAAACCTTTCCATAGTTTTTTTCCTATATTGACGGTAAATTACCGTTTTAGAGATGTCTTAATGGAAAATTCTGAATTTTCAGAAACCTTCCCGCAGTTCCTTTCGTAAATTAACCAAAAAAACTCCGTTCTCACTTTTTCCGTACGAGAAATTACCAATAATAGGAGCAATTAGTGAGAATATTTCACGTTTTATTAACTTTTAAACTTTAATCGTCCATCGAATTTTAAAGTTTCATAGCGACATCGGATATGCTGGATAGCATATCGGATGAATTTTGTTTATTGTGGCACAGTATATTTCTCCTCCTCTCTCCTATTTTGGGCACTAGCTATTTATTATGTTGCTGCAAGAAACCGGTACTTAACTTATTGAACAGATGATTATACGATGTCTATGTATCAGTCTTTAGACAACTTAAGACAAAAGCTATTATAGCTATCAAGACTAAATTTTACATTTATGAGCTGTTGTTGTTTTTTGTGAAATAATATTAGAAAAATGTACATTTCACTTTTTTAAAAGATAACTGAAAGTCATTGTCAGTTTAAAAAAATCAAGTTTCAAAGCATTCTGTTGCTTCGAAAAATCACAATAAAAAATGCTTAATATGTGAAAAGTGCTCCTACAGATGAAAAAACCTACGAACGTATTCAGAAAAATAATAAGCTGTAAGAGAAAATATTTTGAATAAATCACTTGCATTAATGACAAAAAGAATTCATCCTGGCGTAATTTACGTATTTTACAATGTACGTGATTGGGATATCCAAGCGTTTGTGACACAGTAGTTAAAGGCGCGTGTTACGTGTTGAACCAACCCAAACGACAGGGGTTCGGTCATGACTGCAGCGGATGGTGTAAGGGCTGAAAAATGCAGGATGGTCGATTTTACGGAATTTCAGTTTATATATGGAAAAGCGTGAAATGGACTTCTCTAAAATAAATGGAATGGACTTCTCTAAAATAAACTGAACGAGAACTTTTAAAAACGAAAATTCCTGAAAATGACGGACACCTAACAGCAACTTTGCCGTACGTTATTTTCAGAAATTTTCCGTGAGTTAACGCCAATTATTTTTTACAATGTATGGTGCAAAAAACCCTGTCGTTCAGTTCAGTTTCTTTAATAAAATTATTTTGCCAGTTTTAATTTGTTCTTTCCGTACTGTTCAACACAGGTTTTTTTTCTTTCAGGACAGCATCTTGTTAGATACGGAAGACAATCAAAAAGTAAAGGCAACATATCCTTTAATACCGGTAACTGTGAGCAAATGAATATAACGGCTATCTCACATATCCATAAAGTCCACCTGCAGGTCGGTGCACTTCTTATATCGTTCCACTTGCTTCTTCATTCTTTGAGAGAAGAAGTATTTCGGCTACTCCCGAATCCAGGTCTGCCCCGCTACCTTAATCTCATCATCAGAGATGAACTGCAACCACGTAGAGCCTCTTTAAGAGGACACAAGACGTGATAATCGCATGGTGTCAGATCAGGGATGTGAGTGGGATGTGGAAGACGTTCAAATCGCAATTGTCGCATTGCCCCCACGGTTGCGGCTACCACATGGGGTTGTGCAGTGTTGTGTCTCAGCAGAGCTGTTTTTGACAACATTTATCTTCTTTTGCTGCGAATTGAAGATTTTAGTTTATCTCTGAGCATAGAACAGTACATTGTACTGGTCACTGTTTGTCCGTGTTCCAGAAAATGCGCCAGAGAAGGACCCTTCATGTCCCAGAAGAATGTTAACATGATTTTCTTGGCAGAGGCTGTCGTTGAAATTTCTTCTTTTCTGGAGAAGACCGGTGTTTCCAATACATGCTTTCTTGCTTTCCGGTCCAGTGATGAACCCAAGCTCGTCGCAGAAGACAGTCCGTTCCAAAACACTCTGATCTTCTTCATAACGTTTCAGGAATATGGCAGCAACCTCCACTCGCGTTTGCTTTTGCAGACCAATAAGCTGTCTAAGTACCTATCTTGCGCAAACTTTAAGGTACCCCAAGTCACCTTGTGCGAACGCATAGCTGATTTCCAAATGTGTAGCAACAATGGGCAACGTAATACGTCCGTCTTTTCTGATCAAGCCATTTACCCTGTCGATTTGAGTGCGCGATATTGATGACCACCCAGATCGAGCATCGTCGGATAAACTTGTACTTCCCACATTAAACCCTTCTACTCATTCATAAACGTTTCGTTGAGTCACGCTGTTTGTACTTCCGTACTGAGCCAAGATCCTTCTGTGAATTTTAATAGGTTTTACTCAGTGGCGTAACTAGCACGTCTTACGCCCCCTCCCCGCGCCGCAAGATTTACTTCAGCACCCCTAAGCACAGTAATTTTCCCAGGATTTCGAATGCAAGGGAGGGTGCATCTTTCGCGGTGTAAGTGTGTGTGGCGGTTGAGGAGAGGGGAGGGAAGGATTAGGAAGTCAGGGAGAGTATCTGTAAAAGTAATAGTGGTACCTAGAGCCCTGTAGTTTTGACTTTCTAAGTAATATATTTGACAATACGTGTAATTGCTTTGTCCAAAACTAAAAACAAATCACTTGAAGAAATCACCCTCTTATACATGGCAGATCTGCGTCTGCTGTGAATAAATGTTGACGCCTGTCGTGCACGTATCGTAGGTAACTGATGGGCCACGGGTAGCCTAGAGGGCAACGTTCGTGACTGCCGCGGAAGGGACCTCAGGTTCGATCCCAGGCAGGTATGAACGCTCGATCCACTAAATATCCGCCGTGCGTCAGATGGGCACGTTAAGCCGTCGGACCCCGGGTACTGGCTCCCCGGTAATAAATAAGGACGTCTTCTTCCCCTTTTCTACTTTGCTTCCGTGTGACTTTCCTATCGGGCACTCTAGCCCAAATCTCCTAGTTTCCTATTTCTAAGGGTTGTTTAAGACCTGGGGTCAGACACTCCCTTCCTAAAATCCTCTACATATGAGATGATGAGATTCTAGGTGACTGACTGTTTTCCCACATCCACCACGAAGAATCCCACTGTGGCCTCGCGCTTTTCCTCAGCAACACAGAAGGAGCTGAGGAAAAGCGCGTGGCCACAGTGGAGAGAGATCGCATTATTTACAACCCATTGCTGAACAATCGTATCACAACCAGGTTTGGCAAGGTTTTGCCACAGGTGGAAAAAACCGTGGTAGAAACCGGAAAAAAAAACCGTCTCGGCAAAAATAGGTTTTTGCGAAAGTGGAAAACATAACGATTTACTGTGTTTATTTACGGGATATATATTCAAGTTATTTTTGTTTTCGACAAATTATTTTAAAGGAAACAGAAACACTTTTGAATTTTTAAACCTTGATTTAAGGGTTAAGTATTACTTTTTGACATAAAATAAATGTTTATCCCTTTGAAACTGATTTAAGGAAATATGAGTACAAAATACAAATTATGTGTATATCAAGGGATAATTTAGTTTACCCAATTCATAGGGATGAAATTCATTCCCTCAGTCAAAGGCTATTAACAGCTATTATCAAACTGCTCATGTTTATACTGAGAAATTTATTATTAACAATATTTGAAACATCCCCTCCATACTTGAAATTGCCCTCTGTGAATTTCAAGTCCTGGACTTGAAATTTCCCTCTGTGAGTTTCAAGTCCTGGCTATGTTACTTAGGCTAAAATTGCAAAAAAAATAGTGAAAAAGCATACCAAAACTCAGGTCTACTAAATTAAATATATGGCATTAAATTAATCAATGTAGAAGTCAGTTCATGATCCATATAAACCTTTGTATCTCTTAAAACACTGATGACTGGCAAAATATTGCATTTTTTTTATCATTAAAAAAAATAAAAAATGCAATATTTTGTCAGTCATTTAGTCCTTTATGGAAACCCCAGCATAAATTATAGTTAATTCCCAAAATAATTTATTTTAATGAATTACTTATATGGTTTCTTATTAATTTCTAAGTCATCTTAATTTCTAAAAAATCCCAATTTCTTTCATCCACTGATGAAATAGATTCATGGAACACTGATTTTTTTTCGAACATTAAAATTATTTTACATTGTGTTTTAAATTATATTTTTAATTAACAAAATTAATAAATAATACTGAGAGATACGAAAATATTAAACTGTTGATATGACTATAAATCATTGCTATGTAAAGTGCATTATTATGTTCAGTCTAACGTATTTTCCATTTTTGCCTGGTTTTACCAGATTTTGCCACTGTCCCGGTGAAAAGATGTTTTCGCCGGCAAAATTACCAACCCTGATTCCCAGCCCGAAGTCAAAAAGCCGAAAACTTTGAATCTATAGGACATTCAATGTTTTAAAAGTGAAACTAGGCATTTATGTAAACAAAGCTAAATATGTATATCTTATGTTTATCTTAAAGCAAAATATGAATCTTGGTGTGTTACTTATGGTGCGTGTTCGGTTTTTTTCATAAAACTATAATTGGCAGCTGCACACTCCTTCGTTACCTGAGCCCCCTCCCCCCACCCCCAAGCTGCGGAGGTGGTAGTTGCGCCACTGATTTTACCCGCTATGCCCATTGAAATCTTCTTACTTGGCACGTTGTTCAAGAATGGTGCAATCCCGCAGCGGGGCGCGTTCATGTTTATTTGACCTTGGCTTCAACTATATTAATGTTAGAGCACTGCGCTGTGCGTGTTAGAATTGCCCATAGGCTATGGCGAACGTCCATGTTTATTTGACATTGACTATTGTGAACGTCCATGTTTATTTGACTTTGGCTGATGTGAACGTCCATGTTTATTTAACCTTGGCTTCAACTATATTAATGTTAAAGCACATCGCTGTGCGTGTTCGAATTACCCATAGGCTATGGCGAACGTCCATGTTTATTTGATATTGACTATTGTGAACGTCCATGTTTATTTGACTTTGGCTGTTGTGAACGTCCATGTTTATTTGACCTTGGCTATTGTGAACGTCCATGTTTATTTGACCTTGGCTATTGTGAACGTCCATGTTTATTTGAACTTCGCTTAAACTATATTAATGTTAGAGCGCTTCGCTGTTCGAGTTACCCATAGGCTATTGCGAACGTCCATGTTTATTTGACCTTGGCTTCAACTATATTAATGTTAGAGCACTTTGCTGTGCGTGTTCGAATTACACATAGGCTATTGCAAACGCCCATGTTTATTTGACCTTGACTATTGTGAACGTCCATGTTTACTTGACTTTGGCTATTGTAAACGTCCATGTTTATTTGACCTTGGCTATTGTGAGCGTCCATGTTTATTTGACCTTGGCTATTGTGAACGTCCATGTTTATTTGAACTTGGCTTCAACTATATTAATGTTAGAGCGCTTCGATGTTCGAGTTACCCATAGGTTATTGTGAATGTGTTGTATTGCATCAGATTCTATCCGTTGCGGTTACTGCGTAATTTTCAAATTGTCTTTACTTTTCGATTCACCTACGTATGTAATAATTTAAAGCGTGCTCATTGTTAGTAAATCCACAGTTCATTTTTAATTAGTGTGCTACGAGTGTTGTATTCAGGACATTATACAGTCATTGATATTTCAGTAACACTCAGAAAAATGCGAAGTCTTAATACACTGCTGGACAAGTGCTAAGGACGGTACATAAACGGCTATATAGCGCATAAAAAAGTAAGTGTGGTTGGATGCCAAGTGAAATAAAATAATGTCAGAATGTCAGGACATTACAAGAAAGACAATTTATTGTGCTCTGAAATCCAGAAGGCTTTAGAACGTGTTCAAGGGACAAATAGGCCCTTTTGTGTAGAATACGTAAACGTGAAAAAAATGCAATTACCGTCCGCAGGCGTTCCAGCGTAAGATGTCAATACGGGATATGGCCACCATGGAGGGCGATGCAAGATTCCACACGTCGTGTGATGCTTTGCACAACATTATCAAGCAGCTGTTGGGGTAATTTATCCCATTCCTCTGTCAGTGCACGGATGAGGGTGTCCTTGTTTATTGGAGGGCATTGGCTACCAGCAAGACTCCTCCCCAAAGCATCCCACACATTTTCAATGGGATTCAGATCTGGAGAACGTGCTGGCTATACGAGGTGTTGAATATCTTCGCTCTCAAAACACTCCTGGACAGCGACTGTTCGATGACATGTTGCGTTGTCGTTCATGAAAATGAATCTATCACCGACAGCACCACGGAACATGCGAACATGAGGTAGCAGAACATCATTAATGTATCGTTGGCCAGTCATAGTCCCAGTTGGAATCACATAGAGGGACGTACGGCCATTGATCATGATGCCAGCCCATACCATGACACTACATGTCGGATATCGGTCACTTTCCTGTATGTTTGCTGGACAATATGCAGTACCACTATCACGCCAGATCAGTTGTTGTCGACAATCAGACGATAGACTGTATCTACTCTCATCTGAGAAGAGGACAGCAGACCAGTCGTTATCAGTCCAATTGCGATGTTGATGGCGCCATTGCAAACGGGCGGTACGGTGACGTCTGGACAATGGGATGCACACAACAGGACGGCGGGCGTATAGTCCTCCTTCATGCAAACATCTGGCGACAGTTTCTCGGGAGATCCGCTTGCCAGTAGCAGCCATAAACTGATTTGCTACCTCACTAGCTGTGCTGCGCCGGTGTCTTTTTGTTGATAGCACTATGTACCGATCTTCTGTAGGTGTCGTACTGCGAACACGACCTCCCCCGTGACGTTTGCTACACTCTCCATTTGTTTGAAATGATTTCCAAAGCCTTGAAACAACACTGTGGCTGACGTCGAACTCCCTGGCAACATCTGTTATTTTTCGCCCTTCTTCAATCTTGCCAATAATACGGCCACGCGTAAAATCATCTAGGTGATGTCTGGAAGATATACTGAAAATTGCAAGTTCGTCAATTGATTCTTTCCCTTTCAACTTTGCGTTTGAACAACAACGGTCAATACTCGTCAAATCCTTTATATCTCTTATCAGCGCTATGACATCACGAACAAGTTCGGCAATCCAAAATTTGCATACGCACAACACGTCTTACTGTATCCCGCTCTTATGCTAATTTCCACATTTTCCTGCCTTCCATTTTATGGTTGCTATCGTTGCTATTATCATCCGTCCTTAGCAATTGTCCGGCAGTTTATCATTTTAACCCATTAAGGGACCGATGTACCTAAACCAAATCGTGAATCAAATTGTTTGCCCTCCTCAAACAGAAATATTCACATAGCAGCCGGGTTTACCAAAGCAACGGCAAAACATTTAGTTTCCCCTCATCCCAGCAGTGTCGATCATAAACCTGTCGATAGTGATAAAGGGCGGGTTAATGATTGGTACTAGGGTGATAAAAAGGAAGTTTTTAGTCCTTTATTGTTCTCCATGAGCTCAGGAATGCTGGCAAAGGGCTAGTCCCCCTGACTTGAACATTATGCTACTGGGTAGAAACAAATGACTCAAACATCATCTCTCTCCTTTCTTTCGTTCGTCGACATTTTTATAGAACTTTGAGCTAATAATTAGTCAGAAAGGTTTAGCGTCAATCATTTCTTTAAAGGACCACTTTGAATAACAAAGCTAACAGAAAAGTAATGTTTTCCGATGAGCAGGTTCATTCCTCCCAGCCGCGTTTGGCCAACTTCTTAGACAGCAATTACATTCGTTCAACCTGACCCCCATCCCATTTTGCTGAACTCGAGTAAATTCGTTTCAGCCGGTTACAGGGTTAACAAGAGGGAAAACTGGTCATCAACTGCATGCGACTTTTTGCGCAGAACCCAGAGAAAAGCTATGAAGTTCACAAATACAAGAAAAATAGAAAACCTAGTTTAAACTCCAAAAATAAAGTTGCCAGATTTCTACAGAACTCGCCGACAGGATGGCACGGAAAATTAGTATAACCATAAAAGCAAAATTTCCAGTTGGATCAGGAAATTTATTGTAATCACAAAAATAAAATCGCCATATGGCGCAAGGAACTGATCACAAACATGAAAACCGCATCACCAGATGGCGGAAAAAACTTACCATAACCATAAAAACGAAATTTCCAGATGTCGCAGAGAACTTGTGAAAATCCTAAAAACAAAACATACAGTATAGAGGATTTTCCGCAACCATAAAAACGAAATCAGCAGATGTCTGAGAGAACGTTTTACAATTACTTAAAACAAATCGCTAGATGGCGGAAAGAATTTAGCATAACCACAAAAAACGAAACATCCGGATGGCTCAGACGACTTGCAACAACACTGTAAAAAAATTGCCGTGAACAGTCAGTGTTTCACCCGGATTAAGACGGTTTACAGATCCTTAGCACGCCACCTGGCGGTCAACCATAAATTTTCGGTAGATAAACTACCTGTCCACGGTGTTTTAACTGTTTGAACTGTTACTGTATTTTAAACTTGACAATTTGGCAACGTTCTTCTCAAACTGGTTATGTACCTATTTTTTAACGTGCAATCAGTCGACTGTCAAACTCTGTAGGCAACACGTTTTTATTTCCCAGTCAGTAGACATATTATTTATTCCCGGTCAGTAGACATAATATTTATTCACGGTCATTAGACATGTTAATGAACATTACGGTATGGTAATGTAAACTTACGGTTTATTGACTGGCCATTCAGCTGCCGGTGTATCTACCGTAATTTGACCCTGCAATTGTTTTCAGAGAACCATAAAAACGAATGTCCTAGGTGGCGCAAACGAAATCACTGGATGGCGCAAATATTTTGTTATAACTATAGAAACAAAAAACACCGGATGGCGCAAATATTTTGTTATAACTATAGAAACAAAATCACCGGATGGCGCAAATATTTTGTTATAACTATAGAAACAAAATCACCGGATGGCGCAAATATTTTGTTATAACTATAGAAACAAAATCACCGGATGGCGCAAATATTTTGTTATAACTATAGAAACAAAATCACCGGATGGCGCAAATATTTTGTTATAACTATAGAAACAAAATCACCGGATGGCCCAAATATTTTGTTATAACTATAGAAACAAAATCACCGGATGGCCCAAATATTTTGTTATAACTATAGAAACAAAATCACCGGATGGCGCAACGTAACATCACAGCCTCTCCTTGACAAATGTCAACCCCGCCTTCTCGTGGTGCATCCTGTTCCCACTAAAGGGGCTCTGACGACCGCCAATAGCGGTATAACTATACCATCGGGATCAGAGGAAATGCTATCCCACACTCACCAACCCGCTTGGCCAGCGTGGTGAGTTATGGCCAAACACCTCCAAAATGACTCTACAACTTAAATCTTGGCCCTCAGTCTCCGGCAGCTGGAATGTACCTGGCCAAGGCAGCGGCCAGTGCGACATGAAGGCAGAGGGTGCTAAGAATCCCCGGAGGACCGGACTAGGCTGCCATTTGATGCTGACCTTGGCTACCTACAACGGACGCTCCCTATCTTCTGATTCAAGGCTTCTTGAATTGGAAGAGGAACTACAAAGGATCAAGTGGGACATCGTGGGGCTAAGTGAGGTAAGGAGAAAAGGAGAAGATCTCATTGAACTGAAAAGTGGACATCTCTTCTACTATCGTGGGACAGATACTGGCAGAACTAGTGGTGTTGGATTTATAATAAACAAGAAACTGAAGGATAAAGTTGAAGAAGTTGAAAGTTCCTCTGACAGAGCTGCACGACTTGTTATCCAACTCTCGAAAAGATACCAGGCTCAGATTATTCAAACTTATGCACCCACCACAAGTCATCCTGAAGAAGAAATTGAAGAATTTTATGAGGAAATTTGTCATCTAAATAATAAAGGTAAGCAGCACTTGAAAATAATTATGGGAGATTTCAATGCAAAAATAGGGCAACGGCAACAGAATGAAACTTCAGTAGGTAAATTCGGTCATGGCAACAGAAACCAGCGTGGAAATACTCTCGTTGAGTTTGCAGAGGCAGAAGGGTTTTTCATCTTGAACTCCTTCTTCAAGAAAAAGCCACACAGGAAATGGACATGGAGACATCCAAATGGGACGACAAGTGAAATTGATTTTATTATGTGTAACAAAAAATTCGTCATAGAAGACTGCAGTGTGCTAAACAAGTTCAACACAGGTAGTGACCATAGATTGGTGAGATATAAGATGCACCTCAACACTAAACTTGAACGTGGCAAGCTCATAAGACAAACAAAATCTATTGACATAACCAACCTTAAAAAACACCATAATACCTTCAAGTTAGAACTGAAGAACAGGTTCTCTGCTTTAGAAGGCCTAACATCGGAAGAAGTGGACATCTCTGAAGTTAACAGAAAAGTAACCAAAGCTCTTATGGAAACAGCAACAAAATTAGCTGGGTCTAAGAACAAGTTGCATGTGAACAAATTATCAGGAAAAACCAAAATGTTAATGCAAAAAGAAGAGAGATGAGGACAACTAAAGAAGATGTGACTTCCAAAGTGGAATATATAGAGCTATGCAAGACAGTAAGAAAAAATATCACTGAAGACGTAAGGAAATTCAACTGTGAACTAGTGAGGAAAGCAATTGAAAACAACCAAAGCCTAAAGATAGCAAAGGGACATCTCAGTAAGGGAAGAAAACAGATTATGGCACTGAGAAAAGAAGATGGTTCTGTAACAAGAAATAGAGGCGAAATTTTGACAAGAGTGAAAGATTTCTACTCCAAATTATATGAAAGGGATTATATATGCACTCCAGACATTATGAAAGATACCAGTACCAGAGTTCCTCCAGTCCTTCCAGCAGAAGTTGCACATGCAATCAAGAACATGAAGCGAGGAAAAGCTCCAGGAGAAGATGGAATTACTGTAGACATCATACAAGAAGCAAGTGGAGAAATCGAAACAGTACTCGCCCAAATTTTCACTCGATGCCTTAATGAAGGAAAGATTCCTGAGGATTGGAACACCGCTACAATGATCCTGCTACATAAGAAAGGTGACATTGAGGATCTCGGAAACTACAGACCTATCAGCCTCCTATCAGTAATTTATAAAATCTTCACTAAAGTTCTTTCACACCGCTTGAAGGTAACACTGGACATGGCTCAACCGAGAGAACAAGCTGGATTCAGGAGTGGCTACAGCACAATAGATCATATCCACGTGCTCAGAGAACTAATTGAAAGAGCGAGGGAATATGAACTTCCATTGTGCATGGCTTTTATCGATTATGAAAAAGCCTTTGATTCGGTGAAACCATCAGCAGTTACAATGGCTCTGAAAACCTGCGGTATTGAAGATGCATACATTAATATTATTAATAACATCTATGAAAATGCAAGTGCAAAGATTCGGCTGTTTGAAAATACAACACACGTAAAAATTGGAAAGGGAGTGAGACAAGGTGACACCATATCTCCGAAGCTCTTTAATGCCACATTGGAGGGTGTTTTTCAGTCGCTGAGCTGGGAAAACAAGGGGATAAAGATTAATGGAGATTATCTAACCCACCTTCGTTTTGCTGATGACGTAGTCATTTTTGCAACTACCCCATCAGAGCTGCAGAGTATGATCCAGGAACTTGCTGACAAGAGTAAAGAAGTGGGATTAAAAATGAACTTTCAGAAGACAAAAGTGATGTTCAATGCTTTTACAAGAAATGAAGATTTATCGATTGATGGAGAAAAGCTGGAGATAACAGACACGTACGTTTATCTTGGACAGCAGATATCAAGTGAGGGTCACATTGATGAAGAAATTAATCGGCGTACAAAACTTGCCTGGAGAGCTTTTGGAAGAAACAGCATAATTTTCAAGAGCAATATGCCATTATGTCTTAAAAGAAAAGTGTTTGATCAGTGCATCCTTCCAGTGCTTACGTATGGTGCAGAGACGTGGACCTTAACTAAAAGAGACATACAAAGGCTGCAGACAACTCAAAGAAGCATGGAGAGGTGCATGCTTGGTGTAACCAGGAGAGATAAGAAGAGGAACTCGTGGATCCGAAAAATGACAAGAGTGGAAGACATCATGATCAGAGTTAAATCCCTGAAATGGCAATGGGCTGGACATACTGCCAGAAGGACAGATCATCGATGGACAGCCGAAATTTTAGATTGGATTCCAAGGGACAGGAAAAGACCCAGAAGAAGACCACATGGGAGATGGGTGGATGAAATTCGAAAGTATGCAGGGGTAACATGGAGGAGACTGGCACAAGACAGACCGTTGTGGAGGAAACTTGGGGAGACCTTCGTCCAGCAGTGGATTGATAATGGTTGACAATGATGATGATGATGATAGAAACAAAATCACCGGATGGCCCAAATATTTTGTTATAACTATAGAAACAAAATCACCGGATGGCGCAAATATTTTGTTATAACTACAGAAACAAAATCACCGGATGGCGCAAATATTTTGTTGTAGCTATAGAAACAAAATCACCGGATGGCCCAAATATTTTGTTGTAACTATAGAAAAAAATCATCGGATGGCCCAAATATTTTGTTATAACTATAGAAACAAAATCACCGGATGGCGCAAATATTTTGCTGTAACTATAGAAACAAAATCACCGGATGGCCCAAATATTTTGTTGTAACTATAGAAACAAAATCACCGGATGGCCCAAATATTTTGTTATAACTATAGAAACAAAATCACCGGATGGCGCAAATATTTTGTTATAACTATAGAAACAAAATCATCGGATGGCCCAAATATTTTGTTATAACTATAGAAACAAAATCACTGGATGGCGCAAATATTTTGTTGTAACTATAGAAACAAAATCACCGGATGGCCCAAATATTTTGTTGTAACTATAGAAACAAAATCACCGGATGGCCCAAATATTTTGTTATAACTATAGAAACTAAATCATCGGATGGCCCAAATATTTTGTTATAACTATAGAAACAAAATCACCGGATGGCGCAAATATTTTGTTGTAGCTATAGAAACAAAATCACCGGATGGCCCAAATATTTTGTTGTAACTATAGAAACAAAATCATCGGATGGCCCAAATATTTTGTTATAACTATAGAAACAAAATCACCGGATGGCCCAAATATTTTGTTATAACTATAGAAACTAAATCATCGGATGGCCCAAATATTTTGTTATAACTATAGAAACAAAATCACCGGGTGGCGCAAATATTTTGTTGTAACTATAGAAAAAAATCAACGGATGGCCCAAATATTTTGTTATAACTATAGAAACAAAATCACCGGATGGCGCAAATATTTTGTTATAACTATAGAAACAAAATCACCGGATGGCGCAAATATTTTGTTATAACTATAGAAACGAAATCACCGGATGGCGCAAATATTTTGTTGTAACTATAGAAACAAAATCATCGGATGGCTCAAATATTTTATTATAACTATAGAAACAAAATCACTAGATAACTACAGAAAAGAAATGATCAAACGGTCCAAGGAACTCATAACATGTATAAAAACAGATTCACTAGATAGCCGAGGGAACTTGACATTACCATAAAGAGGAAATCGCCAGACGGCACAGGGAACTTAACCATAAAACCGAAATCATCAGATGACGCAGCGAGAGTTAGTGATGTGCAGCAAAAGGACAACTTGAGAAGTGATTTCCTCAATCACATCGATAAATCAAACGAGTTTAGGGTCGAGATAGGAAATATAGCTAGTTTCATCATTATACAAATAATGCAAACTTGACAATGACTATCCATGTCGAAAATATGAAGGTTTTGATTTAGCATCAATTTGCATTGGAGATCATATCAATTTTCAGCAGCTTTGATGAGTACAGGGTAAACTCAAACGAGCACATAACAATTCCTGGTGGAATGAAATCACGCAAAAGGTATTATCAAACATCTATTCAGACATTTAGGGCTTGTACTTCGAGACTAGCCTCAATTTGTGTTTTTTAGATCATTCGAAGATTATATTCCAGGCTTTCTATACGAATATGAGCATCATACATACCGATGCATTTCTGAGTATTAACCATTTCCTGACGTTTCAGTCACCAGGATTCATGCATCACAACAGCTTCCAACATTATATTTACGGTATTTTACGGCTTATAAGTCGACGTGGAGTATAAGTCGAATGAGCTAAATGTCTTAATTTCTTTATCTTCATTCATAGATAAGTAAATCTTGAGTATACGACGAGGCTAGATCAAATACAGTTCGTGCTCCGGGATTCCGTAACTAAACAAATGCATCGCTCTTTCCACGTTTTACCAACACACAGCAACCGAAAAATTCTTGCTGTGTGTTGGTAAAATGTGGAAAGAGCGATGTATTTGTTTATCCACTAACGCCACGTATTTGGAGGAATTTCATTCTGTAACTTTATTTTTAATGGTTGAGTAAATATTAAAAGAAAGAAAATTCCTCATTTTTTTCGGGAAAAAATATGACTGCTCTAAGTTTATTTTTTGCTTACGGACTGACGCTACCGCATCCCTTCCCTCCGGCCGAACATTCACAGTAGCCGCAGCGCAAAGTTGAAAAACAAAAGGCACTCGCACGTGTGTGAGAATAAGAGTGATGCTTGCAACGTGAGTTATAGTTCGCTGTTTTTCTCACATAGTCAGATTGAAATCAGAAATGCCGCCCCGGTGGCGCAGTGGTCTAAGCGATAGCTTTTGATCATTCGTCCGAAAGGAATTCGGGTTCGAATCCCGGTGAGGCATGGATGTTGTGTTTGTCTTACGGCGCTGGCTCTCTCCCTTCCCTGGAACCAGTGACCCTAAATTAGGGACGGGCGACTGCTTATAGCCCATTGAGTTGCTCACGGTGGTTGTTAAACCTCCAATCAAAAAAAATCAGAAACAAAAAAAGAGCTTTTGATTTCAATCGTAAACATGAAATACATTAAGATAATCATAATAAATGAAAGCAAAATTGATCTTAATTCAGCTGAGAAATACAAATGAGAGATTGGCGGAGCGAAGAAAGACTGCCTTCGCTAGCAGCTAGTAATCAGTATTCGAAAAACGCATGCGCCGACTGCTGCCCATACAATTTTCACCAGCGAATCAACTGCGTGGCAGCGGCGTCTTCCCCAGGTTCAATGATCGAAAGATAAGGGAGATGTACCCGTTGTAGTTTCGGCGGCTTTGCGACTCCAGAAGTGAATGCTACCCACGAATCCTTGGAGAGATCGCGCGGGGAATGCAATTAACATACACCGGCTCCCATTCCAAATCAGTCCGGGCGATTTTAATGTTTCTGTCGAACGAAAATATTCGTTTTAGCAGCATTTCAGCAAATTCTTAGCAATCGGGATAACACATTTTGTACGTTTCCGGAATGATTTATTAAGAATGTAATATTGTTTTACAGGATGCTTGCATCACGACAGAATTTAAGGCATTTTTTTTTCTCACTCAGAAATTTGAATAGATACGTCTTTGTGATGTTTAAAGTCAAGGCTCGCACTTCTAAAGAAAAATATCACGATTTATAAGACGAAAAATACGGTAAATAAGTTTTTGGATAAATTTTGCAACTTTTGAAAGACCTAATTAGAAACTAAACTTACCACTAGTCCACCAATATACACTGCTGGCCACCCAAAATACAACACCAGGAAGGAAGCATCCGATCGGCCTGACATTCGCAGCATGCGACGCCCGCCAGAGGATATGCAATCGATTAACATTGCAGGGCATGTGCAAGTCTTGTGCGCCCGGCACGCCACCGACAAGCACTATAGGAAGGGTGCTCAGAAGGGGGTGTAAGTAGTGGAAATATGTTGTGCTGCCGGACCTGTGCGTGGGAAGCTTCCTGATGCCTCGTCGCAGAATACGGTAGTCATTCCAGCACGCTTCGGGGTTCGACAGAGGACGAATAGTGGCTTATCGCGACAACGGTTTATCATACCAAGACATCGGCGCCCGTGTGGGACGACACCCAGCCACAGTGAGGCAAATACGGATTCGGTGTGTGCAGGAGAGACGGACGGACCGACGTGAGTGATTACCGCAGCCGCGGCACACCACTAAACGAGAGGACCGGCATGTTGTGCTACGGGCATTGACGGCTCACACCACCACATCACGAACGCTAGCGCAGGAATTAGGGTATGTTGCGCAACAGCCGTGTCAGCACGTACCGTTCGACGTCGTCTGCAGGAGCGGAGACAATTTTTATTGGACGGAGACCATTGCTCCGATTACCGTTGACGTTACACTACCGGCGAATGCGGCGGCAGTGGGCCATTGAACGCCGCACCTGGACTACGGAATGACACGACATTGTCTTCTCTGACAAATCGCGCTTCTGCCTGCAACACCACGATGGTCGGATCGCATGTGGCGGCACCGTGACAAGAGACTGTATTACGCCTGCATTATGCATCGCCATACCGGTCCGTCGCCTGGCGTTATGGTTTGGGGCGCAATTGGATATGACACCCGCATCCCTCTGGTACGCATTGCAGGTACACTCAACAGCCACCGCTATATCTTCGACATTTTGGAGACTGTAGTCCTCCCTTACCTGCAGGACCTACAAGCGGCCAGGTTTCAACAGGACAATGGGCGCACGCACGTGACACGCATCGTGCAACAATTCGTCACCCCCACCAGGTGTCAATGCTGCCGTGGCCCGTCTGTTTTCCCGATATGTCGCCCATCGAACACGTCCGGTCGCTGATCGGCAACCGAGTGACCCGGCAATAACCACCCGCGGCTACGCCTGATGAACTGCGGCAACGTGTGGAAGCAGTCTGGACCGACATACCCCAAGCCCACATTTAAAGCCTCTTTCGTTCGATGCCACGGCGTGTAGCGGCCGTTATTGCCAGCCATGGGGGCCACACAAACTATTGATGTCTGGGTGTTCCGCATGTTGCACGGGCCTGTAAGCTCAATCGTTTAAATTTTTGAAACGATTGAGCTTGTTGTTATGCGTCCAGTAAATCTGGCTTTGCTATCTCATGTCCTTTTTGGTGTTGCATTTTGGGTTGCCAGCAGTGTACTTAATGGCAATTAAGTATTGAAGCGCAGAGTCACTAATCTCTACTGAAGAATCTCATGGGAAGAATAATTATGTCTTTTATTACTAATATAAGGCAGATTTTAGCATCTTTTGATGTTCTTCCGATGCCTTGGTCTGACGAGATTAACTTGTTATCATACAATACTTCATACTGTTCTTCCTGTTCGAACAAATCTTCACTGCTCTGTTGTACATTACATACAATTTGGAACACCTATATAAGTATGACACATACACTGGTGTGCAAAAATTAAGGACGAAGAGGAAAAATCAGCATAACAGCGGAACGAGCAGGCGGAACGGACCGAAAACCACTCAGGAGATAGATTAGGGTCGGGTACGATGGGGCATGCGCATGTATGCAGCATAACGCAGGTTATGATGGGGGAAAGGTATGAAGCACACGGGCCGTGTACGCTCAGCAATTAGGTGAAAGCTATTGCACGGTGTACATCCCTTTGAACGACGTCGAGTTGCTGCCGCCGTGTGATATGGCCAACAGGCAATCTAGTAGACGACATCTGGATGACTTTACCCGAGGTCACGCCATTGGGAAGTACGAAGAAAGTCGAAGTGTGACTAGTGTGGCCGAGGAGTTCAGGATCGCTCACAGCATTGTTTCACGAGCTTGGAGAGCATTTCAAACGACAGGAATAGCTGTCCGAGAGTTTAGCAGGGGTCGTCCACGAGCAACCACGGTGACGGACAACCGGTATATTGTCCTACAGGCGAGAAGAGACAGACGGCAGACAGTAGGAGAAATCGCAAGGCACATGCAACAAACAACTGGACGTCTGTTATCGCGTTTTACCGTGGTCGGGAGGCTGCACAAAGGTGGTCTATTTGCACGACGACCAGTACGGTGTGTGCCATAACGCCTGCTTATCGGATACGGCGGTTTCTGTGGTACCAGGAACACAAAAACTGGACACCTAAGCAATGGAGTCGAGTATTCTTTACGGATGAGAGCCGATTTAGTCTGACGAGCGATTCTGGACGTATACACATCTGGACAGAGCAGGGAACACGCAATTACACCTCCAACATCATTGAAAGGGACCGGTTTGGAGGTGACGGAGTTCTCGTTTGGGGCGGTATCGTGCTTGGTAGACGTACTGACCTACACATCTTTCAAGGAGGTTCAGTCACTGGTGTCCGCTATTGAACCGAGGTTCTCCTGCCTCCCGTGCGTCTGTTCAGAGGTGCTGTCGGTCCGGAGGTCCTCTTCATGGACGACAACTCTACACCTCATCGTACAGTGGCTGTCGTAGAGCTGTTGGAGAGTGAAGATATCCAACGCATGGATTGGCCCGCAAGGTCCCCGGACCTGAATCCAATCGAACATGTGTGGGACCTTCTCAGGAGACGCTTGGCAGCACGTCACCAGCCGCCAGCAACGATTCCGACGCTGCGATTGGCGCTACAAGAGGAATGGGCCGCGATGCCTCAAAAGCTCCTCGACAACCTCATCCTCAGCATGGACAGACGTTGTAAATCCTGCAACGCAGTCAGGGGTGATCATATCCCCTACTAAAAACTGGATTTTTCTTGGCAGCCGCCTGTCACACTGACGTTTCTGTCTTCTGTCCAGTTATGCTCGAAGCTACCTTTTCAATAAAGTGCCTTTGTATCCTTTGGATTCCTTGTTTGAACGGTTTTGCTCACTTGTCCCATATTCTTACATCTTGGGGATCTTATCGTATGATTTGAGTCGATATTCTGCACGACGTTACATCCGAAAAACCATCTCGTCCTTAATTTTTGCACGCCAGTGTATATTGTGATTGGGATGTGCTACTAAATGTTTTTATTAGCATTTTCCAGCAGAAAACCACATGTCAGCCATCAGGAACAATATGAATTACAAAATACAGTGTGTCAGAACAGCGCCGCAGATCACAAAATGTACAGAGTCGTGGCAAAATAATGGAAACATTAGTTTCAAGAAAGGTATGTTTTAATTAAAATGGTATTAGATCACCATTTTCTAGAAACAGAGTTTATTCAGAGTGAAAGGGAAATAATGCAGTTAAATAATGAATAGTCACCAGAAGGGGATATAAGACTCAATTTTTTATGAAACATCTGATCTAAACCTTTCCTTACTCTTTCATGCAAACATTGTCCACAATGGATGATATCTAAATTGGTCTTAAGAAATATTGAACGTCATTTTCATGTTCCTAGAACTGCGAATAGAATCTAGCTGTGTATGTAGAAACATTATCATCTTCAAAGATGGCATCGTGTTGAAGGTACAATGTCTCATACTATGAGACATATCATGTTATTTTAAAGGTGAATTTAGAAAATGAAAAAAAAATTAACCATACGGTGCAAAACAGTGGAATTTAAGGAAAGCTACGTTGTGCTACCAAACCAAGTACTATTAATGTGAGATAATGAGATCTATATGTTTATTTCCTTGTTCTCCTATTATATACTCGTACCCTGCTTCATGTTGGAAAAATATGGAAAAAGCAATATCAGAGGCCATACATACACTCTTGCAATAGATTTCTACATATCTGATGTTTAATACGTAATGGATATCATACCAGTTTCTAAGCCTCAGAGTATTGGTATATTACGAGGGTAAATCAAAAAGAAAATCCAATGCTGTCGTATATACCCATACAGAACAAAACGTTTCAGATATGTATCAATATTATTACAATCTCGGATTTTCGTTACACTTTCAGAGATATCTTAAAATTACGTTTCAGCAACATGTATTTTGGAACATAACTCTTTGTACATTACGGTTAGGCCTTTGATTCGGTGAAACCATCAGCAGTTACAATGGCTTTGAAATCCTGATGTAATGAAGATGCATACATTAATATTATTGATAACATCTATGAAAATGTAAGTGGACAGATCCGGCTATTCGAGAATACAGCACCCATAAAGATTGGAAAGGGAGTAAGACAAGGTGACACTATATCTCCTAAAGTCTTTAATGCCACATTGGAAAATGTCTTTCAATCACTGAACTGGGAAAACAAAGGGGTAAATATTAAGGGAGGTTACTTAACTCACCTTCGTTTTGCTGATGCCGTAGTCATTTTTGCAACTACCCCATCAGATCTTCAGAGTATGATCCAGGAACTTGCTGACAAGAGTAAAGAAACGGGATTAAAAATGAACTTTCAGAAGACAAAAGTGATGTACAAAGCTTTTACAAGAAATGAAGATTGATCGATTGATGGGGGAAAGCTGGAGATAACCAATATCTACATTTATCTTGGACAGCAGATATCAAGTGAGGGTCACATTGATGATGAAATTAATCGGCGTATAAAACTTGCCTGGAGAGCGTTTGGAAGAAACAGTATAAATTTCAAGAGCAATATGCCATTATGTCTTAAAAGAAAAGTGTTTGATTAATGCATCCTTCCAGTTATTACGTATGGTGTAGAGACGTGGACCTTAACTAAAATAGACTTACAAAGGCTGCTGACAACTCAAACAACATGGAGAGATGCATGCTTGGTGTAACCAGGAGAGTTAAGAAGAGGAACTCGTTGATCAGAAAAATGACAAGAGCGGAAGACATCATGACCAGAGTAAAATCCCTGAAATGGCAATGGGCTGGACATATTGCCAGAAGGACAGACCATCGGATGAAATTCGAAAGTGTGCGGGAGTAACATGAAAGAGACTGGTACATGACAGACCGTTGTGGAAGAAACGTGGGGAGACCTTCGTCCAGCAGTGGATTGATAATGTTTGGCAATGATGATGACATTACAGTTACGTTAAAAACAGCATTTAACGATACTACTGTTTTAGAACTTCCACTGTAAATAATTGCTGCTATGATGTTACATTCCGGCGATATTTAAGATATTTGGTTTGGCAACGGCGGGATGCACATGCGCATTTATGCCATTTCGCCGAAGCACACTAGTAGTCGTATTTCCAGGTGCTACTGGGATATTGGGATATTCTTCGGTGATACTGTCGTACTCCAGTTTTTTTTTTTTTTTTTTTTTTATTGGAGGTTTAACGACCGCCGTAAGCAACTCAATGGGCTATAAGTAGTCGCGTGTCCCTGATTTAGAGTCACTGGTTCCAGGGAACGGAGAGAGCCAGTGTCGTAAGACAAACACAATATCCATGCCTCACCGGGATTTGAACCCGGACCCCATTCGGACGAAAGATCGGAAGCCATCGCTTAGACCACTGCGCCACCGGGTGCGGCGTACTCGAGTAAGCTAATTAGTTGATTTATTATTTCATCCTTTTTTTTTTTTTTTTTTTTTATTTCAAGATCATCTGAGGTAAGCAATTATTTTGATTATTATAATTTTTAAATTCTAAGTAGATGGCTTTGTTGTTGTATTAGGATACTATTTACCACAGTGTACTGTTCCTACAGTCAAGTTTGGAGCTGGCAGTGTACTCGTGTGGGGGTGTTTTTCGTGGCATGGTCCCGTCCCGTTGGGTATTATGGCGAAGTCTGTTAAACACCAGGTCTACCTCGATATTCTGGTCTATGACGCCCTTCCCACTCTGTGGCAATACTATGGAACCGAGCCTTGTTTGCACTAGCAGGGTAATGCACCTAGCCATAAATCAAGGACCGTTACGGCGTGGTTTTACCATAATTCCGTATCGTGTTTGGACTGGCCAGCACAGATCCCTAATCTTTATCCAATAGAGTACCTATGGGATGAATTAGAGCGAGCGCTGCAAAAAAGTTTGAAACCAAGGCCTACTACTGAGCAACACTTAGCGGCAATATTATGTACTGAGAGGAAGCGCATACCTATCGCTGTGTTCCAAAGCCTTGTCGAAAGCATGTCTCGAAGGGTCAGTGCATGTTTTTTTTTTGTTTTTTTTTTTTTTGGTTGTAGGTTTAACGACCACCGTGAGCAACTCAATGGGCTGTAAGCAGTCGCTCGTCCCTAATTTAGGGTCACTGGTTCCAGGGAAGGGAAAGAGCCAGTGCCGTAAGACAAACACAACATCCATGCCTCACCGGGATTCGAACCCGGACCCCTTTCGGACGAATGATCAGAGGCCATCCCTTAGACCACTGCGCCACCGGGGCGGCTGTCAGTGCATGCATTAAGGCCAAAGGTGGACCGACACCGCACTAATGCATGTGAATAAATGCTATGTTTTGTTTCTCTTTTAGGTGTCCGGTGACTTTTATCAACATAGTGTATATTGGTCTTGGTTGAGAGAAATACGTATAGAGTATAGACATCCTGTGTTTCAACGACAGCAATTTGCATTGGTGAATAAAGAACTTATGCAAATAAACCTCCGAAAGACAAACACAAACAACCGTGCCTTACCCGGAATTCGAACCCAAACCCCTCTTTTGGGTGAATGATCAGAAGCCATCGCTTAGACCACTGCGGTAACGGGGCGGCATAGTATTTGTTAACACCGCGGCTCATGTGGCAGTAGTGTTCAAGATGTTACTTGTCACGCAGTTTACTTTATGTAAAGGAATATTTGCACTGAGATGAATATGTGGATTGTGGAGGTAGAGCGTGCATTAAAACAAAAAGGGACGGGGGATTGCTCTCGGAACGCACAGACTGGAGGTTAAACGTAGACTTCTGGGTAGAAAGGACGATGATAACGACACCCGAGACTCGAACTTTTCACGCAACGGTTGCTGCAGGTGGCTTGCGTTATGGGAAGGCAAGCCAGCTCAATGTGTGCGAGAATAGTGAATTTCGTCTGAAGTCCTCGGCAAGAACACTCGTATAACTTTTACCGATCTGAAACACGTGACATAATTTGGAATATTGAAGAATAAAGTTGTTAAGTTTTGAACTTGAGGCGCCCCGCCGTCTTTAGAAGCACATGGTCTGCTTTAACAGCCAGCTTCCTCTCCGAATGCCAGATTCTATAAACTAACAAAGATTACTCCGAATTTTCGATTGTAATGAGCACGTCTTCTGAAACATTTACGCTGCGAATAAAATTTATCAAACTTATTCATAGTCAATGGAACGGGTT
Organism: Macrothele yani; assembly: GCA_039090855.1. NCBI lineage: Eukaryota > Metazoa > Arthropoda > Arachnida > Araneae > Macrothelidae > Macrothele > Macrothele yani. The sequence goes on from CM077030.1 coordinate 85,744,279, forward strand.
AGATAAAAATCAGCCGGATTTCAGCAATCGGTAAAACATCCAGAAACATAAACAGCTACTTACTTCCACCAGCGGGAAAAAGTATGTTACGGAATTAACAAATGGCGCACAAAATGTTTCTCGTAGCAGAAGGAAATCATCAGAGACAAAGACATTTTCAAATCGAACAGTTAAAAGAAGAAATATAAAAGGAAACATGATTTAACTCTACGCCTTCTAGCGGAAGAATTAGGCAGTGGCGTAGCTAGAAATTTCTTAAGCAAGGGGTCCATGGGTTTGGTTCATTGGTGAAAGCCTCGTATGCACGTATATATCGCTTTAAATTCATGCTCAATCTCCCCTTAAGGGAGGGGTTCAAACCCCCCACCCCCTCTGGCTACGCCACTGTGCTGAGGAATAATAACTTTTTAACTGATATTGCGAGAAATAGGTTTAACCTTTACATGCTCTAAGGTAAAAGATTTGCATTATTAAAAGAGGATAATGTTCCCCTTCTTTATTGCTGCACATAGCATACAGTAATACCGTAAAAAAAAACAACCAAAAAAATAAATTTCTCAGTACGGTTTTTAAAATCGGAGCTGCAGCTGCAAACATAAATACATAAGCATCACCTACGGACAAAATTGTAAATTACAAAAAAATCCTCGAATCCAAATGAGTGTTCCACAAGGCAACTGATATCCGGTGATGAAATATTTTTTTTTTTTAAATCGGACATTTAGAAGCAGCGATATCAAGAAAAAGAGATTAAACATTTGCGCTGCTAGCGGGAAAAATGTGCATTATTTTGGGAAGGAAATAAGCATAAAATGTTTTTTTCAGTTAGTAGTATCGGACAGAAAAATAATTTTTTCAATCGCTGTTTTAGTCCCTAAGATATTGTTGTGAATATGCTGTTAACGAAAATGTGAGCTTACGCCCTCTAGTGGCGCATTTCTGAGCTACGAACAATTGAAATTGTATGAGAAACTTTTCGTACCGGAAATGCTATCAGATAAAAACACAGTTTTTGAAATCTTACTCTTAAAAACGACAGAGATATCGACAAAAGTAAGATATACATCTACGACCCCTGTCGGAAAATCTATGCCTTGTTTCAAGCAGAAAGTATTCCGAAAACGTTGCAATAATAAATTAATTCGTCCCAAAACCTTGTGGTGTCCGAGTACTTTTGATAATATAGTGTATATCCCTGAAAACGCTATTCAATAATTACTTTAATTCTCAGTTTTCGTAATATGTAGTATAGGTTTCAAAGTCTGTTCATCTTTCCTGAAGCAGTTTATTAAGTCATTTATGATTGTCCGTCTGAAGACATTCAGAGCTGTACATGCATATAAAAAACCGGAGTACATAATAGGAATATGTTTGCACGTATACAAATACCTAATGTACTTAAAATATGAAAACTAACATGAGACAAAAATAATGAAATAAAGGATAATACTGCATTTCGGAGGTTTTCCGCTATTTCAAATTTCAAAACAGTCCCTATGCATGTTTGCTTCAAGCGCAGGCTTTCATAAAACGCAAACATCACCTTATGTCAAGGTACATATTACGTATTAAGAAATGAAAAAAGTAATATTTCTCTGAAACAGCAGCTAAAATGTATGTTCTGTCGACGTTTCATTGATTTGAAAAGGCGAAAAATGCTGCTCTCCTCCAAAATCACATTTATTCGAAAAAATTAGGTAAATATTTCTCCAGCGAAGAAAAGAATAAAGCGAATCTGAGGCTGTATTCATTCTACAGAGAAAAAAGAACTACGGTGAAACTAAGAAGCACTGGGGGAAAAAATGTCAAACCAAGTAATTGAGATGTGCTACGGAAGTAAAGGGAATTATTTGGAATTATTTCAATGAAAATTTGGATGCTTTAAAAGTATCACTGACGCACCTTAGAATTTTCCTCAAGCGTAAAAGCCGATTTTTTTCTAGTTTCATTATCGGTTTTGATAACATATAAGGGATTTACTTCGCTCTGACAAAGTTCTTTAAGGTTTAAGGTGGACTCAGTGAAAAAAATTTCGACCCCAAAGCCTCAGGCAAAAAAGATTTATCATACATCAAAATTGGCCCACTGATTAAAAACATCATAACTTGGATTGTACAATAGGTGTTTTTTTGCAGAAAAACTTTCCTGTACTGTATTAATCAATAACTTAACTTCCATGTGTTAAGGTAAGGAAGAGTGGCGCCACCTGTCATCAATTATCATAACTACATCGAAGTAAAATTATTGATTTAAAAATATAGTTCAGGAAAGTTTTTTGCAAAAAAAAAAAAACACCAACTGTACACTTATGTTTTTTTTAATCAGTGGGCCAGTTTTGATGTATGGGAAATCCTTCTTCGCTGAGGAAATAAGGTCGAAATTTTTTTCCATTGGGAATATAGGGAGAAAAATGTGAAACAAATTCATGACAAGTTTACCATTTTATGTTTTAGCCGTTAAATGACCGTTATATCTAAAGATATGGGGAGGAACACGGCCTCGATCTGGCACAGCTGATTTGGGAGGGAGGGGAGGGACAGGCCCGTGGTAAGGGCCTATAACCTGAGAACAATTTCAGCGAACGGCCAGACGCCTGCGGGGCACTTTAATAATGCTTGATATTTCCTTCGAGTAAATATCGTTAAGCGAAACAAGCGTTCAGTATCTCCATGAATCATAACTGACGTACCACAGAGGTGAAGTATGTCTCAAGACAACAAATCTGCAGCGATACATTCCGTCGGTGTATCTTAATTGACTAGATCAAGTGACTCTGGAGCGAGGAGACGCGAAGTGAATTGCTCTAACCAACCAGACAAATTCCTGTTTTCACACATCTCTTTGTTAAATTTAAGCAAACGTATGCCCTGAGACTTTTGATTTAGAGCATATGAAACGAGACATTTCATTTCATTTCCTTTTACCTTCATTTTTTATGGGGCGTCAATGTAGACTATATAATGAGGTTGGTTATTTTTCTTAATGATTGAAAAATTTACCCGTTGTAAATACATACGAAGTCAAAATTTAAAGACAGATACGTGCAACGTAGATGTGTGATTTACATGAATAATGGATACACTATCAGGGTGGTAAAATTTCCATTGGTACTTGGGATAATCCAGGGCGGAGTTTCTGGTATCCATTTACGTAGTGTTTGAGGATGACCCTGAAAAAAAAAACTGCGAATTTTGGAAATGCGGCAACGGGGAACCAAACTCCACATTGTCACCATTCAGAACCTTCAGAACGGGGAAACAAACTCCACATTGTCTTGTGTTCTGAATGGGAAACAAACTCCATTCAGAACGGGGAACCAAACTCCACATTGTCACCTACCATTCAGAACCCGGCGATTAGCCAAATGCATCACGCTAGTGGTCTGTATTCATTTTTTACACCTGAAAATTCGGTTTTCCGTTCCTTGTTTGTTTGTTTGTTTACTTCTTTTCGCTAGACCAGTCTCCCGCATTTAAATCAAACTTTACCAGTCTAATAAAGTATGACTTTTTCTTACCCAAAGCAGCGCCGCTGCAAGTTAATTTTATCTGAAGGGGCGAGACATACAACAACTTCATCTGTTTGAGTTCAAAGGTTTCCCGCTTCCACTCCAACAGTACACAGTTTTTACTTTCTCATACTTTCGTTAAAAGAATGTATTTATGATTGTTCAAAAATAACATATATACGGCTTATAACATAATTTTACTTAGAATGTGAAAATTAAGTAGATATCCATAAGCAAATGGCTGTAGGAATCAAATAAAACATTAAAGTTATGCGAACAGCACTGCGCAGAAATACAGAATGAAAAACGAATCAGCTCAGAGTGTATCAGATAGTGAATGTAATAATAGAAACACGCTTTCGGGGTAAGGTTTGGAAACATTTCTTTGAAAGTAAAACACTCAGAGGGACGTTTCGGGTGTGCCAGATCTCAGATGACTAATTAGCTCATCATTCCTCCGTCGTATTAAGAAAGGTTACGGAAGTTAGTCATATCGGCATACTGTTTTACATGCTTCTCTCCGCTGTTTCAGACATTACTTTCATGCATTTGAGGAGTCGACACAAAACGGAGTAGGTTACCCTGTATTCTACTTAACTGCACGGAATACTGTATACGGCCAACTGAAGTCTTTAAAACAAAAGAAAATACTGAAACGTATGACTTCCTTTCTGAGTTACCGTTTCCAATAAATTTATTCACACGTTATGCATTTTTGCTTTTTCGTCCCACAGAGCATAAATTGCCTCTCCTAGTAAGATTATTCTGGGAGAAAAGCCTCCACCCAGTATGTAGCCGAAGACTTTTCTTTCCTAAAACTGTTCAACCACTAGTAATTCAAATTTGATTCAATACTTTCGTGACGAAAAATGGGAATTCTGTTATGAAACCAATACCAGGGAAATGCAAATTGCTTCATCTGTCATGAATTCATTTCAATTATTTTGTTTGTTTTACCGTAGGCGGACATAGCGCATACATCAACATAAGCTCATTTACGTTGAACTCAGAAGTTTAACATTAATGATCTATTCGAACATAAAACGTAAACAAACACTTAAGTAGGGAGAAGAAGAACTGGTTGTATGAGTCATGTTTCAGTTTGCGCTTGCTCATTTTCTGCGTGTTGTCGAATGCATTTAATGTTAGTATGAGTAGTTTTATGTAAAAGAGAAAAAACGTTTGGAATTTGCATCATAATAGATAGCGTGAGTAAGATATCCAGAAAAGTCTTTCGGTAATGTACTTCGCAGAATCAATGTAAATGTCATTACCAACTTGCAGTTTTACTTCTGTGCTTAATAACCTTAACATTTCGTCGTGGACGCATTACGAAGTATCTCCAAAATAGTGAACAATCATTCTATTTCAAAATCGCAGCCTGTTTCGAACTTCTTTTCAAAATCATTTTAATCCTTAAAGTGGCTGGAACAAAATAACGGTTAGAAAAATGGAATGGGACAAATATATTCGCTGTCAAAGACGTGAGTCGAATGTTTCTGGAGCCAGTGGACCAGTGAATCAGAGAGTATTGCTTTCCCCTTAGCTTTGTTACTCAAAATAGCAATTTAAGGGGACGAATAATACTAAACCTTTCTGACTGACTGAATGCTAAAAGCGCTATGACAATGCTGATGAACCTGACAGAGAAGAGAGAGGATGTTTGATTTACTCGTTTCTACCCAGTGTCAGAGGAAGAGAGAGGATGTTTGATTTACTCGTTTCTACCCAGTGTCAGAGGAAGAGAGAGGATGTTTGATTTACTCGTTTCTACCCAGTGTCAGATGAAGAGAGAGGATGTTTGAGAAGAGAGAGGATGTTTGATTTACTCGTTTCTACCCAGTGTCAGAGGAATAGAGAGGATGTTTGAGAAGAGAAAGGATGTTTGATTTACTCGTTTCTACCCAGTGTCAGTGGACGAGAGAGGATGTTTGAGAAGAGAAAGGATGTTTTATTTACTTGTTTCTACCCATTGTCAGAGGAAGAGAGAGGATGTTTGAGATGAGAGAGGATGTTTGATTTACTCGTGTCTACCCATTGTCAGAGGAATAGAGAGGGTGTTTGATTTACTCGTTTCTACCCAGTGTCAAAGGAAGAGAGAGGATATTTGAGAAGAGAGAGGATGTTTGATTTACTCGTTTCTACCCAGTGTCAGAGGAAGAGAGAGGATGTTTGAGAAGAGAAAGGATGTTTGATTTACTCGTTTCTACCCAGTGTCAGAGGAAGAGAGAGGATTTTTGATTTACTCGTTTCTATCCAGTGTCAGAGGAAGGGAGAGGATGTTTGAGATGAGAGAGAATGTTTGATTTATTCGTTTCTACACAGTGTCAAAGGAAGAGAGAGGATGTTTGAGAAGAGAGAGGATGTTTGATTTACTCGTTTCTACCCAGTGTCAGAGGAAGAGAGAGGATGTTTGAGAAGAGAGAGGATGTTTGATTTACTCGTTTCTACCCAGTGTCAGAGGAAGAGAGAGGTTCTTTAAGAAGAGAGAGGATGTTTGATTTACTCGTTTCTACCCAATGTCAGAGGGAGAGAGAGAGGATGTTTGAGAAGAGAGAGTGATGTTTGATTTACTCGTTTCTACCCAGTGTCAGAGGAAGAGAGATAATGTTTGAGAAGAGAGAAGATGTTTGATTTACTCGTTTCTACCCAGTGTCAGAGGAACTTGCCCTTCCCCCACAATGCCTTAGGTCATGCAGCAGAGAATAAGGAATAGAAGCGAGCGTTTACCACGTGTGGCTGGTTTATATTCGGTACTGCAGAAACGATAGGCGGAAAGGAATTGTGCTGCTGTAGCTTTGGTAAAACACGGCAGCTCTGTTTGGAGAACGCAGAAAGATTTGAGTCTGATTTGATTCAGGTACATCGGCCGTTTAAAGGGTTGAATATATAGACCCGCACCTTAGGGTTTTTCCGATGTCTTTCTGAAATCCAAGCTAATCATATGATCATCATCATCATTAGTGTTCTGCCTTTTGACAGGTCCAACGGTAACTCAACAAGTTCTGTTCCTCCAGTTTTCTCTATCCATTGTTTCCTCCTTCAATACTTGATAGCTTCCTGTGCCCATGATATCATCAAGCATCATTTGTCGTTTCCTTCCTCTTGGTCGCTTTCCTTCAATTTTCCCTTGTATCATTCTTTTGAATAAGCTGTCTCCTCTTAACACATGTCCTATCCAGTAATATTTTTTTTCTTATGGTCTTTGGAATATTCCTTTCTTCCTCAACTCTTTGGAATACTTCACCATTGGTAAATTTTTTAATCCACTGTATTCTTTCCATTCTTCTCCATAACCACATTTCAAATGCCTCCAACATTTTATCTTATTTCTTCCAGATTTTCCACGTTTCTGCCCCATATAAATTATACTCCAAATATAGCACTTAATAAGCTTTTTCTAAATTTTTATTTATTTTATTACTAATCAAATTTTTCTTGTTGTAAAATGCATAGTTTCCTTTATTAATTCTTTCTTTTATTTCCATGTCACATTTTTCTTTTTTTTGGATTATGCTACCGAGGTAATTGTATATTCTCACTTGCTCTACATTATCTCCATTCATGATCACTTCAACGTTTCCTGGTCTTCTAGAGACTCCCATCGTTTTTGTTTTCTTAGTGTTGATTTTCATACCTTATTTTATGCATACACTTTCAAAGTTTTACATTAGATGCTGCAGTTTATCTTCAGTATTAGCTAATATTGCTTGATCATCTGCAAATATAATAAATACATTGCATTGTTCTTCCTCCAATAGTGATTGCTCTAGTCATATGATATAAAGAATAAAATCGTAATAAAATTACCTTACACTGAATTTGAATTACCAAAAAAAAAAAAAAAAAAAAAAAAAAGAAAAACCAAAAAAACTGGAATACCTTTCTAACACTCCGTTGGTCCTCCTCGCGACCGGATAACGGCAGCAACGCGACGGGGCGTGGACTATACGAGCTCTTCTAGGAATGTGGAAATAGCGCAAACTATGCTTCCTGAAAAGTGTTCCACAATTTTGTAATATTCGCCAGTGGAGGATGTCTGGCATTGACGGCACGCTGAATAGCATCTGAAATGTGTTTGATGGCATTTGAATCTGATAAACGAGGGGGGCCAAGTCAAGATGCGAAACCCAGTGAAATGTTCTTACAGCCATAATCGGGCGACTGTGGAGTTGTGCATTGTCGTGTTGAAAGAGGTCGCAGCCGACCGAGTGGTTGCATGACATGAACGGGTACAAATGATCACCAAGGATTGTTACGTAGGCTCCACCGATCCGAGTGGTCTGCAGACGTATGAAGGGTCCTAATGCGTGCAAGCTGAAAGCGCCCTCCAGCGTAACAGAACCACTGCAAGCCTGCACTGTAGGCATCGGGATTCATTGCCTAGTAGGGTTGTCGCTACACCCGGAGTCCGCCATCTGCCTCAAACAGCTGGTACCGCGATTGATCGGGCCAGGCGACACGTTTTCAGTCATCTTGCGTCCAATGGCGGAGTTCCCGAGCCCAAACAAAGCGCACAGCCTTCTGTCATCGGACACCCACACAGCCTTGTGTCCTCGGATACACACACAGCCTTGTGTCGTCGGACACCCACAGAGCCTTGTGTCGTCAGACACCCACACAGCCTTTCATCGTCGGAGACCCACACAGCCTTCTGTCGTCGGAGACCCACCCAGCCTTTCGTCGTCGGACATCCACACAGCCTTGTGTCGTCAGACACCCACACAGCCTGGCGTCGTCGGAGACCCACACAGCCTTTCGTTGTAGGAGACTCACACAGCCTTGTATCGTCAGACACCCAGACAGCCTTGTGTCGTCGGAGACCTACACAGCCTTGTGTCGTCGGAGACCCACACAGCCTTTCGTCGTCGGAGAACCACACAGCTTTTTGTTGTCGGACATCCACACAGCCTTGTGTCGTCGGAGACCCACACAGCCTTGTGTGGTCGGAGACCCACACAGCCTTGTGTCGTCGGAGAACCCACACAGCTTTTGTGTCGTCGGAGACCCACGCAGCCTTTCGTCATCGGAGACCCACACAGCACTGTGTCGTCGAACACCCACACAGCCTTGTGTCGTCGGAGACCCACACAGCCTTGTGTCGTCGGAGACCCACACAGCCTTTCGTCATCGGAGACCCACACAGCACTGTGTCGTCGAACACCCACACAGCCTTGTGTCGTCGGAGACCTACACAGCCTTGTGTCGTCGGAGACCCACACAGCCTTTCGTCATCGGAGACCCACACAGCACTGTGTCGTCGAACACCCAGACAGCCTTGTGTCGTCGGAGACCTACACAGCCTTGTGTCGTTGGAGACCCACACAGCCTTTCGTCGTCGGAGAACCACACAGCTTTGTGTTGTCGGACATCCACACCGCCTTGTGTCGTCGGAGACCCACACAGCCTTGTGTCGTCGGAGACCCACACAGAATTGTGTCGTCGGAGACCCACACAGCCTTTCGTCATCGGAGACCCACACAGCACTGTGTCGTCGAACACCCAGACAGTCTTGTGTCGTCGGAGACCTACACAGCCTTGTGTCGTCGGGGACCCACACAGCCTTTCGTCGTCGGAGAACCACACAGCTTTGTGTTGTCGGACATCCACACAGCCTTGTGTCGTCGGAGACCCACACAGCCTTGTGTCGTCGGAGACCCACACAGCCTTTCGTCATCGGAGACCCACACAGCCTTGTGTCGTCGGAGACCTACACAGCCTTGTGTCGTCGGAGACCCACACAGCCTTTCGTCATCGGAGACCCACACAGCACTGTGTCGTCGAACACCCAGACGGCCTTGTGTCGTCGGAGACCTTCACAGCCTTGTGTCGTCGGAGACCCACACAGCCTTTCGTCGTCGGAGAACCACACAGCTTTGTGTTGTCGGACATCCACACAGCCTTGTGTTGTCGGACACTCACACAGCCTTGTGTCGTCGGAGACCCACACAGCCCACACAGCCCACACAGCCTTTCGTCGTCAGAGATCGTATTCCTCTCGTCCGTGATCGTAGTCAGAAGTATTGATTCTAGATGGCCAGAATAGCCATTCTTTGGATTACGCTGTCAAGAACGGTCTTGAAGTCCTGGATGAGATATCTGGATGTATGGATCCATCATTGCAAGTGCACTTTTAAAAGATGTAGGAATGATAACTCAAGCTGATATTTCAAGTCTTATGGGTAGGCACAAAATTAGAAGGCAGAGAAAAAAAAATAGAGAAAACAACTTCAAAACGATAATAATCTGACTGCACGTCAAGTTATTAAAGGGCTATATTTATATTTCGAGGGGCGTAAGGACCAAATCATAATGTGTGAAGAAAGGAAAGGAAAGCGGTTAAAAAAACTATTACTGAAGAACACGTCACTATGCTGAAAGAACCTGGAAGTAAATATCTTGGGCATATCACTCCTACATCTTCCACCGCAAAGGACATTATTGTCAAATGTCTGCTGGATTTCTTACATGCCAAGAATATCGACCTAAGCAAACTGTTGGTGATATGCTGCGACAGAACCGTCGTTAATACTAGGTGTAAAGGCGGTGCAATTCGCGTTCTAGAGCTAGCCTGCCCAAAACCTCTTCAGTGGAGCATATGCCAGTTGCACGAAAACAAGGCGACACTCTGTCACTTAATTCAACATTTGGATGTCCAAACGAGTGGAACAAAAACATTTTCAGGGAAAAATCGGCAAACAGCTGGAGAGCTGCGACAATCTACTGGGTTTGAAATTTGAAGCGGGTTTTCCTGAAAGTGATGAAAAAATTGCAAGGAATTTTTAACACATCTCAGAAATACCTGAGAACCATTATCCACTCTGTGACAACCCGCACGTGGTCATCTGGCCTGGCACATAAGCACCGGAAAAATGAGCCATCCACGGTGGCTAATCATATTTTGCTCCTTTATATTAGCATATCGCAGCATTCGGAATCACTTACAATTCGGGCAGAATTCGTTGTGAGATTTATGCGCACATGTGGTTCACTTATAAGATCACAACCTCATATCCATTACGGAGCACGGAATCTGTGGAAGGCCAACCATACATCTCACACAGGATTTGAAGAGCGTTCTGGACAACGTAATCCAAAGGAATTGCTATTTTGCGCGTTCAGAATCAATACTTCTGGCTACGATCACGGAAGAGAGGAAATATCTGAGAACTTGGCTTCCGCAGGATCCTTAGATGAAGGGTACAAAACTGCGATGCAATCCGTGTATTTGAAGTTCCTCAGTTCAACTTCTAGGAAGAGGATTATTTTGACCTAACTGACTGACAATCATGCGTCTTAAGCGAACCGCCGTTGACCGCTCATTTCTCCGACAATGAAATAATGAACATATGCAACAATGACTGTAGGACATTGTTTAGCGATTGGGCAGGCAAAACTTCCCTTGTCACTATCAGGGAGTGGAACAATGTGTTCAGTTGACAACAGAAGTATCTGCTGCTGTTTGCGAAGAAGAACAAAGGGACTGATTTATTAGAGTACGATTGGAAGCAGGGGAAATAATGCCAGCCTTTGAAAGTAAATCAGATTTCCCGGTAAATATTAATAAAGAACAAGAATTTGAAGATTAAAAAAGACGAACACAAAATTGATTTGCCCTAATGGATAGGTGGTTGGGTTGGGCACGGGTGAAACTCGCTGTGCAGCCACCTCCTCATGATGAGTTCTGGGATTTTTCTGAAACATTGAACATGAGAAGAGCTGCTGTGTGCATTACTGCACAATATGTTGTACTTTCAGTGCAGTAGTGCACACACTAACACAACTAGGAAACAAATCCCATGGTAAACACTAGGTGTCAAAGTATTGCCCTTTTCCTTAAACATAGAGTATTGTTGCATTAAACTGGAACCATAAGATATTAGTTGCTTTGCCTGAAAAATTGTGCACACCTTTTATGTACCAACAGATGGTTTTTGCGCACTAGGGAATGTCTGTAACGAATATTGTTCTTTTCTCATAAGGGACATGAAAATGTGACGATTTTGCCCAAATATCGGAATTTTGGAGGTAAATTGGAACCGTAAGATATTACTTGAATTTCTCTAAATGTTTTGCACATGGTTTACGTAGCAATACACAACTTTTCCGCACTAGGGCATATCAGAATTCGAAAATTATTATTTTTTTTTTTTACACTCGGGCCTACTTAGCATGTTTATTTCTGCATGATTCACGATTTTTCCCTAGCCATCTTGAAAATATAGATGTGGCAATTACGAATACACATTCCTACCATCCAGTACATGTTTATTAGGCTCCGCGATTACAATGCCGCACGACAGATCTTCATGCGCGCCCAGAAGAGTTTCTGTAAAACAATCAGGTCTCTTTCTGCACTCAGCGCTTTTGCAAAACGTTTGAGCAAAAAACTTTGTATTACATTTTTACAAATCTGCACATAAACCTCAACTGATTTCCATTTGCAGCGTACTACGCAACATGACGTAGATGATGTATTACTTCAGTGATATATGACTCAAATCGGCAAGTTGCAGCTATAAGCCTTGCCGGCGTAGTTCAGCTGAGAGAACAGCTGTCCGGAGTAGGGTAAGGAGACGTGGTTCAAAGCCACCGCGGGCAGAAAGGTTATCGCCTGCATATTACGAAAAAAATATATTAGAGCTCACTAGCAGATATCAATCTTTATCTGCTGACAAGTAAAGCTTTTTTGCTCAGATGAATCGATCTCGCAATAACTTGTATCGCGTGCGCAATGTCCAAAAGAGTATAGAGATTTGATGGAAAATACACAGTTGCTCTCATGAACCATACTGAAGAATGCGGGTTCGGTCTGTTACGTAAGCCACGTGGTATGGGGTGCTATATCAAAATCTGATGTTGCTCTTCTATACTTCCTGCCGCTTAACATTACCATGAACGTACGTATGTAAGTGGAAGTGTTAGGGGATAAACAGACTCTTCGTATGAACATTCACGCATGATGGTGCTCCATGCCACAGATCTGAGATAGTGGAGAACCCTCTGGCTGAGATGAAGACAACTGTGCTGCTGTGATCTGGCAACAAACCAGTCTTAAATTCCAATGATAATCATTGGGTTGTTTTGAAAATAAGGTCGCCCAAAAACAGCCGTCAAATGCGAAAATTTTGATTGAAGCCATCAAGTATGTTTGGTGTAAGCAGATTTCCAGCGAATGCTGCAAATCCCTTATTTGCAGTGTAAAACAAATCTGAAATTCATGAGCTATTTTTCATGATTCCTTTCGTAAATTAACGAAGCATATTTCTGATACGACCTTTTCCGTGAAATGAAAGAAAAATCCTGAATTTCACTGTTTTTTTGTACGGCAGGAAAATTCTTAATTTCCGGAAACTTTCCACAAAATTTCTTTCTTATATTTATGGTAAATTGTCATTTCTGAGAGATTTTTTTTTATGTTGGATGCTTAACGACCACCGTGAGCAACTCAACGAGCTATGAGAAGTCGCCCGTCCCTAATTCAGGTCGACTGATTCCGGGGAAGTGAGAAATCCAGTGCCGTAAGACAAATACAACATCAATTCCTCACCGGGAATCGAACCCGGACCCCTTACAGACGAATGTTCAGGAGTCATCGCCTAGACCACTTCGCCACGGCTCTGAGAGATGTCAACGAAAAATTTTGAATTTTCAGAAACTTTTCAGCAATTTCTTTCGTATATTAATGGAAAATTCTATTCTCACTTTTTCTGTGTATGACGTAAAAATTTCGGTAATAGGAATGATTCTCCGGAATGCTTGAGGTTTGATCAACTATTAAATTGATCGTATGATGTCTATGCGTCAGTCTATTGACCTTTAGGACAAAAGCTGTTATAGCTAGCAAGAGTAAATTTCATATTTAAAAGTTTTGTGAAATAATACTATAAAACAGCACACTTGATCTTTTCTTAAAGATACCGGAAAGTCATTGTCAGTTTAAAAAGTTCTCAAGTTCCACAGTATTCTGTTACTTCGAAAAATCAAGATGAAAAGAATACGTAATTTGTAATACTAAGTGCTCCTACAGAAAAAAATAAAATTATTACAAACGTATTCAGAAATATAATCAACTGAAATAAAATGTGAAATGACTAATCCACCCGCATTAATAAAAAATATCATCATCGAGCAATTACAGTTATACCTTACATGAGAATTTCTGGCTCCGCGGTAAGATCCGCGCTTCCCGTTCAGAAGAACACCAGTTCAAAAATCTTTCGGTACTAATAAGGAAGGGCTCGTTATCTGAGTACGCCGGGAAAGAAACTGAACAAATAAGTCTGAACTCAAGATTCTACAAAATTTTAGTAAAAATACGCAAAAACCCAAAACGGTTTTTTATGACCTAAACGGAGTTAACTGACTACGGAAATTCTGACAAAATACTGGAGTTAGGAAAATCGGAAACTTCTGAAACGGAAATGTCGTTAAAACACGAATACTACTGGCAATTTTACTGCACGTTATTTTCAGTGAATTCATACCACGTATTTTTTACAGTGTACAGCGTACAATATTCTTCTCAGGCAGAAATATGCAGTAAATGTGGCTATGTTAAGTACTAAATCTAAATAATTTTAAGCCATTTTTATTAAAAAAAGTCTTTACAGGAATACACTTTATTGAAAAAAGGCACCGGACACCAAGAAGAGAAACACAACATAGCATTTAATGACATACATTAGTACCGTGTTCGTCCACCTTTGGCTTTAATATATGCACTAACCCTTCGATGCTTTTGACAAGGTTTTGGAACACAGCGATGGGTATACGCTTCCATTTAGTACATAATGGTGCCACCAACTGTTGTTTAGTAGTAGGACTCGGTTCCAAACTTTTTATGCGGCGCCCCTAATTCATCCCATGTATGCTCTATGGGATTAAGATCAGGGCTCTGTGCTGGCCAGCCCACACACGATACAGATTATCGTCAAAACACGCCGTAACAGTCCTTGCTTTATGGCTCGGTGCATTACTCTGCTATTACCAACAAGGCTCAGTTCCCTGGTATTGCCACAGAGCTGATAGAGCATAATTGTTCAGAATATCGAGGTAGACGTGTTGGTTAACAGGTCTGTCCACGATTACCAATGTGCCTGGACCATACCACGAGTACACTGCCAGCTCCAAACTTGACCGTAGGAACAGTACACTGTGGCAAATAGCGTTCCCCCGTCTGCCGCGATACCTACGCATGGCCATCAGACTGATGGATCGTGCTTCTGAAATGATTAATCCGTAGGGCCCGTTTCCATTGATCTACGGTCGACGACAAATGTTCTTTGCACCATGCTAAACGACGAGTAGCATTCCGAGTTGAAATAAAAGGCCTATGAGCAGCCGCACGACCACGGTAATCCATGGAATGAAGTTCCCAGCGAATGGTGCGTATACATACCGCGGTTCCAGCCTTTTTACTCACCTGTACACTGAGGTCCTGTGCAGTACTCCGTCGATTAGCTGTAACGAATCTCCTGAGGCTTCGGCGTCTTCTATCACTGATTTTCTTTGGTCTGTCGGTACGTTTAGCTACTTCAGTCACGCCATGTGTCTTCCACTTATTCAGTGCATCCAACACAGTTGATTTGGGTATGTTTAAACGCCTCTCGGTTTCTCTTATGGATAACCAACTAATATAATACCCCAAAATTTTCCTTTCTCAAAGTCAGTTCTTCCCGTCCGTGACATTTTCACTCAACCTCACCAGTGCGATATGATCGCAGTCAGCTGGGTGCCTGTTTTTATACCGTTTGCAGTTGCACCGCGCATCTTAATAACGCAGCGGATCCGTTTATTTGCTTTTGAAGGGGTGTCTGGGGACTTTTGTCAATATAGTGAATGTTCGTTGTATATTCTTGAAAGATACGAGGGTTGTACCGTAAGTAATGCAAAGGTGGGCATAACTTTTTTATTAACTGATAGAGGTCGTTCAAATTACACATGTTGGTAGCGTAACTCTTCCTCTATAATAACCCGTCTTCATTGCAAGTAAATAATGAATTTCAAGCAGAAGCAACGTACCATTATTGAGTTCTTGACGAAGGAAGAGTGCAGGCTGTCTGACATCCACAGAAAGGTACAGAATGTTTATGGGGATTACACCACAGACAAGAGCAATGCGCACAGATGGATAAAGATGTATAAAGAAGAGGAAACCAGCAGTGAAGATAAACCACGCAGTGGAAGATCATCACCTGATACCACTGACACGAATCGTTAGCGAGTGGATGAATTGATTCGTGCGGAGAAGCGAGTCACAATGCCATGCAGAAGATGGTGGAAGACTTAAGGTATCGGAAAGTGTATACAAAGTGGGTATCTCGACAGTTCAGACCCGATTTGAAGGCGAGAAGAGTGGAAGTCTGCTTTGATATGCTGGAAGCGTTTGCAGCCAATGAAGACACGTTTGTTTCAATTTGGTGACAGGGGATGAAACGTGGGCGTATCTTTACGATCCGGAAACGAAGAATCAATGCATGGAATGGCGTCACACCTCTTCACCAAGGCCTGAGAAGTTCAAGAACCAGCTATCAGCACAGAAAGCCATGGTGACTGTTTTTTCTGGATGACACAGTTGTCATTCCCCCTTTTTTCTGGAACGTGGCCGCACCGTTACCAGCGAGCGGTACATTGAGACACTCAAGAAGCTTAGAGAAGCCATAAGGAGGAAAAGACCGAAAAAGAATCTGAAAAGGATCCACGTTCACCATGAGAATTGCGAGACCACACACATCTTTAGCAACAAATCAGGCTATCATCAAATTAGGCTGTTCGGTGGTCCCTATCCACCGTACATCCCAGATCTGGCGCTCTCCTATTTGCACCTGTTCGGTTCAATGAAGAACAGTCTCCGGTGACAATGATTTGATGACACAGACGAGGTGAATGTGGCTGTGCAGAAGTGGGCACAACATTCCACACCTGATTTTTTTTCAAAGAGAATTTGAGCGTTGGGTTCAACGATGGCGCAAATGCATCGGTTGTGATGGAGACTATATTGAGTAGTACTTTGTATAGAGAAAGATTATTTTCTACGAACATATGCAATTTGAATGACCTCTGTCAGTTAATAAAAACGTTATGCCCACTTTTGCATTACTTTCGGTATAACCCTCGTCTCTTTCAAGTAACTACATGGAACGTCGGTTATAAGTTTTTTTAGTTATACGTTTTTCTCTTCTGTTTGGAAATCTTCGTTACTCTCTATACTTGATTGGAGTTTCTATCTCTTTTTTAAATTGCGTTATACGTAATTCATTTATGCGTTTCTTTCAATGATACGTTAATATTTGAATTTCAAATTACCAAAATTTCATAGTCCTTTTATACCTAACCGGCATGTTACAATTTTGAGAGAATCGAGACAGCATTACTGTGTTTTTTCTTGTTGCAGCCAAACCAGTATGTTACAACTTTGAGAGAATCGAGACAGCGTTTCTGTGTTTCTTCTTGTTGCAGCCAAAGTTGAGCCTTGATCACATCAAAGAACCTTTAGGGAATCTAAAGTCCCTTTTGAGGTGGTGCGGGCGCTTTCTTTTCTTTTCTTTGTATAGTCTTGGAATAAATGACGCAACTAAAAATTTTCTAAATTACGTTCACAATTCTCTTTTTTAGTCTGGATTCAAAAATCTGACACAAGCAAATATTAGTAAATATTTTACTCGACACTAATGCTAAATCGATTAATGGACAAACTGCTTTGAAAAAAGCGGTATTTACCAGTAAAGAATGTGTAATACGGGTACTGAATACGAAATAAAATCGTATTAAGATTTGCTACCTAGTTTTTCAAAGGTAAGGTTTTTTTTTTACGTATATAGTGAAAATATGAAAACGTTAAGAATTTCCCAATTAGTTTTTATAAACAAATAAGAAAAGAACAATCAATGCAAAAACCAAAACGGAACAAAGTATTCATGTATGTATGTATATTTGACATTATACATTATTTTAATATAAAATTACGAGGTTTTTTTCTTTCTATTTTCATTTCTGGCGCAATTCAAAATTTCAGAGTAGTATCTAACATCCTGATCTGTTTGTATACGTATCTTAAAGTTGTCCCCAAGGAAAACCTATAACTGAAGTTCCACCGTACATGTTTAAATATACTTGTAAAAATAAAAAAAATGAGGTGATTTTAAACATTTATAAATGGCTGCACTTTGATTGATTTCCTTTCCTAATGTAATTTTTTTTAGGTTTATCGTGACTTCCTGTGGAGAACGAATGCTTCCAAGAAGCTTTGTTAGTACACTGTATTTTACGGATGTTCTGTGAAGTTTAAATTTCTAAAACTAGAAGCTTTCGAAATGCCAGAAGTGAAAGCCAAGGGCTCTTATCAAGAAGTACGTGCGTGTGTTCTCACATCATTTGGATCACGAACCATGGACCTCAAATTGCGCACAAGAGTTTTACTCTCTGTTTAAACAATTACTGGCCCGATAAACGGAACCCTACATGATAGCGATACTCTCTCACTCTCTCTCTCTCTTTTGCTCGATCTCTGGCACGCGCTCTCTCTCTTTCTATGTGTGTGTGTGTGTGTGGTGGAGAAGTGTGCGTTCCAGCCGTCACTGATAAGATAAAGCCAGGGTACCCGGCTGGTTAATCTCATCTCTCGTTCTTTCTTTCTTTCTTCTCCTAGCTCTTTTCGAACCGCATGCTCCCCACACTCTTAGATGGATGTCGGAGGGTTCAGGAACAAGAGGAAGGCCGATCGAATTCGCAATTAAGAACACTTGCGGTTGCAAAACTAGGATTTCCCTCTGGCGCTTTGCAGATAAAGGAGAGGCCCCTTTTCGCCTGGTCGATTGTAAATAATTTAGTGCAGTTTTCCTAATATTCAATTTATTCCGGTGTTACTTTCCAGTAAATCGAGATAAACGTAAAAAAGTGGTTTCGATATTTAAATCTTCGGCAGTCAATTAAATTGTGATTTTGAATCCCTAACATTCTTTCTGAGGTAATTTCTCTTTCTGATAGATATTGATCAGCAATTCTATACTTCCGTAAACTTTGAGCATTACGCATTCTCATTGAAGGGAAATTTCTTTATCATCTTGACTTTTACACAATTTCCCTTTTCATGAAAATGATTGATTAGGTACAGAGACCATCACATGTTCTTGCCACGCTATTTGAAACACGTATACACTATCTACCAACAAGTAATTAGACACCCTTGCAATCGACGATATCTGCGGTCCTGATACACGTCACGGCCGCCGCTGTTAAATATCGTGTGGGAAACAACAACACAACCAGTCGCATGCAAGATGCCACGCAGTTCGGAGCTCACTGATTTCGAGAAAGGTGTAATCGTTAGGTATCACAGAAATGGCCGATCCATGCGTGACATATCCAGCGAGTTGAAGTACCTAAAATCGTTAGTGGCCTACGTGATTGGCAAGTGAAAGATGAGAGGTGACTGTCGGAATGTTCCTGGACCCGGCAACCCACAAAACGTGGAGTTAGAGACCGACGGGTGTTGGCCAGAGAAATTCGGAAGAACCTCACCAAATCGTTTCAACAGGCATCCGGGGGAGTGTTCGTTCGATGAATACCATTCGTAAGGAAGCCCATCTGTTCGGTTATCATGGACGTGCTGCCGCCCACAAGCCTTTGATCACCAAGCCAATAGAGCTGCTCGGCTAACGTGGTGCAATGAACGTCGACAGTGGACCGTTGAACAGTGGAAACAGGTTCTCTGGAGCGACGAATCAAGGTTCACCCTCTACCGTTCAGATGGCAGGGTCTGGGTTTGGCGTCTGCCTGGTGAACGCCTCCTGCCGGAATGTATTGTGCCAACTGTGAAGTTCGGCGGCGGTGGAATTATGCTATGGGAGTGTTTCTCCTGGTATGACACGGGACCTTTGGTCGCAATTCCTGATAGACTCAACGCCGAGACCTACTGCACCATTTTGGATGATCATGCGCGTCCTACGTTGTGGCAGTTTTACGGGGAGGAGCCATGTTACTTTTAGGATGACAATGCCACCTGTAATGTTGGGAGGTCCACCATGCCTCGGTATGGTGACAATGGGGTTAATCGAATGGACTGGTCTGCGCAGAGCCCAGACCTTAACCATATCGAGTACCTATGGGACGAGTTGGAGCATTGACTTAAGGAGCGCCCCCACCGTCCGAAATCGGTGAAGGAACTGACCTGTGTTCTTCCAAGCCGAGTGGAAGAAAATACCGCTAGCCGTTGTACAACGCCTGGTTGAGAGTATGTCCCGGAGGGTCGTAGCTGTAATCGCCGCTCGTGGAGGCTCCACCAACTATTGAAAGTGTATTAACTTTGTTTTCTTTTGCTATCACAGGTGACCAATTACTTGTTGGTAGTTAGTGTATAAGAATGCAATGAGAATACTAATGTGAACAAATCAAGTCAAGTCAAACCTGGCATGTTAGCTGGCGTCATATATGCTGGCTTCTTATATGCTGGAGCAGGATCACGAAAGCAGGAAATCTTCCAACATGCCTGTGTGTAGCTTATGAGGTTTTAAAATGTATGCCTTAAAAACTTGAAAGGGATGAGCAAGCAATAGCAACAAGAACAACAGCAAGAGAGAGAGAGACATAGCAGTACCATTTAAGCAGCTCAGTTTAATAAACCGAAAAACGCACATACTCGATAAAGGCAAAACGAAACACTCCCTGTCGTTAAATAAAAAATGTCATCAATGACACTAAACCAAAGGTAAAAGAAACCCGAGGTCAGGGGTCACTGTTTACAGAAAAATAACTCCGAAAGCAGTGTATAATAAAATCTGAACAATTACACGTTTGTTTGAATATTTTGATCTTTCTTTATTGATTTTGGTGCGAAAATTTCAAAATTGCCGCTATTTTTGGCATAGCATCAATAGTTTAGCCACAATTTACGCCACTCCAAAATCTGTGTTGTTGTATTATGTACGACGTGTATTACAATGCATTAGGCAAGAGGATAGGGGATGTAAGAGGTACAAATCATGAATACTATCGATACACAGCACGAAAAAAGAAAAACAATTAAAGATAAGAAGCGTATCTCTCCTAAAATGTAACTGTGGAGTTGTTGTATTATGTACGACGTGTATTACAATGCATTAGGCAAGAGGATAGGGGATGTAAGAGGTACAAATCATGAATACTATCGATACACAGCACGAAAAAAGAAAAACAATTAAAGATAAGAAGCGTATCTCTCCTAAAATGTAACTGTGGATCGTCATTGCCTCTTATGAACACTACTGGCATGGCCCTTCAAACTCCAGATATAGTCTTCCATCATGGCTTCATCCCATCTTCTTTGGCATTACTATTAAATATTTAGCGTTTCTTGATTAAACCTCTAACCATGTTCATCACTCACTGTTCCCAAAATTTCTCAGAGAAAATCGAGATGTGAGTGCAAGTAATGCAGTTTCACTGGCATTCGACTCTCCATTCTCCCAAAATTGTGTACCAAATTCTCCACAATCTGCTTGTCGTTGGTGCTCTTCCTATTTTTAACAAATTTGGTCACAACAAGACGGAATGACTGCTAGGCATCCTTCTCAACATTAATCATTTTGCTCTCTAGTGAAGCTAGCATTGCTTTTATCTGTGGCTCCACAAATATACCACCTTTTACTTTAGCATCACAGAGATTTGGGAACATTGAGCGAATGAACTGCAAGTTTGTCCATTAGAATTCAATACTTTCAGAAAGTGTTTCGCCAGACCCAACTTGATATGCACCGGGGGTAATAAGATTTTCTCTACTGGAACGAGAGCTTTGAGTATGGAATTATGTGTATCAGTTTTCAACTCAACTTTCGAGGCCATTTTTTTTCTTTTGTAATATTCGCTGACTGCTCTACTGTCCCACAAGCAAAGGAAACAAGGGCACTTTGTAAAGCCAGGTTGCTGATTTTGTTAGTCTCAAGTCTTTTATTAACTCATTTAGTTCTTGTTTATTTGGAAAATGTGGCCGGGCACTGTAAAATGCCCCTTGGAAGTCCATAGTTTTGTCGTCCCCACAATCACCACTGTACTGAACACCTTCTTCTGCTGTCTCCACACTTCTCTGATGGTTGTGGAATGGGAAGCTTATTGCATGTGGAACAGGTGCAGTAGATGATACTATGTTGGGATATGTAATGACATTTCGTAGAAAACGTGGAAATGTTCACCATGCAAAAGAAACAGTCATTAAGATGACATTTTCGTTCCCTCCAAATTCGAGGAACAGCAAATAGCATTGCTCTAGTTACAACATGAAGCCCACCTTCCAAAGTTGACCTGCAACTACCTCAGCAAAACCCAAACCTTTTCTTGGTCTCCCATAGGCATTCCGGAATAAGTTTGATATGCAATGGAAAACTCAGGCACTGTGGTAATTTTGTGCTTGACTTACTTAGGACCAACATAGTACCCACAAACGTAACAGTATACGACTTCTTGTCGTCGCCATTTTTACCTGATAACAAAGGTGAATGGCAGCGTGTTAATAAAAACACAAAACTTAAGATAACTAAACAAATTTTTAATATACAAAATACCTAAGACCACTGTTGAAACTAGCGCCTCTGAATTGCATAAAAACATTTAAAAATCAACATAAACAATTTTAGCGTTACATAGTGATATCAGTACCAACAAGAATGTGAAAACGAGAGACGGTTTTATTGGCTTTCACAGGTTTGCACTCCTATCAGTGAAAAACCAATAAACTGGCGATGGGAAAAACCTTTTAATTTCGAAACACTGAAACAATATTTGTTTGTGCCATTCGTTGGCTTTTCCTATGAACAATTTCGGCGGGGTATAACTCGCGAATCGGTTCAGAGTTAGAGGCATTTGTGTCGTTCGTTTGGCATTCAGGTGAATGCTTTCCTCTCGGAAGGGGTCTAGTGATTCGGTTCTCTGTCGGTTCCTTTTGTGTCGTTCGTTGACTCTTCCGGTGGCAGATTTATGGAGGGAATGATTCTTACGAATAACTTCAGAGTCGGATTCGTTTGTTTCGTTCGTTCATTTTCCCGGTTTACTTAGTGAACTGTCTTTAGTTTAAATTCGTTTATAAATCTTACGGATTCATTTTCCTGTGTTTTTTTGATAAGCTGGTTTCAAAATCTCCATGGAATTTGTTGCATTTTGTACACTTCTGAATAAGGTTAAGTTTATTACAGGAACACGAGCTTCACCTGAATACCCTGGTAGCAAAATATAATTCTGCCAGGTTATTTGAGGAAATCAGTTGTTTTGCGTAATCGATTCTTTTCAGAAAAGGATCATTCGCGAATGACTCATTTTGCTGATTCGTTCTTCTCGAAATCTCTACAATAAACTGCAGCTGTAACAAGTTGAACAACGCAAGTTCTACACACTGGGGAAATAGGACAAGATGTGTGAGAACAAAGGGTCCTAGATCCGAAAATTTCTTAATTCCCTTAGTTTTCTGTTACACACAACTCTTTTAGGGTCGTAGAGCACACGAGATACAGAGGATGAGTCGAACGTTTTGCAATATTTGGATCATTTTATGTCTTCATACGTACCTTTACGACGAAAGATGACTAGCATTCAAAGTATAAACCATGGTGTTGTACCGCTTTTAGCCATCAGTCTGGCAGTTCTTCGATTCCGCGGCGGTACCAGTTCTCGTCCTTCGAGGCGAAGAACTCCTTCACCTCAGTTGCTAACTCCTCTTGGTTGTTGAAGTGCCTCCTGCGAAGGAAGTGGGCCATGAACCGGAGCAAGTAACAATCTGACGGGGGAAAGATCCGGGCTATATTATGGAGGTGGCATCAGTTCGATGCCCTCAAGTTCCCGGGTCGTTTGCGCGCTATGTCTCCGAGCGTTGTCCTGTGGTAGGAGAGCGAGCTTTCTGTTCACCAGAGCCGGGTACTTCTCCAAAACGGCATATACATCCGCTCCAGCTATTCAGAGTAGACGTTGGCGAGGATGGTCCTACCGTCTGG
This sequence comes from Macrothele yani, assembly GCA_039090855.1. Taxonomy (NCBI): domain Eukaryota; kingdom Metazoa; phylum Arthropoda; class Arachnida; order Araneae; family Macrothelidae; genus Macrothele; species Macrothele yani. The sequence continues at coordinate 85,767,742 of CM077030.1, forward strand.
AAGAAATACGTAACAATTATCCTTCTGAAATTCAACCAGAGACAGAGCATCACCTTGTGCTCGAAGCCCCCATGTTTGGACAAAGGTTCAGAAAACAGGCCCGGGCTCAGCCATTACCGTTGTGTGTTAGGCTACGGAACTAGACCCATTTTCATCGCATGTAACAATTCTCTTGATGAAACGTACATCGCGCAGGATTTTCAGGAGTTTCGTACAGACTTCCACTCGGGGATTTGCTTCAGCTGACGTCAGTTCATATATTATATATTTCAAGCTAATACCAGCAGTTCTTCATGGTGTTGCCATTTTAACTGTGTATTTAACGTTACGAGTATGCGTGCGTATGCGTACGTATACGTATGGGCATATAAGCGTGCGTATTTGATTGTACAACCAAACTCCATATTTTCTCTTTACAAATCAGCTCTTTTGGACTAAAAGTCCTAACCTTCTCCCAGAATAAACAGCCCCAATCTGTGGCCAACGATTCGGTTCCATTTCAAAGTAAAACTGTCCATTTACAGTGCATTTTGGAAATTACGCATGTTCGAATTTATACGCAGTTTGAGCATATATGAACATAAACTGAAGGTCTCTCAAGACACTTTTTGTATCACTTTTCCATACCAAACACGTGTGGATTCATGTGTGACCCCAGGATTATGTACAGAACTAGAGCGAGTTGCTACAAATAAATAATTTGTAAACTAATTTCAAAAGCCTTTTTATGCATTGCGCTGTACGAGTAACAGACTGTTGATACTCTTCTCGACAAATGCAGTATGACGTCACAAACTCATCTGACTTCTTTTTTTGCGAAAGACGATAATGTAAACAAATAGAGCGTTACAGGTTTTCTATCGAGTAGGAAGTTTAGGTAGATGGCTAGGTCTAAGTTGTATGTATAACTAAAGTAATGAAAGAGTTTTGTTAGTGTAAACACTATATTGACAAAAGTCACCGGACACCTACAAGAGAAACACAACATAGCATTTAGTACGGTGTCGGTCAACTTTTGGCCTTAACGCATTCATTGACCCTGCGAGACATGCTTTCGACAAGGTTTTGGAACACAGAGATAGGTATGCGCTTCCATTCAGTACACAATGCTGCCGCTAACTGTTGCTTAGTAGTAGGCCTTGGTTCCAAACTTCTTATGCGGCTCTCTAATTCATCCATAGCTGCTCTATGGGGTTAAGATCAGGGCTCTGTGCTGGCCAGTCCACACACGATACGGAATGATCGTCAAAACACCCCATAACAGTCCTTGCTTTATGGCTCGGTGCATTATCTTGCTGGTACCATCGAGGTTGGGTTCCATAGTATTGCCACAGTGTTGGTAGGGCATAATTGTCTAGAATATCGAGGTAAACGTACTGGTTAACAGGTTTGCACATGATAACCAATGGGCCTGGACCATACCATGAAAAACACCCCTACACGAGTACACTGCCAGCTCCAAACTTGACCGTAGAAGCAATACACTGTAGTAAATAGCGTTCCCCCAGCTGCCTCCGTACCTCACACGGCTATCAGACTGATGGATCGTGTATCTGGATTCATCAGTCCATAGGATCCGCTTATTGATCTACGGTCCACGATACATGTTCTTTACACCGTGCTAAACGACGAGAAGCATTCCGAGTGCAGATAAAAGCCTTGTGAGCAGCCGCACAACCACGGTAAGCCATGGAATGAAGTTCTCTGCGAATGGTACGCGTGCATACCGGGGTTCCAGAATGTTTACTCACCTGTACACTGAGGTCTTGTGAAGTACTGCGTCGATTAGCTGTAACGACTCTCCTGAGGCTGCGACGTCGTCTATCACTAATTTTCTTTGGTCTGCCGGTACGTTTTGCTGCTTCAGGCACGCCATGTGCCCTCCACGTATTCAGTACATCCAAAACATTTGACGTGGATATTTCTAAACGCCTCTCGGTTTCTCTTACGGACAACCAACTAATATAACACCCAACAATTTTTCCTTTCGCACCGAGACATTTTCACTCGACCTCACAGTGCGATATGATGGCGGTCAGCTGCAGGCTTGTTTTTAACCGTTTGCAGCTGTACTACGCATCTTAACAACGCAGAAGATCCATTCATTTGCTTTGAAGGGGTGTCAGGTGACTTTTGTCAATGTAGTGTATAATGTATATTAAATCATGTTAGTTACGGTTTCACTAGCAGCAGTCTACGACGTGGTCGTGTACTTCATCATCAATCACAGTTTCTCTCGTATTTGGCTTATGAGGTAAATATGCATCACTAATATATGACTTAAAGCCGATCTAAAATATGAAGAATAAAAATTATTGGTAGGTATTCACCAGACTTTCATCATGTTGACCATCTACAAGACATGGGAATACCACTGCATACAAACTGCAACAAGAATTGTTATTAGGGGTACTTCACGTGGCCATATTGGACTCCAGGATTCTAAAAAGTTTCAAGTTTTCATTCCTTTTTACTGAGAATATTTGAAAACGGAAAAATGTGTAAAGCTGAGTGAGTTTTTAGCATCATTTTATATACATTTTGTTACCTGTAAGAATGTGTACATTTTTCGCTTTTGTACTTTTTTAAATTACTAATTTTGTGGAAACACAATGGAATATTGAACATTTAACTATTACCTGATATTGAAGTAGTATTTAGAATTGTAAACCTGTTCAATGAAAGCTGCCGATTTTATTTCACAAAGTATGCATGAATTAACGTCATGCTAGAAGAAAAGTGTCTTTGAAATATTTTTCCTCTGAACGGAACGTACATTTTCATAACACTAAAAATTCGTTTGTAATACATATTCGTTTTGTAATAACACGCATTTATATTACTAATCATATTTATTATATGTCTTTAATATGAGCACGAAAATCTGCGATTTAAGGTTTTTATACTTTAATTAAGTTGTTTACAATTATTGCTAGTACAAAAATAGAAAAAAAGCAATTCTTAGAATTTTTCTTGAAATAAAAACTTTGAGGTGTTTTGATGCAATGCACTTTACCCGTCAGCAATAAAGTAAATCATGGGGATGTAACAAAGATTTGTGACGTACTACAGAGGGGAAAACACGTGTCAAGACGACAAATCTGCAGCGTGACATTCTGTCCGCGTAGCTCAATTGGGAGAGCGACTTACTCCGGAGTGCGGGGACACGGACAAACTTCTGTTTTCACAGATGGATAACGGAAGTAGACAAAACCATTCTTGAAATCTGATGTTTGAATGCCGTCCCATGTATAATGAATTAGCTTTGTTTTCTTTCCGCTAAGCTAATTCATATGAATGATTCTCTTCCTACCAGCTAGCTAATGATATACTTGTACTAAGCTTCAAAGTAGTGAATTCAAAAGGGTGTTGTTACTAGTTAATTACGAACGTAAATAAAGTCTTAACGCTGGTTATTTATGGTAAGAAACTAATTGTAAACCTAACAGCCAGACAGAGGTCTGACAAAAACTATGAATTGAGAAAAACTAACTTACACAAACTTCTTTATTATAAGACTCTTGGTCAACTAAAGCACACACACAACTTGTTTTACAATAATGAAGAATCTCTCCTCATAACAACACAATCTCTCCTTGTATTATAAACGCTCTCCGTAAAAAACAACGCTCTCTCATAACAACAACAAAAGCTCCCCCTAAGTCTCGATGAACGCGCCTATATACTAGCTACCACCACGTCATGACTTACACTCATTGCCAGATCTCATTCATCGGGTGAAATAATATTTCGTTCAGTAAGAAGATAATTTACATAGTAAAATAAAATAACCAGAGATAGTAAAATCAAAAGGAAAGTGAATATAGAGTATACGCTACACATGAAATGGCGCAACAATAGTTCATTTTATTGTTTGTACTGAACATGTTTTACAAAGCTATCGCCAAACATTATTTCATCCCGTTTTACATAAACGTAATAATATCTCGTTGTAATCTACATAAATTACGAGAACGTGATGACAAATGTGATAAAAGCCAATACAAAAATGCATTTTGATGGTATGCATCTTTCTCGACAGTGTCTAAAGTTTGCGTCGTAGCGAAAGTTGGTTTCATCTCGAGCCTCCTTTCCCCAGGAGGCTCCAGATGAAACCAAATTTTGGTTACCTGCAGGTTAAACCAAATTTAGGTTGCCTGCTGCTGATGCTTTAAAATGATGTGTAACACTATGGGGTGTAAGCTGTTGATATCCTAAATCAAAGATTACCAATCTCCCTCACTAACACACTTGAGATTAGGCTTTTCTTTCTGTCTTCAGGCCAGATTTTACCTTGCGCATGCGCAGATGGACTTTCATAACCACACCAAATTTCATCAGTGTCAGGTTCGTCTAAATCTGAATAATATATAAAAATAACAATAGAAGCAAATGGTTTTTGAAAAAATTAAACAGTCGAGATACTTACCATTGTATCTCGACTGTTTAATTTTTTATATTTTGATTCGCCATAGTTTGGTAAGTATTTACTTTTATGACTCACATATCTTCTTTCATTGGTTTTACGACAATGACATTAATTAATCCATCTACCCAAGTATCACTCAATGTTAGTAATTAGTAATCCTTATTGTTTGTTGTTATGTTTTAATTCCATTTAGTACGTACCCGACTGTGGCTCGGTGCGGTGCTGGGTGGCGCGAATAAAAGCAATATATTGTATGTAAATAAATATATACTCTGGAATTATTAGGTGTACAGATAAGTTTTAAAGCTTTTTAAGACAACGCAACATGTAATTTGAGAGAAAGCTATATCTTTACGAATCAAAATATGCGCCGTCTTTATCTATCACCTTCCGCCATCGGTCGGACAGTTGACGGATTCCAGCCCTGAAGAATACTTTGTCGTGTGACGCGATGAAGTCGTCAACCCATTTTTGCACTTCGTCACATGTCCGGAACAGTACAGCAGACAAACCATGTTGCATCGATCGGAACAAATAATATTCTGAAAGGACTATGTCAGGACTGGGTGCTCTAACACTTCCCAGCCAAGCGTCAATAACGTTTCCTTGACCGATTTCGTGACATGCGGCCTAGCGTTGTCATGCAGTAATTTCACGGGACGCATACCTTTGCCTGTGAATGGACGTTTCCGACAGATTTCCTAGTTCAATCACAGCAATTGTTGCTTGTAGCGATCAGCAGTAAGAGTTTGACCCTGTTCCAATAGTTCATAACAGAGCGCACCCTTCATATCCCACCAGATGCACAGCAGAACTTTCTTGGAGTGAATATTACGTTTCAGTGTCGAAGTCGTTGCTTCACCGGGGTCTACCCACTGTTTTTTGTGTTTGGGATTGTCGTGCTGTATCCACTTTTCATCACCCGTAACGATTTTTTAGAGGAAAGACTTTCTGTGTTGTTTATTCAAGAGATTCAAACACTTCATGACATGTCCATCCTAGTTCCTCTGGCTCAGTTCATGTGGCACCCATTTTCCTCCCTTCTGAATCTTTCCCATTGCGCGTAAACGACTAAAAATGGTTTGTTGAGTTACCACCAGTTGTCCAGCTAGTTCCTTTTGCGCTTGCGATGCATCTTCATCCAGCAATACTTGCAGTTCCTCATGTGCAACCTTCTACGGGGCGTTGGTACGTTCTTGATCGCTAACATCCAAATCACCTGCTTTTAACGGTCTAAACCAAAACTCACACGTGCTTTTCGATACAATATTCTCCCCCATAACAGAACATATCGATGCACATGCTTTTTGCAGCACTTTTTCCTTGACGAAATTCGTAACGAATGCAGTGTCTAATAAATGCAGTATCGCTTACCATCTTTCACCTAGCTATGTGAAAGTGCGTTTGACTGTTGGGCAAGCTTCTGTGTCGCATGTTATACTCTGGACCAGTTACGGTCGCGTGACAACGCGGGGGAATGTCAGATATGCAAATTAGCTATATACGTCACACAAAAATAATGCTTTAAAACTTATTTCTACACCTAATACTTCTTTTATATCACACCCAGAAAGATTTCGGCGTGTGGAAGACTTATAGCAAAAATTACACAGGTCTGCAAAAAAATATTTTTTTTCAGCTGCATGGGATGTTTTTGGTAAATATTATGTTTTTGAGTGTGCTGAATCCAAAAATGACCTCCATTTCCCTCCATCACGTACAGTTGTTTTGCAAAATACAAGGGGTTTGCATAAAAAAAGCATAACAATAATGAGAAAACCACCATTTCATTACAATGAACTAAAAAATATTTCTTATAATAAACAGAGAATTTTTTCATGAAATGTACTTAACATTCCGTGTTCATTCTTTTTGCCTATGAAACCTTTTCTTCTTCTCTTTGATACTTTTCCGAACACGCTTCCGCTTTCCACTTTCTGTTTCCCGCCTGAGCATCCAACAGTAGTCAGCTAGCATATTGACGTCCCATCGTCCTTGGTAGCGTCTCTCGATATCACGGACATCCTGGTGAAATATTTTACCCTGCTCTTCACTGAGGGCTCCCACGTTTTCGGGAAAATAGTCAACTTGGGAGTGTAAGAAATGAACTTTTAAGCTCATCTTGCATCCTTGAGCTTTATACGCAGCCAACATGCATTGTACATTGGTTTTGTAGTGAGGGTCTTTAGTATTATCCAAAAACTTGTGCACTTCGTTTTTGAAATGGTCCCACACTTCTTTTTCTTTTTCTCCCAATGTTTCTGAAAAGAGGGGATCGGATAACAGTTTTCGTATGTCGGGGCCAAAACCTCCCTCTTTCAACTTGGCTTCAGACAGTTTTGGGAACTTGGAACGCAGATATCTGAAACATTCACCATCTTTTGGCAGTGATTTCACAAACTGCTTCATAAGCCCCAATTTAATATATAGAGGTGGTAAAAAAACCTTTTCAGGAGGAACCAAGGTTGTATTAATGACGTTATTTTCGCCGGGGATAAAGGCGTCTCAAAGTGGCCAGTCAGTTTTTGTCCAATGGAGATCTCTGGCTCGACTGTTCCACAAGCAAAGGAAGCAGGGATATTTCGTATAATCTGCCTGCTAGCCAAACAACACGGTTAGTATTTTGAAGTCTCCACAAAGCATCCAGCGATGTTTTTGATATTTTATTTTCTTAAGAATCATTGTCACATCGCTATAGTTTTCCTCCAAATGCACCGAGTGTCCTACAGGAAGTGATGCAAATTTATTCCCATTATGCAGCAAGACTGTTTTTGAGGCTTGTTTTGAGGAATCAATTAACAGGCGCCACTCAGATGAATCATATTCTATTTTAAAACACTTCATTAGCCCTTGAACATCACTACAAAAAACGAGATTTCCCTCTTTGGAGAAAAATATAGTAAATTCTCTCTCTCGGTGCCTGTACCACGAAAATGAGGTTCCAGGTGACAGCAGGTTTTTATTTTTTAATCTTGACCCCAGCAATTCGGCAGCATCTTTTGAATGGCCTAAATCTCTAACTAGGTTAAAAGCTCGCTCTGATAAAAAGTTAGGGTCCCTCATCAACAGAAAAATCTGAACTAGATTCGTCCTGGGGAGGTAATGTGTTTCCGTCCTCAGAATCACTCAGGATATCATCCAAACTGGAAGGTGGGTGTGGAACTGGTATTGCAGAGCTATGAGGCACTGGACGAATAGCTGAATTTAGGTTTGGATGAAATATTTTCTTTTTATTTTTTGTATTGAAAATTTTCACACCTACCGAACAGAAATAGCAGTCGGTAGTGTGGTTTTGCTGTTCATGCCACATCATAGGAATACCAAAACGAAATGAGTGTTTTTTACCCTTAAACCACAAACGGAGATCTTCCTCGCACTCCTTATGAGGAGCCCAGGCTTTGTCTTGATCCCCAAGTTTCAACTTGAAGTAAGCAAAATACACTTTCTTCACGAAATCACTTATGTTTCTTTGTTGACTTTTAACAGTGTATTCACCACATATAAAACAAAAGTTGCCAGGAGAAATAGCACAACCTCTTGGAGCCATAATATATAACTAAAAACGCGAGCACAGTCACGTTTGAATGCCAAATGTAAACTGAGTGTGGCTCCTCGCTGTTTGTATACACCGCATTGAGTACACACACTGACTCTCCGTACATCTAGAAGCAAACGCTTTTCCTGTGGTGAAGCAAATGGAAACTAGCCTCGCTCCCTTCAGAAAGAATAGTGAAATAACACGTAAAACATAGGTGAACACGAGAGCGAACGAGGTTATGTTGACACCTGTGCAACTGCCGATCGTCTCTCTCTGTAGCTGGGCAGGTTAATCGGTAACACCTGCTTCTTTCTCTGGCTCGATAAAAAAAAATTCCAAAATGGTGCTGCATATAAATAAAATAAAACAGCAAAAAGTTTCTTTTTTTCTTTTTTTCCCGTTCTTAAAGATAAAAATGAATGCTTTCGAGGGATTCTCTAGAAACTTTTAGCCTCGAATATCCAGTAGTCATCTATATAAGCTATGCAACATAACCAAAGCAACCTAGATGCTGAACTTATTTAGCATGTTGAAACATGATCAAATCTGACAATACGCTTGTTTATACTCATTCCTAATACCCTAGAGAACGTGTATAAACACGCTCAACACAGCCAGTAAGATTACGCACTTTTCGCTATAAACAAATTAAACCGGTTGGGACATGATCAACCTGAGCTTCCTCACACCGCCAACACTACTCTTGCCCTGCCACCCTTCCACTGCCCCCCACCTCCGCTGATTTTCTCTTTGTATTTATTCTTGAGTCTCACTCTAATACATATTAAATGAAAGTAAGGAATCACTTTGCATAGGATTTTTAGAATCAAGAATAGGATACCAGATTTCGAGTTAAACGGGAGTTTCACTCTAAATGAAACTACAAACACGAGTTTTGCCGGAAAACCTGACGTGATGGAATTGTTTGAGTAATTTTCTCGGTTTCAGTGAGTAAAAATCTATAAGAAACAGTATAAAAATCCTGTGCAGTTTTTTGGTTGCAGTCCTGTGTTATCTACAAAGAGTATCAGAGTACTCTCCGCAATTTTTACTCGGTAACACAGGGACAACGTGTTTCTTTATTTTCACAAATGTTCAATTTCTTCCCTGTTGTATGCACATCACATAACATAATTCATAACCATCATACGTGTTATGTCATGCGAATTCTAGCAGGTTATTTCTTTGTCTGTAACTTACACATTTTTATTTGGTCTTTGTAAATTCAGCGAAAATCATTTCATTACATTCGATGAAATGTTTAAAAGATGTTAACCCTATGAACATCGTAGAAGTTAATGCATCTTCCAAAACACATGGTGCTAATTTGGGATCGTTAGTTTTGGCACAGGAACGCTGCAACTTTCTACACTGTACGCAATCAGCACCTCATAAAACTTGAAAATCTCATCCTGTAGAGGAAATTTAACTCAAAGAGATTATACTCCAACCAAGGGGTCATTCGGGAAACGTATGATGGAAAGACCATAAAAATGTACTTTCAATTTTGTGACGTATATATCTAATTTAACTTTCCTTCTGAGTACCTGTGTTCTTATATAAATTTGGATTTTCTCGTTAAATATATTTTCTGACTTATGAATTTAAAGTTGGTAATATCTGACAGCAAGTCAAAGTGCAGTCTACAATCTTGTTCTCGTGAGATAAGAGCTGAGTGTAAAATATTTCTACAGCACTGTTATGCACACGATTCTCTAGTACTTTTGAGTACGATATTCGAAAATAATATTTATTATGACGTTCGAGAACAAGGATGATTCGATTATGTTAAGGCAACACTCTGAGTTTTCGCAAACTAATTCATGAGCGAAAGTTTTGTAAGTTCAAGATCATTTAGCTCATGCAGGACACAACTTAAGGATGATTAAGCCTGTGGTGATTTTGATTCAAAGATAATTAGTGTGCTGTATAAAACGTGTGTGGTTCGAATGACGTGCCATAAAAGTAGAATTTAGAAGCAAGTCATGTGATTCATTTCTGACTCTAGGTCACATACTGAAATTTATTTTATCTAGTTAAGTATTTTTCAACTTCAATTTAAAGTCAAGTCTATGGGTTCAACGAAAAGCATATTCAATAAGCTTTTAAGTTGACAAGCTATTCTCTAAGAATTAAATTAAACTAAGCTTAGTTGTGTTGCAGTAAAGCTAACATAAAGATGAGCTTTAACATTCAATGTGCAGCAGAAAAGCAAATATAACATTAAAAGAGTTCCAAATCAACAACGCCAATTTAACCAAAACAAGGACATTTAAAATTTCGTGCTGAATAGCAATCAAATCAAACAGCTGTAAGAATATTTAAAATTTAGTGCTGAATAGTAATCAAATCGACTCGAATCCGGACCAAATCAGTTCACAGCCTGATGATGCATGTGCGCCACATGTGAAAGATCTTGCGTTTTTATTATGTATATATTTTAGGATATATTAAATACTTTGTGATCTGCATCGTATATTTTTATCGTGCTTCGACAGCTGTTTGATTTGATTAACTAAAACATTACAATTTACAGAAATTAAGTTATGATGCTCGAAAATAATGAATTTTTGAATTAAATTAAATTTTACAGATAAAGGGTCTCTTCAAGCCTTCAACAAAACTGAAGAAAATTGTCAAACTTGAAATCATACCAACAAGTAAATGTGTAATATAGACAGTATAAAGGAATGTTGTGGCTCCATCACCATAGCAACGAATACAAGTGTAATATAAACTGTACAAAGGAAGGACGTATACCTCTATTATAACAACGAGTACCAGTGCAGCATAGACTGTACAAAGTAATATCGTGACTTATACATCTATCATAGCAATGATCACAAGTACAGCATAGGCTTTACAAAGAAAGTTTTTGACATATACCTGTATCATACTAACGAGTGCAAATGAAATATAGGTTGCATAAAATAAGGTTGTGATCCATACCCCTATCATAGAAATGAGTACAAGTTAACATAGACCGCACAAAGGAAGTTTGTGATGTATACCCCTATCATATCAACGACTATAATTGTAATATAGACTGTGCAAAGGAAGGGTGTGACGTATATATCATAGCAACGGGTGCAAGTGTAATATAGGCAGTGCAAATGAAAGTTGCGATGTATACCTGCATCACAGCAAAGAGTGCAATTGTAATATAGAGTTCTTTTTTATGTAAATTTAGTTTATTTTTCCTTAAACGTTTTCCCGCTGAACGGCACATTTCTTCGCCGAGCAGCTTTCATAATTTGGCGACACAGACAGTGAGTCAGAACAGCATGAAATGACTAGAATGAATGCATAGAGATTTGATAGCTTTTGGTGTAGTTGATGAAAAATATGAGATCGACGAACAAATGACATTGTATTGAAATTCTTTTGTGGATTGAATCCAGCTAGATATATTCTGGCAAGGGTATATGTCGATGTTTTGAAGCACAAGTAACTGCTGGATTAGCGACTTGCTTATTTTGTTATACAGTTGCGAACAAAAGTATTTGGCGAAACACTTTTTCGACCATAATTTTTCTTCTGCTGGACCAAATCGGGTCATTTTGGGATATGATATGTGTTATTCAGTTGTAAACATGACCCATATGCAGATGGATCGGAAACCTTAACACAGATCAGGTACCGAGCTTAATCGCAAAGATCATACAAATTGACCAACAAAGTAGGTGTGTATCTCATTCACTTAATGCAACGATAACAGAAAACAAGTACAAGAAAACAATAACTAATACTTAGTGGGATAACCACGAGACTTAATACAAGTAACAGCTGCACAACGGGCCGGCATCGAGTCCACTAGCTTCTCGACGGTGACCTGCGGAATTTGCGCCCATTCTGCAGAATGCTGGTCGAACTTCTGGGACCTATTCCGGCTGGTTTTCTTTGCACATCGTCTCTCCAGCTCCTCCCACATGTGCTTGATGGGGTTTGACGTCTGGAGATTGGCTTGGCCAGTCTAGAAGTGTGACCTGTTGCTGCTGGAAGGCTGCCTTCTCTATTCTGGAGGTGTGCTTCGGGTCGTTGTCTTGCTGCATGATCCATCCGGGTGGCATGTTCTGGTTTGCCCATGGGAAGACATCGTTGATGAGCATGTTCGTGTAGCTCTGGCTGGTCATTATTCCGTCAATCTTGATGGTGGGGCGATTCCATTGCGAGAGAAGGCGCCGTAAACCGTAAGCGATCCTCCTCCGTGCTTAACAGTCGGCTGAATGAACTGGGGGTTGAATCTCTGGCCACACGGAAGTCGTAAGTATCGGATTCCATCACTTCCGAACAAGTTGAACTTGCTCTCGTCGGTAAAAAGCACCTTACTCCAGTCCATCGCGGTCCAGTGTCGATGACGGCGCGCGCACGCGACTTTGGCTCGTCGATTCTTGACCCCGATGAGTGGTTTCTTGGCGGGTGCGTCTTCCATTCGATCCGCCAGCAATGAGACGACGGGAAATGGTCATTCCGCTGACGTTCAGGTCGTCGCTGTCGCGGAATTCGGTGGTGATGTCCACAGCAGTCAAGGTGGTATCAGCACGAGATCGACGAAGGATGCGTCTATTCTGACGCAACGTAGTGGAACGAGGCCTACCACATCGCGGACTAATCTCGACGGTCCCAGTCTTCTTATAACGTTACAGGATAGCTGAAATGACTGGTGTCGTATCTTCAGGGCCCTCGCAATGTCGGTGACGCGCATTCCGGATTCCATCATGTTCATGGCCGCCTGGCGAGCTCCAACAGGGATCTCCGCCTTTTTACCCATTTCTGAAAACCTAAGATTGACTTATTATTACACTACACATCACAAAACCCACAAAAATCACAAGAAAAACATTAATACATGCAGCAAACAAATGAGTAATAATTAGCGAGTCTTGAATATGGCCCATTTCGAAAGATAAATTCGCTCTGAGCGAAATACAAACTACGCGGCATTGTAACCCACGAATCAACACATATCATATCCCAAAATGACCCAATTTGGTCCAGAAGAACAAAAATTATTGTTGAAAAAGGGTTTCGCCAAATACTTTTGTTCGCTACTGTACGTGGCTGTATGAAATTACTAGAATGAATGTGTAGAGCAGGATGGCCAACCCGTGGCCTGCGTGCCACAAGAGGCACGCTGAGGCTTTCTAAGCTCACGCGTGCGCAAAGTCACTTTTTGCTTTTAATAATTTATTAAACGATTTAGCATTTGTAACGGACATCCTGGACCATCTTTATAACTTGAATCTGTGTTTGCAAGGTGAAAACAATCTTTTCCCAGTGTTATTCAACTCAGTTGAGGAATTTAAAGCAAAACTTGTTCTTCTTGGAATGCATCTTTCTCGGCATGATGTCGTACATTTTCTTCGAATGAAAAACGTCACGAACTGAGTTCTGTGAGATTCGAAACTTTTTTCTAAATATCGGCAACATGTTTCTGCTTGAAAAACACCTTTTAAACCAGGTTTTCAACTTCCGAAACGCAAAACAAAATCTTCTCCTTTTCACAAACCCCTGCTCCCTTTCTATTGAAGACATCATTCACTATTCAACTGATTTGCAGACTGAAATTTTGGAGCTTCAAAATAGCACTGCAATTCATAGCAATAGCAAGTTCAAGGAGGTGCTTGGAAATCTAGCCAGCCAGGAATTTGCCACTTTCTGGTAATATCTCCTCCCCCCCCCCCCATCTTCTCTCAGTTTGCTGCACTACGAGACATGGCCCTGCGATATAGTTGCAGGTTCGGGTCGAAAACATGTGAAAATACTTTTCCTACCATGAACTTGGTGTGTAAAATAAGTATCGTTCAGCAGTCACTGATGAGCTCAAAATTCTGCCGGTTCTTGCTATTTTATCTCTGAATCCCAACATTGAGGAACTGGTGAAAAGGAAAGACATCCAAAATCATCACTAACTACTAAGTAGGGTCGGGTTTGTTTCATGTGAATGGAAATATAATCATACAATGTTGGAATATGTTTCTTTCTTTGAGAGTAATTTGTGTTTTTAATTTACTAGTAAACTAGTTCTTGAATGATTATTAGCGTTATGTTACAATAGCATTAGTTTAATAATACTTTTCTCTTCTTCAGTGTTGTTTTATTTGAGGTATGCAGAGATACATAATTTTTGTATCCTTTCTAGAAACCGTGTAAAGGGAAGTTAGGTTAAGGTGGAGTGGCACGTTCAAGATTATCTACATCAAAAGTGGCACGTGGTGAGCCGTGGGTTGGCCAACCCTGTTATAGAGAGTTGATAAATGGATAAGAGATATAAGACTCTTTTGGTGGAGTTGATGAAAATTATGTGATCGATGAACGAATAATATTGTAATGAAATTCTTTTCTGCATTGAATCCAGCTAGATATATTATGGCAATGGAATATGTCGTTGTCTTTAAATACAAGTAATTGTTGGATTAACGACTTGTTTATTTTTTAAGTTTGGTTAATTGTTTACAAAGTGTGATTTCTGTGCAACACGGCTATTCAATAACATTAGCCAATTAGTTAGCTAATAAATTAAGTTAAAGTTGCAACTAAGAGAGTTTAGAAGCTCTATAAAATATACCCAAATTAAATTCGATAAACAATTGAAGGGGAGGTCTTTGCCTACCAATTGTATTCGTGCTTGACTCCAACCAAAACTGGAAGATAAGAATTCGCTACCTGCTGCGGTAGGAAACAATTTTTACATCTTTTAAGAGAAATCGATGAATATCTTGCAAAGAGTAACGGCCTTTTTGTACCGAAAAATAATGTCCTATATTTTCATAAGTTGCGGACGGTTTCCAAATATGACAATATAATCTTATTTCTAGTGTGACGTATATTCTAAATAAACTTTCATTTTTAGTTCCTTTTCCAATGTAAATGTGAGTTTGTTCTCCTTTATACTTCCAAACTTAACGTGATATCTTCTCTCTCACAAGAATGAGGTTGGCAACACAACTGAGGTCAGAGAGAAAGTGGCGTATGAATGGGATAAGAATGATGGATAAAAAGGACGATACAACAGTTGCTCAGGTGGATGTGTGTGTAGACGTTCAATCGCTAAGATAAATGTGAAGTTTACCTGCTGTGCTGTATGTTGGATCTACTGAAGTAGTGCTGGACCAATAAAAAGTTATCGAAGCTGATTTCTGTTTTATGTTTCGTCTGACCGTAAACTATTGCACCGTATTCTTATTTAATGCTTTAGATTTAGCGTAACGCCAATCTAGTTCACGAAAAAAGCTTTCGTTATATCATCCATTTTGGCTTTGTAAATAGCATTCGAAATCTTTTCAAAGAAAAATTCGCATCTGCTTTTGTTTTACACAGCCACTATTTGTTCAATAACAGATCACTGATTAAGGTATTACTAATTGAATCACGTCCTTCATACCCTTACCAAATTAGATTTACGAGAATTTTTTATACATATATGTACTGTTTCAAAACAACTGCTGACTCCAAACCGAAAAACTTAAATAATACCTTAAAGTTTTTCTAAAGAATCATAAATGTTGATTTAAAGCAAGCGATGAGATTTTACAAAAATAAAATCTAGCTAAAAAGTATTATTTGTTTAAGATAAATGAATAAATAAATCACCTGCCCTTTCAGAAGGATTTCTTTCTTTCATGCAAAACCCGTTAAGATGAAAATGTTTTGATGGGTGTGTCCACGTCTCTACGAGCATATATTAAACACGTATTTCAGCGAACGCTTACTATTTCCGCATAGGCATCTTTTTTTCCTAAATTAACTAAGTTTCCTTTTTCTAAAAAAAAAAAAAAGGTCACGGGTTTTTGCGTTTTTTTAATTTGTTTATAGCTCTAAACTGTCTGTAAAATTTATCACTGTTTGTAAAATTTACGGAGAGATTTTTTGTAGTGCCGGCTCTTTTTTTCCTCGTCTGATTTATAAGCTGTCACTGGCATCCGTTGAAGATAAGCGATAGAGGTGCAGAATGAAGGTTACAATTCTATCGCAAGAAAGCGAAACACTTCAAGATGAAAGTCGATAAAAAATGAATTCCGTTTATCTTCGCACTCTGAGAACCGCCCATTAATATCATTTATTGAGGAAAAATCCCAGAATCTATGGCAAGATCTCGACTTACCCGTGACAGTAGCAACACCCAAGGATATTTAGTCTTTTTCAGAGGAGACGTCACATTTAAACAAAACGTTAGCAGTTTCATATCTCTTCACAGTCATACTCTTTTGTTTTTTGAACTGTCAAATTTATATTTCCGCTTGAGAATACTTTTGAAGTTTTACATTCCTGTGGTGTGTTTTTCACTCTAATACCAAAATAATAAAAATACCTTATCTAGCGATGAATTCGGAATTTCTTTGAGATTTATCAGTTTTGATTTTGTTTAACGAAGTTTTCTGTTTCCCCTATTTAAAAATAACGTGTGTAGTTTTTCTTTTATTTTTTATATTTCTGTTGAGCGCTTGTCTCAGTTCTTTAACATCATTACCTTGCATGCATACAACAAATGATTTATCTGAAATAAAATAACTTGCAATGCCGATAAGTACAACCTGATGATCAGTCATGATTTCTTTGTGTGTAATCCATTCTAACGTTAATCATGCTTCGTAATTTGTATTCTTGCTTTTTCAAAGCAAAGCAGACAGGCGCTGTACCAAATGCTGTTCTTCGTGCAAACGTTTTTTCTTAATTAACGTCCGCAACCTGCGTTACTCAGCTTTAGTTGAAACTTTATGTGACACATACACTGCTGTACATAGAAAATGCCACACCAGGAAACATTTGTTGGAACGCCATGCAGATTGGTGGGTATTTGCTGACAGATGGGTTATGCAAATGACTGTATATGCAAACGAATCACGTGAACAGTGACGGAGATAAAAGTACAAAACGGCTCGGGGTAGTTAGGTTTGGTCTTCCTCACATAGATGTCTGCATTACTGTATTGGAGTGATCTCTATGGCGTAAGTAATTGTAAGGAATGAGAATTCCTGGGAAAATTCGCATACTCGGGGTAATGAGAGCACAACGATACGTCGGCGAAGTGCTGCAGCCCTATTTGTTGCCGTACCTTCTTGGTATCCCTGATGCCCAGTTCCAACAAGATAACACCTGCCCGCACACTGCCAACAACAGAAGACAGCACCGACATGGTGTCCCGGTGCTGTGCTCGCCAGCGCCATGCCGACGTCTCCGCAATAGAGAACGTGTGAGACATCATTGGCAGATGACTTAATGCGTCTGCACGACCCCTAGCCCACCGCATTCATGTTACCTCTCAAAAATTAAGTCACTTCTTTCTCTTCTTCTTGTCTACATGTGGGAAGTTTCGTCTTATTTTGTGGATTCCTTCATGGTGTGTCATTTATTATGTTGATCACTGTATTAGGCAAATCGGCCAGCTCAACACATTCGCGGCACGTTAGTTGGTCGATTCAAAACTTTGTAGCGTTTTGGGGAATTTTTAAGACCGACGGATTATGTTTTCAACACAAGCAAGGAATTTCCAATACAAGAAACAAGAAGTTTGCAACACAAGAAGCAATAAATTTCCAACACAAGAAGCAAGAAGTTTCCAACACAAGAAGCAATAAGTTTCCAACACAAGAAACAAGAAGGTTTCAACACAAGAAGCAGGAAGTTTCCAACACAATAAGCAAGAAGTTTCCAACACACGAAGCTTTCAACTCAAGATGTTTCCAACACATGAAGCTTCCAGGACAAGAAATTTCCAACACAAGAAGCAAGAAATTTCCAAAACAAGAAGCAAGAAGTTTCGAACACAAGAAGCTTCCAACACAAGAAGTTTGCAACACAAGAAGCAAGAAATTTCCAACTTATGAAGCTTCCAACACAAGAAGTTTGCAACACAAGAAGCAAGAAATTTCCAACTTATGAAGCTTCCAACACAAGAAGCAAAACGTTTCCAACTTATGAAGCTTCCAACACAAGAAGCAAAAGGTTTCTAACACAAGAAGTTTGCAATACAAGAATCAAGAAATTTCCAACATATGAAGCTTGCAACATAAGACGTTTCCAACACAAGAAGCAAAAAGTTTCCAACACAAGAAGCAAGAAGTTTCCAGCATATGCAGCTTGCAACAAAAAAATTTCCGACACAAGAAGCAAAAAGTTTCCAACACAAGAAACAAGAAGTTTTCAGCACAAGAAGCAAGAAGTTTTTTTTTTTGATTGGAAGTTTAACAACCACCGTGAGCAACTCAATGGACTATATAAGCAGTCGCCCGTCCCTAATTTAGGGTCACTGGTTCCAGGGAAGGGAGAGAGCCAGTGCCGTAACACAAGCACAACATCCATGCCTCACCGGGATTCAAACCCGGACCCCTTTCGGACGAATGATCAGAGGCCATCGCTTAGACCACTGCACCACCGGGACGGCGCAAGACGTTTCCAACACATGAAGCTTCCAACACAAGAAGCAAGAAGTTTCCATCGCAAGAAGCTTCCAACAAAAGAAGTTTCCAACATAAGATGTTTCGAACAAAAGGAGTTTCCAAGATAAGAAGTTTCCAACGTAAGAAGTTTCCAACATAAGAAGTTTCCAACGTAAGAAGTTACCAACACAAAAAGTTTCCAACGTAAGAAGTTGCCAACACAAGAAGTTTCCAACATAAGAAGCAAGAAGCTTCCAACACAAAAAGCAAGAAGTTTCCAACATAAGAAGCAAGAAGTTTCCAACACAAGAAGCTTCCAACACAAGAAGTTTCCAACACAAGAAGTTTCCAACACCAGAAGTTTGAAACACAAGAAGTTTCCAACACAAGAAGCAAGACATTTCCAAAACAAGACGCAAGAAGTTTTCAAAACAAGAAGCAAGAAGTTTCCAACACGAAGCAAGAATTTTCCAACACAAGCCGCAATAAATTTTATGGGTTTAATGACAACCATGAGCAACTCAATGAACTATAAGCAGTCTCTGTCCTTAATTTAAGTTACTGGTTCCAGGGAAGGAAGAGAGCCAGTGCCGTAAGACAAAGACAACATCCATGCCCATCGGGATTCGAACCTGGACATATCTTGGACAAATTGGTTATAAGCCAGCGCTTAGAACACTGCGCCACCAGAGTGGCCAACAAGTTTCCAACACAAGAAGAAAGTTTCGTCACGTTGCATGCGTTTTTTCATTGTGTGTCATTTTCTACTCTTAGCAATGTATTTAAAAATGTCTAAAATAACTCTTCCGTATTTTATTAGAAAACTAGACCAGATGGGAGATCTCCATATGAGTTATTTTCGTATATTATAAAATTTTACTGAGTTATTTCAAGGACATAGAAGACCATGAGAAGTCTGTCCTTTCTTATGTAATGTCATGGAAAGCCCAAAAAGCGTCAAATTTAAGGTGGACGTCAAGTGATTTTTCTTTCTGTACTTCCAATGGAAAAACTTTTGTACACATTTCCTTCACAATTAGTATGTTCCCAAGGATAAAAATTTGAACATCGATTAAAATAACTTCATATTATAATTTGGAATACTTAATATTTTCTAAAGCATAACCATTATTTTATTAAAAATTAATAACGTTTCCTTTGGTGGTGTTGAAACCAGAAAAAATATGGCGCGACATGTACTTTGATGACGTCAGTAGAAAAACAAATGTTGGATTGCATAATTATGGTTATGATTTAGAAAATATTAAGTATTCCAAGTTATAAAATGAAGCTATTTTAATCGATGTTCAAATTTTCATCGTTAGGAACGCATTAATTGTGAACAAAACGTGTACAAAAGTTTTTCCATTGGAAGTATAAGAAGCAAAATTCCTTGACGTTCACCTTAAAACTCGAGATAAACACGTGTAACGTATACTCTAGATTCACTTTCCTTTTGATTTTTACTATCTCTGGTTATTTTATTTTACTATGTAAATTATCTTCTTACTGATCGAGATGTTATTTCTCCCGCTGAATGAGATCTAGCAATGAGTGTAAGTCATGACGTGGTGGTAGCCAGTATAAATAGGCGCGTTCAACGATACCTAGGAGAGAGCTGTTGTTTATGTGCGAGAGAGCTTTTTGTTGATGTGCGTAGGGAGAGGTTCGTTTATGTGAGTAGAGCTACGTTATTTTGTGCCAAGAGCTTCGTTCTATGTGATTAGGTTTTTTCTTCATTATTGTGATACGATTAATGTGACTAGTTCGTGTATGTTGGAGGATACCAGGACTTTATCTGAATAAAAGCTTTTTAAGTAAGTACGTTTTTCTCAGTTCATAGTACTGTCAGACCTCTGTCTGGCTGTTAGGTTTATTTCATTAGTTGTTATTATTAACAACCAGCATAAGACTTTATTCATCTTAATTACTACTACAACACTACTAGCCGTTAAAAGCTTGTTCATTATTATTATTACTACACTACTAGTAGAAAAGTTTATTCATGATATAATTAACTAACAACAAGCATTAGAAGAAGCAGTAGAAGAAAGCCGAATTCATTATACACGTTGAGTGTAATTGACACGAAACTTGTGCCAAGGCTCCAGTAACGGAAATGCGTACGATTACAACACAAAAGGCGCCCATGATTTCAATATCTCTAAAACTTTCAGTGAAATTAATTACACCTGGAAACCAACCGCTTTCGACTTGAGCTGCGTTCGGCTAAAGTTTTGATTCGAACCTCGAATGAGACAAATATCTTATTATTTCCTCATTTGCGATTCCTTTCTTTTCTTTTCTTAAAGGCAGCAACTAAAGTCACAAATGGCAGCTACTCACATGTCTTATGGCTTCTAACCGTCGTTAAGATATAACGACAACAAAAACATAGCTCTTGAAACTGGGAAACACAGAACATTAAAATGTAATGACAATAGCAAGGATGCAAATGTAAATGCGAAATCAATAACAAAAAGGAGTAAATAACACAAAATGAAAAAAAAAAAAAAACATTATGCATGACAAAACGTAAATACAAAGCAAGCGTGAGCTTCGGTGGGGTAAGATAAATTTTCTTTGAGACCCCTTTACCCCCCCCCTACCCAAATATTTATGCAGCTAGAACACATGGCGAGAACAACTATCTCAGATTTTAGGGAGCTTGAATAAAAGTAACTGAAATTTTCGAATACACAGAAATTTTGTTATATAAATATTTTTTTGGTAAATTTAGTGTTTTTACTTCTGGAAAATGGACGGAATCTTCTGAGCAAACGTCCAAAAGAGAGTAGTAGGAGAAAACACCATTTTGAGAGAGAAAGAGTGAGACAGAGAGAGAGAATGAGAGATAGAGATTCTCCTTGTCAAGTAACAAACTAAAACTCATAAACATCCTTATGACAGAGAAAAGGGGGTGGGGGAAATTACGTAAGTAAGCTGAAACTGCGAGGAAATAGTAACTTGCCATGAAGATTCGTATCCGTGTTTCCCAGTGCTACATAAATACTACGTACAGCATGTACCTGATAAAATCTACATGTCGGATTTTTTTTTGCAAAACTATCTACCAAGAACTTCAAAATTTAAAAATTTGTGACCCTTATCATGCTTAGCCCCGCTAATAGCCCACCTAGTTCTGAGCAGCTGGAGTCGCCAATTCTACAGGGTGGCAATACTCTAAAACCAGAAACGTAGCAACGAGGGATACAGAGGAGGGTTGTTGTCTCGGGGGTAAGTGCGTGGGAGCTCAGAAATATTTGAAATAATGATGCAAAAGTATAAATTGCTCTACAGCAAGAAATTTTATAATATATAAATATACAACTTTTGCATGTAGACAATTTCCTTGCGATTAAAAGTTCACCTCTTTATTTTCTTGTTTCAGAGTTCAACGACCACCGTACGCAGCTGTAGGGGCTATAGGAAGTCCCTTGTTCCTACTTTAGGGACACTGCATCGAGGAAGGTAAACAGGCAGCTCCATCAGACAAGTATCTCACATATTCCTCATCAGGGACTCGAACCTCAGCCCATCTCGAACCAGTGCGCAGAAGCCAGCACCTCAGACTACTCAGCCACAAATTTTCTACTTTTGTTTTTTTATGTGCTTTTTTTCTTTTTTTTTACTGTTGTGTTTTTATTATTATTTTTCTATTTATGACATTTACACTTTCTTCACTGTCAAATATAGGTTAATGTTTCTAGTCGTATCATGCTGGGAAATTAAATTTGCTTTGAATAAACTATCAGCATATATTGGACGTACAGATAAAATAAATAAATACATCGCTCTTTCCACGTTCCAGAAACACATAGCAACCGAAAAATTGTTTTTCAGCCACCGCCGTGGAACTGAACCACGAAACTCTCGATTACTAGGCGAGCGCGTTAACTTTACACCACGGTGGCCAACAATCAACGGTGCTATGTGTATTTTTAAGTCAGCTTCTGACATCATAAATCCGTAAGATGGGCTCAGCTACTGAGACGTCTCCATCTGGTGGGCATTGACGGCACTGGCTATATATATTACAGCATAATATATATAGCCAGTGCCGTTAATGTTAACGCTTAAAATGACAGATAAAGTCCTGTTGTATATGTCAGCGCCATAGGTCGTACTGGGATAAAATCATAATTTGAAGGGTATCCATTTTCTGAAAAACTAGAACCAATTCGGTAAAAATGACTTGAGTATCGGAGTAAGCATCTGTCTGAGAAAAACGTTTATCTGTACCCAAGGTGAAAATCCTCCAAATACGTGGCGTCAATAAATAAATAAATACATCGCTCTTTCCGCGTTCCAGAAACACATAGCAACCGAAAAGTGTTTTTCAGCCGCCGCCGTGGAATTGAATCACGGAACTCTCGATAACTAGCCGAGCGCGTTAACTTTGCACCACTGTGGCCAACAATCCACTGTGCTATGTGTATTTTTAAGTCAGCTTCTGACATCATAAATCCGTAAGATGAGCTCAGCTGCTGAGACGTCTCCATCTGGTGGGCATTAACGGCACTGGCTATATATATTATAGCAGTTATTTCAAAATATACTTTATTGGCAAAAACATAGGGAATACAGGCGTACCACATATGGCAAAATAAACAACAAAACAATGAGTGATACTGAGAAATATTACAGGTGAATGTGATACGGCAGTCAACTAAGGATGACAAAATGTTAAAATCATTAGTAAGGAACAGTACATGCTTGAGGAAGATGATGCACAAGCAAAAGTAAGGATTAATTAATAAAGCATGCGATGACGTGCACAGTGAAAGCAGAGCACAAAACAACAGGTAAATATATTTGCAAGAATATAGCTGTACAACGCAGTGCACAAAAAGAAGGGAACATATAAAACACAACAAAAGTATATACTACGATAAAGGTACAGAAGTTCCCACAATCGAGGAAACCACACGATATGTGACAAAAACATGATAAGTATTACAGAACAAAGTGGAAACTTAGGCAAGCTCCTCAAGTGAAACACAAGGATACACAAAATACAAACAGCAAGCCGTGCAGTATTGCATCGGTCCAAAAAAACTATGACATGGGACGAGCAAGAAATACATGACGTCAAAGAATGTGAAAATGCAAGACAGAAATAAGGTATAAATTAAAAGATACAACACAATGCAGCAAGAAAAAACAGAAAGAACAAAGTCTCGCAGGGCAATACCTCTCGTATTGCTCCTAGAGGACAAATACACGGTGCGCAACTCAATGAAGGTACAGGCAGCAAAAGCAGACACATAAGTGAAGAACAAGTAGTAAGGACAGGTGCAACGAAAAAACAACTACAGCACGGTACATGCACACGAATTACACAAAAATTGCAGAAAACCCCTACAATACAAATCATAAGCAGTTACATGACAAACACTTAGTATACGTTGTGACGAAGCACCAGGAAGAGAGAACACAAAATATCAAATGATGCATTCAGATCTTTGAATCTGAAAAAAACAAAAAATCAGAAAGAAAGATGAATGGAAGATCCAGTGATTTCGAACCAACCGGTCCCCTGCGCCCAGGTAGACCGGAAATAGGCTTGAGATTGAGGGGTGGAAGCAGCGAAGTTCTCCAGGCGTAGTCGAGACACGATGCGATTCCTAAAAATCGACCGTAAGGCCGCGCCAGCAGAGAGAATACTAGGTGTGGTAGCAGGAGAGCGGATAGATTGATGATAAAGAAAAACGACATGTTTGACAAGTACGAACAGATAGGCACATTCATCCGGCAAAATAGCCGGGGGATGTTTGGTAAGCAATAGCTACTCGTACGCTTGAAAACGAATGTCTCTAGAGCAAATGTTGCCTACAAGACGAAAGGCAGTATTAAAAAGTGGAAGGAGAACGGGACAGTGACAGTAGACATGAGGAACATCACCTTCAACACCACAAAAGCAGCAGAGAAAAGTAGAAGAAATAGACATGTGAAAGAGAGAAGAAGGAACAGGAAGGCGGCGGTGAAGAAACCGCCAGTGGATATTTCGCTCTAACGGGGTAGAAAGGGGAGAGAAGGAGGCAGACCAGATAGGCAGCAGAAGAGAAGGAGAAGCATCAGGAAGACCATGCGGAGAAGTGAGGGGCGCACGGAGGAGCGCATAGATAGAGGCAGTGGAAAAAGTAGAAATGGGAGCAACAGAGTCCCGAAAGGGAAGGAAGAAAGGAAGAGAGAGGCTCGGTCCAGAGACAGAAACAAGGCCAGTGTCAGAAACCAGAAGTGGGAAGAAGTTACAGAGAGCGGAGCGAAGAAGGTCATACTCCTATTCCAAGGTGGAAGAAGGGTCAGGGAAAAGAGAAGAGAGGGGTTTCCAGGTCAAATCGGAAGTTAATAAAGCTTCGACAGTGAGAATTCCTGAGCGGAACCAAGGGGGGGAAAGAAAGTATGGTTGATCGGGTGGATGAATCTGAGTGGAAAAGAAAAGAGGTTCTGCAAGCAGGTCCAGGGTAGTAGAGGGATTAGCGCGGAGTAGCGGGAGAGAATGAAATACCGCTAGAGCGTCGATAAGAAGTGGTGGGAGTCGTTTAGAAGTAGAAGGAGATGAATCCATCCGAAGAAAAAGGAGGAAAGTGAAGGATGGATCATGAAGAGAAATAAGAGTATTCAGGGTAGAAGAAAGTGCAGGGGAGGGCGAAAGGAGAAGACGAATGAAGGAGACGATTCGGTGAGCTCTATAATATGTTCTGACATCCGGGAAATGAAGACCACCAAATGATGTTGGCAGAGAAAGCGTGGCAGCAGAAATCCAATGTCTAGATGACCATATCATTGAAGTAAAAATACTATTGATGGCAGAGAAATGATGCGATTCAAACACACAGAAATCCCAGGGATAGAAGCATTGTGAGAGAAGATATCGATGAACAATTTGAGAACGTTGAAAGTAAGAGGAAAAGGAAAACGTAAATCGCCAAAAACCAGCCGTGCGATGAAGTTGTGGGCGGAGAGCTTGCCAAGTGACGTTGCTTGCGGTAAAGAAGTGTCCAAAATGAGCTCCAAGGAATTTTTGGGTCGAGGAGGACTACACTGCTCCCCACGGTAAGTCAGTGCAGCCTCTCCAAGAACCACACCACAGGCCAGCACTTTTCTGAATATTCAAGGCAGCACCAGAGAGAGCAGCATACTGTTCATAAGCGGCAAGAAGAGTATCAAATTGGTCATCGCGGCGAAGACAAAAGGTAACATCATCCGCGTAAGCAGAGACAAGAAAACGGTGGTGCCGAGTACTGGAGACAATCGGTCCTACCGCAGGTAAGAGAGACGCCCGACTCGCAATCAAAAAGGGCTCAAAGGCGAGAGCAAAGAGTTGTCCTGATAATGGACAACCTTGTCTGATGCCAGATCGAAAAGGAATCGGGGCCGTCAAAAATGTGGCCGTCCGAACGTTCAAATGGGCGCCCTGGTAGAGGCTAAGGATGAAAGAAACAAAAGCGGGAGGAAAACCAAAGTGAGTTAATACGGCAGAAAGGTAAGTGTTAGAGACGTTATCAAAAGCGGATTTCTGGTCAAGATTAAACAAAGCTAGGGGTTCGGAATGTTTTAGTGCAAGAAAGGAAAGGTTATGAAGAAAGGAGATATTTATAGAAATAGAACGACCAGGCACGGTATATGTCTGGTCGGGGGATATGAGGAACGAAAAAACAGAATTTAGGCGGCGAGAAAGGAGTTTAGTGAAGAATTTGTAATCCAGGTTGAGAATAGAGATGGGGCGCCAATTCGACAAGTCCAGAAGGTCACCCTTCTTCGGCAGGAGGATGACATGTGCAACTGTAAATTCCGGCGGAAGCGCAGGAGAAGAAAGAGCACACGAAAAAGCGGCAGAGAGAAAAGGCAGGAGTGAAGGAAGAAAGGCCCGATAGAACGAGAGTGGGAGGCCATCTGGTCCCGGTGAAGAGTGAAGATTGAGGGAGGCAAAAGCCTCTCTCAATTCAGGCAAAGAAAAATCAGCAATGAGAGGGGCGCAGAGAGAGAAGGCGGGACCTGAGGGACAGAAGAAAGAAAAGAGGAGGAAGAAAATGAAGAACCCTGCGCAACCGCTCGGAACTTCTCCTGAAAGAAGTGACGGACATGAGAGCAGATGAGAGCTGTATTGCCAGTAACAGTGCCATCAGGCAGTCGGAGATGTCTGATGAAAGATGACGTGCGTAGCATGGGTTCCATCTTTGAAAGGACTTCGAAAGAATGCGTCGATGGTGAAATACGTAGGAGCCGAAGACGACGGACTGCTTGCTGAGCAAACGGTTCGAGGCAGGCATGAAGTTCATCACGGACGGAGGCATAGTGCGGGTTAGACATTGGCGTCGCGGAGAGGAGTCCTCGTAGGTTACTCACCTCCATCGAGCGAGTGGTGGAAATAGTAAACGAGAGTTGACGAACGAGCAAGAGAAGATCCCGTTTGACATCAAGCCACAAACGCAAGGCGCTTGGGGTCGTTGTGAGCAGCAGCTTTCGATCAGAAAGGAACTTCTCAACTTCCTCACAAAAGGAACGGTCTTGCAAGAGAGTGTCATCAAACGTCCAATGACGACGCGTAGATGAAGGTGCAGGAGAGACGCAAATTGATAGTGAAACGGCAGAATGGTCGGAAGAAACTGTAGGTGAATGTCGAGCAGCAGTTATAGCAGGGAGTAGAGAAGCAGAAACATATATTCGGTCCAACCGCGCAGCAGTAGAACCGAACGTCGGCGAATTACACCACGTAAAGGAAATGGAATCAGGATTAAGCCGTCTGAAGGAATCGACAAGGAGAAAATCATCAAGGAGCTGAGTCAGCTGTGAAACTAAATTCATGCGGTATTCGCCAAAAGACGAATTTCTGTCAAGAGAAGGCTGCAGCGTGCAGTTAAAATCCCCCCCCCCCCAAGAATGAAATAATCCCCGGGAGAAATCGCTGCAATCGCTGCACGAATATTACTGAAAAGATGAGCAACATATATTTCATCAGTGGGAATATATACATTAAAGATATGAAAAGTAACATTATGCACACAAAAGGTAAAACACTGAAGAAAATCAAGGTGCAAATTTGTCACAGAAATAGAAGTCAGCTGAGTCAAAAACCGCTGGCGCACATCTACAGCTATACCACCATACCGCGAGAGGCGATACGAGTGGCAAAAGGTGTACGGCCAGCGTTTCCATAGGTGAGTGGGAGTGTCAGCAGAGCAGTGAGTTTCCTGGAGAAGGAGAACATCTCCACCAGCGGCAGAAATGTCCTCATAAACGAGGGAGTTCAACACTGGTGTCGCGAACCCGCGACAATTCAAGGAAGTCACAGTGAAAGTGCCATGTCTCTAGTGGCAGTGACAATCTTTTCCAAATAGGAACGGAAGTTGTTGTAGCGCCGTTGGATGCACTTCTGAGTGGCAGCATCCTCGGCAGATGGACTCTTGATAGTATTGTAAAGAGTTAACAGTTGTGCCAGTTGATTCTCAACTGCTGGTTAACTTAGGAAGAAGAGTCTTGACACAAGCAAAGTCGTGCAATTCGTTATAAGGGAGAGGAGTGTCCGGAAACACATTCATGTGTAGGCGTGCGGAAAATTCCTCAAGAAGCAGGAGGTAGATAACTGGCTTGGAAGACTTCACAGGGCGACCGGAAGCAGGTGATCCAGCAGCCTTAGTCGGAGAGGTTTGAGTAGAGTGGCCAGATTGTCGCCGTCGTTTCGTAGAGCCACGAGGAGGTTTGGCATCCCTTTTGTCAAGACGGGTCCGGAGATAGCCCTCCGTCCTATTACTCATAGCTTGGTCGCTGACGCTTTGGTAGGCTGTGTCATCAGCAGTCGAGGTCTCGGTATCAGACTGGTCAGTCGCAATGGACTCAGCAATTGCTGTAGGGTCCGCAGGAACACGAAAAGATGCTGAAGATTGTAAAACTGGGTAGTGTTCCTCGGAGAGAGAAGGTGGGACAACAATTGGCGTAGAGGTTGCAACCGAAGGTAGGTTGTTCGCAGGAACCACCGTCGGCAACGGAGCGCTACTAGGATCTTGATGAGAAGGCGTCGGATCTTGATAGTCGGGCGAAACAGACTTTGGTGGAGCAACTGGACACTGCTTATAGTAGTGACCAACCTGGTGACATTGACTACAATGGAATTCCGTCAGGAAGTTTATTTGCCTGACCTGATCCTCGCACCGAACAGTGAAGTGTGTTGGACGCCGTTCGATTGCTTCTTGTGATGGAAATATGACCCTCGCAACACGGTGAGCACCTTGGATCGACGCATGTCGTGGATCACGTAATGGGTCGTTTCGGGCAGCAAGATGCGTTTGTATGCCTCCAACTACCCGACCAACCGAAGATAAGACAGCATACAGCATGAGATCTGTCACTTCCAACGGTACCGGGTAGAAAGAAACGTTAATGGGTCTTGGGCCCACTGGTTCTGCAGAAAGATGTCTATCACCAATGGTGAGGCCAGATGTTAGGAGAGATTTCGCCATTTCAGTCGTGGCCAAATAAACAACCACAAGTCGTCCTCTACGAAACATTTGCGGACTAGATTCAGAGGGGAACCGCTGTGCAATGGCATCTGCATATACTCGCAAAGGAGTGTCCGGAAGGACTTCGAAATGGACGCCTTTTGCAAGATTCTCAGTAAAAGCTGTGCCAGCTGGAGAGCTGGCTGGGATATTAAGCACGATATTATTGCCAGCTTGGGAAATGAAATATTTCAGCTTTTCAGCGCCAACATAATTATTCTTGGATGCTGGACTAGAGACTTTGGAGGCTGCAACAGAAGAAAACGAAGGTAATGACACGTTGTGCTCGGCAGTGCTAGAAGAGGCTGCATTTCCAGTGATGTCCATTGCGTCATCATCGATAGCGGAAGCCGGGAGATGTGACGTAGCTGGAGAAGGCAAATTGGCAACGCCACGAGCGGACGCTTGCGTGGCAACGCCCCATCTGGGGCATCAGAAAAGGAAGAGAGATTAGGGCTATCACTATCCCTACCGGAAGTCGCCATCTTTAATGGCGGCGCCCAGTAGCAAGCTTGGCCAGCTCGGCTAAACGTAAATAAGATGAAATACGACAAAATAGGCACTCACCGCGCTCGAAACGAAGCAAAATGAAAGACGATAACTTTATACTTAAGGTGAATGTGATATTAAGGAGCGAAGAGTCCAATAACATACCCAAATCACAAGAAAATCGCGGAGCAACAACACGCTGCTCAGTTAAATCCAAAGGGCGAGATCCAAGGGGAAAATCCTCCAAATACGTGGCGTCAGTAAATAAATAAATACATCGCTCTTTCCACGTTTCTCTGTAGCTGAGCCCATCTTACGGATTTATGATGTCAGAAGCTGACTTTAAAATACACATAGCACCGTGGATTGTTGGCCACTGTGGTGTAAAGTTAACGCGTTCGGCTAGTTATCGAGAGTTCCGTGATTCAATTCCACGGCGGCGGCTGAAAAACAATTTTTCGGTTGCTATGTGTTTGTGGAGCGTGGAAAGAGCGATGTATTTAGGTATTTACTGACGCCACGTATTTGGAAGATTTTCACCTTGGGTACAGATAAGCGTTTTTCTCAGACAGATGCTTACTCCGATACTCAAGTCATTTTTACCGAATTGGTTCTAGTTTTTTCAGAAAATGGATACCCTTCAAATTATGATTTTATCCCAGTACGACCTATGGCGCTGACATATGCTGCAGGGTTTGATCTGTCTTTTTACGCGTTAACATTATTTTTATCTAATGTAATACTTAATCTAATCTTATCTTTAACGGGTTTTCTTTTCAAGTTTATCTATTGCATATAATATCATGCGGAATATTTGTTTTTGTTTATTTGCAGAGAAATATGATTTCTTTTCGATGAGGTCGCTTAAACAATCCTAATGCATTCCATTACATTTGTGACGAATGCAGTCTGCAAAAACAAAGGGAAAACATCACTGAATTTGTAAGATAAGCATATCTTACTTACTCTCGAGTTAAGCTTGGAAACCAAGGTAAGTCTTTGGCTCCCCGTAAAGATTGCAAAAACCTGAGTAGAGTTCTTGGAAAAATGAAGAAAGGAAAACTTTAAATGTTGCTATTCCTATGGTGCAGGAAGAGCAGCAACATCACTACGATGATTTTTATTTCTGTGTTGTGAAAGACTTCAAACGCTCCAAGAAACATAGATGGGAGTATCCTGATCTGGAATCAACAAGGCTACTTGCGCCACACAGCGAAAACATTCCCTTACTAGCATTTTCCACACGGCCTGACCTCCCGTTATCAGCTGTTGAAGAAATACGGGACTTAAAGCATGGGGGTCGCTGGCAAATAGGAATTGGGTGGGACGCAAGCGTGCAGTAATAATAGCCAATTTTTTTAAGTTTTTTCAAAATGTACTGGAGGCAGCAAATCTTCTAACTGTATTGAATAAATGCAGTGCAATAATTTTAACATACGTATCGCAATTGTTTTGCAAAATTAAAGAACTGACAACTGTTATTTACGTTTTTAGGTACAAATTATATATACAGTATATAACGTACGCAGAAATCGTGTATTGTATTTATCAAATGGGGGGAAAAAAGTACTGTACCTACCCAGCAAAAAACACAAGTGCTGGGAAACTGCTGACCACCAGCTGGCAGTGATGGGTCACTGCTGGCTGAAATCTGCCGCTCACGGCCCGGTAGTGGTCCGTTGGTGGCAGCGCCATAAGTTGGCGAGCCATTGATGGCCCTGCAGCATCGCCGTGAATTGTGGGCCTCCAAGCAAGTGCCACTAGTGGCCCGTTGCTGGCAACCGATGCAACCCCCCAACAGCAGGTGGAAGCATCGGGACTGCGCATGCGCAGAAGCAACACCTGCTGTGTCTCTCATGGTACCAGTTAGTTGAAGACGGCCCTATCGCCATCGTGTTATTTTAGTGGATGTTAAGAAAAAAATCGATATGTGGAGAGGCGAATTAATTTCCTAATGAAATTTTACGTCGGCGAAGATATCAGATTAAGCCGTGAAATACTAGATTACAGCCATGAAATACACCCACTCTATTCCCATGAATAACAATTCATGGAATGGAGTGGATGAATAACAAGAAAAAATTTGAAACCGCTTGAAACACATATCCTGGAAAACCATTAAAATAGCGTTTGTTGGGAAAAAAAAGAATTATACGCGTACAAAATTTATTAATTATTTGAAAAAAAAAGCAACGCTATGTGGTGTACTCATCCATGGGTTGAATACACAAGACTGGGAGGAATTCGCTTCTAAAAATAACGAGAAGTAAAATAAAATATCTTTTACTCTTTAAAACAAATGTAGCTTCGGACAACGGAAAGGAAAGACACAACGTTAAAAATGTAACAGAATGTGACATGAACCCGGGTAAATATATATTTATTCAACAATCTCTTTTTAAGACGGCAAGGACAGTACAAAACTTTGGAAAGCGAGTGTAAGTATGTACACGCCTTGAAAATGAGTGAAGTTCCCTTAAGGTAAAAAAAAAACTATCGTTACGTTGAAAAAATTAATTTATCAATTATATGAAACTGACTTTTATGAAAAATACCTCGCAATATTATAAAATGAAAGAGGGAAGCATTCGATTACAAATTGCATACCAAACAGATAGCTTCCAGCACATATCCGAGCGTAGTGAATCAGTCCGGTCGGTAGCGAGCGCGGCTTCCACGCAAGCGGCCCAGGATGGAATCTAGTCAGATGCAAACGGCCGTTTTTCCGGTCGGTCGAGAAAATTTCACCAGCGCAGTGCGTTAATTCACGAGCTTCGTAAAGGTAGAAGAAAAGAAGTTGTAGCTTTAGGAAACTGCGGTTATCCTTGCTATTTTTTTTATTATTATTATGGCTACTACTGGGAAATTGGCGGACAAGATTCGGCAAGCCACCAGTTACGTCACATGGTTGCTGGTTGCCACTAACGGCCCACTAGCGGACCACATTAGGCTAGCCATCATTTCTGGCACGTGCTTGCAGGGCCACTTGTGGCAGCTACTGCCTGTGATGGACCACTGATGGCCCTGTTGTGGCATATGACAACTGATGTGGTGCCAACTGTTGGCCAGCTGTTGGCCTGAACTGCTGGCCCTTTTGTTGGCCGCCCGGACATTTTATTGACGGTTCGGCAGCGGCAACTTAGTGCTGGGCCATTACTGGCAGTGCTGGTTGCCAGCAATGGCCTAGTGCTGGCCCAGCAAGACTGTTTTTGCTGGGTACCTAACACTGTATTCCAAACATTTGCTTTCTCTTATCATTGGTATGGATAAATTTAGATGCAATGAAGTCTATTTCAATTTTGTCTAATTCATCTTGATGAATATGGCACACTGCAACGTGGTTTAACCGCTTCTGAGTCATTGTGCTCCTCAGGTAAGTTTTCAAGCGACGTAACGCACTGAAACTGCGTTCTGCTTCACATGACGAGCTTGGCAGAACTATCAACAAGGGCACTAGGATTTCAATGTTCTCAAACATATTTCGAACTTCTGGTGGCATGCTTTGTAGAACAGCTACGGCATCAGAGACAGAAGCAATCTTGTACTTCTTCAGAAAAAGTCCCAGTTCCGTCTCTAAAACTGTTATATTGAGTTCTGGATAACTGCTTAGAATATCTAGTCCTGCAGCCACATCAACTCCCAAAAGTGTGCTTTCCATAGCTTTTACGTACTTCAGATCTTCTTTATTAAACCGACACTTCAAGGACATTAAAGCGGTGTTTATTAAAGCAAAGTACTATTTTCTGTAATATTACTCTATTGTACCACCATGATGCTCATCACAAAGTCCAGTGTATCGCTTCGGTGGTTTTCTCGATCGCGGAATTGTCAGTGGATCTAAATTAAAATCTTCAATAATTTTATTTGCTTGATATAGAAGAATTCTAAAATTTTGTTCAGATCGCATATCTGCAAAAGCTGTTGATAAATCCTGAATGCTTTGAAACACAGATATAACGCACACTTCGCGTGTTTGAATGCATTTGTTCAAGATGAGCAATAATGTCTTTAGCCATCAGAAGTCCAAATAAAGTTGCTGCTGACTGAAATAGCTTGAGCAGCCCACTAGCTGATGCTGAAACAACGCTTTTATTTTCAGTTTCACTCAAATCTTCCAGAGTTTCCAGCACAGTGTTGTATAGCGTGATAATCTCCACAATCTGTAAAAGTAGACAGATCCATCGTGTTTGACAGAGAGGCTTTGTCTTAGCTATGTCTTGTACAGGCCTTTGAGCATCCATTTCTTGAATTTTCAAAAAGCAATTTTTTCCCTTCGACGACTGGCTAAAAAGTACGCTGAGTTCATGTGCCCATTGTATTGCATTATGGACAGTTGGAGTCGAATCGCAGACATCTTTTGTAACCAGATTCAGACAGTGGGCTCCACAGTGAATGAATTTAGCCAACGGTTGTTTTCGTCACTGTCTATCCATCTAACACAAATGCATTCTTGTTCATTTCCCGAAATGTCTTGCGTCGAATCGCAAATTATGGAGAACATGGGGGTTTCTGCATCTGTATCTCGCGACAAAAGCTTTTAATAATTTCTTCAGCCATAATTTCTAAACTTTCATTCTGAATGGATGGATGCGTCATCTTTTCTCTTTCTTTTAATATCCATTTGCCAAGAGAAGGGAAGTCCTCTGATCTTAATTTAAGAAGCTCATTCAAATTTCCGTCTTGGTGATGATGTCCTTGAATTGCCAGGCCTTGTCTTCCAAGGAAACGCATTGAAGAGATTATCTTCGTTAAAAAAGCTCTGGCTTCTTTTTGACATTTTGCCACAGTTTCATTCAGCTGCGCTTCAATCGGATTTTTCATTTGATAATATGCTAGAACTGCCTAAAGATGACCATCACATTTTTCATGTGCTTTAAACTTTTCCATTGCTTTCTTCCAGTTCTTGAAACCTCGTGATGAAAAGGAAGGGTCACTTTTTTGGACAGTGTTTTGTTTGGTTTACCCCTTTGGTAACGGTAACAGTAAAAGCAAAGAACTCCATTTGTACTGCCACTGGTGTCAATATGCAGCCAAGTGAAGTCTTTATACCAAGCGCATCTGAAATTTAGCGTCCGACATTTCAAAATCTGAGATGGAAACGATTCAGGAAATATTTGGGGCTGGTTGGGATGAACATCGATGTAATCACTTGTATTTTCACCATATCCTTTTTTTTGTGGGGGACCATCTTCATTCATGTTACTGCAGAAATCACTAGTGTTAGACTTAGAAGTTGAAAGTTCTGGTTCCTGAGGGTGAGGCAGTGGCCGTTTTCGATTTAAAAATTTGTCCATCTTGAAACAGGCTCAAAATAGCAACGAAAAGAAATTATTTTAGGGAGAGAGAATTAAACCACTGAGTCTGAGATAAAGCATTTAGAGAAGCATTCCAGAAGGAGTCCAGATTACACGTTGGAAATAGGAAACAAAAGTGAAGAAACCTACCAAATCAGAAACGACCAGTCATTTTCCCCCTTCATCCAGTTTTACGTCAAAATACTGTCAACTGTCACTGTAAGACTAAGAGTTTTCGGCTCCCGCTCGCTGTGACTGACTCGACGTTAATAATACTTTCACTACTTTGACCTATCGGTGACCTCTACATGCTACGTTGAGCATTCCTTTCCCACGGTGTGCGATGGAAGACGACGCGGTCCTCGGTTCTGATTGGCGGAGAGGAACGCCGGAGAAATATTTTTCACGATGCACAGGGAGGCAAGAAAAAAAAACGAAAGAAAAAGAAGACAGTCAGCGGCTGGGAGCTGGCTTTTACCTTGAGCAGGCAGAACTTTAGCGTAGCTAAGCTCTGATTCTGAAAATAAAAATATGTATTGCAAACGGTTGTGGAAAACCCTGAACTTCGTAACAAGTGTATATATTAAATGTTTGTGCTCTTAATATGCGTTGTGTTAACATGTCTTGTAAAATGATCACGTTGGACGAATGGTGAGAGCAACTTCCTCTCCCCGTTAACCAGATAGTAAATAAATAAAAAAGGTGGTGGAGAGCGTAAGAGCCATCGAGCAGAAGAGTAGAGTGGGGAAAACCCTACAGTCACCTACAAGAATCCCCTCTGCTCCCATGTGGCTAGCAAACGTTGTAGTCCCTCTGGAATGCCCTTATCCAGACGGGAGAGCCCAAATGAAAAGTTCAGTGAGAGAATGAAAAACACGGAAAGGGTAGCAGTATGAAATTTGGAGGTAAACTTCAGCTGAAATATTGGAGGGGACATATCCCCCCGACCCCCGACCCCCGACCCCCGCCAGCGACGCCCGTGCTTGAAGTGTAGTGCAGGTGGTAGCAATCGAAACGAAAGTGAAGGAAGCTTTTCAACCCCCACGCCCTGACCATTTCTACCAAAATGAAATTAATGATCTGATACGAGACCGCAATCTTTCAAAGCCAGCATCTGAATTTTTATCATCTAAACTACACTGCTGGCCACTCAAAATGCAACACCAAGAAGGAAGCATCCAATTGGCCTGACATTCGCAACAGGCGTCGCCCGCGAGAGGACATGCAAACGATAAGCAATGCAGGGCATATGCAAATCATGTGCGCCCCGCACGCCGCTGAAAAGCACTATAAGAAGGGTGCACAGAAGGCGGGGTGTAAGTAGTGGAAGTGTGATGTGCTGCCGAATCTGTGCGTGGGAAGCCTCCTGATGTCTCGCCGCGGACTGCAGCAGTCATTCCAGCACGTATCGGAGTTCGACAGAGGAAAAATAGTGGTTTATCACGACAGCAGTTTATCGTACCAAGACATCGGCGCCCGTTTAGGACGACATCCAGCCCCAGTGAGGAGAGTATGGATTCGGTGGGTACAGGAGGGACTGACGGAACGACGTGGGTGATTACCGTAGCCTCGGCACACCACCGAACCAGAGGACCGGCATGTTGTGCGTAGGGCATTGACGGCTAGCCCCGCCCCAACACAAACGTTAGCGCAGCAATTAGGGTGTGTTGCGCAACAACCTGTGTCAGCACGTACCGTTCGACGTCGTCTGCAGGAGTGGGGACTTATCGCACGGCGCCCATTGCTCCGATTACCATTGACGTTACACCACCAGCGAGTGCGGCGGCAGTGGGCCGTTGAACGCCGCACCCGGACTACAGAATGGCACGACATTGTTTTCTCCGACGAACCCCGCTTCTTTCTGCAACACCACGATGGTTGGATCCGCGTGTGGCGGCACCGCGGCGAGAGATTGTATGACACCTGCAATATGCATCGCCATACCGGTCCGTCGCCTAGCGTTATGGTTAGGGGCGCAATTGGATATGACACCCGTACCCCTCTGGTACGCATCGCCGGTACACTCAACAGCCACCGCACCATCTTCGACGTTTGTTTTGAAGCCTGTAGTCCTGCCTTACCTGCAGGACCAGCCAACGGCCACGTTTCAACCGGACAATGCGCGCCCGCACGTGGCACGCATCGTGCAACAGTTCTTCACGGCCCACTAGGTGTCACTGCTGCCGTGGCCCGCATGTTTTCCTGATATGTTGCCCATCGAACACGTCTGGTTGCTGATCGGCAACCGAGTGGCCCGGCAAGCACCACCCGCGGCTACACCTGATGAGCTGTGGCAACGTGCAGAAGCAGCGTGGACCGACATACCCCAAGCCCACATCCAAACTTCTTTCTTTCGATGCCGCGGCGTGTAGCGGCCGTTATTGCCAGCCATATGGGCCACACGAACTATTGATGTCTGCGTGTTCCGCAAGTCGCTCGGGCCTGTAAGCTCAATCGTTTTATCTTTTTATATGTTTTAATGTGTCCAGTAAATCTGGCTGTGCTATTTCGTGTCCTTCTTGGTGTTGTATTTTGGGTGGCCAGCAGTGTAAAAGAAAAAAATTTCTGTCTAAAGCCCGAAGTTAAAATAACAGCTTATCGGACAAAAGAGGATGGAATTTTTCCATACTTCAGCCAAGGTGAGAACTTGTATATTACAATAACATTCATGGACTTCTCGAAATGGGGCTACCGGAAGATCGGCCAGAAGATTGGCGGATTTTTATAGACAGCTCCACCAGAAGCTTGAATTGTGTTTTATTGCCCAATGGTAACCGCTATGCATTTCTTCGAATTCCTAAGTCAACGAAACTTAAGAATAATATGAAAATATCGAAATGGTCTTGAAGACGCTCTGCTATCATGAGCAACAGTGGTATATTAATGTTGATCTCAAGATGGCGAACTTCTTGCTTGCGCAACAAAGTGGATACACGAAGTACCCTACTTTCATCTGCTTGTGGGATGGAATAGCTAAGCAAGATCGTTTGGGGTGGGAGGGGGGTGATATGGCCTTAAAGAGAAAGCATGGCTGTAGGTACAGCAAACGTCGTTAAAGAGTCAGTTTTGAGAAGGTAAAATAAATGATTTTTGATGGTCTTAAAATTCGTAAACTTATCAACTATCAGAATTTCGCAAAATTTATGAATTATGTTGAAGCTTCTGCCTCGTGCAGTTATGCCTTAGTTGTCAAGAACTTCTTTAGTTACAACAAAGCAGACAATTATGAAGACTTGGTGCAAACCACACTGCTGGCCACCCAAAATGCAACACCAAGAAGGACACGAGATAGCAAAGCCAGATTTCCTGGACACATAACAACAGATACAAAGATAAAACGATTAAGCTTACAGGCCCGTGCGACTTGCGGAACACGCAGACATCAACAGTTCGTGTGGCCCACATGGCTGGCAATAACGGCCGCTACACGCAGCGGCATCGAACGAAAGAGGCTTTGGATGTGGGCTTGGGGTATGTCGGTCCACGCTGCTTCTACACGTTGCTGCAGTTTATCAGGTGTAGCAGCAGGTGGTGCTTGCCGGGCCACTCGGTTGCCGATCAGCGACCAGACGTATTCGATGGGCGACATATCAGGAAAACATGCGGGCTACGGCAGCAATGACACCTGGTGGGCCGTGAAGAACTGTTGCACGATACGTGCCACGTGCGGGCGCGCATTGTCTTGTTAAAACGTGGCCGCTGGCAGGTCCTGCAGGTAAGGGTGGACGACAGGCTCCAAAACGTCGGAGATGGTTCGCTGGCTGTTGATTGTATCGGCGATGCGTACCAGAGGGGTACGGGTGTCGTATCCAATTGCGCCCCAAACTATAACGCCAGGCGATGGACTGGTATGGCAATGCATAATGCAGGCATCATACAGTCTCTCGCCGCGGTACCGCTACACGCAGATCAGACCATCGTGGTGTTGCAGGAAGAAGCGGGGTTTGTCGGAGAAAACAATGTCGTGGCATTCCGTAGTCCAGGTGCGGCTTTCAACGGTCCACTGCCGCCGCACTAGCGGATAGTATAACGTCAATGGTAATCGCAGCAATGGGCGCCGTGCGACAAGTCCCCACTCCTGCAGACGACGTCGAACGGTACGTGCTGACACAGGTTGTTGCGCAACACACCCTAATTTTTGCGCTAACGTTCGTGGTGTGGCGGTGTGAGCCGGCAATGCCCACCGCACAACATACTGGTCATCACGTCCGGTGGTGTGCCGCGGCTGCGGCAATCGCTCACGTTGATCCGTCAGTCCCTCCTGCACCCACACAATCCATACTCGCCTCACTGTGGCTGGATGTCGTCCCACACGGGCGCCGATGTCTTGGTACGATAAACGGCTGTCGCGATAAGCCACAATTTGTCCTCTGTTGAACTCCGAAACGTGCTGGAATGACTGCCGTATTCTGCGAAGAGGCATCAGGAAGCTTCCCACGCACAGGTCCGGCAGCACAACACACTTCCACTACTTACACCCCGCCTTCTGTGCACCATTCTTATAGTGCTTCTCGGTGGCGTGCCGGGAGCACATGATTTGCATATACCCTTGCAATGCTAATCGTTTGCATGTCCTCTCGTGGGCGACGCATGTTGCGAATTTCAGGCCAATCGGATGCTTCCTTCTTGGTTTGGTGTTGCATACACTTTCTTGATAGCCACGTAGACAGAGTTTCGGATAATCTTGGCGATTTTAGTGAGGAAGAAGGGAAGAGGTTTCATTAGAATATAAAGGCGATGGAGGAAAGGTATGGAAGCAGATGGGACTGACACGTGATGGTAGACTACTGCTGGTGCCTCAAACCTTCTTTTTCTAAAGACCCACATGAAAGAAAATTGTACAAACAGCGTTTCATCGTTTTTCTATGCATTAGCTGTGATTACTGGTTTCAGCTTACTTTTTTTATATTAATGTACTAAATACAATGCCATTAGGTATTTCATGTGTTTACTTTTGTGTGATTTCAGACAGCTTCCATGTGATGTGTGAGTAGGGTATGCCTGACCATTCATTTTTTTGCATTTCTTATGTTTTAAAATGAGGGCATTCATCATCCCAAAACTCGGACCCAATCTAGAAAAACCAATGCCGTATTCAGGGTCAGAGACACAAAGTTACCCTAAAATCGCTCTAATATGATTAGTGTGGCAATAAAGTTATTGATGACCAGTGTTGTACATTTTACCACCGGACGGTAGCCACCTGCCATTGTTTGAATCTTAATTCATTGATTTGAGTTATGTTCACAGCTAGAAAAAATGGTTCTAAAGCAAAAGTAAAGCACAAAACCTTGCGAAAACAAAAAGTCCAAGAAAACCTAAATCGTTCACCCATTCCAGAATGAAAAAGAATAACGTCCAAAGTAGAGCTAAGAAAACAATGAGGAAATTTTACAGGCAAAAGCATTCAAATGCCTGATCACCGTAAAGATGTCATTGGAGAGGCAACATAAGTGCCATTACGTTGCTCTTCATTACCTAAAGGACAGTTAATTTAGCTATGAGAAAAGAAAATTTCGTGTTTTCCTCTTTTTTTTATTGTTTTGAGAATTAACGACCTCCAATATACACTATATTGGCAAAAAGTCACCGGACACCCCTTCAAAAGCAAATGAACGGATCCACTGCGTTGTTAAGATACGCTGTACAGCTGTAAACGGTATAAAAGCAAGCCTGCAGCTGACCGCGATCATATCGCACTGTGAGGTTGAGTGAAAATGTCGCGTCGGGAGAGAACTGACTTTGAGAAAGGAAAGATTGTTGGGAGTTACGTTAGTGGATTCTCCATAAAAGAGACCGAGAGGCGTTTAAACATACCAAGTGAACTGTTTTGGATGTACTGAATAAGTGGAAGACAGATGGCATGCCTGAAGTAGCAAAACGTACCGGCAGACTAAAGAAAATCACTGGCAGAGGACGTCTAAGCCTCAGTAGAATCTCTACAGCTAATCGACGTAGTACTGCACATGCCCCCAGTGTACAGGTGAGTAAAAATGCTGGAACCTCTGTATGTGCACGTACGATTCGCACAGAACTTCATTCCATGGGTTACCGTGGTCGTGCGGCTGCTCATAAGCTTTTCATCGCCACTCCGAATGCTACTCGTCGTTTAGCATGCTGTAAACACCTTTATCGTGGACCGTAGATCAATGAAAACGGGTACTATGAACTGATGAATCCAGATATACGATCCATCAGTCTGATGGCCGTGTATGGGTATGGAGGCAGAAGGGGGAACGTTTTTTACCACAGTGTACTGTTCCTACGGTCAAGTTTGGAGCTAGCAGTGTACTCGTGAGGGGTTGTTTTTCGTGGTATGGTCCAGACCCATTGTTTATCGTGGACAAACCAGTTAACCAGCACGTCTACCTTGATATTCTGGAAAATTAAGCCATACCAACTCTGTGGAAATACTATGAAACCGAGTCTAGTTGGTACTAGCAGGATAATGCCCCGAGCCATAAAGCAAAGATTATTACTGCGTGGTTTGACTATAATTCCGTATCGTGTGGGGACTGGCCAGCACAGAGCCCTGATCTTAATCCCATAGAGCACCTATGGGGTGAATTAGAGTGCCGCATAAGAAGTTTGGAACCTAGGTCTACTACTAAGCAACAGTTAGCAGCAGCATTATGTACTGAATAGAAGCGCTTACCTATCACTGTGTTCCAAAACCTTGTCGACAGCATGTCTCGAAGGGTCAGTGCATGCGTTAAAGGCAAAGATGGATTGACACCGTACTAATGAATGTCAATAAATGTTGTGTTGTGTTTCTCCTCTATGTGTCTCGTGACTTTTCTCAATATAGTGTGCAATCTCTAAGGCTTTTAGGAGTTGCACAACTCTGATTTAAAGCTACTGGTTGCAGAAGCTAAACGAACCAGTGTTGAAAAGAACAACACAATGCCCATATCTTGCTCCTGGATTGCATTCCTGATCCAGAGGAAAAAGACGTCAGTAGCCTGCTCGCCGCCCCGGTGGCGCAGTGGTCAAAGCAATGGCTTCTTATCGTTCGTCCGAGATGTGTCCGCGTTTAAATCCCGGTGAGGCATGGATTTTGTGTTGGTCTTACGGCGCTGGCTCTCGCCCTTCCCTGAAGCCAGTGGCCCTAAATTTAGGACGGTCGACTGCTTATAGCCCACTGAGTTGCTCACGGTTGTCGTTAAACCTCCGGTCAAAAAAAAAAGTTTTTCCTGTGGGGACACTCCCGGTGGCTAACACACAAGTTCTACGCGAAGAGCTCGAGGGTGGTTGTCAAATAAGTCAGAGCACTCTGGGACTTATCAACCGCTTTTGACAGCAGATGATATCACGCCATGAGGTATGCACTGCTGCTAAGGAAGGCCACATTGAAAACTGGATCTGATGTCAACATAAACCATTTGCAATCCACTGGTGGATGATATGCCACCTCAAGTCTCTCGCGCAATTCTTTGTCTTGAATGCTCTTCCATGTAACCCCAGGAAGCTTTCGAATTTTATCCCCTTATGTTCCACACAGAAGAGCGATAGCTAGTGGTAAACTCTAGGAGAGACTAGAAACATTTTTGTTATATGTAGGAGCAAATGAATCGCGGGAGCACTTCCTCGTTTGGTGTCATTATGGTACCAAAAAAGGAGGTACGCTTCGGAATCTCTTTGGTAGAACGAAACAACTCAAAAGCTGTTAAATCGAGCAAAACGAAATTTGTTTTAAAAAATTTTATAGTCGAATTGGTTGAAATTGGACAAAAATATATTTAATATAATGCGACATAGCTGTTTGTCTCCCCTGGGTTAAACGGTTTAAGAAACATTCTGGGGGGAAGTGTTTTGGAGAACTCCAAACGAAAATCATTCAAGGAAGACGAAGACAACGTACTGATTAATGTTTATACGATTAATAGTTAATTAGCTATTAATTTAAAATTGTTTTAACGGGAAACTTTAGATTTCAATTTATTCTGATGTGAAATGTGTTTTTGAACTGATACAAGTGTCTGCAAGTACTATACATGTCTAATGTTTTGCATTATGTTT
This sequence comes from Macrothele yani, assembly GCA_039090855.1. Classification (NCBI taxonomy): domain Eukaryota; kingdom Metazoa; phylum Arthropoda; class Arachnida; order Araneae; family Macrothelidae; genus Macrothele; species Macrothele yani. The sequence goes on from CM077030.1 coordinate 85,810,392, forward strand.
CTGTTATGTCTGAACTTTTGAGACTTGTAGATTCTCCTGCCGTAACTATTCATAATCCTATCCATCGCATGTACTGTTATCTTATGGAACACTTCAAATTGTGTCACACATTGCATTGGGTGACACAGTTTGAAGTGTTCCTTTGCTTCGTACTGTTACGTTTTAGTGTCGATATTTCTTGTACCTAAACTTTTCCGACGGACCTCACTGAATGCAAAGCATTTCAAAAATGAGTAATTGTAATGAGTCCGATGAAATGGACGTGCATACGGTGTACGATTGCAACAGTTTATGATGAAGGTTAGAACGACACATTGATCTGCAAACTCTGTTGCTGTGCTTCAAGCAAACTTCTGTAGAAAAACTTCAGTGTTTCAGAATTTCCAGTTACTGATGGCTCGAGGGACGTGATCTTTAATCAGCTGAGTTACTAGCTCTTCTTCTCAGTCAGACAGATATGTAATGCTTCATGCTTTTTGTTAACCCGGTTCTCAAATATGGCATGGGATATTATTACGTTGCTTGAGTCTTTAAAGCGGAATATCCAAACGTCTCATAGGAGGATGAACCTCCCCTGGCGGCCCCCAAGCTGCGACCTTGGCACGCGGTCTTATTCGAATTCCTTTCCAGGATCTTTGCAGCAACTCTTTTTTTTTTAATTGTCCAAAAGTAAAAATCTGTTGTAGCAATATGTCCACCCCATTGCTATTTGAGGGTATTTGCTTTTATCACGATGTCATCTACGCTGGACATTTTCCTAATCATTAAGTTCCTTTTGCCATCTCGCTTGGTTACACCAAGCATGCGTCTTTCCAGGCTTCTTTCGGTTGTTCGCAGCGTATGTATGCCGCTTTTTAGTAAGGTCTATATCTCTTATTCACAGTTAAGAATCGGTAGATGCATCGATTAAACACTTGTAAATTGATCTTGAAAACTGTATTGTTTCTTCGAAATGCTTTCCAACAAAGTTTTGCATTAATTAAATAACAAGGAACTGTGTACCAACTATTTATTTACGACATGCTACGTGAGATGGCGCAAAGAAATTAGCTTCCTACTCCACCCCAAAATCTACTTCCATTCGCGAAATTCTGGAGATCATAACCAACAGCGAGTCATGCAATAACCGCGTATCTCTGGAGTTGGCACGGATTTGGAACCAGTTCTTCAAATAGTGAATAACTTTTGTTTTCCTTCCATGAATGATTCCGCGCGCTAAACCAGTATAACGTCTTATGTCTTTGAATGCCTAATTACGTTCGCACCTGTTGGTTTATTGTCAAGTCATGTCAACGCGTTTAAATTGTTGAAGCGTTATGATATTCAGTTTGCTATCTACCTTCCTTGAAAATGCCATCTGGTTGAAGTGCGAAATCTTGGAAACTAAGATTTGCTATTCTACACCAAGAAATTCGGATGAGTAGCATAGTTGTACTGTTTAAGTAAAGTTTTGTATGCCGATTAATTTCTGCATGAATGTGGCCTTCGCCTTATATCTGCTGCCTAAGGGCATAGAATCGCCACCCAGTTGGCTCAGTGGCCTAAACATTCACTTTTGACCACTCATCCAAGATGGATCCAGGTTCAAATCCCTATAAGGTATGGATGTTGCGTTTGCCTTACGGAGCTGGCTCTCTCTCTCTCTTTCTCTGTCCTAGAACCAATTGAACTGAATTAGGGAGAGCGACTGCTTATAGCCCATCGAGTTGCTCATGGTTGTCTTAAAACCTCCACTCTCCCCACGAAAAAAGAAAATCTAAAAAGAATGTAGGTATCAGTTAGCTCTAGATACATCTTATGAATCGCTAATTCTCCATTCTTTTAAAAGCATTATACATCAATTTTGTTTTATGAGAGTTCATTTCTAAACCCAATTCTTTACTCTTTTCAGCAAGGTCTTAAATCACGCTGTGATGGGATATTTACAAAAATTACTATATCATCAGCAAAACGGAAGTGTGTAAACAATCTTCATTAATCATTAGCTCCTTGACTTCTCAGGTTAGCGATCGAAATACATTCTCCAACATGGCTTTGAAGTGCTGGTAAGTTATGTCATCAATTTACATCATCTGCTCTAGAACTATTACATGTGATGTGTTCTTGAGCAACCGAAATGTTACATTTCATCAACAATATTTTAACGTATGAATCTTGAATATCCATTTGCAGCATCAAATCAGAAGCTCGAGTTTGTCCGCTTTACATAGCCAGGGGGGATGTAAGGTCAGGTGATGAGTAACATCACAGCCTCTCCTTGACAAATGTCAACCCCGCCTTCTCGTGGTGCATCCTGTTCCCACTAAAGGGGCTCTGACGACCGCCAATAGCGGTATAACTATACCATCGGGATCAGAGGAAATGCTATCCCACACTCACCAACCCGCTTGGCCAGCGTGGTGAGTTATGGCCAAACACCTCCAAAATGACTCTACAACTTAAATCTTGGCCCTCAGTCTCCGGCAGCTGGAATGTACCTGGCCAAGGCAGCGGCCAGTGCGACATGAAGGCAGAGGGTGCTAAGAATCCCCGGAGGACCGGACTAGGCTGCCATTTGATGCTGACCTTGGCTACCTATAACGGACGCTCCCTATCTTCTGATTCAAGGCTTCTTGAATTGGAAGAGGAACTACAAAGGATCAAGTGGGACATCGTCGGGCTAAGTGAGGTAAGGAGAAAAGGAGAAGATCTCATTGAACTGAAAAGTGGACATCTCTTCTATTATCGTGGGACAGATACTGGCAGAACTAGTGGTGTTGGATTTATAATAAACAAGAAACTGAAGGATAAAGTGGTAGAAGTTGAAAGTTCCTGTGACAGAGCTGCACGACTCGTTATCCAACTCTCGAGAAGATACCAGGCTCAGATTATTCAAACCTATGCACCCACCACAAGTCATCCTGAAGAAGAAATTGAAGAATTTTATGAGGAAATTCGTCATCTAAATAATAAAGGTAAGCAGCACTTGAAGATAATTATGGGAGATTTCAATGCAAAAATAGGACAACGGCAACAGAATGAAACTTCAGTAGGTAAATTCGGTCACGGCAACAGAAACCAGCGTGGAAATACTCTCGTTGAGTTTGCAGAGGCAGAAGGATTTTTCATCTTGAACTCCTTTTTCAAGAAAAAGCCACACAGGAAATGGACATGGAGACATCCAATTGGGACGACAAGTGAAATTGATTTTATTATGTGTAACAAAAAATTCGTCATCGAAGACTGCAGTGTGCTGAACAAGTTCAACACAGGTAGTGACCATAGATTGGTGAGATGTAAGATGCACCTCAACACTAAACTGGAACGTGGCAAGCTCATAAGACAAACAAAATGTATTGACATAACCAACCTTAAAAAACACCATAATACTTTCAAGTTGGAACTGAAGAACAGATTCTCTGCTTTAGAAGGCCTAACATCGGAAGAAGTGGATATTTCGGAAGTTAACAGAAAAGTAACCAAAGCTCTAATGGAAACAGCAACAAAATTAGCTGGGTCTAAGAACAAGTTGCATGTGAACAAATTATCAGGAAAAACCAAAATGTTGATGCAAAAAAGAAGAGAGATGAGGACAACTAAAGTAGATGTGACTTCCAAAGTGGAATATATAGAGCTATGCAAGACAACACGAAAAAGTATCACAGAAGACGTAAGGAAATTCAACTGTGAGCTAGTGAGGAAAGCAATTGAAAACAACCAAAGCCTTAAGATAGCAAAGGGACATCTCAGTAAGGGAAGAAAACAGATTATGGCTCTGAGAAAAGAAGATGGTTCTATAACAAGAAATAGATGCGAAATTTTGACAAGAGTGAAAGATTTCTACTCCAAATTATATGAAAGGGATGATACATGTACTCCAGACATCATGAAAGGTACCAGAGTTCTTCCAGTCCTCCCAGCAGAAGTTGCTCATGCAATCAAGAACATGAAGCGAGGGAAAGCTCCAGGAGAAGATGGAATTACTATAGACATCATACAAGAAGCAAGTGGAGAAATTGAAACAGTACTCGCCCAAATTTTCACTCGATGCTTTAATGAAGGGAAGATTCCTGAGGATTGGAACAATGCTACAATGATCCTGCTACATAGAAAAGGTGACATTGAGGATCTCAGGAACTACAGACCTATCAGCCTCCTATCAGTGGTTTATAAAATCTTCACTAAAGTTCTTTCACACCGCTTGAAGGTAACACTGGACATGGCTCAACCGAGAGAACAAGCTGGATTCAGGAGTGGCTACAGCACAATAGATCATATCCACGCACTGAGAGAACTGATTGAAAGAGCGAGGGAATATGAACTTCCATTGTGCATGGCTTTTATCGATTATGGAAAAGCCTTTGATTCGGTGAAACCATCAGCAGTTACCACGGCTCTGAAATCCTGCGGTATTGAAGATGCATACATTAATATTATTAATAACATCTATGGAAATGCAAGTGCAAAGATTCGGCTGTTTGAAAATACAACACACATAAAAATTGGAAAGGGAGTGAGACAAGGTGACACCATATCTCCGAAGCTCTTTAATGCCACATTGGAAAATGTCTTTCAATCACTGAACTGGGAAAACAAAGGGATAAAGATTAATGGAGATTATCTAACCCACCTTCGTTTTGCTGATGACGTAGTCATTTTTGCAACTACCCCATCAGAGCTGCAGAGTATGATCCAGGAACTTGCTGACAAGAGTAAAGAAGTGGGATTAAAAATGAACTTTCAGAAGACAAAAGTGATGTTCAATGCTTTTACAAGAAATGAAGATTTATCGATTGATGGAGAAAAACTGGAGATAACAGATACGTATGTTTATCTTGGACAGCAGATATCAAGTGAGGGTCACATTGATGAAGAAATTAATCGGCGTACAAAACTTGCCTGGAGAGCTTTTGGAAGAAACAGCATAATTTTCAAGAGCAGTATGCCATTATGTCTTAAAAGAAAAGTGTTTGATCAATGCATCCTTCCAGTGCTTACGTATGGTGCAGAGACGTGGACCTTAACTAAAAGAGACATACAAAAGCTGCAGACAACTGAAAGAAGCATGGAGAGATGCATGCTTGGTATAACCAGGAGAGATAAGAAGAGGAACTCGTGGATCCGAAAAATGACGAGAGTAGAAGACATCATGATCAGAGTTAAATCCCTGAAATGGCAATGGGCTGGACATACTGCCAGAAGGACAGACCATAGATGGACAGCCGAAATTTTAGATTGGATTCCAAGGGACAGGAAAAGACCCAGAAAAAGACCACATGGGAGATGGGTGGATGAAATTCGTAAATATGCGGGAGTGACATGGAGGAGACTGGCACAAGACAGACCGTTGTGGAGGAAACTTGGGGAGACCTTCGTCCAGCAGTGGATTGATAATGGTTGACAATGATGATGATGATGATAGCCAGGGATAGCATAAGGTGGAAGCTAAGCGCATATTTCTGGTAATTCTTAGCACCTTCTGCCATCACGTCGCACTGGTGCTCTGATATAGTCTTGCATAATTTTTCTCACTGATTAGCAACAGTTTGATGCAATAACTGAAATAGAAATAAATTAACTGCTTTGACTTTCTTAAATAAGCCCTCAAAGCATACTATAACTACGAAGAAACGCGTTTCCGGACCAATATTCATAGGAACTATTTTTGTCACCATGCGTAGCAGAACCCATTCCCAAAACTTGAGTATACGTTTTGCAAACACCCTGTATATATTATATTTTAGTTTCATAAGAGAACAGAAGACCATGTTGTGATGGAATACGACAAGAGAATGTCCTTACCAATCCACGGAACACACAAATACGTACTTTGAGGAAGTATACAGTTCTAAAAGAAGAAAAGAGTTTCTGTTTAATGTGAGAGTACAGGTATGTCATTATTCATCAACATTGTCAATCAGTATTAAACCACTGCCGAGTGTAGGTCTCCCCAAGTTTGTTCCAGAACGGTCTGTATTGAGCCAGTCTCCTCCATGTCACTCCGGCAAGCTTTCGAATTTTATCCATGCATCCACCACGTGGTCGTTTTCCAAGTATTTTCCTGTTCCTTGGTATGTATTCTAAAATCCTTTGTCTAAACTTTCGGCTGTTCATTGGTGTTCCGCCCTTCTGGCAATATGTCCAACCCGTTGCCATTTCAAGAATTTTATTCTGATCATGATGCCATCCACTCTCATTTCTTCCCTTATCCACGAGTTCCTCTTCTTGTCTTTCCTGGTAACACCAAGCATTCATCTCTCCATGCTGCTTTCAGTTGTCTTTAGCCTTTGTATGTCTTTGTTAGTTAAGATCCACGTATCTGCTCCATACGTATGAACTGGAAAGATGCACTGATTAAATACATTTTTTAAGACATAATGCCAAATTGCTCTCAAAAAATTGTACCGTTTCCTCCAAAAGCTCTTCTACCAAGTTTTATACGCCGATTAATTTCTTCATCAATGTGATATTTGTTAAAGGTACAATGTAGGTACCGCTTAATATATGTTGAAGGTAAATGCAGGTACCGGTCACCTCCAGCATTTCCTCGTCAATCGATAGATCTTCAAATCTTCATTACTTTTAAAACATTGTACATGTATTTTGTCTTCTGAGAGTTCATAAAATTATATACATATACAAATTTAAAGGAATGAAAGCAAATATTTCATGCAACTGTAAAAAGGTTTTTTAATTTAGATTTCAGGATAAATTTTTACAGTGAACTTTAAACTGTTATTTTGAAATATAATTGTATTACTAAAGCTCAATTCAAAGCACCTGAATATTACAATTATTCATATTAATGCTTATTGTCTTTCAGATTCAAAAGGGTTCTATTTCTTCTCTTTCCTCCAAGAATTTTTTACTGGAACAATCTATTTGCAGTACCCAACAATAGTCCGCAATCATGTTTTCATCCCACCGTTCTTAGAACGTCTTCTCTATTTCTATTCCATTTATTTCCCAGGAAATTATTTGGCTATGCTCTTTGCTTGATCGACCCAAGTTTCTGGGATATTCCTCCAAATGAGAGGGTGAAAAATACATCTTTAGGCTCACATTGCAACCCAACTTTTGAAAGCTCGCCGACGTATTTTCCACTATCGTATTGCAATTTGGATTCGCATTTTTACCGAAAAGTTATAGATAACAGTGGTTGAGGCGACTTAACTCTTATTTTTCACTTCCATCTGTAGTTTTTTTGTAGCTATTATATTGAATTCCTTGAGGTGGAATAATTTTCGGATTTTAGGGGTGAGGGTCGATATTTGTTTCTTTATAAATGAGGAGAACTTGTAAATTAAATTTGAAGTAATTGCTTCCATTCTTTCAGGAAATTCCCAAATTATTTCGTGTAACTGAATTTAACGTCCGAAGGAAGATATCAAAATATAAAAAATACTGAATTTAACGTTAGAAGGAGGATATCAAATACTATATTGCTATTCTTATGTCTGACAAATGTAGAAAATCTCTTAAAATTTCAAACGTTCCTAGTGATTGATTTGATTTAACATTAAGCTGTTCTCTCAGATTCAGAGGTTAGCTCACAAAGAAATACAAGCTATAGATAAATTTCTAACTGATTATTTAGTTACCGTTGCCGCATCAAACTCCATTTACAGCGATCTTGACACACAACTCGGGCTTCACTGACATCAATCACATGACGTACACAAGCCCTTCTATACTTGATACTCATCATCTTTTTCTCGTGCCCACTTTCGTGAGTCTGAGCCTCCCATTACTTCCTTGGCATTCCTCTTCCTTTCTTTTTGCCACTTGGGCTAAAAAAATTCTTAGGAAGCATCTCATCACTCATTCTTTCAACAAGCCCAAACCACCGAAGAATAGTAGTCTCCACCTTGCTTAACATCATTTTGATTCACATTACACAACTGCAACACATTTTCATTCCTCACACGATCAGAACGTGTTTTACCACAAATCCCTTGTAGGTAATGACCCACAAACGACTCCTATGTTTCTTCTGTAGTACCTAGGTTTCACAGCCATACATCAGAGTAAGAACAATTACCCTTTCATACAGAGTCATGCGGGTTTTTAGTGACAAACATTAATCTCTGCAGGCGGATTGATATTGAGATGCAGAAATCCTATTTAAAGAGACCGTGTAAACCAGATTTCTCGATAAAACGTTTCATAAAAGTTCGTACAGTCGCAAATATTTACGAATTTATAATGCAGATCCAGCTTCCTAAAATAGAAATTTAATCCTTGTTCACGGCGCTTTTGAAATGAAAAACTCGTAAATTCAGAAATCAGATTCTTGATAAAGTCGATAATTCGTCAGTCTTTCAAGTGGCAAAATTTCCTGAACCCAAAGCTCATACGCGTATTCTGTGAACAATGGTGCAGCATCATTTCTGTTGATAACTTTCATTCTGCTGTTCACAATCAAAATGTTTAGACCCAGATATCAAAGGATAATGCCCAGGGCTTCTGGCTTGGAGATGGACACTCCCAGCAGTTCGGCTCCGAGTAGCACTGGTCTAATTGCAGATGCAAGAGAACAAACAATGACTTGTTAGGTAAGAAGACTAATAATGCTGTAAACGCACGGTAACATTATTTGGATCCAAAGAACACACACCACATCCACCACATCCCTAAATTATCTTTTTAAAAACGCCTTTATTTACAATTTAAAAACATGATTGATAAAAGCTCTGGCAAGCGCTTTCGCAAACCACTGTGGTAGCATCGTCAGGCCGATGAGTGAAATCAGATTAGAACGGCACAAGGTTAAATAGTGACAGATATGAGCACAAGGGATATATATTGTATAAGTAAAACACAAAATCATTGCCATTCACTACAAATTGTTTAGTCTTTGTAATTATTATGATTCCCCCCCCCTCCTGAGTATTGTAGTACCACGTTTCTCCAGGTATTGGGAATGTATACAGGCACGTCCTCATTACAGCATTTTGGTCCCAGTTTTATGATAAATAGACTCTCAGTGAAGAGCATAAAGCGTTTATTAGAAGCTGTCGATAGTAAGTTTGCATTGTCCCAGTCAAGTCTTAAGTCCTTTTCAATAACAGTTTTTGACAATGTCGAGGTAGCAGATTTCTTACGGATGGCATATGGATGAATACCTAGGCTTCGGAAGGTCGAGCCCACATAACAAAGATCTGCCGGTTGTAAATTTTTGTCCATTAGAGGGATATTATACACTCCAAAGCAGGAGCGGGAAATAGTTGGAACTATATCTCTATCACGTCTAATTACAGAAAAGAGGTTTTGGGATTTTACACCGAATCCAATAGAGTAGTATTTTTACAGGTGTTTTGAGACCACAGATTTTTGGTGGTCAGATTTTTGGAATTTGTTTAAAATATAATTTTTCGGCATAGAAATGCGATAATTATGTATTATCATGTCAACAACTCCGATGACAAAAAAATATTATGCTTGCATGAATGCCATGTAAAACGGACAAATGTACGATCTGTGCTTCATCAATTTCTGTATTATCTGTAGATTTAGTTGTTTCTTGTTTGGATCCCTTGGAACGTTCATTCTGCGGGGCTTTGGGGAGAAGCGTTTCATGATTTTACTAACGCAGTGTGATGATATCTGTTTAGAAGATGAGAATCTGAAGTACAGGAACTCAGTTGTTTCAACATACGAGACTTCTGCATAAACCGTTCCAAGCTGCTCAATATGGTTTAGCTCAAAAGACCGAGGTGAACTCTGCTTCCAGTCGACAGTGATCTCTTTAACACTTTAACCGGCTGGAACGAATTAACTCGGGATTGGCTAAATGGGCTGAAATCAGTTCGAACGAATATATTCGATGTCTAAGAAGTGAACTGAACGCGGATGGAATGAGTGAACCAGTGCATAAGTAAGCGTTTCTTTCCTCCTTAACTTTGTTTTTTAAAGTGGTAATTTAAAGGAGATGAATGAAACTAATCCTTTTTGACTGATTTCTTGCTAGAAGAACTATGACAGTGTCAACGAATCTAAGGAGAGTGATGTTTGAGTAACATTTTTCCTACCCAGTGGCAATAATGTCAGGGGAACTTGCCCTTCTGCATTATGCCTTCAATCATGAAGCAGAGAATAGAATAGTATATAATGGGGCAGTAAATATAACAATATAGAATGGAGCATAGAATTAGATCAATAAACTGCAGCAGAGAATAAATAACAATAGGATGGATCAGAGAAACAAGACTGAAAGCAGGAAAGTAATTATCTTGCCGTAACTTTCATAAAACCCTGCGGCTCTGTGAACATTTCTGTTTGAAGAGCGAAGATTTTGGTTTATTTACATAAGCCGCTTAAAGGGTTAAGATATTGCTGTACAATTATAGTTTCGTTATCGTGCATTATCGTCCTGTAATACAAAACGGTCTCTAATTCCTCCGGCATAAAGCCTTACAAGATGTTTAAGGATATCATCCTTATAAATCTGAGCAAGCTTAGAATCTGTTCGACCCATATAGAGATCTCCGCGGCGGTCGAAATATATATCTGACCCCCTCACTATGACGCTACTACCACTCTAAATGTCCCTTTCTAAAGCGTCTAAGGAATGGTGGCTTTACCCTGGTTCTCTCCAGATGTCACTCTGCAGCAGATTTGAGACATGCTAAGCCCGAAGCAGAGCTCGGGCCAGAATCGAACTCGGGCTGTCGAATATTTACTGCGGTTCGGGCTTGGGCTCTTAGAGAGAGGGAGAGCAAGATAATTTTTTTTATATATATAAATGTGATTTTACATGATTTAGAAAATGAGACACTTTATAGCTGGTAAAGGGAATTCTTCGGCAACTGGTTGTGTTCGGGTAGCGGGCATTTGAGATGGCAATTTATTCCGGGCTTGGGTAGAAAATGTCATAGGCCGCGCATTAGTGTGTTTCTGCAAAGAAGAAAAAGCTTTTTCAAGAACTATAGATATTGGATAGTTGATACCTTGCCGACGATAATTTACCCACTATCTCCACGCAGTAGCTCCCTGCTAACTCTATTTAGCAACGTCAATATTGCAGCGCATTATGGCGCGATAATATTAGCATTATTTGAGCAACATACAACTGCACACCGCCCGATCATTTTGGATGTCCAGTTTCCCCAAGCACTTCAGGTGGAAACGAACTGTTAAAAAAAATCATACAGTTACACTGTAAAAATAGATATAGGTCCCTTCTTCACTCCCCATATTGCAGGAGGAGGAGAATGTGGAAGTGTGGAAAAGGAGATGTTTTTTTATTAATGTTTGAACAGGTAAGCCGGTTTTCCGACTCGTTCGGGCCCGGGCTCTATCTTTCAATGCAAGATTCAGGCTTGGGTCGGCTCGGGTTAAGATACCACGGGCTCGGACGGGCTCGGGCTCCGAAAATTGAACCCGAACTCAGCTCTATTCTGCAGAGCTAAACTGGACTCATCCGTAGAGGGAACAGAGCTCTACTGGTCAAAACTCCATTTGACAGGGCTACGACAGCAACTCATACGTTTTATTTTGTGACGAGAGCTGAGGGTGGTGAACACCATTGGTCTCCTAACGCTAAAACTATATTCATAAAGCCTCCTGCGCACAGTGGAACAAGATACCAAATGTCCTTTTGCTACCATACGATCGGAACATAGTTGGATATGTGTAGCAGTCTTTTTTCTTCGTTCGCTGAGCTTCTGATAGCGGTTATCTCTTAAACTTCTCGCCCAGGTCTTCCATTAAGAACTCTTCGCGATGCCTTATTTTTCTTTCGGAATGTAGCTCAAAGTCGATGTACTACGGAACGACTCACATCGATTCGTCTGGCTGCTTCGACCTAAAACTAGCCGGATCCTAGTCCTTCAATGTCACTCCATCCTAATTCTTTTAAATGGTGTTCAGATAATATTGCCATAACAGCAAAAACCCGAATCTCCAACAAAATGTGTTCTGTTTACATTCGACAAGCGAAATGAAAACACGCTCTCAACTGCTTCCTTTTCACATAAAGCTGATTTGTATGTTAAGACACACATTGTGTTAATTATCTTATCATATTTGACATCGTCTGTTTAAAACTGATGTATCGTGTTCGTTTCATTTAATTTATGCTAGGTTCACTCACTTTCACCGTAGGTGTCTCACAAGAACTCTTCATAGTTCTCCTTAATTCATTGGAGCCATTTTACTCATTGTATGAATGAAGTGTTTTAACTGCGTTGATAAAATTATAACCCCGCAGTGTTTTTCGTAAAGGCATTCCCAAAGTACGATCATAGTGATCATATCTATCGGAAAGTAGCTGGTGACGTCTGCCTCTTCCAATGTTCATTCGCAATTACTCTATTAAAGAACACGGCTATATGTGGAAGACTTGCGGACCATATGATGTCATAACTTGTGCAATTTTTAGCACGTCTTTTGTAAAAAAAGATCATGCTTATGCTATCGATTTGTCCGTCTGTTCGTCCGTCGACACTGTATCTCTGCAACTAAGAGTCCGATTTGAAACACTCTTTTTGCATTTGGAGCCTTGAAATGTCTGAATCCCTTATTCCGTTGTTGTTTTTTTCAGGATGCACAATTTTGCCGCTAAATGCAGATGATATCGAATTCAAAATACATTTCATTCCATATATTTTCTTCTAAACGTCCGATTGAAAAAAAAAATATTTTACCTTTCGATTCCATTTATGTCGAAGGCTATTTTAGATATAGTCATTTTTTAAAGTTACGCATGGAATTTCCGCTAGTGGGACTAAAAGTAAACTTGCGTTTTCCGTGCTATCTCTGCTTCTAAAGCTCCTATTTGAAACATTCTTTCTGCAGCTGATACAGCTCCAAATGGAAAATCTTTTACATATAATTTCTAATTTTTGGAAAAAAAAACAATTTTGCCACCAAGGGGCGTAAGTGTTAATTTCTGCTTCTGTTGCATTTGTAGCAAAATCTGAGCTTCTAAAACATCGACTGAAAAAATTCGTTCGGGGACCGGTACTACTCACGTCGATAAACCTTTTCGGAATAGTTTTCTTCCTAAATTAATGCATGGTTCCTCCGCCAGGGGGCATAGATGTAAATCTTATTTTTATATATATCTCTGCTTCTAAGAGACGATTTAAAAAATTCTTTCTTTGTTGGATAGAGTTCCCAGTGCGAAATGTTTTTGATATAATTTCGAAATTTTCAAGTAATTCATATATTCCGCTTGGGGCGGTAAAGGTAATTTGCGTTTACCCCGATATCTCTGCTTCTAAGACACCGATTTGTAAATCTTATTCTGCACAGGATATAGCTGCTGATGGAAAATTCTTTACATAGAATTTTTAATAATAAAGAATAGTTTGGCCACCAGGGGGCGTAAGGGGCGTAAGTGTGAATATCTGCTTCTGATGTATTTGCAGAAAAATCTAAGCTCCTGAAAACTCGATTGAGAAAATTCTTCTGTGGACCGAGACCGCTCACATCAAAAAACTTTTTTGAGAATACTTTCTTTTTAAAATAATGTATTGTTTTTCCGCCAGGGGCGTAGAAGCATATGCTATTTTTGTCATTTGCTTCTAAGAGTCCGATTTGAGAAATTCTTTCTTTCTTGGAGAGCGTTTCCGCTGCGAAATGTTTCTCATATAATTTCAAATTTTTCCAAACGCACAGGTCTGCCACCAGAGGGCGCAAAATCATGTTTCCTTTTACAGGAATATTATTATATCTGCTGGACGAAAAACCCGATTGAAAATTTTTTTCTTCGGTCAGATACTACTGATTATGCAAACTCTGTGTGCGTATTTTCTTCCCAAATTTATGCGCGATTTCGCCGCTAGGAGGCGTATATGCTAAATATGTTTTTCACAATGTCTCTGCTTCTACATGTGCGATTTAAGAAGTTCTTTCAAGACCGGATGTCGTTTTCCTTGTAGAACACTTCAGGCTAGTATATGAGGAATTTTGTAGTTCACAGTTCAATCGGTAGGTGGTGTTTGTGTACTTCAATTTGCAGCTGTATCGCCGCTTCTAAAAACACTATTGAGAAATTGTTTCTTTACTGTATGCCATTCGTTAAACTAGAGATGTGGAATATTACCCTTTTTAAATAATGCACAGATTTCTTGCTATGGGGCGCTATTTCTGCTTCCGGGGGACGTACTGGAAAAGTTTTTTATCCTCAGCATAGGTTTCCCCATTCAAATATTTTTCGCGTATTTTTGACTTTTCCATTATGAAAAATTCTCCCGGTATAAGGCATAGATTTATATAATATTTCTTTCTCTTGTATATTTCTTATTCTCCTTGTTTTTTAGTTTTTTTTATTTGAGGTTTAACGACTACCGTGAGCAACTCAATGGGTTATAAGCAGTCGCCCGTCCCTAATTTAGGGCAACTGGTTACAGGGAAGGGAGAGAGCCAGCGCTGTTAGACAAAAACAACATCCTTGCCTCACCGTGATTCGAACCCGTACCCCTCTCGGATGAATGATCAGAAGCCATCGCTTAGGGGCATTTTCAAATCGAGCAGTGAAAATGCGCCACCGGGGTGGCATTTTCACTGTTCGATTTGAAAATATTTTTTGTCTCTGATACCTTCCTTGTGCTATGAGAAACATTTTGTGCTCCATTTGTTAATTTTCGTAACATGTGTTTCCGCCGGTGGCGGAACTAAGCAGCTGTTTGTGTTTCCGGATGTTTTACCGATTGCAGAAACCGGTTGATTGCTTTCCTAACCGGTTCCATTGGCTTTGAATGGCTTTTATAAATTTAATTCGCGTCAAAACGGATTCAAAAGACGTGCTCATTACAACCGAAAATTTGGTGTCATCTTTCTTGTTTATATGCATGTGATGGACGGCAGATGAATATCGGAATGCTGAATTGTGAAACAATGTGATACAGCGATGTAAATTTAAAAACTACTTCATTGCTGCCAAGTGCTCGAAATATGGACCTCAATGAATTCACTTTACGTCTTGAACTGTAAATTATGATACATCCTAAGCTAGATACTGAATGAAAGACATTGCTACTTATTTTTATGTGTTTTCTAATTGCATTTGCTTTTGCCTCCAAGTGAAAAAAATGATAAACACTAAATAATTCATATACTTCAGAAATAATCTTTCTCTTCGTGAGAAGAATTCACCAGAGAATTCGTTCTCGTGAAAACGGTTATAACGGTAAGTGAAGAAAAGAAATACAGCGAAACTGTTGTAATTTTTTTCTCAACGTAATGATTCTCTCATCTTGAGCATTCTTGAGAAAGGGAAAGCCATTTTTTTAGTAAAACCGAAAAAGATTTAAGAAAGGACGAGCACTTCATCTGACATCAAGATATTTCCTCGTGAAAACAATTCTTCCGCGTTACATAATGCAAAGCATTGTTTACGTTTTTCCAGGGGAAAAACAGTAACGTATAATATTGCATTTGTGAATCATTGCATTTAAGAAGGAATAATTTTTTAAGCAGTGATGCTCAGAATTATTTTTTATGTCATGTATTAAAGTAAAATCTCTTTCATTCAAAATAAAGTTTTAGTTAAATTTTTATAAGACAAGAGCGATATTTTCATTCCTGGAAGCAAAACATTTGGACTTCATAATTCTTTTTTTCTGAAAAAGTCATAATTAGGATTCGTATAGTATTTTAAAGAACTTTACTTAAACGAATTCAAACTATTGAGATTAATTCTACATATGAAGCAGGACATTGACATTTTGTTACTTCGTTTTTAATGTGATGATCCTGGGTTGTAAAACGACTGATCAATAAAGAGTTCCGATGAACTATGGCGGAGAATTAGCGATATGTAAATGTGTGTTCCCAAAATTTTACACTCCTGCTTAAGTGGCGTTGCATCGCACAGGAGTTTAAACAGAAGTCAACGTTGCTAGCTATTCAAAACGAAAATTCCACCACAGGCATGATTTTTAAAACATATATTGCGCATTTCTTGATTTTGCTCGTATCATGAGTTTGCAATAAAGTAATTTTTGTTTATCAATGACCAGAAACATCTGCATTGTAACGATGATTACTTTCCTTGATAAAACTGAATTTGCATATTGCAAATTTTATTTAGGTAATAACTTGAAGGAATTATCTTAGTGTGCAGCCCCATGGTGTAGTGGTACGAGGTGCTGGCTTCCAAATCATTCGTGTGAAGTAGGTCCGGGTTCGAATTCTGGAACAAGCCTGGGTGGCGTGTTTATCTTGCGACACTGGCACACTCCCTTCCCTAGAAAGAATCACACTCCCTTCCCTTGAAAGATAACACTCCCTTCCCTAGAAAGAATCACACTCCCCCTCCCTATAAACGATATCTCTCCCTTCCCTAGAAAGAATCACACTCCCTTCCCTAGAAAGATAACACTCCCTTCCCCAAAAAGATAACACTACCTTCCCTAGGAAGAATCACACTCCCTTCCCTAGAAATAATCTTTCTCGCTTCCCAAGAAAGAATAACACTCCCTTCCCTAGAAATAGTCTCTCTCCCTTCCCTAGAAAGAATCAAACTTTTTTCCCTAGAAACATGACACTCCCTTCACCAAAAAGATCACAATCCCTTCCCTAGAAAGAATCACACTCCCTCCCCTAGAAATAATCGCTCTCCTTTCCCTAGAAAGAATCACACTCCCTTCACTAGAAAGATAACACTCCCTTCCCCAGAAAGGTGACACTCCCTTCCCTAGAAAGAATCACACTCCCTTCCCTAGAAAGAATCACACTCCCTTCCCTAGAAATAATATCTCTCCCTTCCCTAGAAAGAATCACACTCCCTTCCCTAGAAATAATCTCTCTCCCTTCCCTAGAAAGAATCACACTCCCTTCCCTAGAAATAATCTCTCCCACTTTCCTAGAAAGAATCACACTCCCTTCCCTAGAAATAATCTCTCTCCCTTTCCCTAGAAAGAATCACACTTCCTTCCCTAGAAATAATCTCTCTCGCTTCCCTAGAAAGAATCGCATTTCCTTCCCAAGAATCAGTGACCCATTACTTTTCTAAACAGTAATATCCGCCTTGGTGACGCAGTCGTCCAATCGTGGCATCTGAGCTTTCGTCCGAATGCGCCGACCTCGTACTCGGAATGAAGCATGAGTGATGCGTTTGTCAAACGGCACTTGCTCTTTTCCTTTCCTAGAATCAGTGGTCTCATATCAGGGACGAACGATTCCTTACAGCCCATGATGTTGCTCATGGTGGTTACTAAGCCCTTAAACCGAAAATAATTTTCTTGCTGCAAGAGGTATTTTGATACATTTCATTACGAAGTAATAAGAAAATAGATATGATGAGAAATATTTCTACTTAAATAGCGCACCTATGTTGTAGTCTTAGGTTTTTATTGTTCTGTTTGGGGCTTTAAGGACCTCCATTCGCAACTCACTGGGCCTTAAGCAATCGCTGACTCCAGGAAAGGGAGAAAGGGACCTACAAACTCCAAAAAATGGGAGCCACTGACTCCAGGGAAGGGACAAAGCTTGTGACGAAAAACAAGCACACCATCCGTGCCTCACCGGGGACTCGAGCCCTGACCCATTTCTTTTCTTGGTGGGGAGCACCGTGAACAACTTGAGTTATAAGCAGTCGTCACTCCCTGAGTTAAGTCCACTGGTTCCAGGGAAGGGAGAGAGCCAGTGCCGTAAGACAAACACACCATCCATACCTCCCCAAGGATTGGAACCCGGACTTATTTCCGACGAATAATTAGAAGACAGCGTCTCGTACTCCTCAGGCAATGGGGTGGTCGTTGGTCTTGGCTAGAAGACTTATGATTAAAGCATCCGACCCTTAAAAATTAAAAGAAATGCATTTAATCATAACAGCACATTTTTTAAAAATTGCGTCTGCGGAAACTCGCGATGGACGCCTTTATGATAAAGGCACGGCAGCAGCCTCCCCAGTGAAAACAGTCTTGCTGGGATAGCACTGGTTCACTGCTGGATGCCAAGACTGCCAGGACTGCCAGCGGAAGTCCAGCACTACCAGTGGTAGCTCAGCACTGTGTTGCCCCCGTCCAACCGTCAATAAAATGTCACGGCGGTTACCACATGGGCCAGCAGCGGGCCAGCAGTGGAACCCCTAACATCTGTCGTATGCCAGAACAGGGCCATTAGTTATCCATCACAGGCAGTAGCTGCCACAAGTGGCAATTCAGCGGGCCATAAAGCACTGCAAGCACGTGCCATAAATGGTAGTGAGCTAAATGTGGTGTGCTTGTTTCCCGGCAGTGGCAGTGGCAGCCGGCAATCACGTGATCTAACTGATCGCTTGCGGAATTTTGTCAGCCAATTTCTCAGTAGTGGCCATAAAAAAGAAGAAAGCTCAGTTTCCCAAAGCTACAACTCCTTTTTTTCGCCTTACGAAACTTTTGCATTACAGCCCTGCGATGTGGAAATTTTCTCAACAGGTCCTGAAAACCACCCGTTTGGATCTGGGTGGAAACGAACCAAGGACTGTCTTCGTGGGAAGCGAGCGCTCTACCAACGGGACTGATTTGCCACGCACGAGCGCTTGCTTGAAGCTGAGCCTCTCTCCTGCGGAATGTGTAACGAATGGTTCCCTTTTTAAATTTACAATATTGCGAGGTATTTTTCATAAATATCAGTTTCATATAATTCAAAAATTTATTTTTTCAACGTAACGACTTTTTTTTACCTTAAGGAAACTTTACTATTTTTCAACGAGTGTACCAACTTAAAGGCCCTTTTCAAAGTTTCGTGCTGTCCGGTTATTTTTTTCTTTTTATTTGATTGGAGGTTTAACGACCACTGTGAGCAACTCAATGGGCAATAAGCAGTCACCCGTCCCTAATTAAGGGCCACTGGTTCCAGGGAAGAAAGAGAGACAGTGCCGTAAGACAAACACAACATCCATGCCTCACCAGGTTTCGAACCCGGACTCCTCTCATACAAATAATCACAAGACATAGCTTAGACCACTGCGCCACCGGGGCGGCCCTTGTCGTCTTGAAAAGCGATTGTTGAATTAATATATTTAAACGTTCATGTCACGTTCTGTTACATCTTTAACGTTGTATCTTCCTTTCCGTTGTCCGAAGCAACATTTGTTTTAAAGAGGAAAGATATTTATTTACTTCTCGTTATTTTTAGAAGTGAATTCCTCTAGTCTTGTGTATTCATCCCATGGATGAGTACATTATATCCACATAGCATTGCTTTTTTTTTCAAATAATTGATAAATTTTGTACGCGTATAATTTTTCTTCTTTTCCACCATAACGATTTTTTTTTTTAAATGTTTTTCCAGGATTTTTGTTTCAAGTAGTTTAGTGTATGTTAAAACGAATGATTACACAGAAATTATTTCTTGTTATTCATAAGAATGGAGTGGGTGTATTTCATGGCTTAATCTGATATCTTCGTCGACGTGGCATTTAATTATAGGAAATTAATTCGCCTCTCTACATCTGTTTTTCTTTTCTTAACATCCACAAATTAACACAATGGCGATAGCGTCGTCTTGTCTAACTGGTACCACGAGAGACACAGCACGTGCTGCTTCTGCGCACGCGCAGTCCCGTTGCTTCCACCTGGCACTAGGTTTGCATCGGTTGCCAGCTACGGGCCACTAGTGGCACTTGCTTGGAGGCCCGCGATTCACGGCGATGCTACAGAGCCATCTATGGCTACCAACTTATCGCGCTGCCACCAACAGACCGCTACCGGGCCGTGAGCGGCAAATTTCAGCCAGCAGCGACTTATCACTGCCAGCTGGTGGCCAGAAGTTTCCCAACACTTGTCTTTTTACTGGATCTCCATTGTTCCATGTCTGCATATCCCAAACATTTTGTTACTTGATCTTACAAAATGTGTTGTAGGCAGCATGGTGGGCGACTGGTCTGAGGCGCTAACCATTCATATTTTGTCCGAGATGGGACCGGACCTCAGTTCTGGATGAGACATAAGCATTAGGCCTACTCGATGGCGCTTTCTTTCTACCCTCCCCTAAACCAGTAGTCCCCTTAATTCAGTACGCGTGTCAACTGTTAGCTGTTAGTGTCGCTCATGCTGGTCGTTAAATCTCGAAGTAAAAAAAATGAGCTGGTACTCAAAAAAGAAGCGTTTCCGGTGTAATATTCAAATAAACATTTTTGTATCACTATGTGCAGAAGAACACGTTCACGAAGTTTGACTGCCGCCCCGATGGCGCAGTGGTCTAAGCGATGGCCTCTGATCATTCGTCCGAAAGGGGTCCGGGTTCGAATCCCGGTGAGGCATGGATTTTGTTTTTTTATTGGAGGTTTAACGACCACCGTGAGCACCTCAGTGGGCCATAAGCAGTCGCCCGTCCCTAATTTAGGGTCACTGGTTCCAGGGAAGGAGAGAGAGAGTGCCGTAAGACAAACACAACATCCA
Organism: Macrothele yani; assembly: GCA_039090855.1. NCBI lineage: Eukaryota > Metazoa > Arthropoda > Arachnida > Araneae > Macrothelidae > Macrothele > Macrothele yani. The sequence goes on from CM077030.1 coordinate 85,830,707, forward strand.
TGCCTCACCGGGATTCGAACCCGGACCCCGTGCTGACGAATGATCAGTGGCCATCGCTTAGACCACTGCGCCACCGGGCGGCTGTGGTTGTCTTACGGCACTGAATCTCTCCCTTCCCTGAAATCAGTGTTGCCGGCCCGGTTGCGCCGTGGTCTAAGAGATGGTCTCTGATAATTCGTCCGAAAGGGGTCCGGGTTCGAATCCCGTTGAGGCATGGATGTTGTGTTTGTCTTACGGCACTGGCTCTCTCCCTTCCCTAGAACCAGTGACCCTAAATTAGGGACGGGCGACTGATTATTGTTCCATTGAGTTGCTCACGGTGGTCGTTAAACTTCCAATCAAAAAAAAAAAAAAAGTTTGTCTGGACTTTTTAGAGACACCCTGTGTTTAAGAAAAATATCATTCGTATCCTACCATTTATGGGCTGTAGAATGGTAATTGTTCTGGAAGATGGCCATGCATACCAGCATTTGTCAATAAAGCTTACATAGTTTCTCCGATCACTGCGTCACTAACACTACACCTTATTGACAGTGTTTCTAAAGTAGTGGATTAAATGTCTTGTTCAGCAACGTAGCTTCATTTTTCGATTGCACCAAAAAATTTATATAACAAGCTTTAGGACGCAATTCCAAACTTCAGACAGAACATAGCACATGTAAATCATTTTATCGAGGATGGAGCGTTATATGAGTTAGAGGAAATTATCTCAAATAGTTTAACAAAACCTTTAAAAAACTTTAAACTGCTTCCATAAATCGTAGTTTTCATTCTTTGGAAAGTATGAGGAATAAATTAGTTGAAAACTGCAGAAAAAGAACTTCCTCGTGACTGAATCTGAGCAGTAGTTGCAACGTGTACTTTGGTATATCTTTAAGATTCTTCTAAAGTGTCATTTTGTCGCTTTAATGAAGTGTGTGTGTGTGTGTGTGTGTGTGTGTGTGTGTGCCAACAACATTCGCCTCTCCTGTCCGGTCCCAGAAAGTTAACACAATTCCTCGCCCTTGATCTGAAGCACCGTTTAGTCGTAATTCTGTCAATGGAAACATAATATTTCACTTCCAAAACATTTTATGGATCCCGGAGCTTGATATGAACTGTATTTGTCGTATATATTTAAAAACCTATTCTTCGGATCGTTGAACGCGAGGATATCGGATGAGGCAATTGCTCGAGGAGCAAGAATAAAATTCTGGACTACATCGTAACCCTTTAATGAAGCTTATCTGCCGACTTTTTATGGCCTCATAAAGCGCTCGGTGATCCGAGAGGAACGCCACGACCAGGAAGTCCAAGCCATTCCCAACGAGTACAGCAGAAGACGTAGCATCTCGGGATAACTTCTTTCGGAAATGAATGGGGACACACGAAGAATTTGCTGGGCAGCAACATCTTTATTTCACCCAATATCTAAGTTTCCCTTTCGATGAACTACATTCATAAGCTGCGACATTAGTGCTTCTCGCCCATTGCCATATCTTTGATACTTATAGTTAATTCTTGCCAGTTACGGAATAATATGTATGTATATAAATGCACTTGACCGTATCGGGGAATTGCAGAGCTCTGTATCTATAAACTGTTGCCTGCTGTTCGTGCGGAACGTAGTAATTTCTCTGAAACATATGGAAGAATTCGGGACGTACCAATGAGTTATGTCTGCGGAGACGAAGTTTATAGGACGGGAATTCCATAAAAACGAAACCTTTTTTCTTTTCTCCTGTATGGAGATGTATCATGAAGGAAATGTTTACGTGAATTCAATTATGCTTCTCTTACTACTCAACTACTTAAACATTGGTCGTTTGCTGTAAAGATTTTAAACAACTGAAAGTTGCTATGTCAAAACAAAAATGATACGAAGTAAAAAATCTTCATGTTTTGACGCAACACGAATAAAGGAATTCGGAAAGCCATTGTTATTAAGGTGGACATAAAACAGACATTGGGTAACGGTGTTTTTAGCACGTCCATTATTTTTGGGAAAATGCGAGCTTACTGTAGGATCTGATTATTGTTGTGCGTGCTTATTTTATTGTCCTTCGTCCGTCGGACTTTGGGCCCAATACACTATATTGACAAAGGTCCCCGGACACCTAGAAGAGAAACACAACATAGCATTTATTGACATACATAAGTACGGTGTCGGTCCACCTTTGGCCTTAATGCATGCACTGACCCTTCAAGACATGCTTTCAACAAGGTTTTGGAACACAGCGATAGGCCGGCGCTACCATTTCGTACATAATGCTGCCGCTAACTGTGGTTTAGTAGTAAGCCTTGGTTTCAGACTTCTTATGCGGCGCTTTAATTCATTCCATAAGTGCTCTCCATGAGATTAAGATCAGGGCTCTGTGCTGGCCAGTCCACACATGATACGAAATCGTCAAGCCGCGCAGTAACAGCCCTTGCTTTATGGTTCAGTGCATTATCCTGCTGGTACCAAAAAGGTTCGGTTCCATAATATTGCCACAGAGTTGTAAGGGCATAATTGTCCATAATATCGAGGTAGCAGTACTGGTTAACAGGTTTGTCCGCGATAACCAACGGGACGGGACCATACCACGAAAACCACCCCCACACGAGTACACTACCAGCTCCAAACCTGACCGTAACAAGAGTACACTGCAGTAAACAGCGTTCCCTCGGCTGCTGCCATACCCACACACGGCTATCAGACTGATGGATCGTGTATCTAGATTCATCAGTCCATAGGACTCGATTCCATTGATCTACGGTTTACCATAATTGTTCTTTACTACGTGCTAAACGACGAGTAGCATTCCGAGTGGAGACGGAAGGCTAATGAGCAGGCGAACGACCATTGTAGCCCATGGAATGAAGTTATTTGCGAATTCTACGTTTACACGCCGAGGTTCCAGCATTTTCACTCACCTTTACACGGTTGTCTTGTGCAGTACTCCGTCGATTAGCTGTAACAACTCTCCTGGAGGCTTCGACGTCCTCCATCACCGATCTTCTTTGGTTTGCCGGTACGTATTGCTACTTCTGTCACGCCATGTGTCTTCCACTTATTCAGTACATCCAAAACAGTTGACTTGGGTATGTTTAAACGCCTCTCGGTTTCTCTTATGGACACCCCACTAATATAACACCCAAAAAACTTTCCTTTCTCAAAGTCAATTCTCTCCTGCCGCGACATGTTCACTCAACCTCACAGTGCGATATGATCGCGGTCAGCTGCAGGCTTGTTTTTATACCGTTTGCAGCTGTACTGCGCATCTTAATAACACATCGGATCCGTTCATTTGCTTTTGGAGGGGTGTCCGGTGACTTTTGTCATCATAATGTATCTCTGAAGCTACAGGGGTTGGACAGCGAAACTGAAATACCTGCACAAATAGCATCCCACGTGTCACGCCTCTTTACGCGCCACCTGGTGGCCAGTCTGTATGTACTGTATTTCGCAGTCGATCAACGAGAGCAGATTGTGAAGGTTGCATTAGCAGAGCAGTTGCACACCTGGACGTCAAAAAGTGTGATCGACACAATATAATGGGAGACTTAACCGAGTTTCAAATAGGACTGATTGTTGGTTTAGAGTTAAGTTTATAAAATGTTTTACGAGAAGAGACCAAATTAAAATAAGAAGAAAGAAACTCATAAGGAAGATTAATTAGAGGTATAGTGACAATCTTCAAAGCTGTGTGTAAGCCATAACTTATCGAAAAATCGTGGTAGACTTCAAAATTTGATAGAAGGGGTACCACTGCTGTCCGCTTTGTAGTGGTCGGCTTCAAGTTTAAATTCCAAAAAAGGGATGCTTGCTAGAAGCCAAATTATTTATCATGGCATTTTTTTTAAATCATAGAGATAACTGAGAACGCGTGTGTGACATTCAATGTCCGTGCTCTGCCATTTGCGCTTGCTTGAAAACATTTCCGACTTCCCTTATTTGGGCATATTTATTTCCATCGGAGGTCGGAATTTTTCTAGGCGACAAATGTGCGCTGCTGTCGAGTTGCAAGTAATTTTCACATCTGGTCTCGAGTAGGGTAAATTATTTTATTTGCGGTTCATAAGGGATTGTAAATGGTGTGTTTTTCAAACTGGATTTTATTGCACTCCTTCTGAAAGAGAAAATTCTTGGCAGCAGACAGAGCTATAGTAGAGAAAAGAAATAATATAGCACCAAAATGGAAAGAAGACAAACCTAGCTTATAAAGAGGTATTACGACCTTAAAACTGAGATCATTTTTTCCATATTCATGTATTCCATTAATATTATTATTGCGCTTCTAACATGATTTACACACACACACACACAGAGTGAAGAAAAGTATATTTTTCGTGGTTGGGGTTTCACAAGATGGTTTTCCCAACACACTCGTTCACTGCAATACAAATCAGAATATACTCACGTTATTCACGACAGTAGATATCAGAATATACAAATCTTTAAAGTTTTTCACTGCAGTAGAAATTAGAAATAAGAAAATACAGATATTTCACGTTATTAACTGCAGTATAAATCGGAATATACAGACCTTAACGTAATTCACTGAAGTAGAAATCAGACTATACTGATCTACGTTATTCACTGCAGTAGGAATCAGAATATAGATCGTTAACGTTATTCATTGCAGTAGAAATCAGATTATACATCTTTAACGTTATACCTGGGAAACGACAAATACAATTTAGCTGGTAAGAAAACAAAATAGTGCAAGGGCTGACACAGCTCCATACAGCGCTTGCATAATTTACTTGATAAAATAAATCATAAAAAGGGATGGTGATACTCTCTGTAAGCAAGGGATTCGGTGTAATAGCTTAGTGTCGAGTAGCTAATCAGGCTAACTGAATTTTCCTGAGCAATATTAAATGGTCTTAGGATTTACACTCCACAGTCAAATATAAACGAGAATTTACACTGGTTTCCATAAACAAGTTAGTAAAATCGTGCAATGCATTGATTACGATACGCTTTCCAACATACCAGAAATCATTACTCAAGTTATGAGGATAATGGCTGTGGAATAATTCTTGCTCCTATGCACTGACGTTTGACGCCATTTCGATGATATTCAGCAGAACCGGTTCAGTATACCTCATGTTATACCTCCGGAACAGCATACTAAAATTTTGTCGCAATAGAAGAATTTTAGTCCAGTTATGAGGATAATAGCTGTGAAATAAATTTCGCTCCTGTGCCCTGACCTATGACCCCATTTCGATGATATTGAACAGAATTGGTTCAGTATAGCTCCGGAACAACATAACGTAACTTTCTGTCGCAATCGAAGCATTTTTATGTAAGTTATGACGCATAAGGGCAATGGAATGGATCCCGCTCCTATGTCCTGACCTTTGACCCATTTCGATGATATTAAACAGAATTGGTTCAGTATACCTTCGGAACAACATAACTTTCTGTCGCAATCAAAACATTTTTACGTAAGTTATGACGCATAAGGGCAATAGAATGGATCCCACTGCTATGTCCTGACCTTTGACTCATTTAGCCTATTTTCAATAGGGTTGGTCCCAAGGTTGTCCCCTACTAAACTTTCATCGAAATCGAACCATTTCTACGCGAGTTATCGCGCGGAGGGACAGAGAGACAGACAAAGCTGGAGCTTATACGCTTCTTTAACCTACGGTTGGAAAGCGTAAATAAAGGAAAAAAGCAGAAAATTCGCTATTATTTGTGAAAAACGAGTTCGAAATATATAATACTTGGGTAAATGACGTGATATATAATGTGGAATAAGGGTATCGTATGCAAGTGACTGTCTGTCACATCGGTTTATGCAAATGAGTAGCCGCATAAAAGTGTCTATTGGGGAGTTGTGCTCACATAGTCTCCGGAGTGAAAAGAAAGGGCTTTTAGGTAGCAGATTAATTGTAATGGCTGCGAGACATTTTTTAACAGATGAATTGAAATTTAACATGATCGCTCTCCTAGCTTTGAAAAACAAAGCTAGGAGAGCGATCGGAAGGCTAGAGGCAAACCAAAGTCACGTGGAATTTCAAGATAACTTCATGTGAGTCCTTCTTTGTCCACAAACTGTATACCCAATTTCAAAATACCCAGTCAGCTTCCCGATGGTACAGCGAAGGAAAGCCTTTGGCTGCAATATTCTTAGAAGACCGATGTATCCGATTAACTGCGCTGATTAACAAGCCGGTTAATCAGACACAGCTGAGATCTGCCCTTGCTGCGGGTACAGGAATGGTGGTACCTGCTGTCATTGTGCGCAGAAGCTTCTTTGTGCTAGGCGACCAACACTCTGCGCATTCCTTACCCCCGTCCTAGGAGGAACAGTTTGAGTCGGGTAAGACTTCACATAAATTGGACTGAAAACCAAGGAAGGTTAATATTCTTCACAGATGAAGCCAGATTTGCTTTTCAGAGCGATTCTTGGCGTGTTTTGATCAGGAAAGAAGGTGAGGCACACAATCATACCTCTACGATCCGTGAACCGAGGTACCTAAAGCAAATCGTGTAAAAAATGTCCTGCGTTCCTCAAACAGAAATGTTCACATAGAGACAGGGTTTTACGAAAGCTACTGCAAGACTATTCCCTTCTCCTCTCTCACCTCAGCAGTACCGACAATAAACCTGTTACTGGAGATAAGAGCTGGTATCTAGTCCTTTGTTCTCTGCACCATGACCCAAGGCAGCATGGAGGAGAGCTAGTCCCCCTGACACGGACATCGTGCCACTGGGTGGAAACAAGTGACTCAGACATATTTTCTCTCCTTTCCAAAGTTCGTCGCCATTGTTATAATCTTTTTATCAGGTAATCATTCAGAAAAAAGTATAATCAGTCATCCTCCCTCTAAATGACCACTTTGAAAAACAAAGCTAAAAGGAAAACAATGCTTTCTGATGGGCAGATTCATTCGTTCCAGCCCACTTCTTAGAGATCGAATATATTCGTTCGAATAGAATTCAGCCCATTTTTATAACCCCGAGTTAATCCGTACTAACCAGTTGAAGGGCTACCGGTGGTGGTAACATCCTGGTTTCGGGTGGAATCTCGTTAAGTTGAAGAACAGACCTCTGTGTGCTTACAAGAGGAGCCATGACTGATCGACGCTATAGGTATGACGTCCTGGACCCCTACATTGCCCCCATGTAAGTGCCATAGGAGATACATTTCTCTCCCAAAACGATAACGCCCGTCCTCCAGTATGTTTGGAATTCTTCTGAGAGACGCATTGCTGCCGTCAAGCCTTCGTTGAGATTAGACAAGCTTTACACGAACTATGGCTGTCGTTACCTACTGAGCTCCTACACACCATCATCAACAGCATAAAACAACGCTGCGTGGGCTGCATTGCTGTGAGGGATTAACACCACTGTGTTACTTTGGTTATTTCATTTTGACATCTTATTTTTCACCTGGTTCTGTACGAGGTCATTTTTTGTAAGAATTGTTAAAAAATTTGTAATTATCAATCTTTTACATAAAATTTTGATTAATAGATGGCGCCAGATGCACATAGCACTGCACAGACTGTGTGTATGACGTAAGAGCGCCACTTCCATATTCGCCTCCGGAGAGAGAGGTTTTCGTGAGTTTTGTAGCGAAGAGCTCATCGTGTCTGCATGTTAATTTTGTGTAACAAAGTGTTATGTTTTAAAATGTTAATGTTGTAAGTCATTTAAGGTGGAGTAGGGCATTGGATATATCGTAGCAATCAAAATGAAGCAGGAAATAAAAAATAATACAATTTAATCAACCGAACCTTACAACCATTCCTCCTACCAACAAGAATGAAGTGTTCCTTACGAAGTCATTTGGTGAAAACCTATAAGTACGATGTGATACAGTTTTTCACCAACTGTCATAACATTTCTTCGTGTATTTGTTTTCAGTTTTTGTGATTTGTTTCTATTTTTCCTGACTTTATGAAACAAGTGTAGATACAGATCAAGCAAAAATTATATAGAAGTTGTTGAATACGGAATTTTTAGGAAGGATATATGCATTTCCTTTATTACCCTAGGTGATTTTTGCAATCTTTCCAAGGACAAAATTTCGGCATTTTGTGCACACATAAATACAATATTTCTATACTCTTATAACCATGAGAAACCCCGATAAAGAACTATACTGGATTTGGCAACTGACAATTGAGAGTGGATATAATGTCAGGTAACCATAAAATTATTTGCCGTTTTTGGAAACTGAAGCAAAGTATAACACATACCTAGTAGGAAAGCAATTTGTTCATCAAAATAATTACCATGGTCATCGATAACGTTGTACCGACGTATTAACAACAATACGTAGTGCGATTAAATAGTTCCGAGACTAACTAAGTAGCGAGCCAAGAGATATAGCAAGCAGTACGCGGATGCGTGAGCAGCGGTGAGGGCAGTGACCGTCATGAGTCATTGTGCCTCATGAAGATACAATGACTCATAAAGGTCACTGGTCTGGTCTTTCTGTAAACATCGGCAGCTGTGCTACACGATATTTGGTGACCACGTGCAGAACATAGCTGCGATCTCAGTATGGACTGTAAACTACTTTAGAGCAGCGAGCGAACATCAAATTCTGCTTCAAACTTGGCAAATCGGGAATGGCGATGCATGAAATGTTGCGGGAAGCTTATGGCAATGAAGTAATGAGTCGCGCCAGGTGTTTTGAGTGGCACTCGCGCTTCAAGAGCGGCAGAACGGTACTGGAAGGCGACGAGAAGTCAGGGCGACCGTCTACGAGCAAATCTGCCGAAAATGTGGACACAATTACGGAACTGGTGCAACGAGGATGGTCGGAGAACCATTCAAGACATTGCTACCATCGTCAATGTGTCATGCGGAAAAGTGCAAGAAATTCTGACGTCGGGTTTGAACATGCACCGCATTTCTGCAACGTTTGTGCCAAGCATTCTGAACCCCGAACAGATGGTGCTCCGTGTTGAACTCTGTCAAGGTCTTCGTCAGCAGGTGGTGTTTGAACCAACGTTCCTGTCGCGGGTCATCACTGGGAATGAGACTTGGGGCTACGGTTACGACCCGGAGACCAAGCAACAGTCTTCGCAGTGGGAGAGCCCTGCATCTCTACGATCGAAGACAGCCCGACAGGTCCGCAGCGTAGCCAAAAGCATGCTCATCGTGTTCTTCGACATTCGTGCGGTTGTGTACCGTGAATTCGTCTCCCAGGGCCAGACAGTCCCTGCCCTTTTTTTACTGCAGTGTTCTACGGCGTCATAGGGAGTACATTCGCCGCAAACGACCTGAAATGTGGCGCAGGGACGATTCCTTGCTCCATCACGACAATGCAGCAGCTCACAGAGCGTTAGCAAGACGCCAGTTTTGCAGCCGCAAGAGCATGACAACCCTTATTCACCCGCCTTACTTGCCGGATTTGGCACCATGAGACTTTTTTCTGTTCCCGAAGATGAAGCTGAAACTCATAGGTCGCCCCTTTTGAAGCCGTGGACGAAATCCAGCGTGAATCGCATACAGTGCTTGACACAGGACTTCCAGGGAGCGTTCCAACAGTGGCAAAAAATCTGGCAGGGGTGTGTCATTGCCCAAGGATAGTACTTTAAGGGTGATATTAGCCAGACTTAAGCAACGTAAGTACTTTATTGTATATCGGCCTAGTCACGGAAATTTTCGATCGTATATAATGCTGGTTGATGAAAGAGAAAAAGTTTTGGAGGGCAGCGTGCAACTCATCAAAGTTGGAGAAGTGTCCACGCTGATGATAATCGAGTGAAAGAAATAAATGGGAGTATGAAGGAAATATATCTATTCAGTACGCTGGAAGATATAAAAGCTCCCAAGGAAGTTATTTGATAGTGTGTAATGTCAATGAAGCGGAATGGACACGAGCTTTACCTTGAAGGAGCAGAACTCCCTTTGTGCTGACCAGTGCTGCTTCCCTCTTTTCCAGGTCCTCATGACACACGTTTAAGTTGTTCCCAGTACACTGCTGCGATGATCGTTTGGCCGCGTTGCGAGAGTTCATAATGAACAATACCATGCGCTGTCCACCACACAAACAGCGTAACTTTACGTGAATGTAGTGCTGGCTTCGAAATGCGCGGAATTGGGTCATTGGTGGACAGCGAATGCCTGGGACGTTTTGGAGTGCTGTACTAACCCACTTCTCGTCACATGTAAGTGCCGTATCCAAAAATGGTTCCCTGTCATAGCAAGACAGCAAGGCAAGACAAGTTGGGACACGTTGCTGTTTGTTCACTGAAGACAATTTGTGGGGGACCCACTTACACAATTCGTATGTCCTACGTATTGCATGAAGATGTCTTCGGACGGTTTCATCCCTAATACCACGTGACTATGATAGTTCTTGGCATGTTTGGCTACTGTCTTTCCAATAGCAACTTTCAGGGTTTCCGTGTCAAGGTCGACAGGTCAAGCACTCCGGGACTTGATTGAATTAATTCATCTCCGTCTCTGAACTTACGAAAGTAATTCTGAGTTGTGCGTACCTTCATAGCATCTGCCCTGAATGCTGAGCAAATGCGACAAATTGTTTCTGCAGTAGATAAACCGAGTTAAAGTTTGTACAACAAGCACCCACGAGTAATCTCCACTGATATCGCCACTGCAATCGCACGTCTTTCCACTACCAAACTGCTCAGTCATCTGATTCATATGCATAGGACATCTTGCGATTTCAGCTGACGATAGACCGCGGGCGGAACTTCATATCTCCGTAAATTCAATTATTGCGATTTCAAGGTATTATTTGCTCTTACAAGGTGTTTATTTTGCTCTTTTGTAAAGCGATAAATATTTTTGTGGTTACCTGATAGAACATTAGTGAATAAGTTCATCAATAGCAAGCAACACTCAGTTAAAAAAATCCTACTAATCAAAGATAAAATATATCTGAATCCTATGGTGCACTCATACATTAAGTGAAGGCACAACCAAAACTCCCAACACTATCTGTTCTAAATACAATCTTAACTTTCGAGGAAATATAACTAATACAGAATAGGTAACTAACGCTCGTGGCAAACCTGAAATTACATCGAAATATGGTTTATACGAAATGCCATTACAAAAAAGACAACAAAATTACTCCACACTGTAAATGATGTTGAAAACTTAATTTCAACACCAGACTTCAAGAACACCTCAAAAACTGGAACCATAAATCAAATGAAACTGTTTTATTTGATCATTGCTTAGAAAATCTAGCCAACGCACGACTCCACAAAATTTAACATATAGTGAAACATAATAAAATTAATGATATACGATGCTGAAAAACTTTTACCATGGAATAAACATCTCGTAAAGCTGTAATAACGACATACTTCTACAACTTTGTTATGCCCGGAAACCATATTTAAAACGAAGAATCTAAAATCCGCAAGAAAATGTATTTAAGAGAGAATTACAAGACAATCAACGAAAGGCAACCTTCTTGTAAGAAGAAAGGTGCAGCACTAGATATTCAAAACCTTATTTCAAAGTGGTGCTTAAACAATCATGCTGAAGATGATCGCGAATTCTGAGATAGAAATTTTATTCATTTAACTTTTCATGCCTATTTAAAGCGTCTTTGGGAGACTAGTTTTTTGTTTTGTGCCTCAAAACAAAAATTAAGATAATCTAATCATTGGAAGGCTCTTTCAAGATATCAGCATACAGAGTGTACATTGCAACAGCATTGCAGTAGGTAGGTAGGAGGAAATAAGAAAGCGACGGTTTTTGAAACAACTTCCGTGGGTCACCCACACATGCTTTAAAGATAAGAGGAACAAGCATGAGTAACAGTCATCTCGGGAGATATATCCAGGTTGAGTCAAACGTTCTGCCTGTTCTGAGCTGCACATAACGTTGGACCCCCATTTCCGTACGAAATGCGCGCCAGCGTCGACTGGGTACCGCGATGATGTGGAACACACGAAATTAATGACGTGCGTTCGGCACGGAGCCAAATGGCGTTATCAGTTGAACAAAGGAAAGAGGTCAGCAATCGTGCTGTTCCTGTGCTCCAACGCTTTATTGTTAAAAAGGGTGAAACACGACAGCAGGATCGAAAGACGTACACTATATTGACAAAAGTCACCGGCCACCTAGAAGAGAAACACAACATGGGATTTATTTACATATATTAGTACGGTGTAGGTCCACCTTTGGTCTTACTTCATGCACTGACCCTTCAAGACACGCTTTCCACAAAGTTTTGGAAAACAGTGATTAGTATGCGCTTCCATTCAGTACATAATGCTGCAGCTAATTGTTCCTTAGTAGTAGGCCTTGGTTCCAAACTTCTTATCCGGCGCTCTAAGTCATCCCATATGTGCTCTATGGGATTACGTTCAGAGCTCTGTGCTGGCCAGTCCACACACGATATGAAATTATCGTCAAACCACTTCGTAACGGTCCTTGCTTTATGGTTCGTTTCATTATCCTTCTGGTACCAACAAGGCTTGGTTTCATAGCGTTGCCACAGAGTTGGTAGGGCATGATTGTCCAGATTATCGACGTAGACGTGCTGGTTAACAGATTTGTCCAAGATAACATATGGGCCGAGGCCATACCACGAAAAACACCCCTACACGAGTACACTGCCAGCTCCAAACTTGACCGTAGGAACAGTAAACTGTGGTAAATAGCGTTCCCCTGGCTGCCACCATACCCACACACGGTCATCAGACTGATGGATTGTGTATCTGGATTTATCAGTCCATAGGACCCGTTTCCATTGATCTACTGTCCACGATAATTGTTCTTTACACCATGTCAAACGACGAGTAGCATTCCGAGTGGAGATGAAAGGCTTATGAGCAGTCGAACGACCACGGTAACTCATGAAATGAAGTTCTCTGCGAATGGTACGTGTACATACCGAGGTTTTAGCCTTTTTACTCACCTGTACACTGAGGTCTTGTGCAGTTCTCCGTCGATTAGCTGTAACGACTCTCCACAGGCTTCGACGTCCTCGATCACTGGTTTTCTTTAGTCTGCCGGTACGTTTTGCTGCTTCAGTCACGCCATGTATCTTCCACTAATTCAGTACATCCAACACAGTTGACTGGGGTACGTTTAAACGCCTCTCGGTTTCTCTTATGGACAACCCACTAATATAACACCTAACAATCTTTCCTTTCTCAAAGTCAGTTCTGAGACATTTTCACTCAACCTCACAGTGCGATATGATCGCGGTCAGCTGCAGGCTTGTTTTTATACCATCTGCAGCTGTATCGCGTATCCTAACAACACAGCTGCGCCGTTCATTTGCTTTTGAAGCTCTGTCCGGTGACTTTTGTCAATTAGGTGTATGTCCAGCTAAAGAAAGGGAAACAGTAAACAGCGTCTCTACACGAAAATGGTTCTGGTGTTTTATATTCATCGGACATCAGACTCGAAGAGAGACCGAGCTCATGATGTCCTGCGATCACCAACATTGACAAGTTGGTCGGCGTAGTAGTGACAGGGAACCGCATTACCAGCACGTGAAAAACGGCAACTCAGATGGGGTGTTCCCAGTAAACCATCGTTCGTCGCCGGTACCAGCTTGGGGCTTCTCCTCTAGGCCAAATGAAATCATACCCATAGGAACGACACCTCAGTAGGCGAAACAACGTATCTCCCACTGTCGCAGATTGCTGTCAAATACATAGAACGATACATTTAGCCATCATATCCTCATAGGTTATGAAAAGGGGATATTTCTACGTTATCGTCCCACTGAGAACTGATATTTGAGGTCACGCTAAGTAGGACAGCCAGTGGTGTACCGACGGTGGTTTGAGAGAAATGTCGTGCTGTGTATTCGATGAAAATATGAGGGTCATATACGCTGGGAACCTATGCCAGATGGTCGCGCTGTGGGAGAGAATCTCGTGCCGAATAACTGTATAGCGGGTCCATGATGCTATGCGCCGAACACTATTCAGCTTTTATCAACGGGAAGCTTGGGTTGCTGCAGATGGATAATTCCCCAAGTCACACCTCCAGAAAGGTCAGCTAAAATCAAATGGAATTAGCAGTGGTTCGAATCTTGCGCTATCCACCATACTGTCCGAAGTTCGCCACATTCGACTACTCCCTATTTCACTTCATGATCCACTTCCTAAGAGGACGGAACTTCGCCTCGATGGGTGAAGTGGAATATGGAAGGAGATAATTTCTGTCTTCGAAACAAGCCGAGTGGAATCGCGGTTGAATCGTGTCTCTGGTAGAACGTTGGCAAACGTCTACAGAAAAAATAACGGTCTGTACTTTGCAGAATCAGCTGAGCGTGTATGGCTTTCTTGAAGCATTAAACTTTTTAGCTGCAAACTGGACGAACTTTTGATTCATCCTTGTAGTTTGATACAAATATAAACATTCCATTCTCATGCTGAACTTCCTCTGATACCGTCGCACAAGGAGTTGAATACAAAGCGTGTATACGTACTCGTAGGAGGTATTAAATGTATCAAAAGGCACTCAGAACAAACCTTAACAAATAAATTCATAGTCGACGAACTGAAGCTGATTGATGTACATCGTCAAGTTGTGACGTATATTCTAATTTAACTTTCATTTTCAGTTCCTTTTCCTATGTAAATTTGAGTTTGTTCTCTTTAGCACTTTCCAAACTTAACGTGATATCTTCTCTCTCACACGAATGAGGTTGGCAACACTTTTGAGGTCAGAGAGAGTTGCGTATGAATATGATAAGATCGATAGATAAAATGGACGATACAGCAATTGCTTGCGGGTGGGGGGGGGGAGATGTTCGATCGTTGTTAAGCTAGATTATACGATAAATAATTGAGGTATTATGTGTGATGTGTAAAACTTGCAGTGCTATATTGTGGATTTCATTTACTGCGCTGGACCAATAAAAGGTTAGATGTAAGTTTGACTTCTGTATATGTTTCATCTGGCAGTAAAACTTTAATTTGAGATATCCCGTGCAACTATTGCATTGTATTCTCATATGGTTCAACATGTCCTTATTCATTGTTTAAGACATAGCGTAACGCCAATCTTTCACACGAAAAAGATTTAGGTTATAAAGTCGAAAGGTTATGACCACCTGTTAGTATGAGGTATGACTTTCCCGTGCCGCCAATGCCGGAGATATACTGCGTGGCATTGATTCAATGAGGCCTCTGCACATTTCTATAGGTATGATATTCCAGCAAAAACACAAGTGTTGGCAAACTTCTGGCCACCAGCTGGCAGTGATGGGTCACTGCTGGCTGAAATATGCCGCTAGCGGTCCGTAGGTGGCAACCATTGACGGCCCTGTAACATCGTCGTAAATTACGGGCATTCAAGAAAGCGCCACTAGTGGCTCGTAGCTGGCAACCGAAGCAACCCCAACACCAGGTGGAAGCAACACATGCACAGAAGCAACATGTGTGCAGTCTCTCGTGGTTCCAGTCAGTCGAAAACGACGCCGTCACAATCGTGTTATTTTAGTAGATGTTAAGAAACAAAAGCCATATGTAGAGAGGCGAATTAATTTCCTAATGAAAAGCCACGTTGACGAAGATTTTCGTCGGAAGAAAATCATATAAATAATAAATGAACTGCAATAAATAGTTAATTACTCTCATGTATTCAGAGAAACTCATTTCGTAGTGAAATTCCTCCACTCACACACAAAAAATCGAGAACACAGACAGCCATGAAACACACCCATTCCATTCCCATGAATAACGAGAAATAATTTCTGGATAATCTTTCGTTTAAAGATACACTAAACCGCTTCAAACAAAAGTCCCGGAAAGGCATTAAAAATCTTTATATTGGAAAAAAATAAGAATTATACGCTTACAAAATTTCTCAATTTTTTTGGGGAGGGGGATTGGATGTTTAGCGACCATCGTGAGTAACTCAATGGGCTATAAGCAGTCACCCGTCCCAAATTTGAAGTCACTAGTTCCAGGGAACGGAGATAGCCAGTGCCGTAAGACAAACACAACATCCATGCCTCACCGGGATTCGAACCCGGACCCCTTTTGTGTGAATGATCAGAGGCCATCGCTTAGACCACTGCGCCACCGGGGCGGCCTCAATTATTTGAAAAAATAGAAACGCCGTGTAATATAATGCACTCATCAGTAGATTGACTACAGAAGAGTGGAGGAATTCGCTCCTAAAAGTAACGACAAGCAAAATAAAGTATCTTTCCTCTTTAAAACAAATGTAGCTTCGGAATGTAGAAATAAAAGATAGAACGTTAAAAATGTAACAGAATGTGGCATGAACATGGTAAATATACTTAATTAAATAATTGCCTTTCAAGACCACAAAGAGAACGCAAAACTGCGGAAAACGTCTTTAAGTTGGTGCAATCGTTGAAAACGAGTGATGTTTCCCTAAGGTTAATAAAAACAATCATTCCGTTGAAAAAATAAATTTATGAATTATATGAAACGGAAAAATAGTTCGCAATATTGTAAAATTAAAAACAGAACCCTTCGTTTCACATCGCGCAGAAAAGAGGCTGACCTTCATGCAAACTCTTGTAGTGGCTAAACCGACGCTTCGCAAACAGGTGGGGCCGCCCCGGTGGCGCAGTGGTCTAAGGCGCTGGCCTCTGATCATTCGTCCGTAAGGGGTCCGGGTTCGAATCCCGGTCAGGCATGGATGTTGTGTTTGTCTTACGGCACTGGCTCTCTCCCTTCCCTGGAACCAGTGACCCTAAATTAGGGACGGGCGACTGCTTATAGCCCATTGAGTTGCTCACGGTGGTCGTTAAACCTCAAAAAAAAAAAAAAAAAAAAAACAGGTGGGTGATAGTTCGCTGCTATCTTGATCCAAACGGCTGTTTTTCGGGATCTTCTAAAAAAATTTTTGCAGCGTCGTGCAGTCATGCAGAAATTTCTTTGGAAAGAACGAGTTGTTGTGCCTTTGGGTAACTGTGGTTATCTTTTTTTTTTTTTTTTGGTGGCTACTACTGTGTAATTGGAGGACAAGATTCGGCAAGCCATCAGTTACGTCACGTGATTGCCGGATGCCACCGCCGAGGAACTAACGGACCACATTACGCTTGCCTTCATTTATTGCACGTGCTTGCAAGGCCGGTTAAGCGTTGCTTGTGGCAGCCACTGCCGGTGATGGATAACTGATGGCCCTGTTCTGGCATATGACAACTCGCGAAGGTTCTAACAGTTGACCAGCTTATGGCCTGAACTGCTGGCCCATGTGGTTGTCGCTGCGACCTTTTATTGACCGCTGGACAGCCGCAACATCGTGCTGCGCCACTGCTGGCTTGGATGCTGGCCCAGCAACACTGTTTTTGCTGGAATGCCATGCAGACACCTAAGCTTCTCACAGATCATTAAGAGCCATAGGGGGGGGGGGATCCATACGTCTAACATGTTTGTCAAGACAGTCCCACAGATATTCAATGGGACTGATATCCGGCGAGTATGGTGGCTAAGATAGTAAGCTAAAGTCACTGGAATGCTTCGCAAACCATTCTCACTCATGTACCCAGGAAAAACAGTGTTGCTGGGTCAGCACTCAAGCCAGAAATGGCCACCAGCACTATGTGGCCGCTGCTCAAACTTTGAATAAAGTGTCCCGACGGCCACCACATGGGCCAGCAGTTCAGGCCAGCAGCTGGCTAACAGTTGGCACCTCATCAGTTGTCATACGCCAGCACCAGGCCATCAGTTATCCATCACTGGCAGTGTTTGCCACAAGAGCCCTAAAGCGGCCTTGCAAGCACGTTCCATAAATGATGGCTAGTCTGATGTGATCCGCTAGTTTCCCGGCAACGGCAGCCGGCAATCACGTGACGTAACTGATGGCTTGCTGAATCTTGTCCGCCAATTTCCCAGTAGTAGCCATCAAAAAACGATAACCGCTGTTTCATAAAGACACAACTCATTTTTTTTTTTGCCCCTTCGAAACTCCTGCATGATGGAATGGCGCTGCGGAAATTTTCTCAACAGGTCCTGGTTTGCCACTTCACAGGTTTGCCACGCCCAAGCCTTTTCATGAAGGTGATCTCCTTTCCTGCGTGATATGAAACGAAGAGTTCTCTTTTTAATTTTACAATATTGAGAGCTGTTTTTCACATAGACCATTTCATATAATTCATAAATGTATTTCTTCAAGGTAATGATTGCTTTTATTTACCTTAAGGAGACTTCACTTATTTTTCAACGAGTACACCAACAAGGCGCGTTCCAAAGTTTTGTGCTGTCCTTGTAGTCTTAAAAAGCAATTGTTTGATTAATACATTCACCAGTTCATGTCACATTCTGTTACATTTTTAACGTTGTATCTTTCCTTTCCGCAGTCCGTAGCTAGATTTGTTCTAAAGTGGAAAGATATTTTATTTTACGTGTTGTTATGTTTAGTAGCGATCTCCTCCAATCTTGTGTATTCAACCCATGGATAAGCACATTATAAGCACATAGCGGTTTTTTTTAAATGATTGATAAATTTCGTACTCGTATAATTCTTATTTTTTCCCAACATAATGATTTTTTAATGTATTTCCCGGACTTTTGCTTGAAGCAGTTCAGTGTATGTTAAAACGAAAGTTTACACAGGAACTATTCTTGTTATTGATGGCAATGGAGTGGGTGTATTTAATGGCTGTATATATTCTCGATTCTTTGTGCTTTCGTGCAGGAATTTTGTTACGAAATGAGTATCTATAAATACATAAGGGTAATTGGCTATTGCTTTCAGTTCATTAATAATTACTTATATGATTTTCTTTCGACGAAAATCTTCGTCGACGTGGCTTTTCATTAGGAAATTAATTCGCCTCTGTACGTATGGCTTTTTTTTCTTAACATCCACTAAAATAACACGATGGCGATGGCGTCGTTTTAAACTAACTGGAACCACGAGAGCTGCACACGTGTTTCTTCTGCGCATGCGCTGGTCTGTTGCCTCCACGTCGTGTTGGGGTAATTTTCGTGTGCAGCTACGAGCCACTAGTGGCACTTGCTTGTAGGCCCGCAATGAACGGCGATGCTGCAAGGCCATCCATGACTGCCAACTGATGGCGCTGTCACCAACGGTGAACTACCTTGCCGTGAGCGGCATATTTCAGATAGCAGTGACCCATCACTGCCAGCTGGTGACCAGCAGCTTCCCAATGCTTGTGCTTTTGCTGGGTAGCAACGTGGCAAGAGATATTATTATGCTGGAAACAACCAGCGCTATCCGGGTCGAAAGTCATCATGTATGGGAGAACATGATCCGCCACAGTGTATAGATAGCCTGAAGCGTTCATCGTGCCAACGCGGGGGACGATTGCTTCCAATGATCCCCAGGAAAACCTGCTCCACACGAATACATTTCCACATCCCGCCTGTTTCCTCCTGAGCATTGTATCGGGATGCTTTCCATCAGCAGTGCTTCGCCGTACTATCCATTGACTATCCACATGATATAGCAGAAAATGTGATTCGTCTGAAAAAACGACTTTCTTCCACTGGTCGATGGTCCAATGCCTCCTTTTAGATGCAAATTCATGCCGTAATCATCAATGTCTGGCCGTCATCACGGATAAGTGGATTGAACCTTAACTCCGGAGAAACATAGCGAGAAGCGTTCGTTGTACTGTTGTCTGCGATACGTACGCTATTCGATGTGCCTGCATTAAATACCCTGGCCAGTTATTCCACTGTGGCCCGTGTGTAGGATTGTACTAGTATAATAACCGCCGCTGCCCACGGCAGGGAATGCTCTGTGAGCGTCCATTATTACCACGATTATTTCAGATCGTGGCTGTTTCCTTCCGTTCCTGGAACACTTTAACAACCGCACCACGTTATCAGTCCACAATGTCAGCCGTTTTTCTAATGCTACTACTTTTCAATCGGTAGCCAACAATCAATAGTCTTTCAAACTCTGTTAGATCACGTCATTTTTCCGATTTTCACGCGAACCTACATCCCATCCGTGAGTTTGTGTCCTTTTAAATGCCTTACATGATTTGCATATGTTGCTACGCAGGCCACGCCTTCTGGCTGCTGGTCACGGTTCCTTCTTGTATCATGGGTGGTAGTAATTTTTTGACTGACTGTGTATCTTATACGCACACTGCCTGACAGAGAAAATACCACACCACGAAGACGTGAACGCAACGCCATACAAATTGCAGGGGGGAGGTGAACACGCACAAGTTATGAAAAATGATTGCATTTTCAAGCCAGTCGCATGAACGGCGCGCCGGATATAAGCGGACAACCAGCCCGTGGCGCCATTAGTCGGGACCTCGTGACGGCCGCGAGAAGAGAGAGATTCTGTTGTAACCGTGTCTGGAACACGAACAAGGGGTACCAATCCCGTTAAGATGCAGTCGTACGCAATTTCGTCAAACGGATGAGTTCACGAGAGGTGCCATCGTAGCCCTTCGTACCGCCAGCTGGTTCTTGCGTCGTATTGTGGTAGAAACAAAACATGATGCCACAACCGTCGGTCGCATTCGGAGACAGTAGTCCCAGGAAAGATCTGTGCAACGTCGTAGGGGGACCAGACCAGGGAGATGGACGTCCGAGAGCACCGACTGTCGCATCCGCCGTCATGCCGTAGCAGACCCGCAGGCCTCAACGTGCGACAATTTGCGGAGTGTACGGGGAGGTTTGGATGTTCCGATATCGACGCGGACTGTGACGCGCAGATTGGCTACGTCTGGTTTTGCTGTCCAGTAGTCCGTTGTGAAAACTACCCTTAGCAGCGAGCCATCGTCGTCACACCTTGGCGTGGTTTCGCTCCAGAGCTGCGTCGGGTGCGGAATGGAACAGTGTGGTGTTCAGCGACGAATCGCAGATTTGTCTAACCACGGATGATCGCCGTGTGATAGTCTGGAGGCGACGTGGCCGACGGGCGGATTCCTCCGCAATTATGGAGCTCCACACGGCCCGGCAACGTGGAATCATGGTGTGGGGTGCAATCAGCACCAACAGCAGCTCACCGCTGGTACGCATTACTGGCACACTGACGGTACACCGCTATGTTGACGAGATGCTGCGGCCCGTGGCACTACCGTATCTGAAGGGCATCCCAAACGCCGTTTTTCAACAGGATAACGCACAGCAGCATACGAATCGGATCAGCCTGAATGCTTTACACGGTGTGCGGATGCTCCCCTGGCCCGCACGATCCCCAGACCTCCCGCCCATCGAGCATCTGTGGGACACGATTGGACGTCGGTTGAGTATCTCTCACCCCCGCAAAATGAAGATGAACTGTGGACTCAGATTAACAGCACATGGTCCGCCATAACTCCAGGACTCTATTCAGATTCTCATTGCCTCGATGCCACTTCGGATTCAACGCTGTATCGACCAAAATGGGGAACATGCTCCTTATTGTCCATCCTCTATATTCGGCCACTGGGGACTGGTCTGTATGTGACAATTAAATTATTTGTTCAGAACGTACTTGGCTATCTATGTGTGGAGTTTGGTCTGTTTTCAAGCATTCCTTCATGGTGTGGGATTTTCTCTGTCAGGCAGTGTTTATAGTTATTTTGTTGACAGTTGCATTCAGAGGAATAAGAATAACAAATCATGAAGTAGATTTCATGATGAACCTCGCATCCTTAAAATATACTATTACTTAACTTTGCATTGTGAATGGTCAGATAAGAAGAATATTTTCTTGGCAATGTATTTCCTTTGAATTCCTCTACTTCATGTATCCATATGTAAAAAAGTTGAAGAAACATGCATCATCCTATATTATATCGGCCAAATTTGGGAAGATCGGTTCCAGTCTCTGGTTGAATACGCACTTTCAAAGGTTTTAGGAGAATTATGCACATGGCTGCAACTTGCTGAATGATATTCTGTAAGATAAACAGCCCAAAATTTTAATTTTCACTTTTAGTGAATTACTTCTTTGGCTCTTAAGGGCGCTTTCAAAAAACATTAAAATCTCCACAACTAGATTTCTGCGTTCTTTAATAAATGTCAACTATAGATGCTGAAATATGTGTGCCCAAAGCTAGGGAACTAAGGTATTAGAATTAAATTTCAGATGAGAAATCAAATATGTAAATGAAGATCGACAGTCAAAACCACATAATCTAATTTACAACACACGCTCAGTTTCGGTAAAGAAAAAGAACCCAAATAAGACTTTTCAAAAATAGTCTTACGTTTACTTCTTTTTCTTGACTTATTTCAACGTAATAAGTCCACTGGGAATAATATCTGGGATGTTACATATATATATATATATATATATATATATATATATATATATATTTTTTAATATAGAGAAAATAATTTTGAACTTAAGATAATATCTCTCTTCATTAATCCTTACAACTGCAAAATTCCGAGAAAGTTTTCTTCTTCTCTTCGCCGGTCTTACGAAACTAAAATAAAAAACAAAAACTCTTCGTCAAAAATTGCATTCGTCCTTTGATGAAAAGGCATGTGATAAAATAAAAAAATGGTCCAAACTTTATTTGGGCGTAATATTAGGAGAGGAAAATAAAACCAGTCTGGTCTATTAAAGAAAAAGACTTCGCGTAATGATCAAAATATGTTGCAGCGGCAACAACGGTCTTAATGGAATTGGTGACGTTCTTTCCTAAAAAGAACATCAACGATCGATAACATGAGAAAAGTAGAAACTTAAAAAATCCTAAATGAAAAAGAAAGAAGTTTCCCATTTTTTGATCGGAAGAAATGATTTCCTTATCTTCATCGGATATGTTAGAGAAGTTTTTTTTTTTTTTTTTTACTAATATGAAATGCAATCAAATTTCGGGATAACCAAAACAAAAGTTCCATGTAATTTAATAGTAAATATTTTTATTTGTGTTAGTTTTCCTTTGATAATTTATATTTCTTTTTAAAATTGATGTTTTCTTTTCATTTCCTTTTCCGTTATGGCAACTACTAATAAATTCTTATGAACAGTTTTTGACATAGCACATATTGATGCACCAAAAGCAGGAAAACAAAGAGCTAATCTCTTGCCCCCCCCCCCCAAAATCAATCATCAAATTTTCTCATGACTGATCTCTTGTTCCCCAAAATAAAATCATCACAAGCTTCTGAAAATTGGTGTTGCTGTGAAACATATTTTGATATATATAATATATCAAAATATGATATATTATATATATCAAAACATATTTTGATATATATAATATATCAATCAGTTGCTGAGACCATCAATACGCATTCGTATAGTCAGATGCTGACTGATAAACCACGCATTGCGCTGAGAATTGTTGGCGCTGTAGCGTAAATTCGAACGCACTCGACTAGTTATCGAGAGTTCTGGGGTTCGATCCCAGCAGTGCCAAAATACAATTTTTCAGTCGCTATGCGTTGTTTATAATAAAAAAAAATAACGTGGAAAGAGTGATTACATCGTCCATTTACATTTAAACATATTTTGGTTTCTTAATGAGACGAAACAACTCCCAGCATTCACTATTGCTTTATTCTATTTTCAACAAGAACATTTTTGTTGGCCTCGACGCCTTATTCAATCTTCTTATACCAGATCCATACATATTTTTCAATCTTCTTAATACCAGATCCATCCATATTAACAAATAGAGCAGTAATTCCGAAACGACGTGCAATGGAACGGGATGTTAGCACGTCAAAAGAAAACTTCTAAATGCTCAAAGCAAAAAATGCGATGCTCAAAGTAACTCACAGTTTTACAATGAGACCCGCAGGGTGTGAGAGAATGAGTCACCAGGTAAGCAGGCGACAAGCGTTAGCCTGTATCATGCTCCCGACAATCGCCCTGAAAACAAACGCAAAGGAAGTATCGTTTTTTATGCTTTCCAACCATTGGTTGAAGAAGCGTAGATGCTCCAGCTTTATCCTTCTGTCCGTCCGTCCGTCTGTATAACTCGCGTAAAAATGGTTAGATTTCGATGAAATTTTCGTATGTGGTAGGGGACCACTGGGGACGAACCCTATTGAAAATGGGCGAAATTGGGTCAAAGATCAGGACACAGGAGCGGCATCCATTCCATTGTCCTTATGTATCATAACCTGCTTAAAAATGGTTCGATTTCGATGAAATTTTAGTATGTAGTAGGGGACCACCTGGGGACGAACCCTATTGAAAATGGACGAGATGGGATCAAAGGTCAGAACATAGGGGCGGGATCCATTCAATTGCCCTTATGCGCCATAACGTGCGTAAAAATGGTTAGATTTCGATGACATTTTAATATGTGGTAGGAGACTAACTGGGAACAAACCCTATTGAGAATGGACGAAATAGGGTAAAAGGTCAGAACATGGGAGCGGGATCCATACCATTGCTTTTATGCGACATAACTTGCGTAAAAAAGGTTCGATTTCCATGAAATTACAGTATGTGGTAGGAGACTACCTAGGAACAAACCCTATTGACAATGGGTGAAATGGGATCAAAGGTCAAGACATAGGAGCTGGATCCATTCCATTGCCCTTATGCGTCATTACGTACGTAAAAATGCTTTGATGGAGACAACACTTTATCATGTTGTTCCGGAGGTACACTGAACTGGTTCTGTTGAATATCATCGAAATGGGGTCAATGGTCAGGGCACTGGAGCGAGATTTATTCCACAGCTATTATCCTCATAACTTGAGTAATAACTCGAGTAATGATTTCTGGTATGTTGGAAAGTGTATCATAATCAATGCCTTTCATGATTTTACTAACTTGTGCAATATGGTATTGTCTGTCAGTGGTAATCTTCTGTGCTTTAAGAAAGAGACAGCAACACTTTCGTGTCCGAAATTATTTTTCACTCTGCTGGCACCAGCATTGAGCACAAAATTCCCCAATACGCATTTTTTTTTCAAATATGTTTTACTTTATAAAAATAAACAGAAATCAAACCGGGTAGGCATCGGGTCTTGGTATTGTCTGTCAGTGGTAATCTTCTGTGCTTTAAGAAAGAGACAGCAACACTTTCGTGTCCGAAATTATTTTTCACTCTGCTGGCACCAGCATTGAGCACAAAATTCCCCAATACGCATTTTTTTTTCAAATATGTTTTACTTTTTAAAAATAAACTGAAATCAAACCGGGTAGGCATCGGGTCAGGAACACCTTGACCCTACCCGTTTGACTCGCAAGAAATTATCGACTCGTTGACTCATTGGCCCGCTCACCCGTGACCCGTTTCGACCTGTAGTTCGAACTTGATTAGGTTTTCGATTTCTAGTTCGAACTCGATTAGGTTTTCGATCTCTAGTTCGAACTGATTAGGTTACGTAAGTTGTTTGCTTTAGGTCTGGATGAACAATTTGATTCGCATTCCATGCACTCGGTCACGATGCCAAGAAAGACAACTCTCCCACCGAAAATCAAATTATAAACTCTGCGCGGTGATATATCACACAAGGTGCTTCATCTGCTCGCATAAGAACGGAACGGAAAAAGGTATTGCTAGTCTAAGGGCATAATTGTATTTACTGTACAGTCCGAGCTGTAGAATTTCAACCCTAATGGCATTTTGAAAAAAATATTTGTTTTTTCTAAGAAAAATTCAGTTTTCTTAGTGACATAATACAAATCCATTACTAGCGGAAGTCGACCTGGCAAACAAATTAGAATGGCGTATCTCAGGCTGTCTACAATCATGCATATACACTGCTGGCCATCCAAAATGCAACACCAAGAAGGACACGAGATAGCAAAGCCAGATTTACTGGACACACAACAACAGATACAAAGATGAAACGATTGAGCTTACAGGCCCGTGCGACTTGCGGAACACGCAGACATCAATAGTTCGTGTGGCCCCCATGGCTGGCAATAACGGCCGCTACACGCCGCGGCATCGAACGAAAGAGGCTTTGGATGTGGGCTTAGGGTATGTCGGTCCAGGCTGCTTCCACGCGTTGCCACAGTTCATCAGGCGTAACCGCGGGTGGTGCTTGCGGGGCGTGGCCACTCGGTTGCCGATCAGCGACCAGAAGTGTTCGATGGGCGACATATCGGGAGAACAGGCGGGCCACGGCAGCAGTGACACCTGGTGGGCCGTGAACAATTGTTGCACGATTCGTGCCACGTGCGGGCGCGCATTGTTTTCTTGAAACGTGGCCACTGGCAGGTCCTGCAGGTAAGGGAGGACTACAGGCTCCAAAACGTCGGAGATATAGCGGTGGCTGTTGAGTGTGCCGGTGATGCGTACCAGAGGGGTGCGGGTGTCATATCCAATTGCGCCCTAAACCATAACGCCAGGCGACGGACCGGTACGGCGATGCATAATGCAGGCATCACACAGTCTCTCGCTGCGGTGTCGCCACACGTGGATCAGACCATCTTGGTGTTGCAGGCAGAAGCGGGATTCGTCGGAGAAGACAATGTCGTGCAATTCTGTAGTCAACGGCCCACTGCCACCGCACTCACCGGTGGTGTAACGTCAATGGTAATCGGAGTAATGGGCACCGTGCGACAAGTCCCCGCTCCTGCAGACGACGTCGAAGGGTACGTGCTGACACAGGTTGTTGCGCAACACAACCTAATTCCTGCGCTACCTTTCGTGATGTGGTGCTGCGATCCGTGAATGCCCACAGCACAAAATGCCGATCCTCTCGTTCGGTGGTGTGCCGCGGCTGCACAATCGCTCACGTCGGCCCGTCCACCCCTCCTGCACCCACCGAATCCATACTCGCCTTAACTGTGGCTGGATGTCGTTCCACACGGGTGCCGATTTCTCGGTACGATAAACCGTTTTCGCGATAAGCCACTATTCTTCCTCTGTCGAACTCCGTGCTGGAATGACTGCCGTATTATGTGACGAGGCATTAGAAAGATTCCCACGCATAGGTCCGGCAGCTCAACACACTTCCACTACTTACACCCCGCCTTCTGTGCACCCTTCTTATAGTGTTTCTCGGTGGCCTGCCAGGCGCACAGGATTTGCATATGCCCTGCAATGCTAATCGTTTTCATGTCCTCTCGCGGGCGACGCATGCTGTGAATTTCAGGCCAATCGGATGATTCCTTCTTTGGTGTTGCATTTTGGGTGGCCAGCATTCAAGCAAGGGAAGAAGCAGTATCTGCCGTGCATGGAAGAGGTCTTAGACATTCCCTGCCAGATGTGGCCCAGCATTGTCCTGCCGTGATATAGCGCCAGGACAATTCTGGAGGAAGAGTATCACTTCTGCCTCTAAAACCTCCTTGACGTATCGCTGGCTGTTGAAGATTCTCTCATTTCGTATCACGCGAGATCGCGAATTGAAACCAATGGCTCCCCAAAGCATGCCAATTAGCGTTGCTCCGATATGACGCCCCAAGGTGCCGGTCACCATGATGTCTTCGAACACTTATGTGACCATCATGGTGCATCAAGTTGAGTCGTGACTCGTCAGAAAACACGACTGATTTCCAATCAGCTCGCCAATGTCTGTATTGTAACATTGACAGACATATTTAGAACCCATTGCCGCATGAGAGGTCTGTGGTTGAGGATCTAAGGAATGCACCGCTATGGGCTCCTAATGACCAGACGTGTCGAACTATGCTGCACAAGAACGCCTGACCTATGACAGTCCTCTCTTGCTGCGCTAACACCGTGGATGTCGCTATGTAATCGGTCACTACCATGAGGTAGAGGTGTCTGTCATCCCGTGCTGTCCATTTTCCGGATTTCTGAGAGTCCGAGCGTCATATATCCACTGACGCCATGTTCGCATCAATGTACTGGCATTTCGTCCTGTACATGTGTTAAATTTCGTATAGTAAAATCCAGTTTCTCTCATCCCAATGATTCTTCCTCGCTCAAAGCCCGTCACGTGTTCATAATGCAAAATTCTTCGGCGACGGGTATAGTGAGACACGAGAAACAGCCTTGCGACTCAATGTCGGCTCTTCACTGATTGCAATACCTCATTTGAGGCATCTCTTTATACTTAAGGGTGGACAGTTCAAAGGGCGCTGTTCTGAAACTGCTTATGCATTTTCAGTGGTATTTTAGCCATTTGCATGTCTCAAACTGTTGAAGATATCATGCAAGTTTCAAGGTAATAGTCCTTCGTGGTGTTGTAATTTTCACAAACAGTATAGTGCATCTTCAGTTCGTAGTAACAGGACTCTCAAACTTGTTGGATCTAGAGATGAGTTCGGGCTCAATTTTAGGAGCACGGGCCCAGCCCGCTTTCTTTTATTACATGTGTTTGCTAAGCACGGGCCCGGGTTCTCAGAATATTTTTCTTAGCAAGACTTGCATTATGCACAAGCCATAGCTATGGCTCAATCAAGGATTAGTTTAAAAATCATTAGTTTAAAAAGTTTACTTCAGTCAATCCACTTCATAATATTAACATGTTCTTCGAAACACTATCCATAAAAGCAAATATTCTAAAATGTGGACTAGAAAATAAATAAATAATAATCGATGCACATTCCGTTTAACTATACCAGGAGAATCAGTAATTTTGCCAAAAGCTGAAGTTAAAAAAAAAAATATTTTAGAAGCACAAAATACTCCTTTCGTTATTTCTTTTGGATTTCTAAATTTACTTTTATTTTGAATAAATTGCATGACAAAACATGCAACTCTTTACAGGCAGTCACACGTGTTTTAAAGTTTGACTCTGGAATGCTAAACTTTGCAATATAATTTACATATATTCTAACTGGTAAAGATAGTTTACAGTGATGTAGTAGAGTATAATGAATGCTTGTAAGAAAATTTCCAAACGAAAAAAAACAAAAAAAAAACAAACCTATGAGCATTCCAGATCAGATTATTCTACATTTTGTAACATTAACAAAGCTTTGCACTTAATAGTGTAGTAACCACGATATTATTCTATGTGTGTGCAGTTTCCAGCAAGTTCATCATGAAAATTGCTTACCGTTTAAGCCTCTTGAAACTCCAAAACAAAAATCGCATCTAATGCCTCAGCATTTAAACTTGATCTCCTTTCCCCTAAAACTTGACCTGCTGCACTTAAACACTCTCTCGCTTGTAGAACTGCTGGCTGGTATACATAGTACACGTCTCGCAATGGCAGCTAGCTTAGGAAATTGCGAATTCTTTCACCACGGTAACAAATCCACAGCTTCAAAGTGTGTTTCTTTCATGCGCAATTCCACATACTTACAAATTTCATCTGGATCAATATCATGAATTTCAAACTCATCTTCCAAAACTTCAAATAAGCCTGCGGATTTTTTCCGAAAAATAAATCAGAAAAATGAAACGAATCATTGCTGAAGAAATCAAGGTGCAGATCTAGAAGTGGCACCACCCGTGTATTTAACACTAGAAATTCTTTAATTTTTGGTAACCAGTTATAACAATAATATCCAGGAAATTAGTTTTTAATTACAGTTTTTCTTGAACGTAACTAATAAACAATGAAATTCGATATATATAAAGAATTCAGTAATGAAATTCAACATGTGTAATGCCAAGCCAGGGCCCGGGATTTCGACTCTTAATTAATCAAGAGCCTGCCCGAGACCGGGACGGGCTCGGGCTGGGCCCAGTTTCCGTAGACGAGCCTGGACCCGAGCTCACCTCCAGTTGGAACCTCCAAATAAGGCTGTGTACGATGGCAATGACTATCCATCTCGCTTCATTTGCTGTAGAGTGAGTAGGCTTTAAACGGGCAGATCTGCACCGAGGAAACTGCTAATTCTGACACATTTTCAAGACATATAGCAAACATGCCCTATTCTGATGTTGGTGGATTTTAACCCACACATTCCTACTATGGAGCGGCTGTTTTACCTATTAAACAAAGCCGGCAAGGCTTATCGCCCCCAACCTGCCGTGCCGTTTTGACATGTGACTCACCTCTGTGGCAGTTACGTCACACATACCTCCACCCCCCCCCCCCGTTCAGAAAGATGGACACGAAGTAGCAGGTGTTTTAGGTTAGCCGACAAATCGTGCTTGAAGGAGCTCTATGCGGAAGAAGGTATTCTAATTAATTCCAGACGATGTGTAGAAGAATCATGACACATGTTTTTCCGTCCTCACTGCCAAGAGATCTATTTTACGTTCGGGCGCCTATATAGGGAAACTAACAGTTTGCTTCCGGCTGTGGAATTCAAATTCGCATCTTCCTTCTCCGGAACGAATGTTCTGCCAAGTGAACTACGCTGCAACTTGCCGTTTTGACATATGCGACATGTCTTAAGTTCTGTAACAGCTACGTCACAGAACTTTTTTTTTTTTTTTTTTTTTTTTTTGATTGGAGGTTTAACGACCGCCGTGAGCAACTCAATGGGCTATAAGCAGTCGCCCGTCCCTAATTTAGGGTCACTGGTTCCAGGGAAGGGAGAGAGCCAGTGCCGTAAGACAAATACAACATCCATGCCTGACCGGGATTCGAACCCGGACCCCTTACGGACGAATGATCAGAGGCCAACGCCTTAGACCACTGCGCCACCGGGGCGGCCGTCACAGAACTTCATCTATCTTACTGTGAGACTCGATAAACTAGGAATGATTTTCTTTACGTTTCAGCCGACATTTTCCTATATTTTGTTATGTAAGGATAAATTACATATTTTTTTACTAGAACACGGACAAGCATTTTCCGTATTTTTAAGTACTGGTAAATTTTCGGACACCAGTTCACATCAGTTCGACTCAGAATATTCTTGTTGAATTTTGAGAACATTCTGTCTATTTTCTGAAAATTTCTACTGACATTTTCTGAAGTTCTGTGAAGTAAGTTTTGAACTTTTTAATCCTCGTTTCACTAGACGAACGCTTCTCCATGCATACCCAGAGTTGCACGTGGCAAATTCTATGCATCTTGCGGTGCATTAATTTTCAGAAATGAAACTTTGTATATGCAGCGTGATTTTTTTAAAAATAAGAATGACCTAGCATGAAAAAATTTGTTTATTAATATGGCAGTACCGCAATCGGATCGCGACACACCGGTTAAAATAATATCTACTACGAAATTGAACTATATATATAAAATTCAGTATGTTGCTTAGCATTGCAGTTTTAAATCACTTTTCCTAGTTTTTCAGATGCGTCAACACTTCAATTTGTCAGACCGGAAACTCCTGTGGAACAATTGCTTGGGACTAATTATTCAACCGACATTTTTCCGAGGCGCTGGATAGAGGATGCCAAGTCCTGAATGCGTACTTTATTTTAACAAATACACTTGTTTCATATACAGGGTGTGCCATATAAAAGAGCCCCGAGTATAATGAGCGACAACAGTCATGCAATTACTATACACGGTAAAAAAATAGTTGAAATGACAGAAAACAAGAGTAATTTACCTGCGTTTACAACAATTGCTGAAATTGCTGTCCTCCGATATCAAGACACAGCTGCACACTACGGAACGTGTTGTTCGTAAGGCGCCACAACTCATCGGTAGTAATCTGGGCTATGGCATCCGTAATGTTTACTTTTAATTCATGAAGGGTGTGCGGATTAGTTGCGTGCACTTTCACTTTCAATGCTCCCCACAGATAAAAGTCACTGGCGGAGAGATCAGGTGATCTGGGTGGCCATAGTCCCTTCGATACAGTTCTGTCCTCCCCAAACACTTCATGCACAGCACGTAGACTGTTCCGCGCCGTATGCGCCGTTGCACCATCCTGCTGAAAGAAAGCATAACTTCGCTCTTCTTCTGCAAGTGTGGCAACAAATGGCTTGAACAGTTGCTGAACATAGCGATCCGAGTCGATGGTGTCAGTGAAAAAGATAGGGCCGACTATCCTCCTCGCAGACACAGCGCATCAAAACGCGTATTTTTTGGTCGTACAGAGGAGTCTCCATCGTCCGTCTGGGATTCGTGTCGGTCCAAATCCTGCTGTTTTGCGCATTGCCTTATCCAGACAGATGAAACCATGCTTCATTTGTCATGTAATAAAGTGTTGGGTCCATTTCACTGCTGAAGATGGTCTCCTGAAACCACTTACCATATATTGCCCCTACTTTGAATAATCAGGAGTTTTAAGTTCTTGGAGCGCCATAACTTTGTACGGCGGAAAATACAAATCCACCTTAAGCATGCGTCGGCATGACTTGGCAGATATTCCCGTTGCAAACGATAATCGGCGAATCGACTTCCGAGGGTTTTGTAACATCATTGTGCACACATCCTTGATATTGTCTTCAGTACGAATTGTCTTGGATTTGTTTCTTTTCCTGTTGCACACCGTGCTGGTTTTACGAAATTCCCGCATTAAATTCTGTACCACTGATTTCCCCGGCGCTGCACAATGTAGAAATGTTTCTGTAAAGAACTCATTTAAAACCTTGTATGAGTTATTTCTGAAATACTGTTCCAAAATAAAAATTCGCTGTTCCGTACTTAAAACCATTTCCGTTGACTTTGTTCTCTCTTCACTTACACTTATGACCGCGTACCTAGCCCGCTCTATCTGTGACTAACCACTCCGGAGAATTCCTTTGCAGCTGTACACGCAGAAACCGGTTAGAAGTGGGACAAATCGGTTTTAACTGGAAAATCGCCAGACAACTTTAGCCCATCTAACAACGTCTGGCCACAGGGCTTCTTTTATATGGCACACCCAGTATTTTAATAAAACAAGAGAAATTCAAGGGACGGGTGGATGTCATCCAGGCTCCGGATCGTTTGTATCAGTTCACACATTCACTTCTAATTTGACCTTTCTCTCTGGAAAAATTAAACAGATGCTCTTGTGAGCATAGCGTTCGAAACAGTTTTACTGAATCCGTAGAATTGGCTGTCCTTCAGTTTTGATGGAAATTTTCCGGGATCATCGCCTGAACATTAAACCTGTCACCCCTTCAATGACTCAATTGGGTCACTCCAGAAGAATTTTGAGAGACGGGATTTGTTGAAATTAATTTCTTCTTTAATTTCAAAAACAATGAAAACACGAGACAACACATATTGTATCCACCTTTATTTGAAACGTTTTATTAGTTTTTTCTGTTAAGACGTTTCGCTATGAATTTCAGATAATCTTTTCTTCAATTTGAATAGCAATAATAACGCTAATACGTAGTTACTGGAATTTTTACTTTATCGAAGCCAAGTTTGTTAATATTTCTTTTGCTTTCATATGAAATCAAATATTTGTATCTTACAATGATCTTATTTATCAAATTATTGGTTGTGGGTGGCAAGAGACGTTATCAGACATTCAGGCGTAATAAGGCTGCAAAGGGTAACTGCCTTGCCTTAGAGAATACCGCTAACTCAGAAGAGCATGGTTCTTGCCTAATTTTGTTACGTTTTACCCTACAAAGACACCTTTAATCTCTAACCTCTTCAATAAGCTAACAATAGACTGTAATTTTTTCCACTTTTATAATGTGTACCATTGTATACGGCTTCTCATGTCGTTCTACTGGTGGTAAGATAACATACCACCGCAGGCACGATCTAACCGCGGTGGTATCGTGCCTCCGGTAGAACGTTAGAAAACGACGGTACACTAAAGTGCCAAAAGGC
This sequence comes from Macrothele yani, assembly GCA_039090855.1. Lineage (NCBI taxonomy): Eukaryota > Metazoa > Arthropoda > Arachnida > Araneae > Macrothelidae > Macrothele > Macrothele yani. The sequence continues at coordinate 85,864,019 of CM077030.1, forward strand.
TTGGGATACGTACCTAATATCCTGTAGGACCTCCTCTAGCCCAGTGCAATGCAGCAACTCGACGTGGCATCGATCCCACAAGTGGCCGGAAGGCTTCTGGAAAGATGTTGAGCTATGCCGTTTAAAGAGCCGCTAACAGTTCCCTGGTATTTGTAGGTGCAGAATCTTAGGTACGGATGGACCTTTCCCCCACGTCCCATAAGCGCTCTATTTGGTTCTTTTTTTTTTTTTTTTTTTTTTTTTTTTTTTTTTTTTGATTGGAGGTTTAACGACCACCGTGAGCAACACAATGGGCTATAAGCAGTCCCCTGTCCTTAATTATGGGTCACTGGTTCCAGGGAAGGTAGAGAGCCAGTGCCGCAAGACAAACACAACATCCATGCCTCACTGGGATTTGAACCCGGACTGCTTACGGACAAATGATCAGAGGCCATCGCTTAGACCACTACGCCACCGGGGCGGCACTCTATTTGGTTCATATCGGGTGAACGGCTACACCATCCGTCAGAACTGTTCAGGATGCTCCTCGAACTAATTTTGGACAACTTGGGCCTGATGGAATGGTGCATTACCTGCCTGGGAAATCCCATCGTTCTTGGGATACATGAAATTCACGAAGGGCTGCAAATGGTCATCCAACAGAACACCAAAGCGAATGCCGGTTAATGATGTATTTGAGAGGACCAGAGGACCTAAACCGTGCCACGTAAAGACACCCCACACATACACTGGCGGAAAGGGAAAAAAACACCAAGAAGGGAGACGTCTGATACCAACGAAATTTATACAGCATAATAACGGAATACAGAGGATAACGTGATCCCAACATTATGGCAAAATACCGCTGTACTTGCTGGTAAACTGAAAAATAACATTTCCATGTAACATGGTTAGTAGGAGGTTGAACCGCCATGAACTGCGTCACACTGTGCAATTCTGGCATGGAGTCTGTCGTACAGATGTTGGATGTAAGTTTGGGGTACTGAGTTCCAAGCATCCTCAACCTGGACGAGTAAATCAGGGATGGTCGTGGCTAGCCGTGGAGACCGGATATGTCGTTGTCCCATAAAATCCCTCACGGGCTCAATGGGGGACAAATTCGGTAAACGTGCAGCCCATGGAAGTTGTCTCACACCCTGAAGTGCATGTTGCATTGAACGTGGCGTGTGTGGGCGTGCGTTATCTCGCTGGCGGGTGCAAGAAGGGTGGAGACGCTCCCCTGTGCGTCTGCGAGCACGCATACGGCCAAGGGAGGCTCCCAAGCAGAATCTGCTTTCATCGCTGAACACGACAGATCGCCATTGCTTTCTTCAGTGCAGACGCTGGCGACACCACTGCAGCCGTTCCTGACGGTGGGCTGGAGTCAGAGGTACACATGCCAGAGGCACACGTGCACGTAGTCCTGCATCCAGCAGACGGTTGCGAATTGTTCGCACAATCACCTCAGGTGCAACGGCACCTCAGATTTGCGTCGCAGTGGATGTTCTGCTTGACAACGCCACTCTTCTTATGTGTCGATCGGTCCGCTCATCAGTCCGTCTGTGACTCCCGGTTCCACCTCTTCTCGTGTGGAATGTTCCTCAGACCAACATTCGCTCATCAGTCCGTCTGTGACTCCCGGTTACACCTCAGACCACCACCGACACTTCCCGTTCAATTCGCTCCGCAATACGACGATACTGGCTGTCTTTGGAGACCGGATAAGACCACCCGGTCTCGCGGAGTCCGACTAGACGACCTCGCTCAAAGTCCGATAACTGCTGAAATCGTACACGTCTTCCATGTCCAGGCATTGTAGCTTCTTAAGGGTCTTCGCACGTGTCCGTACGTCGACGACTGATTACATTCACTTCGCTGTACTCCTTAAATACCACCGACTATAATTTGCATATTATGCCGTGCTGTGGCGTAAGCGCTCACCGGTTGGTCCCGAAATTAACATTACAGCTACGTAACCTCGACCCCATTAACATATGCAAATTTTATGATCGTCCGCCAAGTCCTTCTTGGTGTTCTTTTTTCACTTTCCGCCAGTGTATATGGAATCCACCACCAGCTTGCACAATTTCTTGTTGAAAGCTTGGGTCCATGGTCTGCGCTACACCCGAACCCTACCATCAGCTCGTAACAACTGGTAGTGTCACTCATCGGACTACGCCACATGTCGCCAGTCTTCCAGGGTCCTTACCGTGTTTACGAATCCAGGTGAGGCGCTGCGTCTGATGCCGTGGTGTTAACAAAGGCACTCTGCTGGGTCATCTGCTCCCATACCCCATGGACGCTGCATTGACCTGATGGATATGTCCCTGGTACCTCCTGCATTGAACGTGGATGTTATTTGAGCCAGTGTCGCTTGTTTATTAGCATGGACAATCCTGGTCAGACGCCGCCGTTCACTGTCTTTCAGCACCCCTGGTAGGCAACTGCTCTTATCACGGTCTTTCAGAACATCTGGTTGGGCACTCCGCTGTCCACGGTGGGTGATAATGCCTTCCGTGACGTATTTTCGATATACACGTGACACCGTGGATCGAGGATTGTTGAATATTCTCACAACCTCAGAAATTGAATGTCCCATCCGTCCGGCTCTCACTACCATCCATGTATCGTATATACAATGATAACGTACCACTGCTTGCCGTAATTCTATTGCGGTTGTTAAACCTAACTCAGGAGATTACACCTCGCAACTGATAAAAATCGTGGCGTTCGTCGATGCCTTTATACGACGGCAGCGTCAGTTGAGAATCTTTTATCCCATCACTTTGTGCATTTCAGTATAGAAAACAAAGGCCTGTACTTGGCAGAATCAGGTGAGCGTGTGTGGCTTTCTTGCATTATTAAACTTTTTAGCTACAAACCGGATGAAATTTTTAACGCACCTTGGTCGTTCGATTCACATGTAAAACGCCCATGATGAAAGCGTCGTACAAAGAGATGAATACAAAGCGTGTATGGACTCTTCGGAGTTACTAACTGTATCAAAAGGCACTCAGAAGAATCTTTAAAAAAATAAATTAATTTTACTAAAAGTTCAATCTGTGCATATATATATACATATTTGAACATACAAATACGTGGGAAATAAGCAATGTATATTAGGACAAAGTCCACTTTAGTACTGTTACACACGTTATGTAGTACATGATCCCAAAAACGACAAGTTGACTTCGATGACAATGGAATATTTATATCTGAACCTAAGAATATCTTTACATACACAATATGTTGACATTAAATTTTGGAAGCTTATATAAGTTACTGCCAGTGAGACATCAAATCAGCAATATGGTATATGAATCAAGAAGCCGAAACAAGGTGAGCGCAACATGTGTTGCTCCATATACCACATTGCTGATTTTAGGGTCTCACTGGGTGTACTTGCATAAGCTTTCGAAATTTAATGCAAATACTATATTGTATATGTGATGTAAGGTCAGGTGATGCGTAATATCACAGCCTCTCCTTGACAAATGTCAACCCCGCCTTCTCCTGTTCCCACTAAAGGGGCTCTGACGACTGCCAGTAGCGGTATAACTATACCATCGGTATTAGAGGAAATGCTATCCACACTCACCACCCCGCTTGGCCAGCGTGATGAGTTATGGCCAAATCCCTCCAAAATGACTCCACAACTTAAATCTTGGCCCTCAGTCTCCGGCAGCTGGAATGTACCTGGCCAAGGCGGCGACCAGTGCGACATGAAGGCAGAGGGTGCTAAGAATCCCCGGAGGACCGGACTAGGTTGCCATCAGATGCTGACCTTGGCTACGTATAATGGACACTAACTATCTTCTGATTCAAGGCTTCTTGAATTGGAAGAGGATCTACAGAGGATCAAGTGGGACATCGTCGAGCTAAGTGAGGTAAGGAGAAAAGGAGAAGATCTCATTGAACTGAAAAGTGGACATCTCTTCTACTATCGTGGAGCAGATACTGGCAGAACTAGTGGTGTTGGATTTATAATACACAAGAAACTGGAGGATAAAGTTGAAGAAGTTGAAAGTTCCTCTGACAGAGCTGCACGACTCGTTATCCAACTCTCGAGAAGGTACCAGGCTCAGATTATTCAAACTTATGCACCCACCACAAGTCATCCTGAAGAAGAAACTGAAGAATTTTATAAGGAAATTCGTCATCTAAATAATAAAGGTAAGCAGCACTTGAAGATAATTATGGGAGATTTCAATGCAAAAATAGGGCAACGGCAACAGAATGAAACTTCAGTAGGTAAATTCGGTCACGGCAACAGAAACCAGCGTGGAAATACTCTTGTTGAGTTTGCAGAGGCAGAAGGGTTTTTCATCTTGAACTCCTTTTTCAAAAAAGGCGTGCAGGAAATGGACATAGAGAGATCCAAATGGGACGTCAAGTGAAATTGATTTTATTATGTGTAAAAAGAAATTCGTCATAGAAGACTGCAGTTTGCTAAACAAGTTCAACACAGGTAGTGACCATAGATTGGTGAGATGTAAGATGCACCTCAACACTAAACTCGAACGTGGCAAGCTCATAAGACAAACAAAATGTATTGACATAACTAACCTTAAAAAACACCATAATACCTTCAAGTTGGAACTGAAGAACAGATTCTCTGCTTTAGAAGGCCTAACATCGGAAGAAAGGGATATTTCTGAAGTTAACAGAAAAGTAACCAAATCTCCCATAGAAACAGTAACAAAATTAGCTGGGTCAAAGAACAAGTTGCATGTGAACAAATTATCAGGAAAAACCAAAATTTTGATGCAAAAAAGAAGAGAGATGAGGACAACTAAAAAAGATGTGTCTTCCAAAGTGGAATACATAGAGCTATGCAAGACAGTACGAAAAAGTATCACTGAAGACGTAAGGAAATTCAACTGTAAACTAGTAAGGAAAGCAATTGAAAACAACCAAAGCCTAAAGATAGCAAAGGGACATCTCAGTAAGGGAAGAAAACAAATTTTGGCACTGAGAAAAGAAGATGGTTCTGTAACAAGAAATAGAGGCGAAATTTTGACAAGAATGAACGATTTCTACTCCACATTATATGAAAGGGATGATGCATGTACCCCAGACATCAAGGAAGGTACCAGTACCAGAGTTTTTCCAGTCCTGCCAGCAGAAGTTGCACATGCAATCAAGAACATGAAGAGGGGGAAAGCTCCAGGAGAAGATGAAATTACTGTAGACATCATACAAGAAGCAAGTGGAGAAATCGAAACAGTACTCGCCCAAATTTTCACTCCATGCCTTAATGAAGGGAAGATTCCTGAGGATTGGTACAACGCTACAATGACCTTGCTACATAGAAAAGGTGATATTGAGGATCTCAGGAACTACAGACCTATCAGCCTCCTATCAGTGGTTTATAAAATATTCACTAAAGTTCTTTCACACCGTTTGAAGGTAACACTGAACATGACTCAACCGAGAGAAAAAGCTGGATTCAGAAATGGCTACAGCACAATAGATCATATCCACGTACTGAGAGAACTAATTGAAAGAGCGAGGGAATATGAACTTCCATTGTGCATGGCTTTTATCGATTATGAAAAAGCCTTTGATTCGGTGAAGCCATCAGCAGTTACAATGGCTTTGAAATCCTGCGGTGTTGAAGATGCATACATTAATATTATTAATAACATATATGAAAATGCAAGTGCAAAGATTCGGCTGTTTAAAAATTAAACACACATAAAAATTGGAAAGGAGTGAGACAAGGTGACAACATATCTCAGAAGCTCTTTAACGCTACATTGGAAAATGTCTTTCAATCACTGAACTGGGAAAACAAAGGGATAAAGATTAATGGAGATTATCTAACCCACATTCGTTTTGCTGATGACATAGTCATTTTCGCAACTACCCCATCAGAGGCTGCAGAGCATGATCCAGGAACTTGCTGACAAGAGTAAAGAAGTGGGATTAAAAATGAACTATCAGAAGGCAAAAGTGATGTTCAATGTTTTTACACGATATGAAGATTTATCGATTGATGGAGAAAAGCTGGAGATAACAGACACGTACGTTTATCTTGAACAGCAGATATCAAGTGAGGGTCACATTGATGAAGAAATTAATCGGCGTACAAAACTTGCCTGGAGAGCGTTTGGAAGAAACAGCATAATTTTCAAGAGCAATATGCCATTATGTCTTAAAAGAGTGTTTGATCAATGCATCCTTCCAGTGCTTACGTATGGTGCAGAGACGTGGACCTTAACTAAAAGAAACATACAAAGGCTGCAGACAACTCAAAAAAGCATGGAGAGGTGCATGCTTTGTGTAACCAGGAGAGATAAGAAGAGGAACTCGTGGATCCGAAAATGACAAGAGCGGAAGACATCATGGAAGACGTGTACGATTTCATCATAACTGCTGAAATCGTACACGTCTTCCATGTCCAGGCATTGCAGCTTCTTCAGGGTCTTCGCACGTGTCCGTACGCCGACGACTGATTACATTCACTTCGCCGTACTCCTTAAATACCACCGAAGATAATTTGCATATTATGCCGTGCTGTGGCGTAAGCGCTCACCGGTTGGTCCCGAAATTAACATTACACCTACGTAACCTCGACCCCATTAACATATGTAAATTTCATGATCGTCCGCCAAGTCCTTCTTGGTGTTCTTTTCAGCTGTCCATCGATGGTCTGTCCTGCCAGAAGGACAGACCATCGATGGACAGCCGAAATTTAGATTGGATTCCAAGGGACGGGAAAAGACCCAGAAGAAGACCACATGGGAGATGGGTGGATGAAATTCGAAAGTATGCGGGAGTGACATGGAGGAGACTGGCACAAGAGAGACCGTTGTGGAGGAAACTTTAGGAGACCTTCGTCTAGCATTGGATTGATAATGGTTGACAATGATGATGATGATGATGATGTTATGTAAAGATATTCTTCGGTTTAGATATAAATATTCCACTGTCATCAAAGTCTACTTGTCGTTATTGGGCTCATGTACTATAACATGTAGAGAACTATAGAGAACTTTGTCCTTATATACAAATAAATTCATAATCGACGAACAGAATCGGATATATCTTTTTCATCGTTATTGTGTTGAAAATAATTGCACAGAGAGGACGGAATAAGAATTGAATCCCTCATCTCTAAAATCCACAATTACCTAATGCGGCACCATGAATCATCATACAAGAAGAATGGTTTCCTGGCAATGCATTTCCTTGGAATCCTTCTATTTTATGTATCGATAAGTAAGAAAGTTGCGAAACATGCATTATACTATATTACCCGTATATCGGTAAAACTTGAGAAGATCGGTTCCAGTCCCTCGTTAAATACGCACTTTCAAAGATATTTAAAAGAATAATGCACAAGGTTGCAACTTACTGGATGCATTTCTGTAAATTAAGTAAAAATTTAAATTTTCATTTTTAGTGAATTACCGCGTTGGCTTTTAAAGAGGTGTTCAAAAAATGTCAAACTCTCCTGAGAGAGATTTCTGCATTGCTTAATAAATGCCAGCTATCGGCGTAGAAATATACAAAGCTAGGAAACTAATGTATTAGAATTCTATTTCAGCTGAGAAATTAAATATGCAAATAAAGATCGGCAGACAGACTCACATAATCTGATTCAGAAAACGTTTTATAAGGCTTCTCATGTCGAATTCATTTTGGAAAAACGTAAATCTCCCTTGTTTTCTTAAGAATTTGCCTAAACCCTAAAACGTAGCTAATAATGAGTTACGTATCCCCACTAAACAGAGAAAGCATTTTCCAAACATTGCTTGAAAAGATGAAGTTCAGTACAATCTACACTGCTGGCCACTCAAAATGCAACACCAAGAAGGAAGCATCCGATTGGCCTGAAATTCGCAGCATGCGTCGCCCACGAGAGGACATGCAAACGATTAGCATTGCAGGGCATATGCAAATCATGTGCGCCCGGCACGCCACCGAGAAGCACTATAAGAATTGTGCACAGAAAGCGGGGTGTAAGTAGTGGAAGTGTGTTGTGCTGCCGGACCTGTGCGTGGGAAGCTTTCTGATGCCTCGTCGCAAAATACGGCAGTCATTCCAGCACGTTTCCGAGTTCGACAGAGAACGAATAGTGGCTTATCGCGACAGTGGTTTATCGTACCGAGACATCGGCGCACGTGTGGGACGAACTCCATCCACAGTGAGGCGAGTATGGATTCGGTGGGTGCAGGAGGGACAGACGGACCGACGTGAGCCATCGCCGCAGCCGCGGCACACCACCAAACGAGAGGACCGGCATGTTGCGCGGCGGGCATTTACGGCTCGCACCGCCACATCACGAACGTTAGCGCAGGAATTAGGGTGTGTTGCGCAACAACCTGTGTCAGCGCGTACCGTTCGACGTCGTCTGCAGGAGCGGGGACTTGTCGCACGGCGTCCATTGCTCCGATTAGCATTGCCGTTACACAACCGGCGAGTGCGGCGGCAGTAGGCAGTTGAATACCGCACTTGGACTAAGGAATGGCACGACATTGTCTTCTCCGACGAATCCCTCTTCTGCTGCAACACCACGATGGTCGGATCCGCGTGTGGCGGCACCGCGGCGAAAGATTGTATGGCGCCTGCATTATGCATCGCCATACCGGTCCGTCGCCTAGCGTTATGTTTTGGGACGCAATTGGATATGACACCTGCACCCTCTGGTACGCATCACCGGTACACTCAACAGCCACCGCACCATCTCCGACGTTTTGGAGCCTGTAGTCCTCCCTTACCTGCAGGATCTGCCACCGGCCACGTTTCAACAGGACAATGCGCGCCCGCACGTGGCACGCATCGTGAAACAATTCTTCACGGCCAACCAGGTGTCACTGCTGCCGTGGCCCGTCTGTTCTCCCGATATTTCGCCCATCGAACACGTGTGGTCGCTGATCGGCCACCGAGTGGCCCGACAAGCACCACCCGCGGCTACGCCTGATGAACTGTGGCAATGTGTGGAAGCAGCCTGGACCGACATACCCAAAGCCCACATCCAAAGCATCTTTCGTTCGATGCCGCGTCGTGTAGCGGCCGTTATTGCCAGCCATTGGGGCCACACGAACTATTGATGTCTGCGTGTTCCGCAAGTCGCAAGGCCCTGTAAGCTCAGTAGTTTCATCTTTTGTATCTGTTGTTATGTGTGCAGTAAATCTGGCTATGCTATCTCGTGTCCTTCTTGGTGTTACATTTTGGGTGACCAGCAGTGTATTAAATCTCAGGTTTCAAGCATACACTAGAATTTAAAGGATACTTGCGGCATTGTCTGATACGTGCTGTCTTATTTTCCTGATTATGCACGTCCGTGTGCTTGAAGGATATTGGTCAGTCTCCTTTCACCTCTCTGAACGCTCAGCTCTTTATGTCTACAAGATCACCGATTGGTGGAAAGTTTTTGCGTGTCGCCTTATTTACGGTATATCCTTGGTACGATTGGGTGTTAAATGACAAGAGACTGCAGTTGAGAGTTTCTCCAAACAGTATGCCTGGCAACAGCCATCACTTCGCGTTCAAAGTCACGCAGATCACTCGTTTGAGTGAGCCATATGACGAGGACAGGCGGACTTAATAAGCTATTTACGTGAAGAGCGCAGGTGCACCTGATATAATAGTAAACTATTTATGTGATAAGGGCAGGTGTATATAACAAACTATTTATGTGACGAGGACAGGTGAACCTAATGAAGTATTTACGCGACGAGGACAGGTGTAACTAATAAACTATTTGCGTGACGATGAAACTATAAGCTATAACGAAGTAAATCTCTCCGTCATTTCTGTCCACGCCAGGATTCGAACCCGGATCCCCTCATTCCGGAATAGGTCACTCTACCAATTGAGCTACGCGGACGTTTTATTCTGATTCATATCTGCCTTTATGTCGCGTGCGTCCTTCTGGCAGGTACGTCACATCTCCTGGTACGTTACATCATCTCCCCCTTATTATTTTTTTTTCGAAGTGCTGGAGAAGGGATTCTTTTATTTTTCCTATCTCGCGGTGTGGAAATAACATCCACCATTGCGAGATTTTGAACGGTCGGGTCATCCGGATAGTTCGGGCGCCATTATAACGAAGTGAATTTCTCCGTCATTTCTATCCGCGCCAGGATTCGAACCCGGGTCCCCTCATTCCGGAATAAGTTGCTCTACCAATTGAGCGACGCGGACGTTTTATTCTGATTCCTATCTGCCTTTATGTCGCGTGCGTCCTTCTGGCAGGTACGTCACATCTCCTGGTACGTTACATCATCTCCCCCTTATTATTTTTTTTTTCGAAGTGCTGGAGAAGGGATTCTTTTATTTTTCCTATCTCGCGGTGTGGAAATAACATCCCACCATTGCGAGATTTTGAACGGTCGGGTCATCCGGATAGTTCGGGCGCCATTATAACGAAGTGAATTTCTCCGTCATTTCTATCCGCGCCAGGATTCGAACCCGGGTCCCCTCATTCCGGAATAAGTTGCTCTACCAATTGAGCGACGCGGACGTTTTATTCTGATTCCTATCTGCCTTTATCTCGCGTGCGTCCTTCTGGCAGGTACGTCACATCTCCTGGTACGTTACAAAGCTACTCTACTGTTTGTGAAAATTGCAACACCAAGAAAGAATAGCGCTATTCAAATGACATTTATATCACAGATTCCACATGTTACAGGAGATGAGTGATTACATTTGTAGAGCTATGCAAGATTTTTCGCTTCAAAACTCGGTATCATATCAAGTCAACTCGAGCAATAATAACAGCCTATACGCGGCGTGGCATTGAATGGTCTGAGAAATAGCTTGCCAGGCAGCTTCTACGCGAGACGAAAGTTCATTTGTGGTGACTGGCGGAGGCTCTTGACGGGCCAGTCGCTTAACTGCCATGTCCCAGACATGTTCGATCGGTGACATGCTCTGCGAATGTGCAGGCCAGGGAAGAATCGATATCTTCAGTGCATGCAGGACGTCTTGGACATTCTGGGCTGCGTGTGCCCGCGCATTGTACTGCTGAAATATAGCACGTGGGCAACTCTGAAAAAAGGGTATCACCTCTGCCTCGAAGACATCCCTAATGTATTGCTGGCTGTCGAGGGTTCCCTCAATTCGTATCAGGTGAGATCCCGAATTGAACCCAATGGCGCACCGAACCCTGACGCTTGGCGTGGGGTTGGTGTGACACTACAAAATGCATGCTGCAAGGTGGTGTTCACCACGGTAGCTTCAAACACGTATGTGACCATCATGATGCAACATTTTAAATCGTGAACCGTCAGAAAAACGACCTGTTGCCCATCAGCGCGCAAATGTTTGTGCTCGAGACCCCACTGCAGCCTGAGATATCTGTGGTTCAGGGTCAAAGGAAAGCGCAGCAATGGGCTGTTAGCGACCAGTGCCCTGTTAAGCAGAAGACGTCGAACTATACTGGAAGTCAAAGCCTGGCCTGTGACAGTGTTTCACTGCTGCGTTAACACCGTGGATGGCTTTGTGCGATCGGTCACTGCCATGCGGTACAGGTGTCTGTCATCTCGTGCAATCCTGAGATATTGCGGTCCACTTCCCGGATTTCTGTGCGTCCGAGCTTCGTCTGTCTGCTGTCGTCACATTCGCATCCTTCTACTGGCGTTTCTTCCAGTAAGAGAGGCAATTTCGCTGTAAGAAAATCCAGTTTCTCTCATCCCAACAATCATCCCTCGCTCAAAGACCATCAGGTGCTCATAATTCCACGTTCTTCGGTACAGTGGCATACTGTGACACAAGAAACACCCTTTAGACTCAGTGTCGGCTCATCACTGATAGTAACATCAGATCAGATCAGATCATAATTAGAGGATTTTAGGGAAGGAGCGTCTGTCCCCAGGTCTTAAACAACTCTTAGAAATATGAAGCTAGGAGATTTGGGCTAGAGTGCTCGTTGGGAAAGTGACACGGAAGCGAGCTAGAAAGAGGGAGAAATACGTCCTTATTTACTGCCGGGGGGCCAGTACCCGGGCCCGACGGCTTAACGTGCCCTAATTGCAACATCTCGTTTGAACCAGCTCTTTACACACAAGACCGGATAGTTCAGAGGGCGCTGCTCCGAAACTACATGCGCATTTTGACTGACATTTTAATCATTTCCATCACCCTACCTGTTAGACAAATCCTATAAGTTTCAAACTAATACAAGCAGTTCTTTATGGCGTTTCAGTTTTCGCAAACAGTAGTGTATTTACGTGACGAGGGCAGGTGCACCTTATAAACTATTTACGTGATGAGGGCAGGTGTGCCTGATAAGTTATTCATGTAACGAAGACAGGTGTACCTAATAATCTATTTTCTTGACGAGGGCAGGTGTGCCTAAAAAACTATTAACGTGACGAGGGTAGGTGCACTTTACAATTTTTTTCTGACGAGGATAGGTGTAACTAATGAACTATTTACGTGACGAGGGCTGGTGTACCTTATAAACTATTTACGTGAAGAGGACAGGTACATCTAATAAGCTATTCACGTAACGAAGACAGGTATACCTAACAAACTATTTACGTGACGAGGGTAGGTGTGCTTAGTAAACTATTTACGTGACGAGGACAGGTGTAGCTAATAAACTGTTAACGTGACGAGGGCAGGTGTACCTTTCAAACTATTTATGTCAAGAGGTACGGAATAAACTATTTACGTGACGAGAGCAGGTATACCTTAAAAATTCTTCATCTGATGAGGGCAGCTGGTATTCATGTGACGAGGATAGGTATACCTTATCAATTACTTACGTGATAAGGGCAGATATACCTAATAAAATATTCATGTGACGAGGGTAGGTGTACTTAATAAACTATTTACGTGATGAAGAAAGGTGTACTTAATAAACTATTTCCGTGACAGGCACTGGTGTACCAAGTATAACGTAACCCTTTTTCTTGTGCGTAATTGGTGTTACTCAGTGTCTAAAACCATGTCTAAGGAAATATTAAACTAAATGAGACTACGATGCAGTAGTTCCTAATTAAGCTTTTACGGCCAGACGAAACATATACAGAAGTCAAACTTACGATAACCTTTTATTGGTCCGGCAATATTTGAAGAACTCCACAATATGCCACAACAAGTTGTAAGTTTCACATTTATCTTAACAGTGATAGAACATCTCCACACACACACATACACTAAGCAATTGCTGATTCGTCTTTTTTATTTACCGTTCCTATCACATTCATACGTCACTCACTCTGATATCAATTGTGTTGCCAACCTCATTCTTGTGAGAGAGAAGATATCACGTTAGGTTTGGAAAGTGTAAAGGAGAACAAATTAAAATTTACATAAGAAAAGGAACTAAAAATGAAAGTTATTTTAGAATATAAGAGTTCGTCGAAGTCATTCATGTGACGAGTGTAGGTGTACCTTATAAACTGTTCGTGTAACGAGGACAGGTGTCCCTAATACACTATTGACGTGGCGAGTACAAGTGTATCTAATAAACGGGCATCTCAGTGGATTTTTGGCAACTTGGGTGTGAGAACCAAATTCACCATTTTGGTATTTGTCAATAGCTGTAATTTCGAACTTTAAGATACATTTCCGCATGACATATAAGTGACATGACACCTTAGAAACTTAGTTTATTTGCTGAGTTCTTTTTTTAATCTTAATATTCCCTCTGATTTGTAACGCTATTACACTAATTCCATCACTGTGTCGAAGGATGGCAATCTGCACTTAAGTAGCATGGAAAGAATCACAGAATTCAATGAATAAATAAGGGGAAGAAAATTTTCTCTTCCCGGCCTTTTGGGAGAATTGTAATTTAAGTAGTGGTGATCTGATTAATCTGAAATGTATGCTAGATTACACAAGCAGCACTGAATGGTGCCGAATCTGTGAAAGCCAGAAGAGGAATTCCAGAACTCCTTTCCGAAACCACTGAAAAAATAAAAAAGTTAGCATAATGAAAGAATAAAATTCTATGCTCAGAGATAAGCCCAGCAAAAATAATTTAATTGATGGAAAATCCAGGAAAAATAATTTGATTGAAGAAAATCCTAAGCATCACGTGCCTTCTCACATTCCAAATGCAGGATCCACTGAGAAAAAAGAAATTAATCACAGATTAGTGAAGGTTTCTTACATTGATTTTGCTTATCTTTTAGTTTCTCGATCCATAGGTGGTATTAGTAATCATTCTCACGCATAGAATTTAACGAAGTTTTAGTGGTACGGGGGTTGCGGAAACGCCACAATTATGTGATTTATTTTCAGCGGAAAGAATTAAAAAGTTTTGAAATTATATCAGATATATGCGCAAGGCTATTTACTATACAGCGAAAAGACCAAAGCTTTTATTATTTAGGACAACTTTTGGCAGTTCACATGTTCAGGTGTTTACGTCAAAAGGTGACATGCTTATTCCTTTATTTACCTTGTATATGTAGAAACGAACGAAGAAAAGACGAATTGGACTTTAAAAAATTAAATTATTAAAAAGAGTAGAAAAACATCTTCATATCCAGTAATAAGTAAAAACGTTTTTCATATTCAGAGGAACGCCTGGGTTCTAAGTATATGGAAATGTTGAAATATTTTAATATACATGCATATGTATTAAAACATATTCCAAGTCAATATCTCAATCTGTAATAGTATAAATACCTTGTCTGTCTATCAGTCGTTTACAGAAGAAACAACTGAACATAGAGGATTAAACTTTAGCAGAGCAAATGAGTGTGAGCTCCTCGGAGGCCGTATTTTAAATTCAAATTTTAAACATTTTAATCAATGTTTGAACTTACTCCATTTTTAAAATTTGATTTCGTTATATACTGTGTTATAATGTCAGAGAACAATTTTTGTATTTCATTTTTGTGCAAACAACGATAATCTCACGCAAAACGTGATGGAACTGACAATGTTAATAGGTTATGCTTAAATTTTCAGCATGGGCTTCCGAAATGTAAGGAGTATACTTTACTCGCAGTAAACGGAGAATCTGATAATAGTTTTTAACCTCGGCTCACCGTGTGTTACTACGCACTGTAAATATGATACTTTTTGAGAAGAAATATATATATATACACTATATTGACAAAAGTCACCGGGCACCTAGAAGAGAAACACAACATAGCATTTATTGACATACATTAGTACAGTGTTGGTCCACCTTTGGCCTTAATGCATGCACTGAACCTTCGAGACAAGCTTTCAACAAGGTTTTGGAACACAGCGATAGGTATGCGCTTCCATTTAGTACATAATGCTACCGGTAACTGTAGCTTAGTAGTAGGCTTTGGATCCAAAATTCTTATGCAGTGCTCTAATTTATCCCATGGGTGCTCTATGGGATTGATATAAGGGCTTTGTGCTGGCCAATCCACACACGATACGGAATTATCGTCAAACCACGCCGTAACAGTCCTTGTATTATGGCTCAGTGCATTATGCTGCTGGTACCAACAAGGCTCGGTTCCATAGTATTGCCACAGAGTTGGTACGGCATAACTGTCTAGAATATCGAGGAAGAAGAGCTGGTTAACAGGTTTGTCCCCGATAGCCCATGGGCCGCGACCATACCACGAAAAACACCCCCACACCAGTACACTGCCAGCTCCATACTTGACCGTAGGAACAGTACACTGTGGTAAATAGCGTTCCCCCCGGCTACCGACATACACACACGTGGCCATCGAGCTGATGAATCGTGTATCTGGATTCATCAGTCCATAGGACCCGGTTCCATTGATCTACGGTCCACGATAAATGCTTTTTACACTATGCTAAACGTCGAGTAGCATTCAAAGTGGATATGAAAGACTTATGAGCAGCCTCACGAACACGGTAACCCATGGAATGAAGTTCTCTGCAAATGATACGGAAACATACCGAGGTCCCAGCATTTTTACTCACCTGTACTCTGAGGTCTAGTGTAACGACCCTCCTGCGGCTTCGACGAACTCTATCACTGATTTTCTTTGGTCTGTCGGGACGTTTTACTGCTTCCGGCACGCCATGTATCCTCCACTTATTCAGTACATTCAAAACAGTTGAATTGGGAATGTTTAAAAGCCTCTCGGTTTCTCTTATGAACTATCCACTAATATAACACCCAACAATCTTTCCTTTCTCAAAGTCGGTTCACTCCCACCGCGACATTTTCTCTCAACCTCACAGTGCGATATGATCGCGGCCAGCTGCTGGCTTGTGTTTATCCCGTTTGTAGCTGTACCGCGCTTCTTAACAACGCAGCGGATCCGTTCGTTTGCTTTTGTAGGATGTTCCATGACTTTTGTCAATATAGTATAATATATATATCAGTAACATGAAGATGAAATAATGTAATGAAATGCGAAAGAAATGTTAATTTTCTCGCATTTCATTTCCATTTCGTTTCTTCAGCACTAAAAACCTGGCAATGCCAACCAAACGTGATAGAAGCGATGATACAGTCATTTGCGAAAGTTTAAGACGACCTGTAGGTGTTAGGGGATTTATGCGAATTGCGTCAGCTACTGTCTGTATTACTCAACTTCCTGTCGGTGTTGCATCATCCTACAGCGGCAGCTGTTGATAGAGCTGAAGAAGCTTGCGAGTGTCAGTTTGCTTCTAGTTTTCATGCTGAGAAGCTTCGTACCTATTTTCTATGTAGCGAAAAATGGGCAGAAAACCGTCATTAAGTATTCCTCAGAGGGCACAAATAGTGACTTGATATCATGAAGGATATTCCGAACGTGCATCAGCAGAAAGGTGAATGGGAGCAAGAGTGCTATTCATAATATGATCGTGAAATATCGAGATACATGTGAATTCAGGCACCGAATGAGAAGTGGACGTCCAAGAAAAACAAGCCCACGTGATGACAATACCATAAGGTTTAGTTACAGATACGATTTGCCTGTCGGTCGGTTGACTTACAATTACCGACAAGCAGCAACGGAACTGGATCATCTGCTCAAAGGGCAACAGGAATTGTGTTCATGTCAGGGAGATCAATTTAAGGACTATATTGATGAATACCACCGACAGATAATTACAGGCAACCTTGACGTGGTACCGTACCCAGAACTGCGGACTGAGATGAAAAAATACCCGTTTTAGATTAACCAGAGGACAGATCCATTCGAAACGCCTCGCCATATTTCGATCAGACTTAAACAATTCACCTTGAAACTGTCTTGCCATTTCAATTTACCTTACCAATATTTTCTTCTGTGGATTAATGAGGTTCTTTCGGATTTTAAAGTTCAGTTCTCGTAAAGACTACCACCGGGATTCGTTAGGATTTTTTTAAAATCCTTACTCAAATTAAGTCTTTGCAACAAACTTCTTTATCACACCCGTAGACAAGGCAAGTAATAATTTTGCCATCTGGTGTTAAAAATTTTATCTTGATACTTTGACTAAAGAATTGAATGGTGGTACCGCTTATCCAGAGGAATCAACCACTTCACATATTACACTTAAAAGAATTATCACTTTAAATAAACTTTTGAAATTTCATATCGCTTCTACCTCATTTCCTATCATATCTCTTCTACCTCATTTCCTATCAATTAGCTCGAATAAGTTCCATAAGAACCCAAATGCCTTTCGTTATATTACCAATACTCGTGATTGTTACGATTGGAAAGTTGGCAGTGTCTTTGAAAAATCTTTAAAACTAATGTATGGCCAGATTCACGATTCCTGGATCATTGATAACAGTGCAGCCGTCTAGAATTACATACCTACAAATCAGGACCTACATAGCATTGAAACTTTTGATTTTCGCAACTTATTTATCTCTATTCTTATTGCTGGATTAATTGCTGCCTGTGCTGCATAATTTACAAAAGATGGCAATGTGGTCAAGTATACATCACAGTTTTTGGAATAGTTTAGTCGACTTCTGTCTCAACCACAACTACATTTGTGGGGGTAAAAAATCTACCTACAAGTTACTGGCATACCCATGGGCAGTGTTTTGTCCAGCATTCTCGCTAATCTTTATTTATATTCTATATGAACGGGATTTTACGACTACCATTTCGCAAGATTACGGCCGTATTTTCCGTTATATTGATGATCTTATTGTTTTCAATAATCCGATCTTCAATATTCAAGCTCAACACATATATCCATGAGCTCTTACACTTGAAAAATCTTCCATGCAAGATGGCCATATACATTATTTTGGATATTGATATTTCTTTCACCGATGGTGGGAGTATTGGAACAGATGTCTACGATAAGCGTCGTAATTTTCACTTCGGAATTAACTATTATTCATACTGGACCTCAAATACCTAAATTTCCGTGCATCGCAACATCGTTATTTCACAATTAGCTCGAATTTGTAGAATTTTGCAATAGTCCAGCTAATGTCATAAAAAAATTCTGAATCCTGTACTTTCAATTGCTTAACAATCGACTGCCAATTTGTTTCCTCAAAAAATATTTTCAACAGTTCCTTACCAACTACAATATAACCAGTGCAGACAAATTTCGAATTTCACACCATTATTAATACATGATCCTACAATGTTAATTTGCAGGGCTTTCAAAACGCTGTTTGCTGGATCGGTAACCACTGCCAACACTAACCTCCTTTCCTCTCCCCCTTCTTATTTTCAGATTTCGCCGACCACTTTTTCTCCCACACTATAATGTTACCCTCCGCGTCACACCAAACACTTTTCGTTTATGTATAAGCTGTTCAACGTCTCTCCTTCCTTTCGTTTCTTCGTTCGGTCTTACATTAGAGTTTCCAGCTTAGTAGTGTAATTATAGATAAGTCTATTTTATATTAGAGTTAGCTATAGCTGTGTAATTATAGATAAGTCTATTTTACATTAGAGTTAGCTATAGCTGTGTAATTATAGATAAGTCTATTTTTGGTAATTGGTTTTCTACCGACCTTTCACGAATATCAGAAAAGCTGCTCTCGCCACGTACTGGTAAACTCATGATGAATGCAGTTCATGACACACCCTTTCATGTTTCATTATTTGTTCTTTGTCTATCCGTTGAGGTTTTCTGCATCTGCATCGTCATAATCTACACTTCATATACACTGAAGAGCAATTGAATTAGAAACAGCTGACGTTATGCAAACGTGGCGCTGTGGGCGGCCCTGTAAACGGAAACGACATGACATATGCAGCGATTCGACAATATAAGGAGTGATGCGTCGAGAATCAGTAAGAGTCGGATGCAGCATGGGTAAGACGAACGATCTAAGCACATTTGATCGTGGAAAAATTGTCGGGGCCCGACGAATGGGTCACTGCATCTCGTAATTCGTGCAGGCACTGGGATATTCACGAGCCACTGCGTTACGGGTGCAAAATGAGTGCATCGAATCTGGTAAAACCATCTCTGCAAGGGCCAACTGCCGTGGACAACAGCGTGTGGATGAGCGGGGTCATCGTCGGCTAGCTCGCATTCTAACAGCGGATAGACGGGCCACCATGCAAGAAATCACTCGGCAATTTAACGCTGGTGCACGAAAACGTGTAAGCAGCCACACCATCCAGAACCATCTCTTCGCTATGGGGTATAGAAGCCATCGTGCCACGAGGGTACCGCTGCTGACCGCACATCACAGGGTGCAAAGATTAGCATGGTCGCGGGAACATCGCCACTGGACCCTATACATGTGTAAAAATGTTGCCTGGACTGATGAGTCGAGATTCACGTTGGTACATGCGGATGGCAGGATACGAGTACGGCGCAAACCACATGAAACGATGGATCCTTCTTGCCAACAGGGTACTCTTCAAGCTGGTGGGGGGTGGCTTTCTCGTCTGGGGACTGTTTACGTTAACTGAAATGGGACCCCTGGTACGTGTGACATCGTCTCTCACAGGTCAACGTTACCGAGATATCCTGGACGACTATTTGCACCAGTTTGTGTGTCTTCAACATCCCACTGGGGACCTCATCCTGCAACAAGACAATGCACCGTGCCATCGCTCCCGAATTATATCCGAATGGTTGGATGAACACCCAACCAACGTGTCCTCGCTTCCTTGGCCAGTTAGGTCACCTGACCTCAATCCCATCGAGCACATCTGGGATGCCATCGAGAGAGATGTTCGAGCCTCTGACCCCCTCCATCAAATCTTTGTGAAGTGTGGGAGCTTGTTCAGGGGTCGTGGATCCGTATGGCTTCCCAACGCTTCCTGTGTCTTGTCGAGTCCATGCCGAGACGAATCGTCGCCGTCATGAGGGCGAAAGGTGGTGCTACATGTTACTAGACAGGTATCTCTAATTCAATTGCTCTTCAGTGTATACGTAAAAACATTACATTTTGCTTCCTTTGACCGTATACCAGCCGCTCGGTTTTTTCTCTCACACAAACTCTCATTTGGGGGAATGTGATCCCCAAAGCAAATTTTTTATCGGGAATTGTGGTATTGATATATATGAAATAAACACGATGTAATACAATGCATTGTTTATTAATATAAGTGGGAATCCAAAATATTACCTGTTCCAAAATGGCCTGTTACTAAATAAAGAATGATAACTGTGTAATTATAAGATAAGTCTATCATTTAAAGAATTCTGCGACTTTTCTTGTGGCTGAAGTCTTCAATAAAATCACTATCGTCCAGAGTAGATACCACCTCGCCATTTCCTATGGAGGGAAGAGCGAGAGCTGACACCCGGTCTTGGGTCATAGTAGGTAGGTCTTGTTGAGCTTAAGCTTAGAAAACTACTAGTAACTAATGGGAGGACGTGCGGGGTCTCTCCCGGCTCGGAGCCCTTAGAGGTTGCCCAGTATGCCCGTATGTGGGACCGCCACTGTGTGTTGACACACCCGGTGCATCTTTAGGTCACCTGTTGGTATCCATTCTCACGTAGTCTAGGATATCCCAGCCGCCTCTGCTATTTGCTCGGGCGTCTGTAGTCTGTTGGCGCGTACGATGGCCGCAACTTTTGAAACGTTTTCAGCCGTGCGAGCTGTCACTGGCCGCCCGCTTCGTTCGTGGTCTTCGATCTCCTGTCTGCCTTCTCTGAGTCGTAGATGCGAATCGAATGTTTGTGACCGCAACAGCGTGTTTTCGGCATAAACTTGCTTCAACATCTCGTATGTTTGTGTTGGAAGGCAAAACTCAATGTTTACGCGTTGCTCAGATGCATAATTTTTCTTCAGTCGCCGAACAATGAGTATGTTGCTAACAACACCCCGATGTACAGCAGCCGGCGCGTGACGTAGATAGACGAAACCAATTTCCCTGTGAGAGGGGATAATGTTGAACGTAATGCGATAATCACCATGTGTATGCGATAATCGTAATTTGCCATACAGGCACAGTCCAAGAACTTTTGTATCCTACTCCGTATTTCAATTACACGTCTCCGTGGAATTTATATTCATTATTATTGGGGGAAACACAACTTCAAGATATAAATCATCATGATACAATGCCTGACAGAGAAAATGCCACACCATGAAGGAATGCTAAAACAGACCAAATTACAGCCAAGTAGGTCATGAATAGATTATTTAGTTGTCACATACAAACTAGGCTCCAATGGCCGAATATACAGGATGATCAATAAGGAGTGTGGCCCCCATTCTGGGCGATTCAACGTTGAATCCAACGGGGCATCGAGGCAATGAGAGTGCGAATAGAGTCCTGGGGTATCGTACACCATGTTGTGTTGATCCGAGTCTACAGTTAATCTGCACTTTGCGGGGGTGGGGGAGTACTTCACCGACGTCAGATCGTGTCCCACAGAAGCTCAATGGGCGAGAGGTAGGGGGATTCTGCTGGCCACGGGAGCATCCGCACACAGTGTAAAGCATTCAAGCTGATCCGAGAGGTATGCGGCCGGGCGTTATCCTGTAGAAAAACGGCGTTTGGGATGCCCTACAGATACGGTAGTGCCACGGGCCGCAGCACCTCATCAACATAGCGGCGTGACGTCAATGTTTCCGTAATGCGTACCAGCGGTGAGCGGCTGTTGGCGCTGTTAGCACCCCACACCATGATTCCACGTTGCGGTGAATCATGGTGCGGGATACCATGGTGCTCCACAATGGCGGAGGAATCCGCTTGTTGACCACGTCGCCTCCAGACTCTTACACTGCGGGCATCCGTGGTGAGACAGAACCGCGATTCGTCGCTGAACAGAGCACTGTTCCATTCGTTACGACACGCAGCTCTGGATCGACACCAAGCCAAATGGTGACGACCATGGCTCGTTGTTAAGGGTAGTTCTTCACAACGGAAGACTGGACAGCAAATCCAGACGCAACCAATCAGCGGGACACTGTCCGCGTTGATATCGGATCATCCATACCTCCCCGTACACTCCGCATAATGTCGCCCATTGTGGCCTGTGGGTCCGCTACTACATGGATGTGATTTTCCGTGTGATCGGACATCCGTCTTCGTGCTCCGGTACCCCTACGACGTTTAACAGCTCCTTCCTGGAACTACTGTCTCCAAATTCGATCTACGGTTATGGTATCACGTTGCGTTTCTTCCTCAATACGATGCAAGGACCATCCGGCGGTACGAGGGCCTACGACGACACCTCTCGTGAACTCATCCGTTTGACGAAATCTAATGAAAGAGGATTTGGATGTGGGCTTGGGGTATGTCGGTCCAGGTTGCTTCCACACGTTGCCACAGTTCATCAGGCGTAGCCGCGGGTGCAGCTAGCCGGGCCACTTGGTTGCCGATCAGCGACCAGACGTGTTCGATGGACTACATATCGGGAGAACAGGCGGGCCATGGCAGCAGTGACACCTTGTGGGCCGTGAAAAAGTGTTGCGCGGTGCGTGCCACGCGCGGGCGCGCATTGTTCTGTTGAAACGTGGCCGCTGGTAGGTCCAGCAGGTAAGGGAGGACTGCAGGCTACAAAACGTTGAAGATGTAGCGGTGGCTGTTGAGTGTACCGGCGATGCGTACCAAAGGGGTGCGGATGTCATATCCAATTGCGACCCAAACCATAACGTCTGGTGACCGACCTGTATGGCGATGTATAATGCAGGCGTCATACAATCTCTCACTGCTGTGCCAAGTCCCCGCTCCTGCAGACGACGTCGAACGGTACGTGATGAAACCGGTTGTTGCGCAACACACCCTAATTGCTGCGCTAACGTTCATGATGTTGCGGTGCGAGCCTTCAATGCCCACCGCAAAACATGCCGGTCCTCTCGTTTGGTGGTGTGCCGTGGCTGCGGCAATCGCTCACGTCGGTCCGTCCGTCCCTCCTGCACCCACCGAATCCATACTTGCCTCACTGTGGCTGGATGTCGTCCCACACGGGCGCCGATTTCTCGGTACGATAAACCGTTGTCGCGATAAGCCACTATTCGTCCTCTGTCGAAATCCGAAACGTGCTGGAATGACTGCCGTATTCTGCGACGAAGCATCAGGAAGCTTCCCACGCACAGGTCTGGCAGCACAACAAACAGTGCTACTCAGTGACGTGCCGGGCGCACATGATTTGCATATGCCCTGCAATGCTAATCGTTTGCATGTCCTCTCGCGGGTGACGTATGCTGCGAATTTCAGGCCAATCGGATGATTCCTTCTTGGTGTTGCATATTGGGTGGCCAGAAGTGAAGTATAAATATCGTTTATTGTATTTTAGTGCTGAAGACAAAAGCTGGTAAATTTCCCCCAAAACTATTAGCATTACAATTTCCTTGGATCTAAGTAAGATCAACACTTCTGTAGCCTTTGGGGAACATAATTTTACTCTGCACATATACTCAATATGCATAGTACGCTGTAGCCAAAACGTTTCTCACAGAGCGCAATGTGTAGCTCACTTAATGACCTGCTATACTACAAAACACAACTCTTGTTAGTACAACAAGTTAAAACGAAAATCGTATTATGCATCGCACTTAATGAACAAGTAACTGGGAAATTCCTTTATCCTGCACGAAGGGGTGTTTGATGAAAGGACTAAAGGGAAAGCACTGAGCAGCGGTTGAGAGCGTCAGTCTCTTGCATTAGGTAGTCAGCATCATCATATTATGTCTCGCAAGAACAAGTTGCAAGAGCCGAGCTGGTAATTCGTCACGAAATAAGTTACACAGAACGCGAACTAAAGCATGCAACCATTTGAGACGAGACACGGGAAACGTCTAGAAGGGCCCGCATAACACTTTCATACCCAGAGTAAAATGATGCGCAAAGGCAGTGCTTCTGCCTCGTATGTAAACTATCTTAAGAAACCTATGCCGTCAAAATATATTCTCGTTTGTTAGCTATTCACGAAATTAGAGAATTCTCGGAACCTCTGCGTTCGCTTGAACTGTTCAACAGCCATTTAATAGGAACTAAGCCATTTCCTGACGCAATTCATTTTTGCCACTCTACCATAACTTTAAGGTTTCAGTTACGTTGAAAACAAAACTATAGTAACTATCCGTTTATTGGAGTAAGGAATGATACAACTACACTGATGTTGGAGAAAATTGCAACACCAAGAGAGAATCGCGTTATTCAAATGAAATTCATATCAGAGATTTCTTGTGTTACAGGAGATAACTGCTTGCATTTGTAGACTCTAAAATATTTTCCCGCTTCAAAACTCAGTATCGTGTAAAGATAACAGCCTCGACACGCTGTAGCATTGAATGGAAAAGGTTTCTGATATTTTCCTGGGAAACAGCCTGCCACCTCGAGAAATGATAACAGCCTCGACACACCGTGTCATCGAATGGAAGAGGTTTCTGATATTATCCTGGGAAATAGCCTGCCACCACGAGAAAAGATAACAGCCTCGACACGCCGTGGCATTGAATGGAAGAGGTTTCTGATATTATACTGGAAATAGCCTGCCACCTCGAGTAAAGATAACAAAGTAAAGATAACAGCCTCGACACGCCGTAGCATTGAATGGAAAAGGATTCTGATTTTATCCTGGGAAACAGCCTGCCACCTCGAGAAATGATAACAGCCTCGACACACCGTGTCATCGAATGGAAAAGGTTTCTGATATTTTCCTGGGAAACAGCCTGCCATCTCGAGTAATGATAACAAAGTAAAGATAACAGCCTCGACACGCCGTAGCATTGAATGGAAAAGGATTCTGATTTTATCCTGGGAAACAGCCTGCCACCTCGAGAAATGATAACAGCCTCGACACACCGTGTCATCGAATGGAAAAAGGTTTCTGATATTTTCCTGGGAAACAGCCTGCCATCTCGAGTAATGATAACAAAGTAAAGATAACAGCCTCGACACGCCGTAGCATTGAATGGAAAAGGATTCTGATTTTATCCTGGGAAACAGCCTGCCACCTCGAGAAATGATAACAGCCTCGACACACCGTGTCATCGAATGGAAAAGGTTTCTGATATTTTCCTGGGAAACAGCCTGCCATCTCGAGTAATGATAACAAAGTAAAGATAACAGCCTCGACACGCCGTAGCATTGAATGGAAAAGGATTCTGATTTTATCCTGGGAAACAGCCTGCCACCTCGAGAAATGATAACAGCCTCGACACACCGTGTCATCGAATGGAAAAGGTTTCTGATATTTTCCTGGGAAACAGCCTGCCATCTCGAGTAATGATAACAAAGTAAAGATAACAGCCTCGACACGCCGTAGCATTGAATGGAAAAGGATTCTGATTTTATCCTGGGAAACAGCCTGCCACCTCGAGAAATGATAACAGCCTCGACACACCGTGTCATCGAATGGAAGAGGTTTCTGATATTATCCTGGGAAATAGCCTGCCACCTCGAGTAAAGATAACAGCATCGACACGCCGTGACACTGAATGGAAGAGGTTTCTGATTTTATACTGGAAATAGCCTACCACCTCGAGAAAAGATAACAGCATCGACAAGCCGTGGCACTAAACGAAAGAGGTTTCTGATATTATCCTGGGAAAAAGGATGCCATGCTGCTTCTATGCGAGACCAGAGTTTATTTGTGGTGACTGGCGGGCGCGATTGAAACACCAGTCGCTTAGCTACCATGTCACAGACGTGTTTCATCTGGGACATGTACTGCGAACGTGCAGTCCGGGGAAGAAGCTGTACCTGCTGTGCATTAAAGAGGTCTTGGACATACCGAGCCAGCATTGTGCTGCTGGAATGTAGCGCCAGGAAACTCTGAAGGCAGGATATTTTCACTAATGTATCTCTAGCTGTTGAGGGTTCCCTCAATTCGTATCAAGCGAGATCGTAATTGGCGTCCAATAGGAACCCAAACCATGACGCTTGGTATTGGGACTTTATGACACTGCAAGGTGCTGTTCACCCGATGTCTTCGAAAACGTATGCGACTCTCATGGTGCACCAAGTTGAAACGTGACGTCAGAAAATATAATCTGTTGCCAATTAGCGTGCCGATGTCTCTCTTCAAGACTCCATTGTGGCCTGAGGAGTCTGTACTTATGGGGCCCTTGAATGATCAGCAATGGGCTACAAGCGACCAGTTCTCTGTTAAGCAGATGACGTCGAACTGAACGCAAAGCCTAACATATGACAGTGCTCCCCTGCTGCGCTAATATCGTGTACACTGAAGAGCAATTGAATTAGAGACAGTCGGTGTTACGTAAATGTGTTGTTGTAGGCGGCCCTGTAAACGGAAACGACATGACGTATGCAGCGATCTGACAATATAAGGAGCGATGCGACTGGAATCAGTAACAGTCGGACGCAGTATGGGTAAGACGAAGGATCTAAGCGCATTTGATCGTGGGAAAATTGTCGGAGCCCGACAAATATGTCACTCCATCTCGGAAATCGTGCAGGCACTGGGATTTTCACGAGCCACTGTGTCACAGGTGCACCGTGAGTACATCGAATCAGATGAAACCATCTCTGCAAGGGCCAATTGCCACGCACAACAGCGTGTGGATGAGTGGGGTCATCGTCGGCTAGCTCGCATTGTAATAGCGGATAGACGGGCCACAGTGTAAGAAATCACTCGGCAATTTAACGCTGGTGCACAAAAACCTCTAAGCAGCCACACCATCCAGAATTATCTCCTCGCTATGGGGTACAGAAGCCATCGTCCCACGAGGGTACCGCTGCTAACCGCACATCACAGGGTGCAAAGATTAGCATGGCCGCGCGAACATCGCCACTGGACCCTATGCATGTGGTAAAGTGTTGCCTGGACTGATGAGTGGAGATTCACGTTGGTACATGCGGATAGCAGGATAGGAGTACGGCGCAAACCACATGAAGCGATGGATTCTTCTTCTCAGCAGGGTATTTTTCAAGCTGGTGGGAGTGGCATTCCCATCTGGGGACCGTTTACGTGGGCCGAAATGGGACCTCTGTTACTTGTGACATCGTCCCTCACAGGTCAACTTTACCGGGATATCCTGGACGACCATTTGCTCCCGTTTGTGCGCCTTCAACATCGCACTGAGGACCTCATCCTGCAACAGGACAATGCAGCTCCCGAATGGTATCCGAATGGTTGGATGAACACTCCACCGACGTGACCTCGCTTCCTTGGCCAGCGGTCACTTGATCTCAATCCCATCGAGCATATCTGGGATGCCATCGAGAGAGATATTCGAGGCTCTGACCCCCTCCATCAAATCTTAGTGAACTGTGGGAGCTTGTTCAGGGGTCGGGGATCCGTATGGCTTCCCAACGCTTCCGGTGTCTTGTCAAGTCCATGCCGAGACGAATCGCCGCCGTCATTA
Organism: Macrothele yani; assembly: GCA_039090855.1. Classification (NCBI taxonomy): domain Eukaryota; kingdom Metazoa; phylum Arthropoda; class Arachnida; order Araneae; family Macrothelidae; genus Macrothele; species Macrothele yani. The sequence continues at coordinate 85,891,569 of CM077030.1, forward strand.
GAACGAAAGGTCGTGCTACACGTTACTGGACAGGTATCTCTAATTCAATTGTTCTTCAGTGTATGTCGCTGCGCGATCGGTCACTGCCATGCGGTAGTGGTGCCTTCCGTCCTGTACAGTCGTTCGATTTTGCGGTGCATTTTCCGGATTTGTGTGCGTCCGAGTCTCATTTGTTTACTGAGGCCACGTTCTTATCACTGTCACTGTACTGGCGTTTCGTCCCGTACAAGTGGCAATTTCGCGGTAGGAAAATCTTCTCTCGTCCCAACAATTCTTACTTACTCATAGTCTGTCAGATGTTCATAATGCGATTCTCCGTCGATGGGACACAAGAAATACTCTTTCAACTCAATGTCGGGTCTTCACTAATTGCAAGATCTCGTTTGAGCCAGCTTCTTATTTTTATACTCAAGACCAGACTGTTCAGTGTACACTGCTCTGAATCTGTATTCGTATTTTGGCTGACATTTTAATCATTTGCATGCTCTGAACTATTGTAAGTATCCTGTAAGTTTCTAGTTAATACCACCAGTCCTTCATGGGTTGCAATTTCCTCAAGAGTAATATACAGTGGATTGTAACAAATACTGCCTTTGCAACTTTTTGTTTTTGTTGACTAATTTACATTGAAGAGCAATTGAATTAGAGATACCTATCTAGTAACGTGTTGCACCACCTTTCGCCCTGATGACGGCGGCGATTCGTCTCGGCATGGACTCGACAAGACACCGGAACCGTTGGGAAGCCATACGGATCCACGACCACTAAACAATCTCCCACAGTTCACGAAGATTTGATGGAGGGGGTCAGAGCCTCGAACATCTCTCTCGATGGCATACCAGATGTGCTCGATGTGATTGAGGTCAAGTGACCTAGCTGGCCAAGGAAGCGAGGTCATGTTGGTGGAGTATTCATCCAACCATTCAGATACAATTCGGGAGCGATGACACGGTGCATTGTCTTGTTACAGGATGAAGTCCCCATTGGGATGTTGAAGACGCACATACGAGAGCAAATGGCCGACCAGGATATTCCGGTAACGTTGACCTGTGATTGACGATGTCACACGTACCAGGGGTCCCATTTCAGTCCACGTAAACAGTTCCCAGATCAGAATGCCTACCCCCACCACTTTGAAGAGTACCCTGCTGGCAAGAAGGATCCATTGCTTCATGTGGTTTGCGCCGTACTCGTATCCTGCCATCCTCATGTACCAACATGAATCTCGACTCATCAGTCCAGGCAACATTTTCCCACATGTCTAGGGTCCAGTGGCGATGTTCCCGCGCCCATGCTAATCTTTATTTCGGAAGACCCTCCGCCACGTTTAACTTGAGTTTTTCCGTCCAAATTCCGGTCGACCTCTGATCGCCGAAAAACCCTGACCATTCCGTCAGCCAAAACGTAAATCCCCAAGAGGTCTAACCTACACTCTCTGCTCGAACACGGCGTCCGACCACGTCGAAGGCGAAACACTAAAACTCATATCAGATCATATGTGGAGGATTTTAAGAAATGAGTGTCTGGCCCCAGGTCTTAAACAACTCTTAGAAATCTAGGAGATTTGGGTTAGAGTACCCGATAGGAAAGTGACACGGAAGTGAAGTAGAACGGGGGAGGAAGACGCCCTTATTTAGTACCGGGGGACCAGTATCCGGGGTCGACGGCTTAACGTGCCCATCCGACGCACGGCGGATATTTAGTGGATCGAGTGTACGTAACGGCCTGGGATCGAAACTGAGGTCTTCTCCGTAGCAGTCACAAACGTTGCCCCCTAGGCCACCCGCTGCCCCAGCTTCTTGAGCGAACATGTCACTCCCTTTTATAGCACTATACTTCCTCCCCCCCCCCTTCGAGCTATTGGAATCCTATTGGCTTGGATTTCGCTTCTCTCTGGGAGGGGTTACCTTTGATGCATCAGACCCAGTCGTCCAGGTCAAAGTCAACTGATGCCGCTCAGCACTCCTTAATACGGCGTATAAAAGAAACCCGCCTCGTGTCATTCACGTGAGTTGGAATTTGCATTACATTACACTTGAAATAATAAATCGAAACAGAAAAGGTTGCTGCATGAAAATAATTATTGGGAGCTAGACTCCGTCACCTTACACACGTATTCTATGCTGTTCAGCATCAGATTAAAAGACTACTTGTGTTCGTGTTGAATCTTCAACTTAGCTGAAGAATAAACCCGTAATTCTGATGGTTCGTTTGTAAGTCAAATCAATTTGTGAGTGTTCCTACACAGAGAAGGTAAAATACACGTAGTTATAAGTTTTAACTAGACAGATGCAGTGGAACTGCCGTTAATTTTTCTTAAAAAACTTCTCATAAAACGTAAAGCATATAACAACATGCAGCATGTTCGTTTCATTTTCTGGTTTTTAACATGAAACTTTTCAATAGTAGTTTTGTTGAACTTTTATTAAAATAACTGAAGCTTTTGTTCACTTGGTTTTTTTTTTCGATCTCTTAACCTTACAGTGTTTTTTCTTAGATGCATACCAATATTACATTGCTTCTTTTGAAGCTGAAAGACTTTACTCATATTTCTTCGAGACTTTTCCTCAGGACCCATTATATTTCTTGCTGTCACCCACGAAGTGTACTTCTGGATGCATTTATGTGTAAAGATAGTAAAAGACATTTTGCTTAAATACATGTCGATGTATCTATTCTCACTTGAATACCGTAGGGAGCTTCAGCTTTACCACTTACATCTATAAATTTCCATGTTGTTTTCCATTATCTGAGATAAAAGGGAACAACCGTCTCCCACTGTTTGGTTTTAATTGCCATATAAATACTCCTAAAATCAATTTCTCTGGAAACAGAGATTTCTCCAACTCCCTAGACTGACACACTACTAGTTTAGAAACCGCCCACACAGCGCGCTCCTGTGCATGCATCAGCCTGATCAATCTGGAACTCATTGCACAATAAAAGACTACGACGACACCAGTCAGTTTGTGTTTGACCTTCCTTTGTTCCAAAATAAACTGTACAAAACTTGCTATCAAGATCACATTCCCATGACATGAGCTTCTTCGTCACAAAGATATCAACCGCACTACAGTTGGATTTTCTTAAACATTTATCCAATCCTATTTCTCTCCTATTCATTTCCTTATGCGTGTGCAGCTGAGATGGTTTCCTCATGATTAGGTAACAATTTTGTGAAGATTTATAAAATGTATTCGTGCATTGGTTGTGATATTTTGACCATGAATGCCCTGCGGAAAGTACACGTTCGGAGTAGAAGGCTGAGAGAGGATAGGCCAGAGACTTAGGTTTTCGACAAAACGCCCGCTTGCCCAGGTTCGAGTCCCGGATGATCAATGGGTGATTTTCTTTTCCTTCAGCATTATCTTTCCCCATTCGCTGGACCCAGTGGTAGAAAATAATGCACAAGAGAAAGCTTATAAAACTTCTAATTGAACGTGGGGATCTTTAAACATTTACGCAAGAAAATACAAGGCGGATTACGATGAAACCTATCGTAATCATAAAAATGGCAAGTTCAGTCATATTCTATTGTTTTTGTTTTTTTTTTGCTTTTTTTTATTGGAATAACGACCACCTGTGAGCAACTCAATGAGATATAAGCAGTCGCCTGTCCCTAATTTAGGGTCACGGGTTCCAAGCAAGAGAGAGAGCCAGTGCCGTAAGACAAGCACAATATCCATGCCTCACCGGGTTTATAACCTGGGCCCCTTTTGGACGAATGATCAGATGCCATCGCTTAGACCACTGCGCTACCGGGGTAGGGATATTCTATTTGCGATAATGCTCTTTACTTCTGTTGCCACGTGGATTTTCTCAGAACAACCAAGTCATGAAAAATGAAAAGAACCGACCCGGTGGTGCAGTTGTCTAAGTGCTGGCTTATGATCATTCGTCCGTGAAGGGTTCGGGTTCAAATCCCGTGAGGCATGGATATTGTGTTTGTCTTACGGCTCTGGCTCTCTCCCTTCCCTGGAACCAGTGACCCTAAATAAGGGACGGGCGACTGCTTTTAACGTATTGAGGTATTTACGGTGATCGTTAAAACCCTTTATGTGGCAGAATCGAGTTAACTCTGGGTTAGCAAAATGGGCTGAAGTCAGTTCAGATGAATATATTTGCTGTCTAAGAAGTGGGTGAAATGTGTTAGGAAGAAATTCATTTGATGTATGTTTAGTGGCCTTAACGCCACTCGAAGGAGTGACCTGAAAAACCAGAGTGTCAGAAAATGTTACTTCCCCCTTTGCTTTGCTATTCAAAGGAGTCATTTAGAAAAGTGATTAACAATAATCCTGTCGGACTGATTAGATGCTGTAAGTGCCCCAAACAGTGGAGACGAACCTAAAAAACAAAAGAGAAAATGTTTGAGTTTTTTTTATCCAGTGGCATGATATCCATTTCAGGGGAACTAGGTCTTCCTTATCCTGTCAGGAAGCAGAGAATAAAGAACTAGAAAGGAGCGCTTGTCACAAGTGACAGGTTTATATTCGGTACTGCTCAGACGGGAGGGTAAAAGAATTGGTTTGCTTTAAATGTTGGGAAATCTGTCGTTATGGAAACAACTCCGTTTGGGGAAAGCAGAAATTATTTTGCACAATTCGGCTCAGGTACATTCTTATACACTAAGTGGCCACTTTATTATGACCACCTGACAGGATTATTGTTAATCACTTTTCTAAAAATGAGCTATGGCTGCACGCTGTGGCCGCCAGAGGACGAGGCTAGTGTAAAAAAGGGAAAGCTTACTGCTTGCGACAGTAGTAGAAGTGATATTTGGGTGACAAGATGTGTAAAAAATGCGACTTGACGGACTTTCAACGTGGGATGATTGTAGGAGCTCGGAACCATGGAGCGAGTATCACAGAAACTGCCGCGTTCGTGAAATATTCCAGAGCAGCTGTTGTTAAAGTGTTTAAAGACTGGACTGTCAGCAAAAAAAATGGGTCTCCACGTGCAACGTGTGCTCGTCATTGACTAGTGACTGCTCGGGCGGAACGGAGAGTGTCCAGACTGGTAACAGACAACAGAAGGGCAACAGTGCAACAAATTACAGACCATCTCAATCAAGGATCCCCTCAAATGATCTCTGCACGCACTGTTCGCCGTACACTGCATCGGATGGGATATGGCGAAGGCCTGTTCGAACACCTTTGCTGTCTGCAGTTAACAAGAGAAAACGTCTCCAGTTCGCACAGGACCACAAGGATTGGACAGTCGATAATTGGAAACAAATTATGTGTTCCGATGAATCACATTTTCAGTTGCACCATGCCGATGGCCGAGTGAATTTGGCGGAAACAGCACGAAAGCATTGACCCCCAAAATACATTGCTACAACCCTTCAGTCTGGTGGAGGCAACGTTATGGTTTGGGGAATTTTTCCTGGCATGCTTTGGGCCCTTTAATTCGTGTTGATCAACGTCTGACTGGCACATCATATCTAAACATCGTTGCGGACCAAGTGCATCCTGTCATGTGGATGGTTTATCCCAATGGTGATGGCTACTTTCAACAAGATAATGCGTCCTGCCATAGTGCTCGTGTTGTACAGGTTTGGTTTCAGGAACATGCAGGTCAGTTTAATTTGCTTAGGTGGCCCCCTTTATTTCTAGATCTCAACTCCATTGAGAATTTGTGGGATGAAGTTGAACGAGCCATCAGACAGCTGGATCCACAACCCTGCAATCTCGCACTCCTGGAAAGTTCTATTCATCAAGCATGGTCTCAGATTCCACAAACCCCCTATCAACATCTCATGGAGTCAATGCCACGAAGAATCGACGCGGTATTAAAGGCAAAAGGTTGCCCAACGAAGTACTGAGGCCACCGTTTGCCTTTAGGTCATAATAAAGTGGCCACTCAGTGTATATCGAAAATCTCACTCGACAGGTGGACAACAGATACTTTGGTTAGACAGAATGGCCGCCCTGGTGGCGAAGTGGTCAAAGCGCTGGCTTCTAACAATTCGTATGAGATGGGTCGGTGAGGCATGGATGTTAATCCCGATGAGGCATGGTTGTAGCGTTTGTCTTACGGTTCTGGTACACTCTCTTCCCTGGACCCGGTGGCCCCAAGTTAGGGACGGGTGACTACTTATAACTCGTAATGCTGATCTAATACCATTTTATACGTATGTCTACCGAGCTTTAAATGTCTGTTCTACAGAAAGAATTATATTACGTCAGACGTTGTTGCACAGGTTTTAAACACTCAGTTAGGTGAACTGATGCATCAAGAAACTTGAAAAACCTTACCGTAAATTCACCTTAACCCCGATTTCTTAGAACTCTCACATAAACTCGAATTTTCATTTCACACCTGAAATTTGTTTCAAAATAGTTAAAATACATAGGTTTTTAAATTTCAAAGTGGTTTTCACTCCTGTAACTATGGCGATTTGCTCCACAAACAAGTTAGTAAAATCATGCAATGCATTGATTATGATACTCTTTCCAACATACCAGAAGTCATTACTCAAGTTATTAGGTGTGCAACTTAATTCTCGGCCACAGGCACAATACGTTGACAGCAATTTATAGCAAATCGAATACGTACCTAATTAGGGAAATAATCCCCGTCGTGTTGGGTACATTTGAGCCATCGGCCAGGGAGCTGCCGTATGCCACTGCGGAAAAATAGGGCTATTTTGAGTTGATAAAGTCATCAATACTTGTGTGGACCTCCTCCAAAGACGTGAAGTGCGTATCACTCAAGTCATGTTGCAGGAAGCGAAAGAGGTGATAATCCGACAGGCGAAATCTGGAGAATACGCCGGGTGGGACAAAATCTCCCATCCCAGGTCGGTGATTGTGTTTAAAGTTGTTTTCGCGGTGTGAGGACGCGCGTTATCTCGAAGCAACAGGACCGACCTTCTGCCCTTGCCGGTGTATGGCGTTTTCGCCTCCATTGCGTAACTCACACAAATTTGTTGTTTTCAATAACGCTCAGCACTGACCGTTTCACCAGGTTTGAGCAACTCATAGTGTACGACACCGCGCTGATCCCACCTTATGCACAGCAACACGTTCCTGGCATGGGTACTCGGTTTGGTGGTACTGGTGGTAGGCTGAGCTGGACAAACCCTCGATTTGCACCGCTTAGGATTATCGTAGAGGATTCACTTCTCATCACAGGTCAAAATCTTGTGGAAGAAGTCTTTCTTCTTGTATCTGGAGAGCAAAGACACAGCAACATCGTAGTGCCTAGACTTGTTCGCAGCTGTGAGTTAGTGGGGAACCCAACGGCCCTCCTTGTGAATCCGTCCAAGCTTGTGCAGGCGTTTTGCAATGGCTTGTCGGGTTACTCCGAGTTCCTTATAGTCAACTTTCTGTGGCTGTCCCAGACGTTTTGCATCACGGAAATCGAAATATCCTCGCTTAAACGGCTGGAACCACTTCTTACACGTACTGTAGGACACAGCATCCTCACCCAAAGCAGAACAGATCATTTGCTGGGCTTCCGCGGCACTTTCGTTCAGCTGAAACGCGAACAGGAGGCACTGCCTTAAATGTTGCTTCTCGAACGACATTGCTTTCCTTTCGCCGTCAACTTTCGTCCCTTCTATCACTACAGCTGTGAGCGGTTACGGTTGCCAGGAAAGCTGTTGGATGGCGCTGTAATCAGCCATTATCGCACACAGCTATTTGCATTAGCCGGCGTTCTATGATCGCTTGCGATTAGGGGTCGAGAATTAAGTTCGACACCTAATATTTCTCAAGTTATGAGGATAATGGCTGTAGAATATATCTAGCTCCTACGCTCCGACCTTTGACCTCATTTCGATGATCAAATGATCATATATAGAGGATTTTAGGAAGGGAGTGTCTGGCCACAGGTCTTAAACAACGCTTAGAAATAGGAAGCTAGGAGATTTGGGCTAGACTGCCCAATAGGAAAGTGACACGGAAGCGAAGTAGAAAGGGGAAGAAAGACGCCCTTATTTTTTTACCGGGGGGCCAGTACCCGGAGTCCGACGGCTTAACGTCCGCGCCTGACGCATATTTAGTGGATCGAGCTTTCGTACTTTTCTGGGATCGAACCTGAGGTCTTTTCCGTGGCTGTCACGAACGTTCCCTACTAGGCCAACCGCGGCCCCATTTCGATGATATTCAACAGAACCGGTTAAATACACTTCCGGAACAACATGATAAAGTTTTGTCTCAATCGAAGCATTTTTACGTAAGTTATAACGCATGAGGGCGATCAAACGGATCCCGCTCCTATGTCCTGACCTTTGACCCTATTTCGCCCGTTTTCAATAGGATTCGTCCCCAGGTGGTCCCCTGCCACATACTAAAATTTTGTCGAGATCGATCTATTTTTACGGGAGTTATCGTGCGGACGGACAGACAGACGGACAAAGCAGGAGCATATACGTTTCTTCAAGCTACGGTTGGAAAGCGTAAAGAAGGACCCAATTCCGGACAAAAATTCTTCGGGAGTCTGTTGCATCCAGTATCAGTGTGGCGTGGCGTGATTAGGTCCCACACGAAGATCCCTTATATTCAGGTGTAAAGAACACCGGTGAATCGTATGTTCAAAAGTGTGAGCTCAATAAATCGTCCATAGCCCAGCAGTGTTGTGAGAATAACCACCAGTTTTGGTTTGATGACACCAAATTGTTAGAAAGACCTTTTCCATGTCTTTCAAGCGCTTGGTAAGCATTCGTCAAAACCGATAACAGCCGCGTAACATGTGACACGTGGAAAGAACAACCCTCGTCGCTAGAGATCAACACGTGATAGTCCTAAGAAAGCTGGACCACATTTCCAGTGAAACTGCATTGTGTTAAGTTATAAATACAAAGAAGAGTCAAATGAAAACCTCATAAATAGTTTTTCTTGTTTTCACAATTTATTGAACAAAAGTACTACACACCTGTACCGTGTTTGGATGTAATCTCCGTTTTGTGCAATACAAGTCTTCCAGCGTTTACAATGTACACAGATTTTAATAGAAAAAGATATCTCGGTCGCGTGTGCAGCCATACAGGTCTCACCTGCGGCATTTCTTCATCAGACCTGAACGTCTTTCATCATATCACATCTTTGAATGGTCCAAGGATATGGTAATCACTTTGGGCAAGGTCTGGTGCATACGGCAGATGCGGAAGACACTGGAATTGCAGATCTTGTATGGTTATGTCCACAGTTTGAACCATACACCTGCAGGTTTTGTATGATGCAACCGTTACACTGGCAGTATGGGACCGAACGTTGTCATGTTGCAACAAGACACCAGTACTCAGAAGTCCACGTCGTTTAGATTTGATGGCAGGTCAAAGATGATTCTTGATAAAATTTACATACATGCCACTGGTTACAGTGTTCTCTCTGGGCATGTAGTGCTCTAAAATTACGCCTCGTTGATCCCAAAAGAGATTAGCATACCTTCCCTGCATTTGTCTGCGTGAGGAACTCCTTCAGTTTTGGTGAGGAAGGAAGGCGTCATTCCTTGTTCGCTCTCCTGTTTTGTGGCTGATGATAGTGAACCCAGGTTTCATCTCCAGTAACAGTTCTCTGTAGGAAACTATCACCTTCTTCTTCAAAGCGCTGCAAATGTTCTTGACAAGCCCCAAACACATCGTTGTTTCAGTTCTGGAGTCAGCTTACGAGGCTCCCACCTTGCAGACAGTTTGTTGAACTGAAGCATCACAGCCCAGGTAGCACAGCCGTGCAATTAAACTTAAGTACAACACTGAGCCAACGTCTTCTATTCCTAAAAACAGTGGCTCAATGTTGGGCCTACGTATAATTGCAAAGCTGTGCTACCTGGGAGATGACGTGTTGTGCTGATCTGTGACTGATATTCAAAACTGCAGCTATTTCATTCACCGTCATTTTTTAGATTTCCCATCACAATGCCTTCAACTGCTGTAATGGACTCTGGTGTCGCTACTCTGTGTGCCTGACCCGGTGGAGGAGAATCTGTCCCAGAACTCACGCCGTTTCGGAACTTCCTGGTCCATTTGTACAATTGTTGGAGTGACAGAGTTGCATCATCACGAGGTTTCACACCTTTACTACTCGAAAAACGAATGACAGAATTTTTCTCCATTTTAGTGCATGTCTCAAGTGCTGCGGACATCTTTACACTACTACTGTGACGTCACTAATCTTGTCTGCACCGTGTTGCCACCTGTAGGAAAATATTTTCGTCATTGATAACAATATTGCCAAGATACACGGCAATGACACTGCACTTTTTATTTTTTTCCTCACTTTTAGGGTTTAGATTTGACATCCATTTATAAACGTTGTTAAACAAAATTAAATATCACGAAAAGCAGGAATTACACTGAAGAGCAATTGAATTAGAGATACCTGTCTAGTAACGTGTAGCAACACCTTTCGTCCTGATGACGGCGGCGATTCGTCTCGGCATGGACTCGACAAGACACCGGGAGCGTTACGGATCCACGACCCCTGAACAAACTCCCATAGTTCACGAAGATTTGATGGATGGGGGTCACAGTCTCGAAAATCTCCCTCGATGGTATCCCAGATGTGCTCCATGGGATTGAGGTCAGGTGACCTAGCTAGCCAAGGAAGCGAGGTCACGTCCGTGGAGTGTTCATCCAACCATTCGGATACAATTCGGGAGCGATGGCACGGTGCATTGTCTTGTTGCAGGATGAGGTCCCCGGTGGGATGTTGAAGACGCACAAACGGGAGCAAATGGTCGTCCAGGATATCCCGGCAACGTTGACCTGTGAGGGATGATGTTATACGTACCAGGGGCACCATTTCAGTCCACATAAACAGTCCCCAGACGAGAATGCCACCCTCACTAGCTTGAAGAGTACCCTGCTGGCTAAAGAATAATCCATTGCTTCATGTGGTTTGCGCCGTACTCTTATCCTGCCATCCGCATGTACGAACGTGAATCTCAACTCATCAGTCCAGGCAACATTTTTCCACATGTCTAGGGTCCAGCGGCGATGTTCCCGCGCCCATGCTAATCTTTGCACCCTGTGGTGTACGGTCAGCAGCGGTACCCTCGTGGGACGATGGCTTCTGTACCACATAGCGAGGAGATGGTTCTAGATGGTGTGGCTGCTTACACGTATTTGTGCACCAGCGTTAAATTGCCGAGTGATTTCTTGCACTGTGGCCAGTCTATCCGCTGTTGTAATGCGAGCTAGCCGACGATGACCCCGCTCATCCACATGCTGTTGTCCACGGCAGTTGGCCCTTGCAGAGATGGTTTTACCGGATTCGATGTACTCACGGTTCACCCGTGACACAGTGGCACGTGAAAATTCCAGTGCTTGCACGACTTCCGAGATGAAGTGACCCATTTATCGGGCCCCGACAATTTGCCCACGATCAAATGCGCTTAGTTCCTTCGTCTTACCCATACTGCGTCAGACTCTTAGTGATTCCCGTCGCATGAGTCCTTATATTGTCGGATCGCTGCATACATCATGTCGTTTCCGTTTACAGGGCCGCCCACAGCGCCACATTTGCATAACCCCAGCTGTCTCCATTTCAATTGCTCTTCAGTGTATGTGAAACTGATCAGCGCATATGAGCTGGGAAACAACTGTTTCCAATCTATCATTTCAAAACAGTAATCTTGTTAGCAGCACGAAAATGCCCTTTCACTACCTAAGAGAAAAACTATTCAGCACGCTAAACTGGAAAGCATTGAAAAGTCCTTTCTGAATAGCTATGTGTAATCCAGTAAGAAAGAATAACTGTATATTATTCCATTTTCTACAAAAGGCGACGTTGCAGGAAACATTAATATCAATTTGGGAGCATTGCGAGAATGTTTGCTATCGAAAAATTTTAAATATACATGTGGGAAAGTCTTTATCATGTCTGACACTCTCCAACACCATTTCGTTACACCAGATCGACATCAAGATAAAAGTACTTGTTTGCTGTAGAGATATGGACGGAAGGATGGACAGAGAAAAAAAGGAGCTATAATATACAGTGCTGGACAATTGGTAAGGACGGATCATAAACGGCTATATAGCGCATAAAAAATAAGTGTGATTGGATGCCAAGTGAAATAAAATAATGTCAGAATGCCAGGACATTACAAGAAAGACAATTTATTGTGCTTTGAAATCCAGAAGGCTTTTGAACGTGTTCAAGGGACAAACAGGCTATTTTGTGCAGAATACGTAAACGTGAAAAAAATGCAATTACCGTCCCCAGGCGTTCCGGCGTAAGATGTTAATACGGGATATGGCCACCATGGAGGGCGATGCAAGATTCCACACGTCGTGTCATGATTTGCACAACATTATCAAGCAGCTCTTGGGGTAATTTATCCCATTCCTCTGTCAGTGCACGGATGAGGGTGTCCTTGTTTATTGGAGGGCATTGGCGACCAGCAAGACTCCTCCCCAAAGCATCCCACACATTTTCAATGGGATTCAGACCTGGAGAACGTGCTGGCCATACGAGACGTTGAATATCCTCGCTCTCAAGACACTCCTGGACAGCGAATGTTCGATGACATGTTGCGTTGTCGTCCATGAAAATGAATCTATCACCGACAGCACCACGGAACATGCGAACATGAGGTAGCAGAACATCATTATTGTACCGTTGGCCAGTCATAGTCCCAGTTGGAAGCACATAGAGGGACGTACGGCCATTGATCATGATGCCAGCCCATACCATGACACTACATGTCGGATATCGGTCCCTTTCCTGTATGTTTGCTGGACAATATGCAGTACCACTATCACGCCAGATCAGTTGTCGTCGACAATCAGACGATAGACTGTTTCTACCCTCATCTGAGAAGAGGACAGCAGACCAGTCGTTATGAGTCCAATTGCGATGTTGATGGCACCATTGCAAACGGGCGGTATGGTTACGTCTGGACAATGGGATGCACACAACAGGACGGCGGGCGTATAGTCCTCCTTCATGCAAACGTCTGGCGACAGTTTTTCGGGAGATCCGCTTGCCAGTAGCAGCCATAAACTGATTTGCTACCTCACTAGCTGTGCTGCGCCGGTGTCTTTTTGTTGATAGCACTATGTACCGATCTTCTGCAGATGTCGTACTGCGAACACGACCTCCCCCGTGACGTTTGCTACACTCTCCATTTGTTTGAAATGATTTCCAAAGCCTTGAAACAACAATGTGGCTGACGTCGAACTCCCTGGCAACATCAGTTATTTTTCGCACTTCTTCAATCTTGCCAATAATACGGCACGCGTAAAATCATCTAGGTGATGTCAGGAAGACATACTGAAACTTGCAAGTTCGTGAATTGACTCTTTCCCTTTCAACTTTGCGTTTGAACAACAACAGTCAATATGCGTCAAATCCTTTATATCTCTTATCAGCACTAGGACGTCACGAACAAGTTCGGCAATCCAAAATTTACATACGCACAACACGTCTTACTGTATCCCGCACTTATGCTAATTTCCACATTTTCCTGCCTTCCATTTTATGGTTGCTATCGTTGCTATCGTCATCCGTCCTTAGCAATTGTCCGGCAGTGTATTTAATTGTATTATAGTTTCATTTGCCTGAACGGAGCTTCTAAAGAGAATATGATCTGAATAAATTGGTAGGAAATACATTTTGCACATTCAAATTAGGAACATGTGACACCCAATTAAAAGGAATTAAAATATTCAGTTTTCAGAGTAAAATACATAATTAAGCGAGAAAACCTTCATTTGATGTTCGAGTAAAACACTAGTCCTGCATTGGAAATGTTTTACGTGACAAAAATAGCAACTCATTTATTTTCATCATTTAAATATCACAAAGGAATTCATTATGAATAAATTTTCCCATTTGTTTATTTATGTACTTATTAGGTAATAAAAACAATCTGATAACTAGATTTAAATAATGAAAACGCCGTCAGTGTAAATCCACGGTTTACAGAGGAAATGTGCAAGAAAAACAAACAAACACAAACACATGTATAAACCTGAATGTTTTTGTTATTTGTTTTCCATAAATGAAATAATGCAATTTTTATGAAACTAATTTGGACTGAGACGAATTAATTCGAAGTAAATTGGTCATATAAAACCGCGAAATTAATGCGAATATACTTTGTGTGCAACTAAGGAAATCTTAGTATACGAACAAACACAAGGTATAAGTATCAGTGATTTCATCTACACTCACATGTACACACACAAACACACATACACTATAATGAATTCAACTTCTTCTACTAAGCTTCTTCTAATGCTTGTTGTTTGTTAATTATATCATGAATAAACTTGCCTGATAGTAGTGTAGTAATAATAATAATGAACAAACTTTTAACTGCTAGTAATGTTGTAGTAGTAATTAAGATGAATAAAGTCTTATGCTGGTTGTTAATAATAACAACTAATGAAATAAACCTAACAGCCAGACAGAGGTCTGACAGTACTATGAACTGAGAAAAACGTACTTACTTAAAAAGCTTTTATTAGGAAAACTTCTGGAATCATCCAACACACACACTCTAGTCACATTAATCGTATCACAATAATGAAGAAAAAACCTAATCACATAGAACGAAGCTCTTGGCACAAAATAACGTAGCTCTACTCACATAAACGAAGCTCTCCCTACGCATATCAACAAAAAGCTCTCTCGCACGTAAACAACAGCTCTCCCTACGCACATCAACAAAAAGCTCTCTTAGCACATAAACAACAGCTCTCCTCCACATAAACAACAGCTCTCCCTGGTATTGTTGAACGCGCCTATTTATACTGGCTACCACCACGTCATGACTTACACTCATTGCCAGATCTCATTCAGCGGGAGAAATAACATCTCGTTCAGTAAGAAGATAATTTACATAGTAAAATAAAATAACCAGAGATAGTAAAAATCAAAAGGAAAGTGAATCTAGAGTATACGTTACATCATCTCCTCCTTAATTTTTTTTTTCCGAAAAACCTATCAATTTTGGAGTGTAAGTCTTACACTTCGCTGATTGACGTTTATCGACCTCTTTTTTTGTTTTCTGTTGGTGGCAGCAGTATGTACAATCTCAAACTTGGCATGACAAAATCAAGAAATCTGTATTCGTCTGTGAAACACTTTGTATACTTGAACAAAACAAACCTGCATCGGCATACCTTCCTTTTATTCTGCCTAGCAGGAATCACTTTTTTAATTTCAAATTACGTTCTCATATTATCGTTGAATACAAACCAACTGTATCAGCAGCGAAGATTGCCTGTAGCTGCCTAACAGTAACAATTTTTACTATTTTACCCCTAAGCATATATATATATATATATATATATAAAATTTTGATTAGCAGATGGACATAGAAGAAATATAAAAAAAAACACATATATACACAAAAATAATGCATAGGCCCCCACGAAAAAAAGAAATTCTGACACGCCAACTGGTCGTGCAGGAAAAACAACAAACGGAGAAAAGAAATTCTGACACGCCAACTGGTCGTGCAGGAAAAACAACAAACGGAGAAAAGAAATTCTGACACGCCAACTGGTCGTGCAGGAAAAACAACAAACGGAGAAAAGAACTTGTCCACGAGAACTTACTTATCTCGAGAACGCATAAAAAACTCTAGTACGATAACGTTTTCCAGGCCTAATCGGACTGGTAAATTCAGGTGGCGTTGAGCGTTTCAAGGATTTGAATGGATCTGGAACATCTGTATTCTATCGGTCAAGAAATCCCGGCAGCTGACAGGAACGGTCAGGAACGGCTGAAATCCATCGGTCAGGAACGGCTGAAGTCTGTCGGTCAGGAAATCCCTGCGGCTGACAGGAACGGTCAGGAACAGCTGAAGTCTGTCGGTCAAGAAATCCCTGCGGCTGACAGGAACGGTCAGGAACGGCTGAAGTCCGTCGGTCCGGAAATCCCTGCGGCTGACAGGAACGGTCATGAACGGCTGAAGTCTGTCGGTCCGGAAATCCCTGCGGCTGACAGGAACGGGCTCCCCAGGCTTTTGATATGTAGTCCCTTTGTGCTGGGGCCCGTGTTGTCCTTCCAGCATTCTTTTGGAGGGACGTGGCTCCGGCCACATCGTTTGTTTTCGCTTTCTACCTCGTGGCATGAGAGTAGAAGCAGGCATCGGCCCTGTTTGCCCTGAGCGTAGGTTCCAGGGGCGAAACCCGGGCGGATGCAAGGATCTCTGCCTTCGTCGCTGTTGCGGCGAAGCAGATTGGGGAGACAAGTTACGTTTTCGACCAGCTTTTGGTGTTGCTGGACGGTTTGTCATTTGTGTCTAACGTTTAGGAATCGTCACACTATTGTCCATAACTGATAAATCAGAAATATCTGAAGACTCTGAGTCGCTGCTGTAATTTAGTGGTCGTGCAGGGCGATGTTTATTTCTGCCTATAGGAATACTCTCTGACGAGATATTCAAGGAAGTTGGAGCTTGTGTTGGTGCAGAGTTATCAGGAAGCGGTGCAGCAATAGTCTTGGCAATGGTTGCAGGGAAAGGAACGATACTAGTATTTGAAGAACTTGATTCGAGCCTTCGTCTAATGGAAGAATCAGGTTGCGTGTTTGGAAGCCCGTCTTGAGGAGGAGGGTGAAGAAAAAAATCACTGGAGATTCTTCAAAAATGTTTGTTGGTTCGTCCAAAATTTCTGGACTTTGATCGTGAAATATAGACTCTTGAGTCTGTGGAACAGAAGGTTGAGTAGGGTTGATTATAAAATCTACATTCCGTTCATGATACTTGCGACACTAAGCAACGTGTACGTATTGAAATTGATTGTCAGGTTTTTCAAGAACAATGTTATTTTCAAGCACATTTGCCACCCGATATGGACCTTCGTAGCTGGGTGCAAATTTCTTCACTAAAGTATGAGAAACAGAAGACTGGAAGTGCGTTTCCACGAGAGTGAGATCTCCAACGACAAGATCTGGTTCCCTATGCCTAGTATAATAGTATCTTGCTTGAGCCGCTTGTGCCCCTAGCATTGCAACACGACCTTTTTCAGCCATGATTCTTACTGATTGCGGAGTTGGTCGCTGGTTCAGTTCGTCGATAATCCCCGTTAAATTTTCAAAAGGGGTCTTAATTTTGCGACCCAGAAAAAGTTCTGCAGGAGTAATTTTAGTAGATTCGTGAACAGACGAGCGGAGGGCGAACGAAAAAAGCTCAAGATGTTCATCCCATCGCTCGTGATGATCCATGACAATCGTAGCAATCATTTTAACAAGCGTGCGGTTTACTCGTTCCGCAGGATTACGAAATATTGAAGAATGCCTGGGCACTTGGAAATCATTATCAGTAAAGTGAGCCCCACAGGCTTCTTGCAGATTGTCAAAAAAACACCATCACCATCGAAATTTGATTTAGGGTGAAAAATTGAAGTTGTCTCAGGTAAGGAAGATATGGGTAATAATTGTCAAGACCTCGTGTTCAGGAAAAGTTCGGGCGCCAATTATAATGAATTCAACTTCTTCTACTAAGCTTCTTCTAATGCTTGTTGTTTGTTAATTATATCATGAATAAACTTGCCTGCTAGTAGTGTAGTAATAATAATGAACACACTTTTAACTGCTAGTAATGTTGTAGTAGTAATTAAGATGAATAAAGTCTTATGCTGGTTGTTAATAATAACAACTAATGAAATAAACCTAGCAGCCAGACAGAGGTCTGACAGTACTATGAACTGAGAAAAACGTACTTACTTAAAAAGCTTTTATTAGGAAAACTTCTGGAATCATCCAACACACACACTCTAGTCATATTAATCGTATCACAATAATGAAGGAAAAACCTAATCACATAGAACGAAGCTCTTGGCACAAAATAACGTAGCTCTACTCACATAAACGAAGCTCTCCCTACGCATATCAACAAAAAAGCTCTCTCGCACATAAACAACAGCTCTCCCTACGCACATCAACAAAAAGCTCTCTTAGCACATAAACAACAGCTCTCCTCCACATAAACAACAGCTCTCCTCCACATAAACAACAGCTCTCCCTGGTATCGTTGAACGGGCCTATTTATACTGGCTACCACCACGTCATGACTTACACTCCTTACCAAATCTCATTCAGCGGGAGAAATAACATCTCGTTCAGTAAGAAGATAATTTACATAGTAAAATAAAATAACCAGAGATAGTAAAAATCAAAAGGAAAGTGAATCTAGAGTATACGTTACAACACAGAGATACCAGTTTATTAGATACACCTGCCTTTGTCACATAAATGACTCACTCCAACAGGTAAGACGTCACGTGACCGAGATGTTCGGTATATATCTGGCAGACCAGCTCGTCGAACATCGGTTATTGTTTATTTGAGGGTTGTAATTGGCTACACGACTGATCTGAGTGACTTAAAACTCAGCACGATATTTGACGCCACACGTGTTGGTGATAGAGTCACCCAAACTACCGTATTCCAGGGGTTTTTCATGTACAACCGTGGCAAGTGTTTATCGCGAATCGTGCGACACGCAACAACTTTCCATCCATCGCCGATCTTGTGAACGAAGGCAAATAGTGTATCATAGGGTCAAAGGTGACTGGCGAGAGTCGGGCAAGGGAAGAAATGGGCTACAACACGGCCAATCACTGCAGAATTCAACATTGCTTTTCTGATGGTCATCTCAGAACTCACCACATGTGGGACAATGTCGCGAATGCCCAACAATATCCGACAACCATGTTCCTTTGATGCACCAACTATATACACTCCATGACGATGTAATCTGCGCACCAAGAAGTAAGCATGGGATTGAACTGAAATTTTATGAACGTGATACAGATGAATGATATACATGATGGCAAAAACAGAGCTGCAGGACAATTACAGAGGGATCTGTGACACGCAATCCGGTCACTCAATAGCGCGTCGCACCGCCTTGTGTGACGATACATGCTGCAATAAAGTCCGGCGTGGAGGCGAACAGATGCCTGATGGTGTCCTGCGGCAGACTGCCCCACACGTGTCAGACGGTGTGCTCTAAATCTCGGATAGTGCGTCACGACAGCAGCTGGCGTTTCAACTGGTAACACGTATGCTTGAAATGGGGCATGTCCGGGGAGCGTGCAGGCCACGGATGTGTCTAGATATGACGTAGGCAGTTCTGGGAAACCCGAGCCATGTGCGGACGGGCATTATCCTCCTGATATAGCGCACCTGGAATCCCGGACATGAATGGGAGCACATGAGGCAGTAGCATCTCATCCACATACCGCTGGCAAATCAATGATCCACGTATCACTACTAGAGCTGATCGGCTATTGCAGGCTATGGCTCCCCAGACCATAATGCCTGCAGTGGGGCAGGTATGGCGCTCGATAGCGATGTTGGGACTGTACCATTGCCCCGGGGACATCCACACCAGAACACGTTGATCACCTGTCCCCAAACCGAAGCGATACTTATCGCTGAACACCACACGTCGCCAGTCTGTGGCGTTCGACGTCGCTTTGGCCTAACACCACTGCACACGGATCCGCCGATGTTCCGGTGTTAATGGCAGCACACGTAAGGAGGACTGCGATAGCAGATTTGCTTCTGCGAGACGGCAGGAAATGGTTCGTGGGCATACAGGATCCGCCCCATCTGCCTTTATAGTTGATCGTGTCCCCGTGGGATCCGTTCGTTCCTGGCGCACGATCCCTTGATCCTCTCTACCGGTGGTTCTCATGGTCCGTTCAGAGCCGCTACGCCTGTGGCAGTGCCGTCACGTGTCCACTGCTCCCAACACAGTCGGACGGTATTCTCAGAACGATCCATGTGGCGGGCTATAAGGTGCGCCGACCACCCTGCGGTTTTCGACCCGGTGATCAGGCCTCTCTGAAAGTCCGTACGTTGCGTAAATCGATATCTCTGGCGTCTACTCGACATTCTTTTCACTCTGTACTCTTGCTTGCGTCGGCCGGTGCTTTTCGCTTTCATGGGGCATCGACTACAGGCAGGTTTATATGGCTGCTGGTTCGTGCTTTCAGCGCCACCACAAGGTGTGCGGTTATGCGCAATCGCACCAAAAGTGGATCATTTGCATACTAGCAAGCACTCTTGCTATTTGCAAAGTTTCGGGGTTGTAGCATGTTTTCTTCTAGGTGCGCAAATTTCATTGTCCGTAAGTGTACATTAGTGTCCAAAATTAAAGTGCAAAAGGCATTCGAAGAAATAAACAAGAAAACACGCCGCATCAGGCAGAGACATTTGGCATGTAACGATACACAATCATAAGGGTAATAAACGTTTTATAACATCGGACAAATCTCTACACATTTTGCGCATACAGGATCACATCCGCAAATTGACATGTAAGAATGTAAGCTAAAAATATCTTTATAAGGAATATGACCATCTCATACGTACAGACTGTTGATTAACTTTGGAGCCAAAGAATTCCATTCCTTGATGAGGGCGGTGTACAGCTCGGGAAGTGTTCTGAGAAGGGGTTGACAAGCTTATACTTGCCGTTCCAAAGCATCCCAGGCATACTCTATAGGTTTCAGGTCTTAGATCTGGCTGGCCTGTTCTTACGAGCCACTCCAGTGGCGTAAGCGCTGGCTAATGACTATTCGTCCAAGAGTGGTGAGGGTTCGAGTCGCGGTGAGGCATGGATGTCTTTCCCTTACGTGGAACCAGTGGCACTAAATTAGGGACGAGCGACTGCTAACAGCTCATTGAATTGCTCACTGAGGCAGTTAAACCTTGAATAAAAAAATCCTTACATCAAATATTCTCACTCTGCGGGAGATCAAAAAGCTGAGCCCTGTGCGAGCGAGCGAGCGTTGTCATTCATTAAAAGGAACTCAGGGGAAATTCTTCCTGAAAAAGCCTGACCCAGGCTATAGGATCTTGTCCCTATACTCAGCATTTGCATTGCCTCCTGTGAGTACGAGGAGTGGTGTGTTGCCGTTGTTCATAATGCCACCCCTCACGAGTAGACCGAAGCCTCCGAACGAGTCTTGTTCGAAGACGTTTGCAGAATCATTACGGCTTTCCTGTTCCCTCCAGATGAAATGCCGATGACAATCTGGTTGAATCTCGATTCGTCTGTAAAAGGAATACTGGCTCACCCGTCTGGGATCCACGAACGATGTTGACTGTGCCAGTTCAAACCAGGTCTCTTGTGAGATGCAGTTTACGGGACACCAACCATGGGTCTTCTGCCATAAATGCTAGTTCCATTAAGCCTTGGATTTATCGTTTGCTTTGATACGTAGCCCCAATAGAAGAAGAGAGCTCCAAAGACAATGTTTGGGCTGTATAGGACTTATGACGTCGTGCTGTAAAAGCAAAATAGCTGTCCTCTCGACCTCATTTCTAGTGCTACCGTTCTCATTTCTCATGATGGGCTATCTCCCTGAAAGTGCTGATCGATACAACTAGATGAAGTTTCAGTATGTATCACAGTCTTTAGACTGAAATAAAACAGACTGAGAAAGTAATATACTTTTTAGCACGTCTTTTGTAAAAAAAGATCGTATTTACGTTATCGGTTTGTCCGTCCGTCCGTATGTAGACACCATATCTCTGCAACTATTAGTCCGATTTAAAAAATTCCTTTTGCAACTTTTGCATTGGGAAGCTTGAAATATGAGCAGGATGATCCTTTATTTTGTTTCTTTTTTACGATGTACAGTTTTGCCGCTAGAGGGCGTAAATGCAGATGATATCGAATTCAAAATGCATTTTATTCCATATATTTGCTTCTAAAAATCTGACTGCATTTTTTTTTACCTTGCGATTCCATTTATGGCGAAGAGTATTTTAGGTATCGTCGCTTTTCTAGTTACTCATAGATTTTCCGCTAGGGGGCGTAAAGTAAATTGCGTTTTCCCCGATATCTGTACTTCTAAAACTCCGATTTGAAATTTTTTGTCTTCAGCGGATACACCTGAAGACAAAAAAATTATATAATTTCTAATTTTTTGTAAAGAACGTTTTGTCCACCAAGGTAATTTCTGCTTCTGATGTATTTGCCACAAAATCAGAGCTTCTAAAATCTTGATTGAAAAAAAATCTTTCGTGGACCGATGCCACCCACGTCGATAAACCTTTTCAGAATATTTTCTTATTAAAATGAAAAAATTCCTTCTTTATTGGATACAGTTTGCAGTGCGAAATTTTTTTCATATAGTTCAAAATTTTTCAAATAATTCGTAGACTTTCCGCTAGGGAGCGGAAAGGAAAATTGCGTTTCCTTCGATATCTCTGCTTCTGAAATTCCGATTTGAAAACTTCTTTCTGCATTATACAGCTTCTGACGGGTTCGAGTAATATTTTTCCTGTAATTTCTAATATCTGGTAAAGAATGGTTTGGCCACCAGGGGACTTATGTCCTAACTTCCGCTTCTGATGCATTTGCAACAAAATCTGAGCTTCTAAAATCTCGATTGAAAAAATTTATTTTGTGGACCCATACCGCCCACATCAAAAAACGTTTTTCAGAATACTTTCTTCTTTAAATAATGCATGTTTTTTCGCCTAGGTGCGTAGATTTATATCTTATATTTGTCGATATCACTACTTCTAAGAGTCCGATTTTAAAAATTATTTTTGGAGAGCGTTTCTACTGCAAAATGTTTCTCACATAATTTCAAATTTTTCTTAACGCGCAAGCCTGCAACCAGAGGGCGTAAGTTCATGATTCCGTTTATAGCAATATCTGCGGAATTAAAAGCCTGATTGAAAAACTTCTTTATGTGGTCAGATACTACTGTTTTCCATACCGGTTCCATTGACTTTGTATAGCTTTGATAAATTTATTTCCCGTCAGAACGGAGTCAAAGACGTGCTCATTTCACCCGAAATTTCGGCGTCATCTTTCTTATTTTAAATCTTCACTGCAGCCCTGTTAACAGAATTCGACAGTATTTCAACAGAACTTTCACCTGAGTAAGGTTCAGCATTACGTTCCCACTTTTGTTTTCTAATAGGGAAATATTTCACATTTCCTTAACTAAGATTCTTCTCCCAGAATTCAAGGCGGTGGTGGAAAGACGACGGAATGTGCGATATCATCTGACGAAAGTCCTTACTTCTTTCCTGAATATGGTGATTCAATTCATTCAGGTTCTTTTCATGTCTGATAAAAATGTAAAATCCCTTAGCCGTTAACAGCTTTCGAGCTCAGGTTGTTGTTTATCACATTCTTCAAATAAATAAATAAATAACGATAGTGGTAGGCTACAACTCATTGAAACGAAGAAAAATTTTGCTTTACTCAGACAACGTACCTCTGTATGCAGCAAATTTCCATACTAGCAATTCAGTTCATCTTTGACAAATCTCGTGCATGGAACCTCATTAGATTAACGATTTTAAAGAATCTTTATAACCTCATTAAACTTTTAAAAAAATGTACACAGTGCTTATTGTTGACAAATTCAGTTATTTGAAACAAATAATGGAAAATTGCAATCCCTTTAACAGTTCGCAATGCATACGCTGTTGACACCAGTAAAGCTGGTTCACTGCATTTGTAATACCCGCGATGTTTATGTAGGGAAACATTTTTATAAGTACGGCATTTTTTTAACTCTGAATAAATGTCCTTACCTGAAGTACGTAATTTCAATGGAAAAATTTTCAAAATTTGTTCTTTAACCGAAAAAGCAGTGAACACCGTCCAAGCAAATGTAGCTAACTGAGATGTGTCATTCGCGCTCCTGGATTCGCCGAGATGAAGTCAAAAATAACTGCAATAATTTCAATCCTTTTCCACCTGCAACAACATCACTAGACTCGACCCCAACGCATCTCACCATTGAGCTAAATGAAAGCTGTGTTGTTTTTAACGCTAATATTATTTCAGCTTAATTTTTATAATCGACCAATAATATCATTTCTAGTTTATGACAATGCATTACACTGACGGAAAAAAATCCCAACACCAAGAAGGGGTTGTGTTAGACAAACGACAGTTGGTAGGCGGTGAGAGTACATCTGTAAGATGACGTCTATGCAAATGTCGCGCTCGGCGCATACGTGTGGCGCTAATAGCGCCCCTCGGAACATGCAAAGCAGGTTTGCCGTAAATACGCGCTGTAACGTTCGTGAGCGTTAGTTATCCTTGAGATTCAACGTAGTGTGTTGATGTTAGTCAAGAATGTCTTTAAGAAGACGAAGAAGCCATTATCAACAGCTCACGGAGTTTGAACGAGGTCGTGTAATAGGGCTACGAGAAGGTGGATTTTCGTTCCGCAATATTGCAGAACGACTTGGCAGGAATGTAGTCACTGTGCATGATTGTTGGCAGCGGTGGTCAAGGGAAGGTACTGCTTTAAGAAGACTGGGTTCCGGCCTGCCACGTGGCACTACTGAGAGGAAAGACCGCCGTGTACGGCGTATGGCCGTGGCGCATCGAACCGCGTCTGCGCCAACAATTCGAGCTGCAGTTGCCACCACAGTGACACAACGAACTGTTACAAATCGTTTACTTGAAGGACAGCTCCGAGCCAGACACCCCGTAGCGTGCATTCCACTTACTCCAAACCACTGCAGTTTGCGACGTCAGTGGTGTCAAGCTAGAGCTCATTGGAGGACGGAGTGGAGATCTGTTGTGTTTTCTGATGAAAGCCGGTTCTGCCTGGGTGCCAGTGATGGCCGCGTGTTGGTTAGAAGAAGGCCAGGTGAGCGCCTGCAACCAACCTGTCTGCGGCCGAGACACACTGGACCTACACCTGGAGTTATGATCTGGGGAGCAATTTCCTATGACAGCAGGAGCACTCTCGTGGTTATCCCACGCACCCTGACGACACAGTTGTACGTCGGTCTGGTGATTCAACCTGTTGTGCTGCCATTCATGAACAACATTCCTGGGGGTGTTTCCCAACAGGATAACGCTCGCCCGCATACCGCTGTTGTAACCCAACATGCTCTACAGAGTGTCGACATGTTGCCGTGGCCTGCTAGATCACCAGATTTTTGCCAATCGAGTACGTATGGGACATCATTGGACGACAACTCCAGCGTCACCCCCAACCAGCATTAACCGTCCCTGTATTGACCGACCAAGTGCAACAGGCATGGAACTCCATCCCACAAACTGACATCCAGCAACTGTACGACACAATGCATGAACGTTTCATTCAACATTCTGGCGGTTACACCGGTTATTAATGTACCAGCATTTCACATTTAAAATGGCTCTTCTCTCACGCTTACATTAAGCTGTGATCTTGAAACCTTAATCGATTAAATATGTTACCTATACAAATGTATTGCCGCCATTTCATTCCTCTACAACCATTTTTTCGTGGTGTTGGGATTTTTTTTTCCGTCAGTGTATATCATTTCCAGTTTACCACAATCAATCCAACATCATCCAAACGTTTCTTCGTTTGGGTGATAATCTGGGAGACACTGAAAGACGGAGTAGCGGAAACTGTATTTTTTATTAATAACGTAATTTCTGTCGTACAATCCGCAGGTATCTGTTGAAAATTATGTATGAATTAGGGTCTGCGGATGATATGCCGTTTTTAAGCAAAACAAAACAGTTTTTGCAGCACTTTGATTTTTAAAAAATCGGCATTATTATTGTCAGGAGAGCTCGTATATTCGAAAATTAAAAAAACTGTACAACAAAATAGTAACATAATACGAAATTAGAGGTCCGCAAACAGGTGGAAAGAATTTTCTTTTTCGAGCATCCTAATATATAATTTGCTAGA
This sequence comes from Macrothele yani, assembly GCA_039090855.1. NCBI lineage: Eukaryota > Metazoa > Arthropoda > Arachnida > Araneae > Macrothelidae > Macrothele > Macrothele yani. The sequence continues at coordinate 85,917,166 of CM077030.1, forward strand.
ACCCGCCTCCTCCTCCTCCTCCGTGCCACTTTTTAAGTCGTCATGGCAACAACCGAGGAACAAATGTTTGTAACGTCACGCTTAGCTTTTCGTGTTTTCGTGTAAATGACGTCATCACCTACATACTCACAGTCCATGCGTATATCACTTTGTTTTGTTGTCATGGCAACAAGAACACAGACGTCAGAGATGCATTACATCACACGGTCAACTCTTTAGAGTTACGAAAACTTTACATCAGGAATTTTGGTTCACTACCTGAACCGGTGTTTAGCCATCTGTATGTGGCAACATCAAGAGTACGACGATCTGACGTCTTCAAGATAAAAATAGTTCACGAAAAAGAACAGGGGAAACGGATACAGGGTTCACAGTCAGTGTAAAAGAAAAATGTTTTGTACAAGGAAGTGTTGACGAAATAGAGACTAAAGGTTTTACAAAACACATAACAAACAGACCGCCCGTCGTCTCAAAGTCCATAATCGGGAAATTTTCAGAAAGCTGTGAGCCAACGTCGCCATCCATTGGCGTGGAACTCAAAAACTCAATAAATAAATGTCAATAATTTTTGTATCATAAATTTTATTTTTCCCCGTCATTATTGACGGGTTTTTATCTAGTTTTAACATAAAATACGAAGCAACGAAGACGGCGTTATTTGTTCTCGCGGACGATCGCGTGCTATGGGAAGCTCAGCGTCACACACATTCGTGGGTGCCGCGTGTCTATGTATGGAATTGCACACAACGAAATCTAGCTACGGAACTGTAAGGTCTAACTGCAGTAATGTTGAAAAATCTCATGATTTATGCTCTTTGTTCACATGAATATAACACAAAAAGACTTTAAATATAACCGTTATTTTTTAATAATAAGATTTTTTTCTCGTTTCCTTGGGCTGCTGGGTAATCTTGACCTTTCCGCAGGAAATTACCGCTCGGGATCAACATCGCAATTATGGATTATTTCTTTTTCACTGAATTTCATGGTCCGCGGATAAGAATAATTTTTTTCACCTGAATTTCAAGGATTAAGCGACCAAAAATGCGTGAAGGTTTTCGTGAAATCACTGCTGCACAATCTACTAATCTTTCAACCGCTTTAATGTTTCTTTTCTTATGCTACTATTAAATGGTAACGTTTGCTCGATACGTTTTTTTAAACTGCCACCAACATTAAATACTTTTTTGCCAATAAAAGTGTTGGTTCTGCACAGCAAACAAGCGATTGCTTTTAACTTCGATGAATGAATATTAAATGTTCTGCTGCTTTTATCAGATTAAAATGTTTTCGTCAAATTCGGTTCGAATAAATATTAAAAAATTTATTCTAAGTAAGATAAATTTATCTCAAGTAAGATGCTCCAAACTTCCCCTGTAGGTCAGCGTTTTAAGAGATTTGATACTAACAACAAGATCAGAATTGTTTTAATTGAGACAGTTTCTTCTGAATTAAAATGCAATTATTTCCGCAAAACCGGCCTTCTCCATCACTTTTAATAAATTTGTAGATCCTAAGTTTGAAAGATTAGTAATAGGAGAGGGAAAATATCTGCAAAAACAAAATACGATCTATGATGAAATTTTTTAATTATGTCGTATAATGGACCTCATGTTTAACATTAGCCAGTTCTAAGAGGCCGAAAAACGGTACCTGACTAATTACAAAATATCATTAGAATTCATATTTTTTGTTCATTCCACTTAGTAAGAATTTTTAATTCTTAATTTATTTCTTCGGCTGGATTAAAATTACTTAAGAACTAAGTACAACCAAATGCAACCGAAATAACTCAGTTTTGAACTAAAACAATTTTCTGCACTTTGGCGAAGGTTTACTAGTATATTAGCACAGTAAATCGACAAGAAAGATGATACCGAATTTTTGAGCTCGTCTTTTGAATCCTTTCTGATGCGAATTAAATTTATCAAAGTTATTCAAAGTCAATGCAACCGATTAGAAAAATTAATAAACTGGATTTGTACAATCAATTAGACATCCAGAAATTAAAACAGTCACTTACTTCGACGACTGGCTAAAACTTATGTGACTGAAATTAACAAATGGCGCACGAAACGTTTCTCATAGCACAAGCAAGCAAGGAGATATATTTTTAAATCGAACAGTTAAAAGAAGAAATATAGAAAGAAAGTTAATATAATTTTACGTCTTCTAGCGGAAGAAATTTGTATAATCGAAAAATTAAAAATAGGCGAAAAATATTTTTCGTGGAAAAAGCTATGCCAACGAAGAAGAATTTTTCAAGTAGTTTCCGGGAAGCAGGGATAGCGTGAAAATGGTCTTGACCTTTAGGCCCCCGAGCGGGAAATCTGTGAATTATTTAAAGACCATAATTCTCCACATCTTTATTGTAGCGAATGGCACACAGTACAAAAGAAATTTCTCGACAGGATTTTTAAAAGTGAGATACAGTTGTAAACAGAAATATGCAAACTCCACCTAACGACAGAACTGTGAACTATAAAACCCTTTAAAATGCTAACCTAAAGTGTCCCGCGAAGTTAATGGCATCCGGTGTTGGAGGAATTTTTATATCGCACATCACAGCAGAGATATTAAGAAAAACAGATTGAACATTGATGCCTCTACCGGCGAAATTGTACATTATTTTGAGAAGAAAATACCCACAAAGGGTTTTTATACATTATAGTATGTAACCGGAAAATAGTTTTATTATCAAATTTTTCGTTCCGCAGATATTTCTGTAAATGGAAACGTGAACTAACGCCCTCTAGTGACAGACTTACGCTTTAAAAAAATTCGAAATTATAGGAGAAACATTTCGCAGCAGAAACGCTCTCCAACAAAGAAATAATTTTTCAAATCGGGCCCTCACATGCATATATATATATATAAAAAAAATACGATATACATCTACGCTCCCTTGCGGAAAACTTTTCATTATTTTAAGAAGGAAGTATTCTGAAAAATATTTCGCTGGTGAGCGGTATCGGTACGCGAAGAAATTTTTTCAATTAGTTTTCAGAAATTTAGATGTTGCTGCAGATACATCAGAAGCAAAAATAAACTCTAACGCCCCCTGGTGATCAAATCATTTACATCAGATATTAGAAATTGCAATCAAAATATTTCCCATCACGAGCTGTTTACGATGCAGGAGGAAATTTCTTCAAATCGGAGTTTTAAGAGCAGATATATCAGAGAAATCCAAATTTAACTTTACGTCCCCTAGCAGAAAATCTATGAATCACTTAAAAAATAAGCTATGTCTAAAGTAATCTTCGTTATAAATGTAATGGAAAGAAAGAAAAAAATTCTTCAATCGGATATTTTGAATCAAATATATGGAAAAATGTATTTTGAATTCGATATCATCCGCATTTACAGCCTCTGGCGTCAAAGTTGTGCATTAGAAAAAAAAACATAATACAATGATCATTATTCTCACTTTTCAAACTCCCGAATACAAAAAGAATTTTTGAAATCGGATTAATAGTTGCAGACATATGGTGTCCAGAAGTCAACGGACGGACGGACAAACCGATAACATAAGCACGATCTTTTTTTACAAAAGTCGGGCTAAAAAATATAGATTAGTGGCATTGTGGTAAGAGTTCAAAAATTTTGCGCCCTAAGGTTCTCCTGAGAAAATTTTTTCAGTTGATGGTATTTGCATTCTTAATTCTTTCGTGAAAACTCTTCCAAGTCATTAAGAAATATTGATATTTTCGTAAGTTCCAACTCACGAAGCTAGAAATAAAACTTTACAACTAATTGGGAAATTTACAAAACTTGAAAAGTCTTACAGAGAGCTCTATAAGTGTATGAAATGGAAAATTTTGTAATTTCATTCGTCCGAGTAGTAATCCTGGAGAAAGCTTTCTGCTCGAGCATTCGAGTTGCATAATTTCGAATGCTCGAGCAGAAAGCTTTCTCCAGGATTTTCAAGAAAATAAAATAGAAAATTTTCTAACGTTTACCAGTAGTAGAAAACGATATCCAAAGAAGATGATTGTGCACTTGGGCAATTCTATTTTTAATATATTCCTTATTAGAAAGGGGAAGTGTTCTTTAAAAAAAGATATAGGAAACAGTATACAAGAGTGGAAGACATCATGATCAGAGTTAAATCTCTGAAATGGCAATGGGCTGGACATACTGCCAGAAGGACAGACCATCGATGGACAGCCAAAATTTTAGATTGGATTCGAAGAGACAGGAAAAGACCCAGAAGAAGACCACATGGGAGATGGGTGGATGAAATTCGAAAGTATGCGGGAGTGACATGGAGGAGACTGGCACAAGACAGACCGCTGTGGAGGAAACTTGGGGAGACCTTTATCCAGCAGTGGATTGATAATGGTTTACAATGATGATGATGATGATGATAGAAAAATAAGGAATTAAAAATCATTATGAAATCAAGATGCATACATGAAGGAATCCTTATGATCAAACAGAAATGATTATTTATTAACACTCTCCTTGTAAAACATATTAAAAGCACTCAAAGTCCGAAAATGCCATTAATAAAATAAACTATAAACCGCAAACGCAATACTTTAGAACACAGCAAAAACACGTGATCGTAAAGGTTATAAATGCAAAAAGGGCAATCGAACCTTTATATGCATATATTACTGCGCATGCTTGACATCTTTTCTTTACTTACATCTACGAACTTCACCTCAGATATTATTTGTAATTACAGAAGTTGAATTAAAATGCGTTTCACAAACACAAAATTGTAGCTTTTCTGTAAAATTGTGTCGTTACTACTAAGGTTTAACCTTAGTGTGTCAAGAATGACAACAACTGTTGCTCTAAAGATATTCTGTAGACCTTTAAAGATGGTCGTCTTGTTGTTTCAGCCGTAGTCACTAAACCAGGCACGGTGATGATCAGCACACTAAGTTATGCATTCCGCGGTAGAACATTGATGAAGAAATTGGTAGTTTATACATTCATAAGGCGATGGTTGGATTGTATTTTTCTTCTTTCAAGTGCAAATCCTGAACACTTCCGCAAAGGAGAAATGAAATTTTTGCGACATCTACGAAACTCAGCTGTCTTTTCGGACTTAGCAAGTCGAGGTCTCAGGTGGTTTTTCAGGCATTGCGTGATTTCTGTTATTGATGCAGATAGCAGCGCTACGAAGACAAAGCCAAGTGAGAGAAATGAAAAGGGAAAAAGAGAGAGAGAGTTAGAAGTACTGAGACACTTGTAGAGATAACTTCTTTCTGAGTGCTGATTTATTTTTCACCTACACTCAGAGCGCGAGGTGACGAAAGTATGTTTTTATGAAAAACAATCCGTGATTTCAAATACTGTGAAGATATATCTGAGTTAATCACCGCCACGAAAAATTCAAATTTCACATTCGCATTCATGGAGCAAAATATATTTAAAGAGAAGTAAGCATAGCACCCAGGTCCGTTTTGAAAAAAATATATGTAGCTTTCATCTGCATCTTTCCTTGAAACAGTAGTAATATTTTCCTTCAGCATGTTTAATGGACGATATCCTTTCCTGCCATATGCTTCATGAGCAACATCTCACTATATCTTGAATAAGCGATGATACAATCTCATTCTAGTTTGATTTGCTAGTACTATTTGCGTATCGTAAACGGTGAAGTACCAGCATAATGAAGAGGAAACAGCGTTTCCCTGCTGTAAAGAATTAAATATTTGCAGTGAGACTTTCGCAGCGTAATTGAATAAGCATAAACGATTTCATGAATACAATATATTCAATAAAGGTTTTCATTTCGCATTTTGAATAAGTAGTGACTCTTTATTTCTGTATGTTAAATTACCTACAATGGCATCTCGCTAGAATTTAATCACTTGTAATGCCTACTTACAATCGTGGCAAAAGTCCTCCACCATTTCACCGAAAGTCAATTTTTGATGTTTGAAGTCAACTTATACAGCGTAATGGTAAAGTCAGGAATATACACTGAGTGGCCACTTTATTATGACCACCTGACAGTTTTAAGCAAATGAGCTATGGCTGCACGCTGTTGCCGCCGGACGGCGAGGCTAGTATAAAAAGGAAAAGCTTAGTGCTTGCGACACCAGTAGAAGGGATTTTTGGGTGACGAGATGGGAAAAAAATGCGATTTGACGGACTTTCAACGTATGATGATTGTAGGAGCTCGAAGCCATGGGGCGAGTATCACCAAAACCTCCGCATTCGTGAAATTTTCCAGTACAGCTGTTGTTAAATTGTTTAAAGACTGAACTGTCAGCCAAAAAACTGGGTCTCTACGTGCAACGTGTGGTCGTCATCGACTAGTGACTGCTCTGGCGGAACGGAGAGTGTCCAGACTGGTAACAGACAACAGAAGGGCAACAGTGCAGCAAATTACAGACCATCTTAATTAAGGATCCCCCAAATGATCTCTGCACGCACTGTTCGCCGTACACTGCATCGGATGGGATATGGCGAAGGCCTGTTCGAACACCTTTGCTGTCTGCAGTTAACAAGAGAAAACGTCTCCAGTTCGCACAGGACCACAAGGATTTAACAGCCTATAATTGGAAACAAATTATGTGTTCCGATGAATCACATTTTCAGTTGCACCATGCCGATGGCCGAGTGAGAATTTGGCGGAAACAGCACGAAAGCATTGACCCCCAAAATGCATTGCTACAACCCTTCAATCTGGTGGAGGCAAAGTTATAGTTTGGGGAATGCTTTCCTGGCATGCTTTGGGTCCTTTAATTCGTGTTGATCAACGTCTGACTGGCACATCATATCTAAACATCGTTCCGGACCAAGTGCACCCTGTCATGTGGAAGGTTTATCCCAAAGGCGATGGCTACTTTCAACAAGATAATGCGTCCTGTCATAATACTCGTATAGGACAGGATTCGTTTCAGGAACATGCCGGCGAGTTTATTTTGCTTAGGTGGCCCCCACAATCTACAGACCTCAACCCCATTGAGAATTTGTGGGATGAAGTTGAACAAGCCATCAGACAGCTGGATCCACAACCCTGAAATCTCACACTCCTGGAAAGTTATATTCATCAAGCATGGTCTCAGATTCCACAAACCACGTATCAACATCTCGTGGAGTCCATGCCACGAAGAATCGACGCAGTATTAAAGGCAAAAAGGGGCACAACGAAGTTCTGAGGGTGTGGTCGTAATAAAGTGGCCCCTCAGTGTATATTATACATCATTTTAAAGGAAATTTTATGCTGAATTCAAATATTTTTACAAAATGTTATTACCAGTAATAGAAGTGAAGTTACAACCGAACGTACAGCGTCTAGTCATAAAAAGCAAAAAAATAGTGGAATATGTGAAATTAGTGTACAATGCATTTAACGTAAAACTGCTGTACAGTATATTATTGAAACTTGCAGGACGCTTGAAATAACTTATTAACAAGCAAAATACGGTTCAATATTTAACTGGATAACCACGGTTTCTTAATTACAAAGTGCACCTTCTGGGCATGGAACTAATGAGCTTCTCTAATTGTCCATTGCTGATAACACTGTGCCATACGGCCTTTACAGACTCGTTTAATGCTGTTTTAGATGTGGGTACTTATTGACCGATCTTTTGCTTCAATCTAACCCACAGATTCTTTATGGAATCAAGATCCGGTGAGTGTGCCGTCCACTGAAGTTGTCTTATAACTTTTCGGTTAAACCACTCTTCAACCAACTTTGACCGATGACATGGCGCGTTATCGTCCTGAAAGGTAAAATTCCGTAAACCCATGTCTTGTTCAGATGGTAGCATTTTGGGATCCAAAATATCCACATATTTTGATCCATTCAATGTGCCATCAACAATGTGCAGACGGCCAACACCACTGGCTGAAATACAGGACCATAACATCACCGAATGTGGGTGCTTGATTGTTGACTGGGTGCAGCATGTCTTATATCTTTCAGCAACCCGACGAGGTACATGAGTATTTTCATTATTAGCGGAAATAGTAACAGTTGTTTTATCACTGAAAATAACTTTTTTCCATTCATCAACAGTCAAATTCTTGTGTGCCTTGGCTCAAGAAATCCTTTTGAGCCATTGTGGTTCAGTAAGGAAAGGTTTTCGTGCAGCTTTGGGTGCAATCCGTCCATTTTCTTGTAGCCTAAGACGAACTGTACGTGCAGAAGCAATAATGCCTACTTCATTCTCCCACTCATTTCTTAAATCAGTGGCTATTTTAAAGCTTGATTTTAAGGAGCGACGAATCAACATGCGATCATCACGTTCAGTATGCAGCCTTTGTCGACCTGATTTTTTTCTGTTTCCCACACATCCAGTTTCTGCAACTCTTATAATGGTGCGCAAGGCAGTGGAATGGTCACAACCACACTTAATAGCAATTTTACGACTACTAAACTTAAGTTCATGCAAAGTTATAATTTTTGCCCTGGTTTGAAGAACCAGGGCCAATTTTCGGGTCTTTGACATTCAAAAATTCAAATATCACCAGGAATTCTGCATAAACGTCCGTCAACTGACTACAAGCAGCTGCGTTCTAAGTTGGCAGACGATTCTACATCCTTTTATATCTCACTAATGGACGTTGGAGAAAGCTATAGTGGATTAGATAGACGCAAACCCTTTTTCAGAACTGGATTTGTGCTTTCTCACTTGCACATTTTTGCTTGTAACTTCACTTCTATTACTGGTAATAATAATCTGTAAAAATATTTGAATTCAGCATAAAATGTCCTTTAAAGTGGTGTATAATATGTGTTTCTGACTTTACCATTACGCTGTATAAGTTGACTTCAAACATCAAAAATTGACTTTTGGTCTACTGGTGCAAGACCTTTGGCCACGACTGTATCTTAGTCTGAAGCAATAGTGAAGTTTTCATCCTTTAGAGAGAGTTGATGGTATAGCGTGAATGGACGTTAAATTTAGTTCAAAAGGACAAAATTTCTCGGATACATACACTATAAATAAGTATTGAGTGCGTACTACTGAAAGCTGATTATAGAATAACGTATTTTCTGTAATTAGAAAAGATAGCAAAGGATTTACCGTAGATTTAAAGGATAGCATACTGCATAACGTTATAAATAGTCACTAAAGTTTTCCAATATTAAATTAAAATAATAACAAACACTTTCAAATCTACATATTTCCTATCATCATCCCTGTAAAATCGTCCTAAAGCAACAATTACTTTTAAAGAAGAATTCACTCACCTACTAATTTTGCGGATGAATTCTCTGCAAATCATATTGCTGCTTTAAGAGGATTTTTCCAGGAATGATAGGTTGTTACTCTGATACATGGTAATGAAAGCTGGATACTGCAAAAGAAGCATAGGTGTCATTTGTGTGCTGGAGAGATGCGTTACTTACGAAAGGTTTGTGGTCAGACACGCTCTGATCATGTGAGGGAAGAAGATGTGTTGCAGACGTGTAAATGTCAGGCAAAATGTTGAAAGGAAGGTGGAGACTAATATTCTTAGGTGGTTTGGCCTTACCGAAAGAATGAGCGATGAGACTTTCTTCAGTACCGCCGGCACGACAGAAAGGTAGAGGAAGGCCAGGGAAACCATGGAAGACCAGATTGAAGAATGTCTGCATGATAAAAAGATTATGAGTATAAAATACTAAAGGTATTGTGTGCGGGGTGAGATGGATGTCAGTAAAGCTCGAGCTGTGTGCTAAGAGCGCTGTAAATGAAGATGTTTGATACACCAACAGTAAGTAAATTATAGTTCCATGGGTTAAACGTTTATCTGGCAGATGGCCTTTCTCTGAGAAGCTAACCTCTGAATCTCAGAGAACAGCTTAATGATATGTACGTACAAGTGTTCTTCAATAAGTAGTGAGACTCTCTGGCTGGAGTCCGTTTGCTGTTCCTAATTTTGTCAATGGGTGGAGCTAGTGTACAGGCGACATAAAGGCTATGCAATTGCACTACAGCTTGTTCGTTACGGAAGCCGTGTAACATGCTGGACTAATTTTATTTTTCTCTCGTAGGAGATGGATACGTCCAAAGTTGCTCAACGTGATGCAATCCAGTTTTGGAAAGCGGAGAAAACGCCACCAAGCGAAATTCACACACGAATGAAGGCGGTATGGGCCTGCTTGTCTTTCATGTAGTACTGTACTGCGTTTGATCCAGCTGCTTATCAGAAGCACTACGGCGTCGTGCTGTTTCAGTGACGACAATTGCACAAGTGGATGCTGCAGTGAAGGCCAACCGAAGAATCACTAACAGAAAACTGCCAAACAGTACGTGTGTAAGTATCGGAACTGTCAATACGATCATGCATTCGTACCTTGAATATCGTAAGGTCTGTGCCACGTGGGCACCAAAACGTCTGTCCGCGATGAACACATGAGTCAAATAATGGGACTGTCATTACCGCATCTGTTTCGCTACCATGAAGAAGCTGGAGATTTCCTGCTTCGCATTGTTATTAAGGACGGAGGATGGTGTCATCGTTTCGAGCCAGAGTTGAAATCCCAGAGCTTGCGGTGGAAACATGCATCACCGCGATCGTCGAGGAAATCACGGTTCCCCATTTCCGCCCGAAAGGTGATGTTAACCCTGTTCTTTGACCGTCGAGGACAAAGAACAGGATTAACATCACATAACCCTGTTCTTTAGAGTGGCTTCCGAAAGGATGATCCATCAATGCCAAAAGATAATGCCAAACTTTAATGAAACTTCGACAAACTACGAAAAACAAAACACCTGAAAACCTCACTCAGGGTATTATGCTTCTGCATGACCGCAAATGTCAGTTACCAAGCAAAGAATATTGTAGCGCTTTGGCTGGGAAATCCTTCAACATCCTACATATACACTGATGGCCACCCAAAATGCAACACAAAGAAGGAAGCATCCGATTGGCCAGCAATTCGCAGCATGCGTTGCCCGCGAGAGGACATGCAAACGAGTAGCATTGCAGGGCATATGCAAATCATGTGCGCCCAGCACGCCACCGAGAAGCACTATAAGAAGGGTGCACAGAAGGCGGGGTGTAAGTACTGGAAGTGTGTTGTGCTGCCGGACCTGTGCGTCGGAAGCTTCCTGATGCCTCGTCGCAGAATACCGCAGTCATTCCAGCACGTTTCGGAGTTCCACAGAGGACGAATACTGGCTTATCGCGACAGCGGTTTATCGTACCGAGACATCGGCACCCGTGTGGGACGACATTCAGCCGCAGTTAGAGGAGTATGGATTCGGTGGGTGCAAGTGGGATGGACGGACCGACATGAGCGATTGCCGCAGCCGCGGCACACCACCGAACGAGACGACCGGCATGTTGTAGAGCGGGCATTGACGTCTCGCACCACCACATCACGAACGTTAGCGCAGGAATTGGGGTGTGTTGCGCAACAACCTGTGTCAGCACGTACCGTTTGACGTCGTCTGCAGAAGCGGGGACTTGTCGAACGGCGCCCATTGCTCCGGCGAGTGCGGCTGCAGTGGGCCATTGAACGCCGCACCCGGACAACGGTAGGGCACAACATTGTCTTCTCCGACGAATCCCGCTTATGCCTGCAACACCACGATGGTCGGATCCGCGTGTACCGGCACCGCGGCGAGGGACTGTATGACGCCTGCACTATACATCGCCATACCGGTCCATCGCCTGGCGTTATGGTCTGGGGCGCAGTTTGGTATGACACCCGAACCCCTCTGGTACGCATTGACGGTACACTGAACAGCCACCGCTACATCTCCGACGTTTTGGAGCCTGTAGTATTCCCTTACCTGCAAGATCTGCCAGCGGCCACGTTTCAACAGGAAAATGCACGCCTGCTCGTGGCACGCATCGTGCAACAATTCTCACGGCCCACCAGGTGTGACTGCTGTCGTGGCCCGCCTGTTCTCCCGATATGTCGCCCATCGAACACGTCTGGGCGCTGTTCGGCAACCGAGTTGCCCAGCAAGCACCACCCGCGGCTACGCCTGATGAACTGTGGCAGCGTGTGGAAGCACCCTGGACCAACATACCGCAAGCCCACATCCAAAGCCTCTTTCGTTCGATGCCGCGGCGTATAGCGGCCGTTATTGCCAGTCATGGGGGCCACACGAACTATTGATGTCTGCGTGTTCCGCAAGTCGGACGGGCCTGTAAGCTCAATCGTTTCATCTTTGTATCTGTTGTTATGTGTCCAGTAAATCTGGCTTTGCTATCTCGTGTCCTTCTTGGTGTTGCATTTTGGGTGGCCAGCAGTGTAGTTCTGACCTATCGCCCTGAAATTTTCACATCTTTGGACCTATGAAAAAAATTCTCAAAAGCCACGTTTCACTTCGGATGATCCTGTGCGTGAAGCTGTAGATAGCTGGTTACAGCAGCAGCTTACCTCCTTCTATGTAGCAGGAATACAAGGACTTGTGCAAGGGTGGGACTGCTGATAGCGATTATTTTTAGCTATGTCATGTTTTGACTCTTTCAAGCAGAAAGTCGCACTACTTATTGTACAACCTTTATATGTATGTATGTATGTCTAATTCCTAATGTACTTCAGCTTTCATGAGATTCAGTACGTCTCGTAACGAATGCCTCGTAATCTGAATGGAGTTCTGTATTTCAGAATGCATTCAACTATGCTTTTCTAAAGCACACTGAATTAAGCACATATGTATTCTGCAATAAGGGTTATCTATTCCAAATTTAAGAGCCGTGATACATGTTTTTAAGTACATTAAGACAAATTAATGCTGCTTTTGCTGTAGTTGTAAAATAATACCCAAATTTTATACCACACATTAAATGAGCAATAACATCAGATCACATAGTGTCTGTCTCTTGTGCAAATATAAGAGAATTTATTATAAGTTGCGAGTAATTCACAAAGGGATGCACTGATAGTGTAGCGTGGAGTTTAATTTTTGCCTTCATGCGACTATATAGCTTACTGCATTCGGATAATGTCATACATCATTAACGCATCATCAAAATAATAATAATAATCTCCGTTCGCTCCCAACTTCAGTTCACGAATTCAAAAAGCGGAATGGTACAATAGCAAAATCATATGAGTGACTTCCGGCATTTTTAGTCGCAATGAGAAAATTCACTATCTCAGAAAAACAAATGTCGCAACATTTTCGGTTGATTGATGTGAAGATTTGAATTTACAGGTTATGATCGCTCACGGAAAATGATAATATAATAGCAGCAGTATTTTTTTTTCGTGTATACCTAATTTATCATAGCTGGGTTTTTTTATTTCCCAAAGAAACACTCAAAAAAGTAATGTTGCGGTAGTTACATTTTTTCAGTTTACCTCTCAGGTTAAATTTAATGTACAATAAACTACTTTTCTTTAACGAAAAATGTTTCTACATTTTAGCTCTTATTAAAAGCTTCAAACAACATTTGTAGAGGAAGAACCAAATCACTTGCTGATCACAGGTTATAAATATCAAGCGAGGATAGTTAAAAATATACTCATGGCGGAAATAATGTTAGTTTCCCGGCATTAGGACTCAAAAACGAAAGTAATGGCATGTCAGATACAAGCAAGTAAAAGGTACTTGTAATGATATATTAAGAGCAACGCATATTCAAAGAACGGAAATCTCAGTAACAGAATTAAAGTTTGTGTGTGTGTGTGTGTGCCTGCCTTTACATTTTAGTACATATTCGGAAAGAAAAAAACCAAAAAAAAAAAAAAAAACCGAGAGAGTACCCTGGTACCAATACTTCCTCTAAAGGGCTAGTGCCAATATTTCCTCTTAGGGCAATGCGTGCCTAACCCACAATGAGCTGGGCAGGAATAAAAACCATTTGGGCAAAAAAATTTGTTTTCTCAGCTAATGCAGTAGCAGTTGGAACTTGGATTTGGACCCTTATTTTTTTTAATTCCCCATTTTTACCACCGTTCTTTAATTAACTAAAAACACTTAATTAATTAAAGTTTTTATTTTATAAAAAGAAGCTCAAAATTACATCTGGAATAAAAACACTGGAAATTACGAAAAGCATGTTGAATCATAATACATAGTTTCTTTGCATATCAAAATACCAAGGAGAATAAGAAACAAAAAATGCGGCACAAAAACGGACCTGAACGCAAACACAAGGCGTCTTTCAGCGTCTTTGATAATGGAAAAGATCTGCCTTATTATCTGACAAACTTTTGAATAACACCCTTTTCCCAGCGGCTTGCAATTTAACTAACTGGAATGCTTTTACTCTGCCGATTATGTGCTGGAAGCGATCGTGCGCGAAGCGACCCTGTTATATTCCATCGTGGACGAAACGACCCTGCTAATCAAATAATTTTCCTTATATATATATACAAATCGTAGTCAAATGATTTACATATAATTTATTAATTAATTACATCAAGTTTTTTACATTAAATACAAGTTTTTAATATCATTATATATATATATTTATATATATACAAATCGTAGTCAAATTATTTACATCTAATTAATTAAGTACGGCCGCTTAAAATCTGAGTTTTGTAGCTTTTGTCCTTAGTCCCACTTGGTAACATAACTTAATGCTTTCAGGCATTTTTTAAAACCTTTAGAATTTCCAAATTCCGCCATGATATGGCGTCTGCTTATACAATATATACATTTTCTTAATTTTTGGACCAAGTCTTCCTAATACTTTTAATTTTTGTTTGTGAATCACACGTCGAATTTGGAAACTCTAAAGACCTTAAAAATGCCTGCGAGCACTAAGTCCCGCTCCAGGACGATGAAAATTTTCAAGTTTTCGGATATTATCTGACTTGCCATCCTTGTCACATTTGCGCCAAAAATCGGATTGTCATCTTCAAACTTTACGTAAAGCTATGTTACCAAGTTGGACTACGGACAAAAGCTACAAAACTTAGAACATGTAAGTACTTAATAAATTAGATGTGAATAATTGGATACGATTTGTATATATATATAATAATATTAAAAACTTGCATTTAGTGTGAAAAACATGATGGAAGTAATTAATTAATTAGATGTAAATAATTGAATAAATACACACTTAACGTGTATTTGGAACATCAAGTAGAAGTTATCGCTCTTTCTACGTTTATAAGTGGGTCACGGAAAAATTCTCATCGGCCGCAACCAGGAAATGAGCCCAGGGTCTTCCAGTTACGTGCCGGATATGCTTCCACTGACCACAGCGGTACCGAAATAATTCTCCAAACTAACATACGACAAACTGATAAACCAAAATTTTAAGGAGCCGTATATAAATTGCAGGGATGTAAGGTCAGGTGATGCGTAACATCACAGCCTCTCCTTGACAAATGTCAACCCTGCCTTCTCGTGGTGCATCCTGTTCCCACTAAACCGCCAATAGCGGTATAACTATATCATCGGGATTAGAGGAAATGCTATCCCACACTCACCAACCCGCTTGGCCAGCGTGGTGAGTTATGGCCAAAACCCTCCAAAATGATTCCACAACTTAAATCTTGGCCCTCAGTCGCCGGCAGCTGGAATGTACCTGGCCAAGGCAGCGGCCAGTGCGACATGAAGGCAGAGGGTGCTACGAATCCCCGGAGGACCGGACTAGGCTGCCATCTGATGCTGACCTTGGCTACGTATAATGGACGATCCCTATCTTCTGGTTCAAGGCTTCTTTAATTGGAAGAGGAACTACAAAGGATCAAGTGGGACATAGTCGGGCTAAGTGAGGTAAGAAGAAAAGGAGAAGATCTCATTGAACTGAAAAGTGGACATCTCTTCTACTATCGTGGGACAGATACTGGCAGAATTAGTGGTGTTGGATTTATAATAAACAAGAAACTGAAAGATAAAGTTGTAGAAGTTGAAAGTTCCTCTGACAGAGCTGCACGACTCGTTATCCAACTCTCGAAAAGATATCAGGCTCAGATTATTCAAACTTATGCACCCACCACAAGTCATCCTGAAGAAGAAATTGAAGAATTTTATGAGGAAAGTCGTCATCTAAATAATAAAGGCAAGCAGCACTTGAAATAATTATGGGAGATTTCAATGCAAAAGTAGGGCAACGGCAACAGAATGAAACTTCAGTAGGTAAATTCGGTCACGGCAACAGTAACCAGCGTGGAAATACTCTCGTTGAGTTTGCAGAGGCAGAAGGGTTTTTCGTCTTGAACTCCTTCTTCAAGAAAAAGCCACACAGGAAATGGACATGGAGACATCCAAATGGGACGACAAGTGAAACTGATTTTATAATGTGTAACAAAAAATGCGTCATATAAGACAGCAATGTGCTAAACAAGTTCAACACAGGTAGTGACCATAGATTGGTGAGATGTAAGATGCACCTCAACACTAAACTTGAACGTGGCAAGCTCATAAGACAAACAAAATGTATTGACATAACCAATCTTAAAAAACACCATAATACCTTCAAGTTGGAACTGAAGAACAGATTCTCTGCTTTAGAAGGCCTGACATTGGAAGAAGTGGCTATTTCTGAAGTTAACAGAAAAGTAACCAAAGCTCTTACGGAAACAGCAACAAAATTAGCTGGGTCTAAGAACAAGTTGCATGTGAACAAATTATCAGGAAAAACCAAAATGTTGATGCAAAAAAGAAGAGAGATGAGGACAACTAAAGAAGATGTGACTTCCAAAGTGGAATATATAGAGCTATGCAAGACAGTAAGAAAAAGTATCAATGAAGACGTAAGGAAATTCAACTGTAAACTAGTGAGGAAAGCAATTGAAAACAACCAAAGCCTAAAGATAGCAAAGGGACATCTCAGTAAGGGAAGAAAACAGATTTTGGCACTGAGAAAAGAAGATGGTTCTGTAACAAGAAATAGAGGCGAAATTTTGACAAGAATGAAAGATTTCTACTCCAAATTATATGAAAGGGATGATACATGTACTCCAGACATCATGAAAGGTACCAGTACCAGAGTTCCTCCAGTCCTTCCAGCAGAAGTTGCACATGCAATCAAGAACATGAAGCGCGGGAAAGCTCCAGGAGAAGATGGAATTACTGTAGACATCATACAAGAAGCAAGTGGAGAAATCGATACAGTACTCGCCCAAATTTTCACTCGATGCCTTAATGAAGGGAAGATTCCTGAGGATTGGAACACCGCTACAATGATCCTGCTACATAAAAAAGGTGACATTGAGGATCTCGGGAACTACAGACCTATCAGCCTCCTATCAGTGGTTTATAAAATCTTCACTAAAGTTTCTTCACACCGCTTGAAGGTAACACTGGACATGGCTTAACCGAGAGAACAAGCTGGATTCAGGAGTGGCTACAGCACAATAGATCATATCCACGTACTGAGAGAACTAATTGAAAGAGCGAGGGAATATGAACTTCCATTGTGCATGGCTTTTATCGATTATGAAAAAGCCTTTGATTCGGTGAAGCCATCAGCAGTTACAATGGCTCTGAAATCCTGCGGTATTGAAGATGCATACATTAATATTATTAATAACATCTATGAAAATGCAAGTGCAAAGATTCGGCTGTTTGAAAATACAACACACATAAAAATTGGAAAGGGAGTGAGACAAGGTGACACCATATCTCCGAAACTCTTTAATGCCACATTGGGGGGTGTCTTTCAGTCGCTGAGCTGGGATAACAAGGGTATAAAGATTAATGGAGATTATCTAGCCCACCTTCGTTTTGCTGATGACGTAGTTATTTTTGCAACTACCCCATCAGAGCTGCAGAGTATGATCCAGGAACTTGCTGACAAGAATAAAGAAGTGGGATTAAAAATGAACTTTCAGAAGACAAAAGTGGTGTTCAATGCTTTTACAAGAAATGAAGCTTTATCCATTGATGGAGAAAAGCTGGAGATAACAGGCACGTACGTTTATCTTGGACAGCAGATATCAAGGGAGGGTCACATTGATGAAGAAATTATGTGGCGTATAAAACTTGCCTGGAGAGCTTTTGGAAGAAACAGCATAATTTTCAAGAGCAATATGCCATTATGTCTTAAAAGAAAAGTGTTTGATCAATGCATCCTTCCAGTGCTTACGTATGGTGCAGAGACGTGGACCTTAACTAAAAGAGGCATACAAAGGCTGCAGACAACTCAAAGGAGCATGCAGAGGTGCATGCTTGGTGTAACCAGGAGAGATAAGAAGAGGAACTCATGGATCCGAAAAATGACGAGAGTGGAAGACATCATGATCAGAGTTAAATCCCTGAAATGGCAATGGGCTGGACATACTGCCAGAAGGACAGATCATCGATGGACAGCCGAAATTTTAGATTGGATTCCAAGGGACAGGAAGAGCATCAGAAGAAGAGCACATGGAAGATGGGTGGATGAAATTCGAAAGTATGCGGGAGTGACAAGGAAGAGACTGGCACAAGACAGACCGTTGTGGAGGAAACTTGGGGAGACTTTCGTCCAGCAGTGGGTTGATAATGGTTGACAATGATGATTATGATGATGATGATGATGATGATGATGATATAAATTGCATTTCTGACCACTTCGTGGCCACGACCCCCAGAGTTTGGCTGTCTGAGTCATATAAAGTTTCCGCAATTTCGTCTTTTCTTAATTGCGATTATTAATGTAATTCTCTATAAAAAAAAATGCTTGTGATCTGCAACTCAACAGAAGATTTCAGGGTTTACGAACTACAAGTCTGCAAATTATCTGAGGGCATGTGCTGACTCAAGAAAATTGTCAAGGGGGAGTAATACCAAAAGTGTAAATTATAAAGAATTCCTGGTGCTATCAGGAAATTTTCAGATTTACAAGCTACAAGTCAACACATTATCTGAGGGCATGTGCCTACTCAGCAAACCTGTCGAGGTGGGGGGGGGGAGCTCAATACCAACAGTGTAAAATATAAAGTATTTCTGGCCTGATCGTGTGCTTTTCAGCATTTACAACCCGCAAAAATTAACAAATTATCTGAGGGCATGTGCTGCCTCAGGAAAACCTGTCGGGAGAGGGGGGGGTTAGGTTAACACCACAAGTATAAAATATAAAGAATTTCTGGTCCGATCGGGAGATTTTTACCATTTACAAGCTATAACTGAACTCATTATATCTGAGGGCATGTTCCTACTCAGCAAACCTGTCGGATTTTGATGTTTGAAGTTAACTTATACAGAGTAATGGTAAAGTCAGGAATACATATTATACATCATTTTAAAAGAAATGCTATGCTGAATTCAAATATTTTTTTACAGAATGTTATTACCAGTAATAGAAGTGAAGTTACAACCGAACGTACAGCGTCTAGTCATAAAAAGCAAAAAATAGTGAAATTTGTGAAATTAGGGTGCAATGCATTTAACGTAAAATTACTGTACAAGTACATTATTGAAACTTACAGGATGCTTGCAATAACTTACCAACAAGCAAAATACGCTTTAATATTTAACTGGATAACCACGGTTTCTTAGTAACAAAGTGCACTTTCTTGGCACGGAACTCATGAACTTCTCTAAATAGGCTGCAATGGAATACCGTCTTAGCACGATTTATTTTAAAAGATGAAAAACTATATACTGGTTAAAACATACATTAGTACTTTCGAAGTAACACTCACTTCATCTTCAGATGTACTGATATAAACGCCAATTCGATATCATCTATACACACTTGTGCACCATGGTTACCTACTACTTGGTCACGTGACACGACGTGGCTGTTGTGAAAATTTGTATGCAAATCATGATGAGGATGATTTATGAGTACGAGATTATGTTAGAATTAAAACATGGCATACTACTTGATACAACAACCTGTCGCGTTATGCATGTAGAAGTTGTTGCCAATCTACAGATAACTCAACAGGGGTGTAATCATTGCAGCATTGGTCTCCAAAGGCTGTGATATATGTACTCTCCAAGCATAGTAGTGAGTGCGTAGAGACGGGGGTTGCTAGTAGTTTGGTATTTTGCCAGTCAGGGTACATATCACCACGGAATAACATTCCTAGCCAGGGCTGTGCTGTGTAGGTTTGCCTTTACTCTATATTTATGATCCTGTAATCGCAAGCCCACTTGCCTTTTTGTAGATCCCACGTAGTTACTGATGGTTTCACCTGATCGTGGATCTAGCATAGGAATATTGTGTACTCCCCATTTTTGCAGCATGTCGGTTTTGCACCGGTCTTTTCTAACGTACGCTGTCATACATTTAGTACTAACACCAATTCTTAGGTTATGCTTAAAACACAAGCAAGATAGTACATTACAGATGTATGGTACATATTGAATTGATCCTACAAATTTCCAGTTGACCCTTGTGTCATGTCTTGTAAGGGTGGTGGTATGGCTCGCCCTGACACGTGCAAAAATACGTTTGACTAAATGGGTGATATATCTGAACTTCTGGTCGAAGAAGGACTTTGTGGTGGTATGTGTAAACGCACGGCGAAAAAGGAAATTAATAGCTGAGGTTTTGTACTGAAAGGGATGCAAGGAATTAAATGGAATAACCGAACTTATGGCTGTAGGTTTTCGGTAAACAGAAAAATTTAAGGTGTTGGAATAAGGGTTTCTGTCTACGACAGAACAGAAACCCTTATTCCTGTTCTATATATTTATATAGGGATATTATGTCTGTGTGAGTTTGGTTCAAATCAAACAATGGGGAATATCCCAGTTATGTGAACTACACTTGTAACTTTGCAATGTTTGATTTTCATGGATGGTCAAGCGTCAAAACTTCTTAACTGAACACCAATCATACGATTACGATTAAATCCCGTTTCGTGTTCTTTTCGTTTTTGATTATTTTCCTGCACAAGAACATAGGAGTATGTTGTTGTCGGGGTTTTTTTTTAGGGGGAAGGGCATGCATCTTCTGACAAATTTCTTATAAATGTAGACATTCCCGCCTGGGTGGTGCAGTGGTCATAGACGCCGGTTTCTCGCAGTTCAACCAAACTAGACTAGTGCGGCGCTTGTACTACGGCACTGATGCTAAATTACACAGAACATCCTAGAGAAAAGGAACAAACACGTATCTTAATGATTAATTCTCTTATCTATTCTTATGCATAATAGAAAAACCACCCTTGAATTATTTTCAATCCGTTTCGCAGCTTTGTTAATGAGAATGCTCTCCAGGAATCTTGGCCTTAGATTACTCACGCTTTGGGGCATGAATGGTGTATATAATTTTTTAGAGCTTGGCCTCTTCTTTAACAGTGGTATTAGGTCATTTGTTGAGTTTAAATTCTGGAGGATATACCTCTAACTTAACATTCATTTTGACTTTCTGTATTTTTGCGTAAACTTTGTTCCTTCTCGTTAAATATTTTCTGACTTAACGACACAAAGTTTCACCCGACGAGATGGCAAAATTTTGCAACGTACCAGTAGGTGAGAGGGCAGCCAAACGTAAATAAAATGTTCTGAGATAAGATAAGTGTGAGAAAAAAACAATGCTGAAGACAGGCAATGTTCAGAGAGTCAGATGTGAAGAGCGATATTCAGTCTGAAGATTCTAAGGGCGAATTATACGAGCAAAGCGATGTATGGTATATAGTGAGATATAAGTGTCTTTGTACATTGTACGAAACCATTGAGGGAATTCTATTCAGTGTGTGGTTATTAAAGACTGACCATTGAGTGGATTTGTAAACCATTGAGTGAATTCTATTCAGTGTTCTCTTTTAAGCGAAGTGGTCATTGAATACTGACCATTGAGCGGATTTATAAACCAATGAGTAGATTTATAAACCATTGAGTGAATTCTATTCAGTGTGCTCTTATAAGCGAAGTGGTTATTTAATACTGACCATTGAGTGGATTTATAAACCATTGAGTGGATTTATAAACCATTGAGTGAATTCTATTCAGTGTGCTCTTATAAGCGAAGTGGTTATTGAATACTGACCATTGAGTGGATTTATAAACCATTGAGTGCATTTATAAACCATTGAGTGCATTTATAAACCATTGAGTGGATTTATAAACCATTGAGTGGATTTATAAACCATTGAGTGGATTTATAAACCATTGAGTGGATTTATAAACCATTGAGTGGATTTATAAACCATTGAGTGGATTTATAAACCATTGAGTGGATTTATAAACCATTGAGTGAATTCTATTCAGTGTGCTCTTATAAGCGAAGTGGTTATTGAATACTGACCATTGAGTGAATTTATAAACCATTGAGTGAATTCTATTCAGTGTGCTCTTACAAGCGAAGTGGTTATTTAACACTGACCTGCTTATATACTTAGTAAAAAAGGAACTGGATATCGTAAGGAGCATTCTGATGTTATTGAATCACAGCCTTTTTCTGAAAAGTGATTTCAACGTTTAATTAAGGTTTCATCTTTTGCATGAATCACTACGAACACTTTGAAGTAATCCGAGAAAGTGACATTTAGGTTTAAGTCATTCAGTTAAAGTTCCAGTGAGTTAAACGTAATTCAAGTGCACAATCCATTTTAAGTCCTTTCATACCTACAAAATTCAATAATTTATTTTAGGCAAAAACAGTTGTTCTCCTGTTTCCAGATAAGTCCACATTATGACAATAATCATTGTTTTGTCTCTTCTCAATCCGCATATGTAAACTCTCCAGCAATATTATGGCATATGTAACACTCCAGTATAAATTAGAGGGATACAAATAACAGGTTCCTTTGCATAAGGGTCACTTGTCTGTACTCCAAGCATGAAGTTAGCGACTCCACTTTAAATCGAAATCGCCGGACTGCGGGAATTAGAGGGATACAAATAATTGGTCACTTTTCATAAAGGCCACTTGTATGGACTCCAAGTGTGAAGTTGGAGACTTCACTTTATAGGAGATCGCCGGACCGCTGAAATTAGCATTAGGGGGATACTAATATCTTGTCCCCTTGCATAAAGGCCATTTCTCTGGATTCCAAGTGTGAAGTTGGAGACTTCACTTTAAACAAGATCGCCGGACGGAGGAAATTAGATTGAAACAAATAACTGGGATAAAGGCCATTGCTCACATAGTCTTATACAAACAGCATGCCTCGAAAATCATTTTGTAGCTACAGAAAGCTACAAAGAGACAAAGAGAGGATACCTCTAAATTACTTCTGGTAGTGAGACTCACATAGTAATCATCTGCAGCAGGTGTATCTCTTGGACGGCCCTGTCCTGGTCAACGATAAACGTCTCCGATCTGTTGAAACTGTCTGCAGAGTCTTGACATGATATTTTGTTGAACATTCAATGCTCTGGAAACTTCTGCATGGTAATTACTTGCTTCCATCCTTCGGTGCAAATCCTCCATACTACGCATTTGCGACGTAATCAGCTCCACCTGACTCTGAAGTGAGAGCAAGAGTTGCTTGGAACAGCTACAAGATGTGAGAAGACTCAAGTTTTTTTACGCAACCTGTGAAAACACAAGTTTGTCCGCGACGGCCAACGAATCCGTGTCCCCTCATTCTGGAGTAAGTCGCTCTTCCAATTGAGCTACGCGGACAGAATGTCTCGCTGCAGATTTGTCGTCTTGACACACGTTTTCACCTTTGTAGTACGTCACATCTTCTCCCTCTTTATTTTTTTTCTTTGAAGCGAAGTAGGCATTTTTCATAAATTCCAAACAATGTGCGGAACAAACATCACATATTTTTCGAAGAACCCAACGGCCAGTGGGTCCATTTTCCACAATCGGGCGCCAATGTGAAAACACAAGTTTGTCCGCCACGGGCATCGAATCCGTGTCCCCCTCACTCCGGAGTAAGTCGCTCTCTCAACTGAGCTACGCGGACTGAATGTCTCGCTGCAGATTTGTCGTCTTGACACATGTTTTCACCTCTGTAGTACGTCACAAACCCTAGTTTTTACATTCCGGTTTACTTGCGGCAAAGGCATATGCCGCATTATTTCGAAATTTGTATGTTCGCCAATTTTCAGTGCATTATTTCACATCCATCGGCAGCTATATGCGTTTTTGTAGGCTATTCTTTATATTAGGGCTCCTGTGTATACATGTATATCTGTGCGTGTGTGTGTGGCCGCGCGTGCATACCGATATGAAATTTATAATTCCAAATTAGAAAGTCGTAGTTGTGACTTTGTTCCCTATACAGTTTCTTTTTTCCAGCACAAGGTATAGCACTGACTTTATTTAAAATAGGTATTGCTATTTTCATTTGTAGTGATTTTGTAATTGTGTTTGGGTTTGGATGCCAGCCACGACAGAAAAGTATCGATGATTTATTTCTTGTTGATGAAGTGCTCTTTCGCTCTCTCTCTCTCTCCCTCTCTTGCTGTGGCTTCCCGAGCTGTTTCAGGATATGCAAAAAAACTTTTACCTGAAAATATTCTTCGATTTTTCTTTCAAAGACTTCGACTCGCATACTTTATAAAAATTTTGCTTGAATAAGAACTTCTGATTTTTCTTCGAACACAGCACAGAAATAAGAGAGAAAATGTATGGAGAAAATATTCGTATGCGTCCACCATTATAAAACTTATTCTACAGAATGGAAGTGCCCAGCTTAGGGATGTTGAAAGCTGGAGATTTCTTTAAAAGTTCCGGCCAAAGTCATCGTATTTCTGAAACCATGCACATAGTAAGAAAACCTCTGTGGTGACAGGAAAATGCAATTTAAATCTGAAGGATTTACTTCGCTCTTTTTTCCCCCTAGAAATTGGAGGAACGCGGCTCCGGGAAGAGCGTCCAATACAAATAAAAAAAAAGCTCCTTTACATGCTTGCGTTGGATGAATCTGTCATTTAATGTGGGTAAATTCCCTCTGCATTTGTGGAAACGCTTGAAACACAGTTGTCACTATTTGTTCACGTATATAAAGACGAATAATTTGTTTAAATAAAACGAAGAATAAAGACTCTGGATACTCAGTCGGGACGCTTTCCAGTGAAGAAAAGGTATTTTTAGAAGAATGCCCAATTTTTTTAGGTATTCTAAGCCTTCGATTTTGAGAGACAATGCAGAAGACGATTTGTCTTAATAAAATCACAATTTCCAGCAATTCTATGAAACGACTCCCGAAAAATCTTATCTGACGTTTCAAATATAAAATAAATACCACCGTGTTTATAGAAAGACTACGGAACATTTCTTTTGCATTAGAATCAATACTCGAAAACAAAACACTACATCGGAGACAAACGACTATTAAAGTGCGTGTGTATGGGAGGAAGATACTAAAATTTCCATTCCAAGTGGCTCTTCAGATTACTATTCTAAGCTGCCAAAATAGAACCTCCCAAATACTTTTCTCCGTATTTCAGCTATAAGGAACTACAATAGAATTATTCGCAAAGAAAAAAAAACATCATTCTTCGAAAAATGTAGTACATTACTATCAAAGAAATGAGTGCTTGCAAGAATCATCTCTGCTTTTCAAGATTTTAAATAAAGATAAACCACTTCAGAGAGAAAAGCTTTCTTTTCTTTATTCGTCTGAAAATACAACCGATAATTTTGCTTTTCTGTGTTTAAGCTGGACGTCAAGTAATTTTGCTTCCTATACTTCCAATGGAAAAACGTTTTTACACATTTCCTTCACAATTAGTGTGTTCCCAAGGATGAAAATTTGAACATCGATTAAAATAACTTTATATTATAACTTGGAATACTTAATATTTTCTAAAACATAACCATAATTATATTAAAAATCAATAACTTTTCCTTTGGTTATGTTGAAACCAGAAAAAAGATGGTGCGACCTGTACTTTGATAACGTCAGTAGACAAACAAATGTTGGATTGCACAATTATGATTATGCTTTAGAAAATATTAAGTATTCCAAGTTATAAAATGAAGCTATTTTAATCGATGTTCAAATTTTCATCGTTAGGAACGCATTAAATGTGAAGAAAATGTGTACAGAAGTTTTTCCATTGGAAGTATAGGAAGCAAAATTACTTGACGTCCAATTTGATCCAAACTTCATTGGCCAAAGGCCAATGTAAAGTGCCCTGGAGTACAGCGCAAACATCAAGATAAATATTAATAAAAACGTTCCCCTGATTTGGAGGTGACCACCAAAAACAAATGTTTATAAAGATAAATGAAAACCTACATCTCGAGTAGAGGAGGGTACAAATTTCAACAATGTGAATACATATACAAAGGTGAAAAGAATTAAAGTAAAAATACGAATTTGCAATGATGCAATCGGACAAGATAGAGTATGAAATTAAATTATGTACAATTCTCTGTTCGCAGAGACAAAATAATATCATGTTACTGAAGACCTAAAAATTAATTACTTAAAAGGATATAAATTGTTATGTATAGATATGTACAATAACAAATATGAAGTACAATAAATGCATTTAGCTCAAGTTGCATATGTCAGATGTAATAATAAAATTTTGTGCAATATGAAATATATATTTACAATCAATAAGGCAAAGTTGTACCTGCTCTATATACGTACAATCACACTTCAATAGGTTACAGATGACTAATCATAGCAAATGCATGGAAAGACAAGATGAAAATACAAATATGAATGACTATTATTTAAATTCCTAATAATAGTTAAAGCAAGTCTATAAAAGGTACAAAATAAGTGTGTAAATGCAAATGTTAAAGAAATAGTTGATGTACCTTATGAAAGAAGGAACATGATAAAGAATGAAGGTAGATCAATGAATCGATTGATCATTGGTAGCAACATACTGACGATGGGCCGTGATATGTTCAACATATATATATATCACGGGACCACCTTATTGTGTCAGATACAATTAATTTTCTCATAAGAATTGAATTGCGTTGTTGCAGTTGATTTGGAGGTGTTTGAGAACCATATCATTCCCATCATCTCGTACGCCTACAATACTAACCACAATAGCATTTAAATACGCAGAGTAGCATCTACGTCTGTACTTATGGGCGATGGGGAGATATTCTGCAGGTGAGCTGCGCAATCCTGAAGATTATGTAATCTATTTGCAAAAGTCATAGTAATGTCAATGATGAGAATCTTAGATGTTTCCTTATTTAAAATAAGGGGATCTAGCCGTAGCCTAGAGCGTAGCAAAAGAGAGGCTCTGTTAATGCGGCATACACCAAGAGATGCAGGAAGAGCCTGTGTATCCAAAAAACGATAGCGTCATGTTGGAGTTTCGAAGTGGTCCTATTAATGCGACAGGTGTTAAGCACATTAGGTAACGTTTCTTGCAAGTAGTGGCATCTTCTACATTTTCAGTCAGTCAAGTCAGAGCGGTAGAAACCCCGAATAGCAGCGGTCCCGGACGATTCGTCCAACGACGATTGGTCCAATGCCGATTCGTCCAAAGGGACGATTGATCCAATGCCGATTGATCCAATGTCCGATTCATCCAATGCCCGATTCGTCGAATGGTACGATTGGTCCAACGCCGATTCGTACAATGGTATCATCTTACCAACGGTAAACTTTTTTATTTTCCAGAAAGGAATAATAATTTAAATTATTCTCCTCTTTATATCCTTTTGAAAGATAATTTCCGTATATTTAGTAATTGTAAACATTTTACATAAACCTGGTAAAAGGCACTCAATGGAGCATTTCTCAGCTGTTTGCAAAGCACCTAGGCAGCGGGCATTTTTTGAAGATTTTAATTTACAACCTAGATATTTGGTATTTGTAAACATTCTATAAAACCTTATAAAAGGAACTCATTGTACCATTCTTCAGGTCTTTACGAGGCACCTAGGCCCCGGGCATTTTTAGAAGATTTTAAATTACAACCTAGATATTTGGTATTTGTAAACATTTTATAAAACTTTATAAAAGACACTCAACGAATCATTTCTCAGCTATTTACCAGGCACCTAGGTCGCTGGCCTTTTTAGAAGATTTTAAGTTACAACCTAGATATTTGTAAAAAATTTATAAAACTTTATAAAAGGCATTCATCGTATCATTTCTGAGGTATTTGCAAGGCACCTAGGCCGTGGGCCATTTTAGAAGATTTTAAGTTACAGCCTAGATATTTGGTATTTGTAAACATTTTATAAAACTTTACAGAAGGCACTCATCGTATCATTTCTGAGGTATTTGCTAGGCACCTAGGCCGCGGGCCTATGAATTAATATTTCGTGCTTAAATGAAAGCGCAATATTATTAACTTGATTTAATATGTAAACGTTATGAATATGACATCGGTAGAATAAAAAGTCCTAAAACGGCCTAGGCCTAGAGCCTATGAATTAATATTTCGTGCCTAAGTACAAGCTTAATATTATTAACTTGATTTGATATGTAAACTTTATGAATCTGACATCGGTAGAATTAAAACTGCTAAAAAAGCCTAGGCCTAAGGCCTATGAATTAATATTTCGTGTTTTAGTAAACGCGCAACATTATTAAATTGATTTAATATGTAAACGTTATGAATATGACATCGCTGGAATAAAAACTGTTGAAAAGGCCACTGTCCAAACCCCGACCAGTTGTTTCCATTGGGCAGTTGGCGGAAAACCCAACTGCATTCTACAAACAGAAACGGAAAACTAGTATTTTATATTATTTCATGCAAAAGAGAAACATTGAAGTTGATAGAATGGCTCGTACATCAGTAACTTCATACGGCAGCAAGGACAGTATGACAAAAAAACGCGATACCATAAAAAAAAAAAAAAATCTGTAACCACAATATTACGCATGAAATGTAACATTATTTTACATTCTTTGGACTACCGGTACTTTCGTATAACATCGGAGATAGAATCAGAACAGATGACACTTTTATAGCACGAGTAGCACTTCGGACAGATAGGACGGAATTGGACCAATCGTCCATTGGTCGAATCGGCTTTGGTCCAATCGTCCATTGGTCGAATCTGCTTTGGACCAATCGTCCATTGGTCGAATCGGCATTGGACCAATCGTACCATTGGACGAATCGTACCTTTGGACCAATTGTTCATTGGACGAATCGGCATTGGACCAATCGTCGTTGGACGAATCGTACCAGACCCGAATAGCAGTACAGTTCAGCCTTACCCTGAAAAGAAAATTCCAATCCGTAAACCGGATGTATGTGTCAGTGTGGACGAAGTGATTTGAACATACATCAAGTACTGTGTAGCCTCAATAACCTTCCCTTGATGAAGGACGTTTATAAGTCGAAAGAGATAGTCATCCTGTATCGATCTCTTTAAGGGGGCTTCAGTGGTGAGGAGTGATGTGTTCTTACATATTTTTGGGTTGCGGAAGGAGCGACGGATGTTTACATCAAGTGACTTCCGTTTCTCATCGTATTGCCGTTCAGAGTCTCATCTGACAGAAAAGCGACAAGAAGCTTCTCTTACACTAGCCCAAAATGTTTGGATCTTGTTACTGTACCATTTTTGGCTTCTAACATTTACAGTATACCATTGAGAAAATCCGCAAAGTCTGGACACCTTGGTAGGTCCATAATAAATCTGTAAATGATTTCGGAGAGACCACGATTTCATTCACTTTTTCATCAAATGATGATAAAATTCTAGCTGTTCGGGCAATTAAAGCAATATCTAATTAAATAATTAAATAACAAGAAGATGAACCTTTTTGTTGGCATCAGGTCTCCGACGTCTTTACACGCCGTGCTTCAGGGAAACGCTCACAAGGCTCCACCTTCCAATTAAGCAGGTGTTTATGCCATTCCTTTACGATATCAGGACGGCTGCAAGCGATACTACATTGGGATGACAAAAAGTTCATTTAGAATTAGAGTTAACGAACATAAAAGGGACATTAAATACAGCAAAGCAACCACGGCCCTAACCAGAGAAGGGAAGTTCAAGTCGGCTGCTCTTATATGGGATGACATAAAGAATTTAAGACGCCCCGGTGGCGCACTGGTCTAAGCGCTGGCTTATGACCATTCGTCCGAGATGGGTCCGGGTTCGAATCCCAGTGAGGCATGGATGCTGTGCTTGTCTAATGGCACTGGCTCTCTCCTTTCCCTGGAACCAGCTGCCTTGAATTAGGGACGGGAGACTGCTTGTATCCCATTGAGTTGCTCACGATGGTCGTTAAACCTCTAGCAAAAAAATATATAAAGAAATTAGCTTCCTACTAAACTCCAAAATCTACTGCCATTCGCGAAACTTTGGAGATTATAACCAACAACAAGTCATGCAATCATAGCATCTCGCTGGAGTTGCCACGGGTTTGGAACCAGTTCTTCAAGCAGTGAATACCTTTTGTTTTTCTTCCATGATTCCGCGTGCTAAACGAGCATAACGCCTTGTGGTTTGAATACTTAATTACGTTCACACCTGTTCGTTTATTGTCGAGTCAAGTCTCCGCGTTTAAATTGTTGAAGCGTTCTATTATTCAGTTTGCAGTTTGCTGTCTACCTTCTTTGAAAAAACCATCTGGTTGATGTGCGAAAGCTTGGAAACCTTGATTTCTATTCTACTGCAAGAAATTCAGACCACTAGTATAGTTATACTATTTACGTAAAGCAACATCTACTAGATCCGAAGGGAGAAGTAATTCCGATCCAACATTGTGTGTTGCGATTAATAGGTCCACAGTTGCGGAGTTGACTGGGAGGTTGAACCAGCTGCGAAGTAATTATCTGAGCAAGTTGTAGAATTTGGAAGTACAGTTTTCCAAAATGTATGGTGTCCATAAAGCCTAATTAGTTTCGAAAAGATAAAGGTTTGCAAGGCGTCCAGCTTTTGCCAAGGAGATAGCGATGAAGAAGCAAGTTTAGAAACTCCTCTGTGATTTCTTGTATCACAGGTATATGCTGCTCACAGGATATAAGTCCAGTATGTGTTCAAAGGTGTATGTAACCTTCGTCGAGGATAAGAATGGGTGATCCTTCAGTGTAAAATTGAATTGGACGATACCTTCTGCATTTTCGGCAATCGATATATATGGTTCAGTGATGAGTTCGGGTTCAATATTAAGAGTCTGAGCACGAAGTATGTCAGCCTGAGCCCAAACAAGCCCGAAAATGTATGACCAATCCGTTTAGGCATTAATTTAAAAAATATCTCTTCTTCCAATTTTCCTGTCGTATTCTCCCTGCAATTAACCAAAGTTTTTTCTCAACTGGGGTCACTGGGGACTGTGGAAGGAATATCTATCTGTTTCTATAGTTTAGTCGCACATTTTTTTTTGACCAATTCGTTTCCTCCTCAAATGCTTCTGGCGGCCGGGCATCCAGAAACTCAGGCGACCGGCATCCAGAAAGATCAAGCGACTCTGCAATCTGTTCACATTCCTTAAATTAGTTAACAGGATGCTGCTGCTTGGAGGCAGAGCGAAAGATTTAGTCAGGGTTCTATCTGCTATACAGTGTCTATAATTCTTGAGGTCACTTTTCCTACGCCGCGGAAATCCACTAATGCGTGTCCTATGACATTTGCTATCCATACCCAGAATAAATTACCCTTTCCGAATACTCACCCAGACCCAGTAGCCAAGGAATTCTAATTACTAATCTTCGAAAGTGTAAGAATATGCTAAATCGTTCGAAATCGCATTTAAAACGAAAATAATAAAATTATGTTTCCCTTAGAGCCCGAGTCCGGTTCGGCTCGGGGCTCGATTTCGGGCTTTCGAGCTCGGATTCAGCCCGACTTAGCACTGATGAGCACCAAACCGGCCTCATCTAGAATTCAAACCTGGACTCATCGCAGACGAATCATTAGAAGCCGACACGTTGTGCAACTCGTCCGCAGGCTTAGCTTAGCGAGAACCAGTCTCTCATTAATGGCATTGCACGAATAGTCAATTATCATCTAAGGGGCAGAACATGCCATTTCTCTAGAAACAGTTTGCATATATGGACTTTCCGAGTTTTTGCAGAATTATGCTGAAAGCGCTAAGTGAAATAAAACCGTTACGTCAGGCAGCCTAATTTCAGAATAATATGGGGATCATTAGTTAGATCTGAGACATGACCAGTTTTCAAGTGTCAGGAGAATCCCATTGATTTATCTGTTGCAATATTCAGAAAAATCTTATATTCACACCCTCATTAAGTAAGGCATTTATGCGTCGTTGAGCCCAATTTAAGTAAAGAATAATAGTTAAAATTAAATGTCACAATGGAAAGCATTTTCTCCTAAATACGAACTACTTCTTCTCTTCCAGGAATTTCGCGAAAGGGTACTGTAAAACTTGAAGCTTCAGGGAGACGTTATCAAGCCATATACACTATCTACCAACAAGAAATTGGGCACCCCTGCAATAGACGATATCTGCCGTCCTGATACACGTCACGGCAGCCACCGTTAAATATCGTGTGGAAAATAACAACGCAACCAGTCGCATGCAAGATGCCACGCAGTTCGGAGCTCTCTGATTTCTAGAAAGGTGTGATCGTCGGGTATCACAGAAATGGCCGATCCATACGTGACATATCCAGCGAGCTGAGGTACCCAAAGTCGACAGTGGCCTACGTGATTGGAAAATGGAAGATGAGAGGTGACTGTCGGAATGTGCCCCGACCCGTCAGACCCACAAACCTGGGAGTTAGAGACCGACGGGTGCTGGCCAGAGAAATTCGGAAGAACCGTCCCAAATCGATGGGCCACATCCTCGAGGAGTTTCAACAGGCATCCGGGAGTGTTCTTTCGATGAATGCAATCCGTAAGGAAGCCCATCTGCTCAGTTATCATGGACCTGCTGCCGCCCACAAGCCTTTGATCACCAAGTCCAACAGCGCTGTTCGGCTAACGTGGTGCAAAGGACGTCGACAGTGGGCCGTTGAACAGTGGAAACAGGTTCTCTAGAGCGACGAAGCAAGGTTCACCCTCTACCGTTTGGATGGCAGGGTCTGGGTTTGGCGTCTGCTAGGAGAACGCCTCCTGCCGGAATGAATCGTGCCAACTGTGAAGTTTGGTGGCGGTGGAACTATGCTATGGGGATATTTCTCCTGATATGGCACCGGACCCTTGGTCGCAATTCCTGGTAGACTCAACGCCGAGACCTACTGCACATTTTGGATAACCATGCGTTTTCTACGTTGTGGCAGTTTTACGGGGTGGACCCATGTTAGTTTCAGGATGACAATGCCACCTATCATGTTGCGAGGTCCACCATGGCTTGGTATGGTGACAATGGGGTTAATAGAATGGACTGGCCTGCGCAGAGCCCGGAACTTAACCATATCGAGAACCTTTGGGACGAGTTGGAGCGTCGACTTAAGGGGTGCCCCCACCGTCCGAAATTGGTGAAGGGACTGAGCTGTCTTCTCCAAGCCGCGTGGAAGAAAATACCGCTAGCTGTCGTACTACGCCTGGTTGAGGGTATGCCCCGGAGGGTCGTAGCTGTTATCGCCGCTTGTGGAGGCTCCACCAACTATTGAAGGTGAATAAACTTCGTTTTCCTTTGCTGTCACAGGTGTCCAATCACTTGTTGGTAGATTGTGTATTTATCTTAATATTTTATTAGAGTATATTATATTAAAAAACTGCTGGAACGTGAATGTTTTACTTCAGTGACACGAATCTAATTCAGAGCAGAGGAATGTTATTGCTACCTGGAATCCCGCAATAATATTTCTTTATCCAATAAAACGGATGATGATTGATAATAATCGTTATGAATGCAGCGACTTCAGTTTAAAACTAAAAATTACTCTGCCGCCACAGTGGCGCAGTGGCCTAAGCGATGGCTACTAACTGTTCGTCAGCAATGGGTCCGGGTGCAAATCCCGGTGAGGCATGGATGTTTTGTTTATCTTACGGCGCTGGCTCTCCCTTCCCTGGAGCCAGTCGCCCTAATTTATGGACGGGCGACTGTTTGTAGCCCACTGAGTTGCTCACGGTGGTCGTTA
Organism: Macrothele yani; assembly: GCA_039090855.1. NCBI lineage: Eukaryota > Metazoa > Arthropoda > Arachnida > Araneae > Macrothelidae > Macrothele > Macrothele yani. Next base: position 85,950,777 of record CM077030.1, read on the forward strand.
AACCCCCTATCACAAAATGAAATTACTCGATTTTTCTCAAATTATTCTAACTTGATTTATTCGACGAAATTTTATTCAAATTTTGAAGATGTGAATCCGTTATTTTTTTTTTTTTTTGGCGCAAATATGACATGGATGTTAAGTCAGATAATATTCGAACAGGGAATCGAACCCTTGTCTCCCAAATAGCGCCCGAGTATGCTGGGATTCGATTTTCTCTCCAGGATGACGAAATTAAAGTTTTCGGATATTATCTTACTTAACATCCATGTCATATTTACACCAAAAAACGGATTCTCATCTTCAAAATTTTTATTGTATGGAGTAATCCCTTTTTCCATTCATGAAATTTTATTCTTCTATAAATTACAGAAACCTAAGATTTCGTTCCTGTGCAGCATAGAACCATGCAAGATTTCAAAAATGGACATGAATTTTTGATACAAAATCACCTGAATGTAATTCCTGAGATTCATTCAGCATGGAAAAGATTTTTATACTGTTAATATTTCAAAATCTTTCTCCTAGACATCCATTTAAATGGCTTGCCTTTCATCCAGAGGAAAGAAAAATGTCGTGCATTAAAAGAAGAAAAACGCTGCCCTCTTCATGGGAAATCCCTTTACGCCTGGGATTTCTTAATCAAATTTGCAACTTTTTCTATCAAACAATTGCGATAATGAGATTACCAAACGAGTGTATTTTACGTCATAGTTAATTTAGGCGTGTTACAAATAAAAAATTACTTCCAGAAGAGTACTTTTTGGATTAAGGTAATAGACTTACATTATCTTGCTAAAGAACAAAAGAACATCCTCGACATACGTAAGGGGAGTTAGAAGGTATTTATCAACATAATTTTATCTGACGCGCCGTGCTGTTGCAAACATTTCAGCATTTACAAGTAAAAAGGGCATCGCTTTCACAGAAATGTTATAGTTTCGTATTAGCTACATCCATGAAATATCCCTATCTTTCAAACCCATCTCCTTTGCTGATACGAAATCAGTATTCTCGTGGATTCGTATCAGCTGTTATGGATACTCCAGCAAGCTAATTAGGCTATTTATATTTGTACCTACACGAGGAATTCCCTCAGTTTCCAAGGTATCCGTACACCTTTAAAATGCGATTTTTAATCAAAATATTGATCTCCCAATTTCGTTCTAATATTAAAGCTTGTTTTTTTTGTTTTTTTGTATCTTTTCAAATCCGGTTAAAATTTGTTCCTATCTTTTTTAGAACATGGGTTACAGCTACTTTAATGTTACTTGACAGCAACATTTTATAACAGGAAGTACTGTTATATCAAACAGAGGTCATCGCTCTTTCCACGTTTATAAGTGAGTAACGGAAAAATTCTCATTCGCCGCCACCGGGAATCGAACCAATGGCGGCGAATGGGAATTTCGATTTCCGGTGGCGGCGAATGAGAATTTTTCCGTTACTCACTTATAAACGTGGAAAGAGCGATGACCTCTGTTTGATGTTCCTGGTCCACGTCAAATGTCTGCATTAAATAATGTTATGTTAACCGCAAGTGAGCTTTAATGTTTATTTACACTGCAATTTTATTAAATATGAATTCTCAAATTTGATCCTGTAAATAAATCAAAACAGAAAAATAAAATTTTAATTATTTAAAACACTTAAAAAGGATATGGCAACACAGTTATGATTTAGCAGAAAATAGCGCAGGAGGTTTTCGTTTGCCTGAAAAACCATGAAATTAGGCATATATGATGCTGTCATACAATTTGATGGTTTCTTTCGAGGTTGTTTGAAAGTACTAGCCAAGTTAAACATCCAATATTTTTTCAGGGTTATAGATCATACCGAAGTAGATTGCTCCGTCCTTTTTGTCCACGCCAGGCATCGAACACGGGTACCCTCATTCCGGAATAAATCGTTCTCCCAAATGAGCTACTCGGACGTATGGGCTTACTGTTGTATGGCTTTATCTCATGTGCCTCCTGCGTGACCGAGTCAACCGGGACCATGTATCGCTGTAGGCAGTCATCCGCTGAAGAACGTACATTGGAGAAATCCCAGTCAATTTTGGTGTGTGGAACGTAACATCACACACATTTTTTTCGAAGCGCTGAAGAAGGGATTCTCATTTTACCTACCTCGCGATGTGGAAAGAACATCACACCATTGCGAGAAATCTAACAGCCGGGTCATCCGTGAAGTTCGGGCGCCAATATGACGAAGTAAATTTCTCCATCATACTTTGTCCACGCCGGGCATCGAAACCGAGTCCCCTAACTCCGGAGTAAGTCGCTCTCCCAACTGAGCTACGCGGACGTATGCTCTCGCTGCTATCTGCCTTTATCTCATGTGCGTCCCACGTGGCAGGCACGTCACAAGACATTTAAATAACATTCTAATCCATGACCGTAAACGGCATGCAACCGCTGTTGCAAACAAACGTAGGAATTTTTTGTGAGCCCGCAGGATGAAAAAAATAACTTTTGCATTGTAAAGATGGTGAAATTTATAAGTCAGGGGCACTTTAACACTTAATTGTGATTTTAAAACTAGGCTTTGTGTTAGAAAGTTAGTTTTAGCTTTTTCTCGAAATGATTTTTTTTTAATTTTGCCTTCATTCAAAACATCATAAGGCAAAAAATGATGCTTGAGATGCCTTGAAACTTTACGAGAATATAATGCAAGGGAATATAAAGGGAATAGACTATTCCCATGATTGTACATCTATTAGATTTTATTTTTTTATTTTTATGGTATAAATTATGAATTGTTATAAATTTTACAGCTCTTTAATTAACTGCGCTATGATAATGGGAATAGTCTATTTCCTAGAGGATATTATTGTCATCATAATAAAATTTGGAAAATGAAATTATATTGATTTGATTTTGAGTTATGTTTTGGAAGGGTTAATTTTTTGTTGTTTTTACCTATTTTTCGAGTTCCAAATGAAAATAAAAATTATAACTTTTTTCTTTATATTATTCCATAATTTTCGCCATATACCATTATAAAATGCAGAAAAAAAATCAAATAATTTAAAAACATTCTCTCGGGAAGTGTGCGGATACCTTAACTTGTTTGATTTTTTGAAAGGAGAGGTTTAATGACCATCGATAGCAACTCTATGGGGTTATAACCAGTCGTCTATCTCTAATTCAGAGCCCCTGATATCAGAGCAGGGAGAGAGTCAACATTTATGCCTGATCCAGACCCTGTCAGTCGAATGGCTAGAAGCTATTACTTAAAACCCAACACCACCAGGACGGGGTTTCATTTTTGGATCGATCTCTCTGAAGTAATTGACTGAAAACCAAACCAAATCGAATTTGACAAGAATGGATCCACGAAAAATTATTTTTATTTTTCTTGGTTGGTGGTTTAACGACCACCGTGAGCAACTCGATGGGCCACAAGTATAATTTAAGTCTATTTCCCATCAATAATTTAAGTCTATTGGTTCCAGGGAATGGAGAGAGCCAGTGTCGTAAAACAAGCACAACATCCATTCCTCATGGGGATTCGAACCCACACACTCCCGAACGAATGGTCAGAAGCCATCGTTTAGACCAGTGCAGCGGCCACTGGTTTCAGGGAAAGGAGAAAACCAGTGCCGTAAGACAAAAACAGTATCCGGCATCCTATTGATGAGCTCTGCGTAGAGTTTGGCGGAAATCATCACGGACCCGCTGCAGTTGTTTGGCATAGAGGTTCTGGTCTACAACATGGCCATCTCGCACGAGTGCTCAGTGCACAGGACCCACAAAATTCCACCTAATGCACAGCATGACTTTCCCCTCGAACCACCCCCTTTGCACCCGTGGCTGTGCTTAATGGCGTGACCTCAGCCGTTAGGTTCTAGTTTTTGGAATTCCCAGTGCACAGGAACCTTATAATTCCACCAAATGCACAGTGTGACTTTCCTCTCGAACAGCCCTTTGTGCACCACTGGCTGTGCTACCTGGAGTGGCTTACAATCCCACCACATGCGTAATATTACTTTCCCCTCGAACCGCCTTCTTTGCACAAGTGGATGTGCTTCCTGGGCTGACCTCAACTACTCATTCTCAGTGGTTGGAATTCCCCCTTGAACATGACACCCACAATTCCACCAAATGCACAGTATGATTTTCCTCTCGAACCGCCCTCTTTGCATAACTGGATGTGCTTCCTGACGTGGCTGGCCTCAGCCACTGGTTCGCAGTGGTATTAAAACATAGGAATATTCACTTTTCATCAACTATGGGGATACGACATCAAAACGTATATTCCTATGTATTTGACAGTCATATGCGGCAGAGAGTGGGTGGCACGTTGTTTCGCTGAATGGAATATCCATTCATAGGGAATCATTCGATGGAGCCTGAAGGAGAAACCAAGCAAGTGTAGGTGATGAATGAAGATAAATTGGAAAGACTTCTCTTCAGTTTCCAATTGCGGTGAACTGATTCCTTAGTTCGTTGTAACTGCTTCAACTATGGTGTTAGTCTTTTTGCTCGATGGATGTCCTGACCTGAGCTTTTCTACAAGACTGATGTTCCATGGCATTGAAACTCCGGATCCATTTTCGTGCTGTGCTGCTGTCTATTGTTTCCTCTCCTTCAGCTGAACAAATTTCTCTCTCTACTGCTTCCGTGTTTAAACCTTTTCCTCAATAACGGCACAGGAGCTCCCGCAAAGTACGATTATCGACCTCCATTCTCTGCTCACCTGATAGGGCAATGTGGCACCGTGAGAAATGCATATCGCAAGCCTCACCTGTTCAACGTGTTCGTCATACCCAGTCCATGCTGACGCGCCTTTCGCAAGAAAATAGATGCCAATATTACGTGAATCTCAAAACGGGACGAACGTTTGACTCACTCTGAGATATTTAAGAAACATGTACGTAATCCGAAAGCTCACTACATGTATATAAAACATTTGGTAGAAATAGCGAGAAGTCGTTTAATCATTTACGCTTTCCAACCGTAGGTTAAAGAGGCGTATATGCTCCAGCTTTGTCCGTCCGTCCGCACGATAACTGGCGTAAAAATGGTTCGATTTCAATGAAATTTTAGTATGTGGTAGGGGACACCTAGGGACGAACCCTATTGAAAATGGAACAAATGGGGCCAAAGGTCACGACGTAGGAGTGGAATCATTCCATTGCCCTTATGCGCCATAACTTGCGACAATATGGTTCGATTTCAATGAAACTTTACTATCTGGTAGGGGACCGCCTGGGGACAAACCCTATTCAAAATGGGTGAAGTGGGGTCGAAGGTCAGGACATAAGATCGGGATGCATTCCATTGCCCTTATGCTTCATAACTTGCGTAAAAATGGTTCGATTTCGATGAAATTTCAGTATGTAGTAGGGGGCCACCTGGGAACGAATCCTGTCGAAAATGAACGAAATGTGGTCAAAGGTCAGGACATAGGATGGCGATCCTTTCCATTGCCCTTATCCCATATTATTAAGGTGGACGTCAAGTATTTTTGCTTACTACACTTCCAATGGAAAAAGTTTTGTACACATTTCCTTCACAATTAATGTTCAAATTTTCATCCTTGTGAACGTATTAATTGTCCAGAAAAAAGATGTCGCGACCTATGTTTTCATGACGTCAGTAAATAAACAAATGTTGAATTACATAATTATGGTTATGTTTTAGAAAATATTAAGTATTGCAAGTTATAAAATGAAGATATTTTAATCGATGTTCAAATTTTCATCCTTGGGAACGTATTAATTGTGAAGAAAATGTGTACAGAAGTTTTTCCATTGGAAGTATAGGAAGCAAAATTACTTGACGTCCATCTTAAAGTAGCAATTCTTCTATATTTGTATGTACATTTTATTTTGAAAACAGCTCTAAGAATTTTGATGAAAGTCGTTAACCTACCGTTTTCTGATACTAGAAATCGATTTAGCTTGCTCTCGACTTTAGGAGAATTCGTTCAGTGGGTTAAATAACCACCCCGAATTATAATGTTTTTAGTCATGGCGTTGTTCCATTATTCCATTAATGTTACCAATGCTTAGAAATCTTATGCCGTCACAATCTCGCCGCGTTTGAGAATGTTGGCGCGCGGTCACGCCATCTGTCTCATTACGTCACGCGTTGACTGTGGATCATAGTAAAGTATTATGACGTCATACTCCTGCGAGCAGATGGTCGCTATTTCCATCTGCCTCATTACGTCACGCGTTGTGTGATTGTGTCCGTCCGCACAATAACTCGCGTAAACATCGTTCGATTTCGATGAATTTTTTAGTATCTGGTAGGGGATCACCTGGGAAGGTACCCTATTTAAATTGAACGAAATGGGGTCAAAGGTCAGTACATAGGAGCGGGATCCATTTAACTGCTGTTATGCGTCATAACTAACGAAAAAAAGGTTCGATTTCGATGAAATTTTAGTATGTGGTAGAAAACCGCCTGGCGACAAACTTTATTGAAAATGGGCGAAATGGGGTCAAAGGTCAGGACATAGAAGCAGAATCACTTCCATCGCCATTATGCATCATAACTTACGTAAAAATGCTTCGATTTGGATGAAATGTTAGTATGTTGTAGGATCATGTCTGGGGACGAATTCTATTGAAAATGGGCGAAATGGGGTCAAAGGTTAGGACACAGGAGTGGGATCTATTCCACAGCTCTTATGCATCATAACTTAAGTAAACATGCTTCGATTGCGACTAAACTTTATCATGTTATTTCGGAGGTATACCAAACCGGTTCTGTTGAATATCTTCGAAATGGAATCAAAGGTCAGGGCACAGGACCGAGATTTGTTCCACAGCCATTATTCTCATAACTTGAGTGATAACTTGAATAATGATTTCTGGTATGTTGGAAAGCGTATTATAATAAATGCATTGCATGATGTTACTAACTTGTTTTAGAATGTGAAAGTTTGTTGAAATATCTCCGAAAGGTGGAACAAGGCAATCTAAAAATTTCAAAAAGGCACGACACTGCTTATATTAATAATTTCAAGCTAACGAATATGTGCAGCTGAGTTCATATCGATAAATACAATATTTCTCTGCTGAATTAAAATCAAACGGGCGGCGATTTGCTAATAACAATATTTCTTATCAGGAGAGTTCTTTCTGCAGAACTGAGCGCATCTGCATAATTTGATGTACCACTGCTCTGCGGGGGCCGTAGAGCTACAAAAATATGCTGGTTTCGAAGAAGAATGAAAAAATTGGGTTTTCTTTTTCTTTTTCTTTTTTTCCTTATTTGCTGAATTTTCTGCTTGGTACTACACTGGTATCCAAAAGTTAAGCATAGATAAACAAGTTAGTAAAATCATGCAATGCAATGATTATGATAAGCTTTCCAACTTACCAGAAATCATTACCTAAGTTATTACTCATGTTATGAGGATAATGGCTGTGGAATGAATCTCGCTCGTGTGTCCTGACCTTTGACCCCATTTCGATTATATTAAACAGAACCGGTTTAGTGTACCTCCGAAACAACATCATAAAGTTTTGTCGCAATAGAAGCATCTTTACGTAAGTTAAAACGCATAAGGGAAATGGAATGGAGCCAGCTTCTGTGGGACCTTTGACCACATTTTGCGCATTTTCAACAGGCTTCGTCTCCAGGTGGTTCCCTACCTCATACGAAAATTTCATCGAAATCGAACCATTTTTACGCAAGTTATGACGCATAAGGGCAATGGAATGGATATCCTTCCTAGGTCGTGTCCTTTGACCTCATTTCGCTCATTTCAATAGGTTTCGTCCCCAGGTGGTCTCCTACAACAAACAAAAATTTGATCGAAATCGAACCATTTTTACGCAAGTTAGGAAGCATAAAGTCAATGGAATGGATCCCGCTCTTATGTCGTGACCTTTGACCTCATTTCGTCCATTTTCAATCGAGTTCGTCCCCAGGTGGTCCCCTACAACATACTAAAATTTCATCGAAATCGAATCATTTTTACGCGTTATGACGCATAAGGGCAATGGAATGGATCCCGCTCCTATGTCGTGACCTCTGACCCCATTTCGTCCATTTTCGATTGGGTTCGTCCTCAGGTAGTCCCCTATAACATACTAAAATTTCATCGAAATCGAACCATTTTTACGCTTTATGACGCATGAGGGCAATGGAATGGATCCCGCACATATGTCGTGACCTTTGACTCCATTTCGTCCATTTTCAATAGGGTTCGTCCCCAGGGGATCCCCCTACCACATACTAAAATTTCATCGAAATCGAACCATTTTTACGCGAGTTATCGTGCGGACTGACAGACAGACAGACGGACAAAGCTGGAGCATATACGCTTCTTCCACTTACGGTTCGAAAGCTTGAAAAAAAAAAAGACATTTTAGAACAAACGAAACGAGAAGGGTAATAAAGTAAAAGTACAAGGGACGTGGGAATATGTGAATGTGGAAATCATTGCGCAATATGATGTGACGACCGATAATTGGTATAAAAGCCGAAGCAGCACATTTGTGGAGTTGATAAATGGATGCAAAAATGCGAAAGGTGACATTTCTTGTTGTCATCGGCCCCTGTTAGTTGTAGAATTTATTTTTTATTAAAATACTTTGCCAGAAAGACGGGAACTGAATATGTTTACACGTAATCGGGTTATGAGAATTTCGGAATCCAGTCCGATCCAAAGTAAAGTTGCCAGAGTCACTGGTGTGAATCAATCCATTGAATCCAGACGTCGGAGAAGCTACCAGGACATAGGAGATGTTAATCGTCAACCTGTGGTGCGTCGTCCGCGGATTACAACGGCTCAGGATGATAGACATGTGTCACTAACACTGACATGGAACATGCCCATATCAGCGACAGCGCTTCCTTTAGAGCTGTCTGTGGATGATGGACCAGCTATTTTAAGGTAAACAGCATACTGCAGGCCAAACAAGCAAGTACTGTACACCAGAAGCTCTTTAGTTTGCATCCCACTCATTCCCTCAGTAAAAAATACCAGGGTACTGACAGTATCAAGACTAGAACGAAAATCAATAGGCCAATGTCCTCTTCTCTGGTGAATCAAGATTTGGTCTCGAAAGTGAGAGCCGTCATATTCTTATCCACAGAGAACCTGAAGCCCGTTATTACCCCCAGCCATCCCAGAAATGCACCATTACAGAGGTGGTGGAGTACTAGTCCTGGGTGGTATTACGTCTAACGGGCGCAAGTTCCATGTCTATTCAGGTGGAACATGAACGTGTCGGACATACAGAGACGATATCCTTGATCGCTAGGTTCGACTTTTTTGGGGTACGGTTGTCAAAGATTTCCTGCTCGTGGAAAATAACCCAAGAACTCATAGAGATGCTACTGCCGATTAGTATCTGGAAAGTGAAGATATCCACCGTATGTCAAGGCCAGCGTTTTCCCCAGACCTCAACCCAATAGAACATGTGTGGGATGCACTGGTGAGACGCATTGCACTGGTAAACTCAATTTTGCTTATCATTGTTTTTTGATGAATACTTCTAGATTTTGACCTGCTGAACACGAATAAAGCACTAATTTTATAATAGTCTCAATATTTTGGGAGATATCGCCATGTGTTTGAATTTTACAGTACTAGTTTTTGGTTAGAATCACGTTACTATGAAATACGATAGGTGGCATTACAGGATGGATCTCTATGTTACAATAGCTGGGTGTGACGCTCATTCGACGTATTAGGTTCGTTACCTGTATTGTCCTGCCTTCTGATTTGTATAAACAGCAGTATGTCAATGGTCCATAACTGAAAATTGCGGGCAGACCTGTTTTGCTATATGTATGTAAATATTACATTGGACCAAAACAAGTGAAACACACTATTGTGCCTAGAACTAAATTTTGTGAAGCATACAAAGCTTACTTTGCAATGGCCGTTGGTGAAAGTTCATGTGTGGAGCCCATGACAATTCATGGGCTCCACACGTGCCTTGTGGTAATTGCCTAATCGACACTGGAACATTGGCTGCGTGGTAGCAGAAAAAGCATGCCATTTGCCATTTGCCGAATTTGGAAAGAACCTATAAACCACCACTACGACTGTTACTTTTGTATGATTGATCTGAAGAATTTCAAGAAGGGCGAGAACAGAAGTCAACTGAATTACCCCAACATTCCGTCCTCCATTGCGCTTGTCTTACACAGCGCAGCTCTGCCTGTTCCCTCTCCACCTGTTGAAAAGGATGTTGATAATGAATGAAATGGCACAGATAGTTCAGATGACTGTTTTTTTTTTAGAGTGACAGAAAATAACCTCATTTACTGTATCAGAACGTGCTAGATGACCTTATTAGAGATTCACGATTATGAAAAAGTAAGACTGAACTCTAAGCTTCACTACTGAAGGAGTGGAACTTTCTTCTTCCTTCCTGTAAAATATCCTAGTACAGAAACAGACACAAGCTGTTCGCCTGCTAATTTGCTTTGGAAGATTTATTGTGTTACTGTTGTGACATAAGTGGTCTGTTTAATGCCATCGACTTTCCGCATGAACCAAAAGAAAGGCGTTTTTTCATGGAATGTTGTAAAAGTAGCCTGAAGGGTGTTCTTTTACACAATGGAAACCGATACCCGTCGATTCCAGTCGCATATTCCGTCTACCCGAAGGAGAATTACCGAAATGTGAAGCTGATGCTGGAAAAAATCCATAATGAAAGTCATTAGTGGGATATATGTGGTGATTTCAAAATGCTTGGATTTCTCTGAGGCCCACAAAGTTGGTACGCGAAATATTCGTGCTTCCTCTGTCTCTGGGACAGCCGAGCAAACAGCAAGCACCACACGCAGATGGTGTGGTCTGAAAGAAGAAAGCCAATTCCAAGGGCACGTAATGTAATAAACGAGGCTCTAGTAACTACGGACAAGATCCTTCTGCCCCACACTACATATTAAAAACCTGGGATTGGTAAAACAATTTGTAAAAGCATTGGATCCGGAGTCGGCTACCCTATTGTTTATAAAACAAATGTTTCCTGATTTGCCACAAGCGCAAATTGTAGGTGGCATTTTCACAAGACCACAGATTCGTGTGATGCTACTTAGTGATAAATTGAAACAAAAAAATGACTGAGTTGGAAAGAAATGCTTGGGAGGCTTTTGAAATGCTGTTGAAAGGCTTTCTCGTGCACAACAGAAGTGAGGAATACGACAAACAGGCGAAAACATTCATTGAACGGTATAGGGACCTGGGCTGTAGAATGTCCTTGAAATTGCACATGCTGCATTCACACCTGGATTTCTTCAGGCTTAATCTGGGCGATATTAGCGAAGAGCAAGGTGAATGCTTCCACAAAGACATTCAAACCATGGAAAGTAGATATCACAGACGGTGGGACTGTGCAATGATGGGTGACTACATTTATGGCTTAGTCCGCGATGATGAACACTCACAAAAGACAAATAACCACAAGCATTCACTTTTGAATGCGGATTATGTGCATTTGTGAACACTTTCGTCAGGACTCTCTTATGTGTTTTTTGTAAACAAGTACATTCACATTTTTTACGTTGCTAAACTTCATTTTGTATGTTTCTATAGTGCATTATTTCATCCTCAAGTATTGTTCTTTTAATGTATTTCAGTAACTTAAAATTAGTGCCAGCACGCTGTTACATTATTATCTTTCGCTTTTGCTACGAAAATTTAAATAAAGCTGAAAGAATAATAATTTTAGAATAATTTTCTTATATTTTACAGGTAAACTGCACTTACGGTTTGAATAAAACAAAAATTGCTTATACCGTCCAAACTGTTGACACTACAGCAAAATCAATGCCATATTCGTAATCAGCGAGCCCGAATTAACAAAAATCAATTAAAAATCAGCATAAGCAGAAAGTTCATTAAAATTTGTTATCTAGTGTTGTTGATCCCGCGAATCTCCTCTTTATCTCCGATTTGCTTGTGAAAAAGTCGTCTTGCTGCTCTCGTTAACAGCTTGAGACATTGGTGTGACACTTGTATTGCTGTAAGAGGTCACCATACGTCTTACTAAACCGTTGTATAAAATTGAAAAGGCATTTAGAAAATCCCTGCTGTTTTCACCATTTTGGACTTTTGGAACGTTTTCCTGATTCCTCATTTTCCCCTTTGATTTATACGGCGCAATTAGTTTCTCACTAAGATATCTACGTATATAGTAAACAACTTATTTCATTGTGCCCTCTCGTTTTGTAATTTAACAGGTTTTTACTATTATTCTTAACCTTTGGACACCATGTATTTTCCTTCAACCTCGTATACTTACTTAAAATCTACAAGAAGAGTTCAGAATATTTGCCAGAAGATTCGAGAGTTGTTTCCACGCGTTATGGGAAACGCTATGAATATTTTAGGAGAGGTAATGGTTCAAATGACTATTTCCTGTTTTGGAGTCAAGAACAGCAGGAGTATCTCTCTCTTTCTCTCTCTCTCTCTCTCTTGTTTGCTTGCTTCTCTCACTTTAAATTTATTCTTCAAATTATTTCCGCTTAAATGCCATAATTGGGAAGCATTATGCTTACGACAGAGCTCCTACAATTCAACGTTTCCTTTGTGGACACATCAACGACACAATCTAATCGTAACAGTGCATCACACGTGTTCATCAAGAAAGGATTATGTGCGATCCGTTTGTTTAGAGGAACAAATGTTTGGTTTGTTTCTTTAAAACCATATTTGTCTTTTCAGATCTTTGTAACGAGTGGGACTTCTGTTTTTTGCGAACTGTTGCCTCCCATCGTTCGAAGATGATTTTATCCCACGGGAATGCTGCTCATTACTTCTACTTAAGGTGTCGGAAGAACGGTGCGAAGGATATTTCAGAAAACATGGGCTTCTTCGCCTTACAAAGGCACTGAAAGGAAATGATTCGCTCTTCGTGTCCTATAAGATAAAGTCTTCATTCACAACATAAAATAAATTTACTCTACGTCCTATGGGAGACGAGTAAGTAATGGCGATCTTACTTAGTAATAAAACGATCAGATCATGAAAAAGTTCAACTTGTTCCACAAAAAAAGTCTTCCTGAAATAGCACAAAACTTAAATTAAAATCTTTGTCGTGGCGAACAAATTTACTGAAACAATAAAAAATGTGTAGTCAAATATTTTATAGTGCTACTGATTTAGAAAAAAAAACCGTTCAAATAAAAGTAAATTAACTTATTGACTCAAACACTCTTCTACAGAAAATAACAAAAAGACTTCCAGAGATGCAGGTGTAGTGTGAATGAAAAGGAGTAAGTATACAGGGTATTAAATAAAGTCCAAAGACACCCAAGTAACTCTGGAACGACTTATGGAAGTTAGGTATAAGTATGGAAAAATTTACATGCGCTGTCAGATGGGATTGTCGGCAGCGACCCTAGTGGCAAAGTTAGTAAGTTAGTATACCGATCTCGGAAACTATGAGATATACAGGAAAAATATAAATTATAAACTTGTACAGCCTCAAATAATTAGTAGCGAATGACACATTTCAGAATGGCAGGAGGTGATTAGTAGGCTGTAAACGCTAAATTTTCAGAAACCAGTTCTTGTCTTTGTCGGAGCAAAAATCTAGCCGACATGCTTCGGGTGGTTGGAATGCTACGTGGAAAGATACACATACACACACGCACGTACGCACACACGTAAGGGGAACATAAATTACGTGCTCATATATGAATTTACAAGACTGTTTCTTTCGGCTACCCCTGAAGACTAATCAGGTCTGAGCTCAAATGTAATGTAATTTGGTACTTATTGTACATTTGTACGTAATTTCTGCCATACATGTTAAAATTCATGATAATGTAACGGTCGTGTGTCGTTATCTCACTGCTGACCACCAACGTAACGGTCTCGGCCGCTGCTACCAAGGTAACGGTCACGGGCGCTATCTCACCGCGGACCAACAATGTAACGACCGTGGCCGAGCAATTATTTTATGTCTTTTTCCACGGTCCTTCGACGTAGTCCTTAGCGCGAAGACTTATATGGGCATACACTTAAACAATTCAAACCAATCACATTCGTACACATATATAATGTGTTCTATAAACGCGCTGGCTGCACTAAATAAACATTTAATTGGCAATAAAAATAACAATGACACATATCATCTTTGGCCTAAATCTGTTCCCGTTAGATAGTTTTAATGAACTTAATCCACAGTTCAGTTCTTACAATTTATCAGTTCAGTTCCTCTACCAATAGCGTAGCAGATGTAACAACAAAAACAAAATGTTTCTACATACATGGATGGGGTTGTTATCTTTGAATGCAATACGTAATTAATATTTCAGCTGCTTATTTGTCAGGTATCCAAGCCACTGCTCTTACGCTGCTGATATCTTTTGCGCGGGCTTCGTCCCATGCTTTCACTCGAAGGGGGTCACACTGTTATCTTTGTTTCACACACACATGTTGTTGTTGACGGAGCTTCGCCACACCTCCAATTCACAACGCTGTTTTAGGCGTTTCCAGCACGAGTTCCGTATCTTGGCGTCGCTTCTCCTTGGACTGGGCCAACCAGCCGTAATTACTGTATGGTTTAACAGCACAGGCATTTCTGCTTTATCACGTGGGTATAAGCGTTCCGCCGCTTTTATGACAATCTAGCCTAACCATATCCTAGAGTTGCTGCTCTCCTTTTCCTTAAAAATGCGGGAGTTTTTCTGCTTCATTTAGTCCAAATCTCATAGCAGTTCCAAGACATCTCGTCTTTCACATCGGAGAGGGTACAGACAACTGAAATTTCTTCCTCATTTTCACGCCAAGTGCGCAATCTTGCTTTTCGATCAGACTACACAAGAAGAGAGCAATTGTTCTCGGAAATGCCCTAAACAATCGACAAATTTACGATTATTCGCTCACCCTCTTGTCTCCCGTCTTCATTTATTTCTACAAGAGGCCCGCTTCGAAACGTTCCTGCTTCCCGTGGTTGTTTAGACTGTCCATCGGTTGCGACCTACTATTTACGACATCAAAGGGCAACTCCGACCACCCAGCCAACGTGAGAATTCTTCGTATCTTTTCTTTCTCAAACCACAGATAAAACTGAAAAGATGAAAGTTTTCCGTCTTTAGCACGATTTAATGATTAAAAGATGAGAAATATATGCAATTAAAACCATGAGCACTTTCAAGGCAGCGACTGTCTCTTCTTCAGATATAATAAATAGAGACACATTTAAACTATACATAATATAGATCATTGCATTGTGGGAAGAATGGTAAGTTATTAGCCAATAGTAATATACATGGGCCAAAATGTTGCGCATACTGCTGGCTCAATGGTCTGTGAAGAAATCATGGAAATATATTATAGAAAAATGGTGTAGGGTGGGGTGAACATTCAATTTTAAGTTTATATTACAATTTATAATTTACTGTTTTAATAAGGGATTTCCAAACGTTATGCAACTCATAAGGGGCATGTTCATTATAACATTGCTCACCGGAACCTTCTATATATACACTTATAATGAATATCAGCTTCTACTAATAAGCTTCTTCTAATGCTTGTTGTGTTAATTAATTATATCATGAATAAACTTTCCTGCTAGTAATGTAGTAATAATAATGAACAAGCTTATAACTGGTAGTAATGTTGTAGTAGTAATTAAGATGAATAAAGTCTTATTCTGGTTGTTACTAATAACAACTAAATGAAATAAACCTAACAGCCAGACAGAGGTCTGACAAAACTATGAACTGAGAAAGACGTACTTACTAAGACAATCTTTTATTAGGTAAACTTCTGTTATTTATCCACACTCTCTTCATCGGTCGCACAACTACTCGATATCTGGCTCTCACTTATAACGAAGTTCCTCTCACATAAACGCAGATCTCTTTACACACGAAACAAAGCTCTCACCATACAACAACAGTTCTCCTAGGTATCGTTGAACGCGCCTATTTATACTGGCTACCACCACGTCATGACTTACACTCATTGCCAGATCTCATTCAGCGGGAGAAATAACATCTCGTTCAGTAAGAAGATAATTTACATAGTAAAATAAAATAACCAGAGATAATAAAAATCAAGAGGAAAGTGAATCTAGAGTATTCGTTACACACTTTCTGCAATTAAAAGGTCACCAGGTTTACTAGGAGTATTAATTATTCTTACATTACTCCAGTCAGGGTTAAGATCATATTGTATAACAGATTTGGCTAGGGATGTACAATACATGCCTGTTTTAATATTGTATTTATGTTCTTTAATTCGTAATTCAATATTACGTTTTGTAGAACCCATATAATTAGAAGCTGCTTGTCCTGTAGTTGCCTTAACCATCGGGATATTGTAAATATCCAACTGTCCAATTTTGCTGTTCTGTTCACGATCCTTACGAATTACTGAAAATTAGTTTAATGTTCGTGAACCAAATTTCAAGCCATATGGTTTACATAGTTGTGTTAAGGCTCTCGGTAAATGTGGAGTATATTGCATAGAGCCAACATATATGGAATTGCAGATGGAGTTTCTTAACAGGGTAGTATGTAGGGCATATTTGACCTTGCCAAACACTTGCCTAATCAGATATTTAGGGAACTCATATTGCTGAGCCAAACCAAAAATGTAGTTAACTTCTTGCTGAAATGATTCAGTAGTTGATGAATGTGAGTGAGCTCTTTTAAACAAATGGAATAATGCTGTCAACTTATGTTGTTTAGGGTGTGATGAATAATAAGGTATTAAAACAGGTGTATGACAGGGTTTTCTATATACACAAGTGGTAATGCAATTAAGGCTATAGTCCTTACTAATAAGAGTATCCAAGTAAGGTGCGCAGTTATTAGCTTCAAATTCTGTCGTGAGCCTGATAGTTGGGAACGTGTGTGATAGTTCGTTGGCGAATAAGTATAAATCCTCCCGGTTGTGAGGCCATGCAACCAGGATGTCGTCAAGGTACCTTAAATAAAGCAACGGACGGTGAGGGAAAGAACTAAGGACCTGATTTTCAATGTGCTGTAATACTGAGTATTGCCGAAAACAAAAGACTATCAAGGGTTATACCCAACAAAAGAGGTTTATTGGATCTTCCACACCGTAAGTGCTACGTTGCTCACCTAACCTTTGTCCAAAATGAACACCCTGCTATTGTAGATCAGACCTTCTGCTAATTTAAGGAATGAAATCGAGACTCTGACTTGCACCCATATAAAAAGACTGTGTATGTTGGTCGACAAAAGTGTTGGAAAACAAACGGACTACCGTCGTACCTACCATGGTAGCCCGGAACACCCAGCTCTAACAAAGTTTAAAAATCTCAGTTATATTGAAGTTAACAGTCTGCAAACCAAGGCCTTAAATTAGAGAGCAAAATTCTCTTATCCACCAACGAAAGGATCCATGCTGAACACTATTACCCAGGTGGAAAGCATAGTTAAATGTATTCCTGAACAGCATAAGGATTACGCCAGAGTGATAATGGCCCATACCTTACAACATGACTCTTGTTCCCCTATCCCACAACCTGATCTTATTCAAGAGCAAAGACAATTAGTTGAATTCAAAAACAATAATGACTTGTCTATTGTACTGGCAGACAAATCTAATCAGATTGTGTTATTGAACAATTGTGACTATGTTCAAAAAATGCATGAAGTTATTAACACTATTCCACACAAAACCATTCAAAGTGATCCCAGTCAGGCCACAGTTGCGGCTCTTCAAAGACTAGAAAAGGTTTATTCTTTTCCTGAAGGTTTTTCACTTGCATTCACCCCCTCCCCCAGCTATAGTGTGCCTGATATGTTCGGACGGGTTAAATTGCATAAAGAGAATTTTCCCATTCGTCGTCTGGTGTCAGGCAATTTTAGCCCCACCGGACGCTTAGAAAAAGCTTTGGTCCAATATCTAGATACTTATACTGTGGATTCACTTTATTCTATTGAAAGTTACACAAAGGTTATAGAAAGACTGCGATCGCTTCAGCCACAATCGCAGCCTTTCATTTTGGCATCTCTTGATGTGGTCTCATTGTACCCTAATGTACCTGTTGAGGCCACGCATCAGATTATTGAGGCAAAACTTGCTGATTCCCATATCCCGAGTTCAGAAATTAATGCTATTATGAACGCACTTCGTCTTGTTAAGAAACGTTCATATTTCAAATTTAAAGACAGCATTTATCAACAGTTGGAGGGCTCCCCAATGGATTTCCCCCTGTCTGCTGTTCTAGCTGAAATTTTGTTACAGCACTTTGAAAATCAGGTCCTTCGTTCTTTCCCTCACCGTCCGTTGCTTTATTTAAGGTACGTTGACGACATCCTGTATGCATGGCCTCACAACCGGGATGATTTACACTTATTCGCCAACGAACTATCATCCATGTTCCCAACTATCAGGCTCATGATAGAATTTGAAGCTAATAACTGCTTACCTTACTTGGATATTCTTATTCATAAGGACTATAGCCTTAATTGCATTGCCACCTGTGTATATACAAAACCCTATCATACACCTGTTTTAATAATTTATTATTCATCACACCCTAAACAACATAAGTTCACAGCATTATTCTATTTGTTTCGAAGAGCTCACTCACATTCATCAACTACTGAATCATTTCAGCAAGAAGTTGACTACATTTTGGGTTTGGCTGAGCAATATGAGTTCCCTAAATATCTCATTATGCAAGTGTTCGGCAGGGTCGAATATGCCCTACATACTACCCTGTTAAGAAACTCCATCTGCAATTCCATATATGTTGACTCTATGCAATATAATCCACATATAACGAGAGCCTTAACACAAGTATGTAAACCATATGGCTTGAAATTTGGTTCACGAACACGAAACTTATTTTCAGTAATTCGTAAGGATCGTGAACAGAACAGCAAAATGGGACGGTGGGGTATTTACAATATCCCGCTGGTTAAGGCAACTACAGGACAAGCAGCCTCTAATTATGTGGGTTCTACAAAACGTAATATTGAATTACGAATTAAAGAACATAAATACAATATTAAAACAGGCATGTATTGTACTTCCCTAGCCAAATCTATTATTCAAGATGATCTTAACCCTGACTGGAGTAATATAAGAATAATTAATACTCCTAGTAAACTTGGTGACCTTTTAATTGCAGAAGGTGTATATATAGAAGGTTCCGGTGAGCAATGTTATAATGAACATGCCCCTTATGAGTTGCATAACGTTTGGAAATCCCTTATTAAAACAGTAAATTATAAATTGCAATATAAACTTAAAATTGAATGTTCACCCCACCCTACACCATTTTTCTATAATATATTTCCATGATTTCTTCACAGACCAATGGGCCAGCAGTATACGCAACATTTTGGCGCATGTAGATTACTATTGGCTAATAACTTACCATGCTTCCCATAATGCAATGATCTATAATATATATATAGATTAAATGTGTCTCTATGTATTATATCTGAAGAGGAGGCAGTCGCTGCCTCGAAAGTGCTCATGGTTTTAATTGTATATATTTCTCATTTTTTAATCATTAAATCGTGCTAAACTTTCATCGTTTCAGTGATTAATGTCGCACGAGCCTTCAATATTTGTTGACCCAGATAAAACTTTCTCTTCTGTTTTTTTTAACCCTAATAAAGGCTCGAACTTAATTAATACCTAATTAATTTCTTTCATGCACCACGCCCATTAATTCCAGAATTAATTGCGGGATGTGGGTCATAACAATACTATTCAAAATGGTAATACATTTTGAAAAATAATTATTTTTGTGGGATGATATTTACAGTTATGATGATTTGGGGTTCGATAGTAGTCTAATGATAAACGTAGCCTGTTAATTAGCTTGCTTGGTGCCGCCCCGGTGGCGCAGTGGTCTAAGCGATGGCCTCTGATCATTCGTCCGAACGGGGTCCGGGTTCGAATCCCGGTGAGGCATGGATGTTGTGTTTGCCTTACGGCACTGGCTCTCTCCCTTCCCTGGAACCGGTGACCCTAAATTAGGGACGGGCGACTGCTTATAGCCCATTGAGTTGCTCACGGTGGTCGTTAAACCTCCAATAAAAAAAAAAAAAAATTTGCTTGCAGTCGGATCAGAGATTGATTTTTTGAACAAGTCGAAGATGCAATCAAGTACTTCAACAGTATATGAGGGTTGAAAAAGTACGTATAACTGTTTTATTAACTGACAAAAGTCGTTCAAATTGCACATGTTGGTACAGTAACTCTTCTCTATAGTAACCCTCCTTTTACATTGCAGGTAAATAATGGTCTCCAAGAAGAAGCAATGGACCGTCATTGAGTTCTTGACGAAGGAAGGATGTAGGCTGTCCGACATCCACAGAAAGCTACAGAATCTATACAGAGATGCCACCATTGAGAAGAGCAATGGATGCAGTGCACAGATGGATGAAGAAGGTTAAAAAAGGGGAACCAGCATTGAAGACAAACCACGCAGTGTGAGACCATCATCTTCGACCACTGACTCAAATCCTCAGCTAGTGGAATAACTGATTCGAGCAGAAATAAGAGTCGGAACCCATGAGCTTGTGGTACAACTAGACTGTGGTAACAATGCCATACAGAAGATGGTAGAAGACTTAGGGTATTTGAAAATGTGTGCAAAGTGGGTACCTCAGACGTTGACACTCGATTTGAAGGCGGGAAGGGTGGAAGTCTGCTATGATCTACTGGAAGCGTCTGAAGACATCGAAGACACACTTTTTTCGATCTAGGGAGCAGGGGATGAAACCTGGGCTAATCTTTACGGTTCGGAAACCAAAAATCAATCCATGGAATGGCGTCACACTTCTTCACCAGGGACTAAGAAGTTCAAGAGCCAGCGATCAGCACATATAGTCAGGGTGACTATTTTTGTGGGATGACAGGAGTATCATTCTTGTTGATTTTCTGGAACGTAGCCGTACCGTGATCAGCGAGCGGTACATTGATACACTCAAAAAGCTTACAGAAGTCATAAAGAGGAAGAGACTGAACAAGAATCTCAAAAGGATCCACATTGACCGTGATAATGCGAGACGATACACATCTTTGGTAACAAATCAGGCGATCAGCAAATTAGGCTAGTCGATGGTCCCACATTCACCGTACAGCATAGATCTGGGGCCCCAAGACATCCACCACCTTTTCGGTCCAATGAAGAACAGTTTATGGGAGCAGCGATTTGATGGCACCCACGAGGTGAAAGTGACTGTGATGAAGTGGGTCCACACCCGAATTTTTTCAAAGAGGGTTCAACAATGGCTCAAATGCAACGCTTGTGGTAGATACGATGTTCAATAGTACATTTGTATAGCGAAAGAGTTACTCTACTAACATGTGCAATTTGAACGACCTCAATCAGATAATAAAAAAGGTATGCTCACTTTTGCATTACTTCCGGTCCAACATCGTAGAAAGTTTTCAGGTACGTAGTAAAAACTAACGTCAGCGAGGAGCATAATCAGCATAGAAACTTAAAGTTGCGTGTTTTTAAACTTAAAAAAATTATCATGATTTGGCTGCCTGCCAGTCATAGTCCACAGAAGGAAAACTCAAACGAGAAACACCCAAAATTTACATAGGTGAAAAGTCATTAAAAAAGGAATCCCAAAAAGGCAGTATAAGGTAATATGTGTCACAATGAACACTGGTGTGCAAAAATTAAGGACGAAGTGGAGAAATTAGCATAACAGCGGAACGAGCAGGCAGAACGGACCGAAAGACCACTCAGGAGATAGACTATGGTCCGGTACGGTAGGGCATGCGCATATATTTAGCATGACGTAGGGAGGGGGTGTCGGAAGGGTATAAAGCACACGGGCGGTGTATTTTTTTTTTTTTGATTGGAGGTTTAACGACCACCGTGAGCAACTCATTGGGCTATAAGCAGTCGCCCGTCCCTAATTTAGGGTCACTGATTCCAGGGAAGGGAGAGAGCCAGTGCCGTATGACAAACTCAACATCCATGCCTCACCGGGATTCGAACCCCGTTCGGACGAATCATCAGAGGCCATCGCTTAGACCACTGCGCCATCGGGGCGGCCGAGCGGTGTACGCTCAGCAATTCGGTGAAAACTATTGTACGGTGTATATCGGTTTGAATGACATCGAGTTGCTGTCACCGTGTGATCTGGCCAGCAGGCAATCCAGTAGACGGCATCTGGATGACTTTACACGAGGTCGCGTCATTGGGAAGCTGGAAGAATTTCGAAGTGTGACTAGCGTGGCCGAGGAGTTAAGGATCGCTCACAGCATCGTTTCACGAGCTTGGAAAGCATTTTAAACGACAGGAACAGCTGTCAGAGAGTTTAGCAGTGGTCGTCCACGAGAAACCACGGCGGCGGACGACCGGTAAATTCTCTTACAGGCGAGAAGAGACAGACGGCAGACAGCGGGAGAAATTTCAAGACACATGCAACAGACAACTGGACTTCCGTTATCGCGTTTTAGCGTGGCCAGGAGGCTGCACGAAGGTGGTCTATTTGCACGACGACCAATACGGTGTGTGCCATTAACGCCTGCTCATCGGAGACGGCGGTTTTTGTGGTCCCAGGAACACAAGAACTGGACTCATCAGCAATGGGATCGAGTTCTCTTTACGGATAAAAGCCGATTTAGTCTGACGAGCGATTCTGGGCGTATACACATCTGGAGAGAGCAGGGAGCACGCAATCACAACTCCAACATCATCGAAAGTGACCGGTTTGGAGGTGGCAGAGTTCTCGTTTCGGGCGGTATCATGCTTGGTAGCCGTACTGACCTCTACATCTTCCAAGGAGGTTCAGTCACGGGTGTCCGGTATTGTACCAAGGTTCTCCTGTCCCGCGTGCTTCTGTTCAGAGGGGCTGTGGGTCCTGAGTTCCTTTCCTCTTCATGGACGACAACGCTACACCTCATCGCACAGAGGCTGTCTCCGAGCTGTTGGACAGTGAAGATATTAAACGCATGGATTGGCCCGCAAGGTCTCTGAACCTGAATTCAACCGACCACGTTTAGGACCATCTGGGGAGACACTTGTCAGCACGTCACCAGCCGCCAGCAACGATTCCGTAGATGCGATTGGCGCTACAAGAAGAATGGGCAGCAATGCCTCAACAGTTCATTGACAACCTCGTTCTCAGCACGGAAAGACGTTGTAAATCCTGCAACGTAGTCAGGGGTGACATATCCCCTGCTAAAGACTGGATTTTTCTTGGCAGCCGCCTGTCACATGGACGTTTCTGTCTTCTGTCCAGTTGTGCTCGAAGCTACCTTTTCAATAAAGTGCCTTTGTATCCTTTGGATTCCTTGTTTGGACGGTTTTGCTCACTTGTCTCATATTCTTACATCTTGGGGATCTTATGGTATGATTTGAGTCGACGTGGAGCACTTCTGCACGACGTTACATTCGAAAAATCGTCTCGTCCTTAATTTTTGTACGGCCGTGTATATGGTCCCAAAGAAGAGTATATTAATTTAAACAATATGTACTACTCAGATTATCATACTCATGCTCATTTTTAAGCCATCAACCGGCTGGGACGAATTAACTTTGATGTAAGCAAAAATTGGATTAAGTATTCTCGAAACAATATACACTGAAGTGGTAAACGTCAGAGGATAGCAGTATACAAATCCTTAACTGGCGCTACCGTCGTATAAAAGCTTCAACGCAAGCCACGATTTTTATCAGTTGCGAGGTGTAATCTCGTGAGTCAGGTTGGACAACCGCCAGTAGGAGTATGGCAAGCCGAAGTGAATTATCGGAGTTTGAACGAGGCATAATAGTGGGAGCCAGACGCATGGAACATTCGATTTCCGAAGTTGTGCGAACATTCAACATTCCTCGATCCACGGTGTCACGTGTGTACCGAGAATACCTCATAGAATTCTTAACCACCCACCTTAAACAGCGCAGTGGCCGACCACGGGTGCTGAATGACCGTGTCCAGCGGCTACTGAACAGGATTGTCCATCATTAGCGCCACTGACTCAAATAACATCCCCATTCAATGCAGGAATTATCAGAGACATGTACATCAGGTCAATGTATCATAATTCAGCGTCCATAGGGTATGGGAGCAAAAGACCCACCATAGCGCCTTTATTAACACCACGACATCGTACACAACGCATCTGCTGGGAACGTGAACATGGTAATTGGATCCTGGAAGACTGGCAATATGTGGCGTGATCCGATGAGTCACGCTTCCACTTGCTACGAGCCGATGGTGGGATTTGGGTGTGACGCAGATGCAATGAGGCTACGGACCCAAGCTATCAATAAGGCCCTGTACAAGCTATTTGTGGTTCCATACATGTGCGGCGTGTCTTTACGTGACACGGTTTGTGTCTTCTGCTCTTCGCTAACACGTCATTAACCGATAATCGCTTTGTTGCTCTGCTGGGTGACAATTTGCAGCCGTTCATGGACTTTATATACCTTAACAGCAATGGAATTTTCCAGGCGGACAATGCAGCACGTCATTGGGCCGAAGTTATCCAAAATTGGTTCGAGGAGTATTCTGAACAGTTTCGACGGATAGTGTGGACATCACGTTCGCCCGACATGAACCCACTTATGGGACGTAGAGAAAGGTCCATTCGCAATCACGATCCTTCACCTAAAAATACCAGGGAACTGTGGGTGATATAACGAAGTAAATTTCTCCGTCATTTTTGGTCCACGCCGGAAATCGAACCCAAGTCCATTTATTCCGGAACAACTCGCTCTACCAACTGAGCTACGCAGACGTTCGTTGTCGCTGCTATTTACCTTTATGTCGTGTGCGTCCGGCGGGGCAGGCACGTCACATCCCCCCCCCCCCGAAAGAGGGCCGGGGACATAGCCCACAGGTCAGCCGTGACCATGAGTCGTTGCAGGCAGCCATCCTCTATAGAACGTGCACTTGAGAACTCCCAGTCAATCTGGTAGGTGGAATGCAACGTCACACACATTTTATTTTTCGAAGCGCTGGAGAAGGGATTCTCTTATTTTTCCTATCTCGTGGTGAGGAAAGAACATAACACCATTGCGAGATCTTGAACGGCCGGGTCATCTGGGAAGTTCGGGCGACATTATAACGAAGTAAATTTCTTCTTCATTTTTGGTCCACGCCGGGAATCGAACCGGAGTCCACTTATTCCGGAACAAGCCGCTCTACCAACTGAGCTACGCAGACGTTCGTTGTCGCTGCTATCTGCTTTTATGTCGTGTGCGTCCTGCGGGGCAGACACGTCACAACCTCAACAGCAATGGAATTTTTCAGGCGGACAATGCACCACGTCATTGTGCCCAAGTTGTCTAAAATTGGTTCGTGGAGTATTCTGAACAGTTCCGACGGATAGTGTGGCCACCACGTTCGCCCGACATGAACCCACTTCTGGGACGTAGTAGAAAGGTCCATTCGCACCCAAGATTCCGCACCTACAAATACCAGGGAACTGTGGGTGGCTACTCAGACGGCATGGCTCAACATCTCTCCAGAAGACTTCCTGGTACTTGTGGAATCCATGCCATGTCGAGTTGCTGCACTTCGCCGAGCTAGAGGAGGTTCTATACGATACTGAGTACGTATCCCACGACTTTTGGCAGTTCAGTGTATTGCTAAGAAATGGGCCGAGTTCATTTGGGGCGATTTTATTCGCGGTATGTTTAGTAATCGCAACGCCGCTGGAAAGAATGATCTGCAAGACCAGGGTATCAGAAAGGTTGTTTTCCCTCTTTGCTTTATTATTCAAAGTGGTAATTTAGGAAGGAGAGTGACTCT
This sequence comes from Macrothele yani, assembly GCA_039090855.1. Taxonomy (NCBI): domain Eukaryota; kingdom Metazoa; phylum Arthropoda; class Arachnida; order Araneae; family Macrothelidae; genus Macrothele; species Macrothele yani. The sequence continues at coordinate 85,976,432 of CM077030.1, forward strand.
AAATTTTTCTGACTGATTATTGCTAAAAGGGCAATAATCATTTGTTTCCTACTAGTGTCATGATGTTGAGAGAAACTCAATCTTCCCCATCAAACTTTGGGTCATGGAGCAGAAAGTAAAGAACTTAAAAGGATCGATTATAACCACTGAAAATACTAATTGTCTGTACTACTGAGATGAGAGTGGGGGTAGATTTGTTTTTCCATGTAGGTAAACAGCTTTCATACAATCCGGCAGCTTATGAACATTTCTGTTCAAGGAGCGCTGAACATTTGAAGTCAGTGTTTCCTCAAGTTGCTTCTGATGTGGAGTACCATTTGGTTTACGTAGAGGGCCTGTTAAATGGTTAAAAATGCGCATGTAGAGAACTAAATTACAGTAGATCAGATCAGTAGATGATTTTAAAAAGAGAGTGTCTGACCGCTGGTCTTAAACAACCCTTAGAAATAGGAAGCTAAAAGATTTGGACTAGAGTGCCCGATCCGAAAGTGACACGAAAGCGAGGTAGAAAGTGCGAGGAAGACGCCCTTATTTATTACCTTGGGGCCAGTACCCGGTGTCCGACGACTTAGCGTGCGCATGCGACGCACGGCGGATATTTAGTGTTTCGAGCGTTGGTACCTGCTGGGATCGAACCTGAGATTCCTCCGTGGCAGTCACGAACTTTGACCACTGGCCATCCGCGACCCCTGAATTACAGTGGAATTTCGGTTATAGGTTTTTCAAGTGGATGGCTTTAAAAAAGGTATAAAAGAAATTTCAGAATGTTAATTATTGTTGTAAAATCTTGAATGCCTCCAAGAAGAAAAGAAATAATAACTGCATTATTTTAGATAACAGTAATTTATAATGTAAGGCATACGCACGTACATGAATACTTTGCTACCTTAAGCTTCTGTAAATTTTGGCTTTATTTTTGTATTCCAATTTCATCATAAAAACTAGATTAAATAATTCTACACGATTTCATACTTTCAATATACCATATGGAAAAGAACCTCACCTTTGAAATCCTATGCAGTAAATCCGAATAAGATTTTTTTTATATTCCATAACCCTATTACACATTCTTTATTTTATAAGCATCGCTCTTCATAAAGCAGTTTGTCCACTAATTGATTTAGTATCAGTGTCGAGTAAAATATTCACTTACCTTTCTTGCTTCAAATTTCTTGAATTCAGAGAAAAGAGATTATACGATATTTAGTAAATTTTTAGCTGCATTATATATTTCATGGGTTCAGAAAAACGTTGTCTTGGTTCTAGCAAAGCTGAAACAGGTTTACGTATAAAGGAAACCAAAAAACGTGGGATTTTTTCGGGGTTTCGTTTTGATAATCCAAAATCCAAAATTTAACGTATAATTACAAAACTCTTGCAAATGGAATAATTATCACATGAGCTAAAATGAAAGCCTTTTTTTAGTTACATTATCTATTTCATGGGTTCATCAAAACACTGTCTTGGTTCTCGCAAAGCTAAAACTTACCGGTTTACGTATAAAGGAAACCAAAAAAACGTGATTTTTTTTTCTTTTTAATAATCCAAAATTCAAAATTTAAAGTTTAATTACAAAAAGCTTGCAGATGAAATAATTATCACATCAGTCAAATGAAAACATTTTTTTAGTTACATTATCTGTTTCATGGGTTCAGGAAAACGCTGACTTGGTTCTCGCTAAGCTGAAACTTACCGGTTTGCGTATAAAGGAAACCACAAACCGTGGGTATTTTTGGGTTTCTTTTTAATAATTTAAAATTTAACGTATATTGCAAAAAGCTTACAAATGAAATGTATATCACATCAGTCAAATGAAAACCTTTTTTTAGTTACATTATCTATTTCATGGTTTCAGAAAAACGCTGTCTTGGATCTATCTAAGCTGAAACTTACCGGTTTACATATAAAGGGATATTTTTGGTAATATATATATTAAAAAAAATTCCGTGGGTATTTTTGGGTTTCTTTTTAATAATTCAAAAGCTAGCGTATAATTACAAAAAGCTTACAAATGAAATAATTATCACATCAGTCAAATGAAAACCTTTTTTTTAGTTACATTATCTATTTCATGGGCTCAGAAAAACACTGTCTTGGTCCTATCTAAGCTGAAACTCACCGTTTTACTTATAAAGAAAACCACAAACCGTGGGTATTTGGGGGTTTGTTTTTGATAATTCAAAATTTAACGTATAATTACAAAAAGCTTACAAATGAAATAATTATCACATCAGTCAAATGAAAACATTTTTTTAGTTACATTATCTATTCCATAGGTTCAGAAGAACGCTGTCTTTGTTCTCGGTTAGCTGAAACTTACCAGTTTACGTATAAAGGAAACCAAAAAAGCCGTGTTTTTTTTAGGGGGGTTTCTTTTTGATAATCCAAAATTCAAAATTTAACGTATAGTTACAAAAAGCTTGCAGATGAAATAATTATCACATCAGTCAAATGAAAACCTTAGAAGTGCGGTGAAAATTCACGATGCAGTGCCATTTTCCTGTAACTTGGCAATATTACTACCAATGACTAACATATTTTTTACAGGTGGCAGAACGATGCAGACAAGCTTAGGGACGTCACAGTACCAATGTAAAGATGGCAGTCCCACTTTAGATATGTACCAAAGAGGAACAAACTGTGTCATCCGTTTTTTTTCTTTTTTAGTAGTGAAGGCGTATGCCTATTGAAATACGAATCACCATACTGTAATTTCGAATGTAATTACAGTATGGTGATGCATCTCTGTCAGTCCAACAAGTGTACAAATGGACTAGAAAGTTCTGAAAAGGCATGAGTTCTGTGACAGATGATACTCCTTGACCCGGTGACCCGGTCAGACACACAGAGTAGCGACACCAGAGTCCGTTACAGCAATTAAAGGCATTGTGATGGGGAATCTCCAAGTGTCAGTGGATGAAATATCCGGAATTTTGAACACCAGTCATGGTTCAGCACACCACATCATCCATGATGTGCTCCAGTTCAACACAGTGTCTGTAAGGTGGGTGCCACGCCAGCTGATTCCACAATTTAAACAACGACGTGTTGATGCTTGTCATGTTCTTTTGCGGCGCTCTGAAGCTGAAGATCATGGCTGCCTACCAAGAACTGTTACTGGAGATCAAACCTGGATTCACTATCATCAGCCACAAATCAAGAGAGCGAGAAAAGATTGGCGCTATCCCTCCTCACCAAAACTGAAGAAGTCTGGCACGCTGCCAACGACAGAGAAGATTATGCTGACTCTGTTTTGGGATGAACGAGGCGTAATTTTGGAGCACTACATGCCCAGAGAGAACGCTGTAATGAGTGACACGTATGCAGATCTTATCAGGAATAATCTCCGACCTGCCATCAATTCCAAACGACATGGACTTCTGAGTACTGGTGTTTTGTTGCAACATGACAACGCTCGGCTCCATATCTCCGTGCAACGGTTGACCATAAAAAACATGCACTTCGGGTGTCTTCCGCATCCGCCGTATTCACCAGCTCTTACTCCAAGCGATTACCACATATTTGTACCACTTAAAGATGCGATGGCAGGAAATACTTTGAGATCTGATGAAGAGGTGCAGCAGATGGTGCATGAATAGCTGCACACGTGACCGAAAGTATTTTTTCTGCAAGAATCTATGCGCTTTGTAAGCGCTGGAGGACTTGCAGTGCTCAAAATGGAGATTACATTGAAAAAATGCTACGAGGTGTGTACCACTTTTGTTCAATAAATTATAAGAAAAAATTATTTGAGGTTTTTATTTTACTCTCCTTTGTATAATCGAATTGAAAAATAATAGAAGTCCAGTAAAATATCAGGACTACCGCAAAATAACGTATAAAAGCGAAATTGGGGTTTCACTGTGAATGTAATCAGTTTTCTGGCAGAAATGTTCTTGGAAATTAAATCCACCCTCAAATCACGCCTCGATAAATAGATTGTCTAATTCCATCGTGTTTGTGCCAGACGGAAAAATTTCCGTTCTCAATGAATGACACTTTCACAACTGCTTCCAGCAGATATGCCGCCAATTGTCGCCTGACAACGAAATGTATTTAGCAATGAAATACTTCATCATCTATGATTTGAAGCAGGTCAAAAAGATTTTGTCCTCCTGTGTTGATTATTTTCCCTTTTTGTTACATTCGAGATGAAACTGTCTGATCAGATTGACGGTACTCACTCTATCTTAAGAAATTTATCATTGGAAATTTCCACTTTGGTGTTTCGCAATATGTTTCCTACATGGCGTCGAATGCAAGTTTAGATGACGCTAGCGATCAATGAATAATGCGAAAGGGTGGGTAGCAGGGATTCAACGTCTATATATGAGACAGACGTTGGCCCCATCCGGTAAGGTGTGCAACAGGAAGACACGGTAGAGAAGGAAGGGAAATATCTCGAGGCAACGAACGAGCTCAGGCTGAATTTATAAGCTCTTCGCTTTCGTTTAATTCCGAAACGACTTTACTGCGACTAGCACCTATCCTTCCAGGCAAGATAGTCATTAATTTAAGCTGTGACGCCGTCAACATGTTGATCGAAAGGAGATGGAAAAGCACATCCACCAGTTGCGTTACTCTCAGCTCGGTCTAAATTGTTGGTCTCTCTCTCTCCCTCTCTTTCTGCTACTCTATCGCCTTCAGACTCTTCTCTTTTGGAATACAATTAAAAGATTAATTTTGCTATGCAGATTAAACTTCTTGACAGTTTGTTGCACGACTCGTTTCATCTATTCACAGCTGTTGTTGTATGCGTCGTTTCATCTATTCGCAAAGTTTCAGTTATTAATAAAATTTGGAGAGCGCCGATGAAACTAGTTTTCACATGAATACAATTCCCGTCATTTGTATTATTCCTCCCTGAGGATGAGTTCTGAATGCAAAGTACGAATTTCAATGACAGAGCTCAAATATTTACTGGGATTAGCTTTATATCTTAAAAGTATATTTATTGATAAAAGGAAGTTTATTGCCCATATTGAATTGCTCAGAATTCGTGAAATTGTGCGTGATAGGAATTTGTGGAGACGCAGTTGTTTTCCTAGTAAAATTGGCATTTCAATAAAAGGAAATCGAGCATATACTTACCGCTTTAACTAATAACCTCGAAAAAGGTATCTTAAAACAATGCTTCTAGAAGGGAAGTTGTATTAATTTCCGCCTAGTATTAGACTAACATTAGGCACTACACGAATTGCAGTTTCAACTAACCCGGGTATATTGCAGTGGGATTGGAAAAGACGCACACAGCTAAACCAATTCCAAAATTTCTTAGCACAGTAACGGAAAAAGCAGTTGGTCTGAGTTTGAAAATAAAATCAGCGCCTAATGAATATGTTCAGTTTGTTTCATGACAGAAATATACACGTAGAGACTACAACAAAGTACTTACGTCTGGATATGATCTACCTCAAAGTAGTCTCCTTGGGGAGCAACACACCGCTGCCAGCGCTTTTGCCACTGTTGGAACGCTCCCTGTAAACCCTGTTCGCGAATCGTGTCAAGCACCGTCTGCGATTCGCGATGAATCTCATCCAAGGTTTCAAACCGGTGACTCTTGAGCTTCAGCTTTATCTTTGGGAACAGAAAGAAGTCGCAGGGGGCCAAACCCGGAAAGTCAGGCGGAAAAGGAAGGGTAGTCATGCTATTGCGGCTGCAAAACTGGCGTATTGCCAACGCTCTGTGAGCTGCTGCATTGTCGTGATTGAGCAAGAAATCGCCCCTGCGCCATATTTCAGGTCGTTTGCGGTGAATGTTCTCCCTAAGATGCCGCAGAACATCGCAGTACAAAAGGGCGGTGACGGTCAGAGCCTGGGGGATGAATTCACGGTGCACAACCCCACGAACGTCGACATTTGTCCACATTTTCAGGGGTTTTGCTCGTGCACGGTCGCCCTGACCTCTCGTCGTTTTCCACTGCCGTTCTGCCACTCTTGAAGCGAGTGCCACTGAAGACACATCACACGACCCGTTGCTTCATTGCCATAAGCCTTCCGCAACATTTCATGCGTCTCCGTTCCCGTTTTGCCGAGTTTGAGGCAGAATTTGATGTTCGCTCGCTGCTCTAGTTTGCAGTCCACACCGAAATCACAGCTGTGTTCTGCACGTGGTTACCACATATCGTGTAGAATAGCTCCCGATGTTCACAGAACGATACCACTCGGCACAATGACTCATGAAGGTCGCTGCTCTCGACCTCTACTCGCGAATCCGCGTACTGCCATCTGTTGGTGCGCACCGTACCTTGTCTCGGAACTTTATGATCGCACTACGTATTAGTGATGGAGAATTGCCCTGGGCATTCCCCGCGCAGAGCGGAACAGACTCAAACAAAAGGTAGACGAAAATAAGCGGGTAGCAAGGCTTCCCTACAATGCATCGCAATCGAGGAACATAGGTAAACGTGGTTATCTGAGAGACTTTTATCGTGGGCGCATTGTTGCCGCAAGACAGGTAGGTCATTCTATTGTCTAAGTGGTAAGAACCCAAAGGATCTCATGGGCAACCGTATCAAGGGTGTACTGCGAATATACCATCGACAGACGAACCAGCACCCAGAGAGCAAGCAATGGCCGACCACAAGCTAATGACAACCCGGAATGGACTCAGATTATAGAGGCGTATACAGACCGACCGTTAGTCAATGGCGGCGCAAATCACATCCAGGTTAAATGTCGGAGACCAAAACAGAGTCAGCGAGCAAAGGGTACGATACATTCTGCTTATTGTGGGCTTCTGGAGTTGATACCTAGCTCCTGTGTCACAGTTGATTGCTCATCAGCGGAAATGACACCTCACCTGCTGACTGGGCTTCAAAACTGGACCTATAAAGGGTTGCGCCCCGTCGTGTGGTTAGAAGACCGTTTTCAGCTGTACCGAACTGATAAGAGGGCGAGGGTGGGGCGTCGAGTGCGAGGGTGGGGCGTCGAGGGCATGAGACCCCATGGCCTCATGCTGTCAAACCAGTCGGCTCTGCTCAAGGTCTGCCAGGTCGGCACTTTTCAAGGTGGCGCTTGCTCTGTGATGGTTTGGGGAGCCTTCACACGAGACACATTATGTCTCTTAGTTGTCTGGAGAGGATATTCACCGCTGTGAGCCTCCAGTATGTGCTGGCTGATCACCTACACGCTTTCATGGCCTGCGTGCTTCCTACGGCCAGTGGGATAATACGCCAACCCACGGGGCCGCAACAACACCGACATGGCTCGAGAAACACTCATCTGAGCTTGGAAACATCTAGTGGCCCCCAAAGTCCCTAGATTTAAACCCAGTGGAAGATCTCTGGCATGCCTTGGAGCAAAACATCAGATCCAGGCATCCTAGACCGACGTCTCGGGCGAAGTTGTGAACAATGCTGCAACAGGCTTAACCGGCTTTACCTCCGGAAACAGTCCGGCATCTGGTGGAGTCGATACCCCGCGTGTACGCTAGAAGAGGACAGACGCGCTCTTAGATAGGTATCTCTAATGTTTTGTCCATTAAGTGTTCTCACACCGTAAAAAAACAGTGGTTTGAATTCACGACAAATTCCTGAAAATAAGGAGCGGCAATCGTGCCGCCATGTCTCCAGCTTTTAACGGTTTTTTTGGTTTGAAAGGTTTCCGTTTCCAACTACGGAAGCTTCAGTATTTAACAGATTTTCAGTTGTCACCATTTCCGGAAAATTCAGATGAAGGTTTTTCTGTTTTCATGCAGAAATTTTCCGAATTTACAGAAACTTTTATTTTGAAATTTTCAGTCCTTTTGTACTGACGTAGGAAGTGAAAGCATCCTTCACGTTTGCCACTGGTGAGAATCAAGCCTGCTACTGCTTGGACGCCATCGAGTATCGCTACCGACTGACTTAGATAGACATTTACCACTTGATCATCGTTTAAGGTAGAAATGGAAAGGACTCACATCGTGCGTTGATGAAATGTGATTCGCTATCGATACGGGTTAATTAGTCATTTGTTTCGTAGGAGCTTAATATTATTCTGAATAGGCTTATAATAATTTCATTTTTTCTCTAGGTACATTTACATTTGTTTCTGATCATGACTTTTAGAAGCAACAGAATGTTATGGAATTCGAGATTTCTTTTTAACTGAAAATGGCTTTCAATTATGTTTAAAGCAAAGCGGAAACTACTACTTCACAGTATTATTTCACAAAACCCCTAAATATAAAATTTACTCTTGATAGCTATTCTAGCTTTTGTGTTAATGGGTCTGATATACTGACATCATACCATCACCCATACGATACTTTAGGTATCCGCTCTCTTACCGTAACCCAATGTACAATACCAGGTGCACAAACTGGGAGGGGGGGATATCTTTTGCCACAATAACCTGAATATAATGCGATGTTGGTTTTTTTGGGGATTTTTTTTATTGGAGGTTTACCGACCACCGTGAGCAACTTAATGGGCTATAAGCAGTCGCCCGTCCTTAATTTAGGGTAACTGGCCCCAGGGAAGGGAGAGAGCCAGTGCCGTAAGACAAACACAACATCCATGCCTCATCGGGATTCGAACCCGGAGCCATCTCGGACGAATGATCAAAAGCCATGTGTTATCTTCAATTCTGATCTCGCTACATAACCTCAAAATCAGGCTCTCCAATAGATGATTGAAATTTAATAGTTAATCAAACCTCAAGTGCTTTCTTTAGCTCCACTTCCATTACCAGAAATTTTCGGTCATATGGATACGAAATTGGTGAGAAAAGAAATTTTTTCCTATAATACCGGGTGTTTCTCTTGGTAGTCCGCCAAAGTATCAGCCATATTTGCCAACAAACTCTACTTAGAAACATGACATGTGTTTTACAACGTACCTTAGTTCATGTGAATGTAGCACCATTCACAATAAATGTTCGAAATGTCTTTCACCGTCATCCAAACACACTCGAAAGCGACATTGAATATTATTGAAAACATCTGCAGAATGTCCTCATCAATAGTCCTGATTGCTGCACTGATGTTGCTTTCTACGTCTTCTAACGTGCGAGGCTTGTTGCTGTAAGCACGGCACTTCAAATATCCCCATAAGAAAAAATCGGGAGGATTCAGCTCGGGTGAACAAGGTGGCCACAGTCCTTTGGAGGTTACTCGGTCACCAAAGAAAAAAGAAATTTCACTCATTGTCGCTTTATCCTGTTGAAATTACTCCGTTGTAAAATAGAGGTCGATTAATTTCTCCACAAATTGTCTGAAAATCTTCATACATATATGACGCCGAGTTTACTGCGCTCCTGAAGAAAATGGTTCCAATTTTTCTGGTTCGGGACACAGCACACTGCACAACGACTTTTGCAGGATGTAATGGGGTTTCGTGTAATTCATGTGGATTATCTGTAGCCCAGACGCGGGAATTTCGGGAATTGACATACCCGTCCAAATGAAACCATGCTTCGTCTTTGAACCATGTGAAATAAAAAATGATCGGAATTGCGATTAAAAATGTCAGGAACCAGTGGCAATAATACACACGCTTTTCAAGATCCGGTTCTTGCAACTCTTGCACAGCTGTCACATAGTGCTGATGAAGCAACGCTTTCTTCGCGGCTCTTTGGCAGGTAGAAGCAGAATGCCCAGTTTCTTGTGACAAACGTCAGAGTGACTTCTTATGTAATGCCAGCAGCCTGTGTTTCCCATCTTCGATTTTTTCTTCTGCTAAAGGAGGACGTCCACCACTGTATTGGTTCAGTACACTGCCCGTGGTTTCAAATTTCTTCGCGGACCTGGCGATGTAACGTTTGTCTGGTGCTTTTACTCCCCCAAGCTTCTTCAGGAATTTACACTGTGTAACCTTTGCATATTTTGTTATCCAATAACTTTTCACAATAAACACCCGCTCCGCAAAGGTATACACAGCCATCCTGAATGACGTTCAACGACACAGCAAAACACGGAGATTGCCTCCGGACACAATTAACGAGCCCGGCCATCTGGTGGGATGACGTCACAATGAATCATCGTCTTATCTGGAAATCACTCCCGCGCATTTCTCAAGGATTAAGGTCACTTGTAAACCTAACGTCGTGTTTCTATGTAGAGCGGGAAGAAATCCATAGTTGGTTCCTTGGTGGACACTCTTTGTATAAAAGGAATTTCGGAAAGTTTTCTCAAAATTCAGGATTAGCATCTTTTAAAAGCAGCAATTTCTCGTTATTAACGGAAGGAAGTTGAAATGGAGTATTTCTGCAAATCGACGTGTGAAAAATTCGTGAAATTCAGGTGTTTTATGTCATTTAACGGAAAAGGCTGAATAAGGAATATATTTCGTTAATTCACGAAAGGAATCACGGAATGAATCGTGAATTTCAGAAATTATTTTAAAGTGTATATATTGCGTTTCGGCAGTTTCATTTTCTTTATTGTTTTCTCCCTTCTTTTTTGAACTAAAAATTTTGTTCTGTCTAATATTTTTATCATGCAGTTCCTGTTCTTAGTATCACATATATTTCTTTTGTTTCTATATGGACCTTTGCAATTTTTCTATTAACTTCGCAAATGTCTACTTCTGTTGTCGAACCTTTTTGTTTAGAGAATCAATCTCTCAGTTCTAATCTGGAAAACCATAAAGTATAAAATCACATTAAATATAAAATATATTATAAAACCACTGGACAACAAATTTTGACTTTTTTGTTATGATTGTTAAATTATTATTTCCTTGTGTATTTTGGGCCGCTGCTCATGAAAATGATGATTAAATTGACATAATGGCTTTCATTTTCGGAAAACAAGTGCGCTTTCTTATATTCAAATAATGTCTCTGTTATTTAAGATATATGTACAAACTTACCTGTATCAAAAACGGCTTCCTTTTGACTTTCGTTTGTATTCAGTTTCTATGCATTCTCTTTTTAACGTCCAACAATGGTCAACTGACATGGCGAAACTCCGTAATCAACTAACATAATCAACTAACTAACATACCTCTGCTCCATTGTTGAGATGTCCTAATGGAAGCTCTCACCATGCTTGTTACTAAGTGCGTCACAGTTTGGTAGGAAGAAATCGACATATGAATGCAAAAAGTAAATTTTCAATGACATGTTGCACCTCATTTCTTTATAAGAATTTATGAGATCTCCTACAAGCTCCCTAAAGTTCGCTGCTTTAGCATTACCCCGAAGTCCAGCTGAAACACGTCGAAAGGATTTCTACCACTGAGCACACATTCAAAATGATCATCTTTGAAAACTTGTCTTATATGTGGGGTAACGAAACCGTCATCTTTAATCTTCTCTGCACAAAGGCTTGGAAATTTCTCGCGTAAATATGTGAATGCAGGACCATTCAAATCGAAATCCTTCACGAAGTTCTTAATTAGCCCCAATTCTTTTCTGATAAAACTTTACTTGGTTGTTTCAAGGCTTCAGATGCTACACGCCTAACTCCCGGCGTTGACGATTTTCACTTAAGCCAATTTCCCTTTTTGTAATGTGCTTCTTTTGCACGGCTATCCCAGTCACAGAGAAAGCAACAATATTTGGTGTAACCCTTTTGTAATCCTAATACAATGGCGATCACCTTCAAATCACCCCATAATTGCCTCTCAAACTTCTGATAGTGTACAGCTACAGGATACAAAGTACTTTTCATGTTTTCACATGTTTCTTTGTGTGGACTGTATATATAATAAGGATTGCAGGAAACTTATTCCCATTGTATAATGATACAGCTTTAAGGCTCACCTTTGAGGCATTTATACATAGTCGACACTCTTGTCTCATGTTAATTGCTGCAAGTAGTCCATCAACATCATTACAGAAAGTGAAGTCACCTTTTGTTTAATAGAATTTTTCCAAATCTTCATTTCTGGTACGAAATATTATTACTGCAAACTAACCACATTTACTGTAACGTATATACATTCCAATTTCCAAGGAATTTATGTATGTTATATAAAATTAAAGAATTTATACACTATCTACCAACAGGTAATTGGACACCTGTGATATCAAAGGAAAACGAAGTTTATTCACCTTCAATAGTTGGTGGAGCCTCCAAGAGCGGCGCCGCCGAGCTGCGACCCTTCGGGGCATACTCTCAACCAGGCGTTGTACGACGGCTAGCGGTATTTTCTTCCACTCGGCTTGGAGAATACAGGTCAGTTCTTTCTCCGATTTCGGACGGAGGGGGCACCCCTTGAGTCGACGCTCCAACTCGTCCCAGAAGTGCTCGATACGGTTAAGGTCCGGGCCCTGCGCAGGCCAGTCCATTCGATTAACCCTATTGTCACCATACCAAGCCATGGTGGACCTCGTAACATGAGAGGTGGCATTGTCATCCCGAAAGTAACATGGGTCCACCTCGTAAAACTGCCACAACGTAGGAAGCGCATGGTCATCCAAAACGGTGCTGTAGGTCTCGGCGTTGAGTCTACCAGGAATTGCGACCAAGGTCCCCGTGCCATACCAGGAGAAACACAACCATAGCAAAATTGCACTGCCGCCGAACTTTACAGTTGGCACAATACATTCCGGCAGGAGGCGTTCTCCAAGCAGACGCCAAGCCCAGACCCTGCCATCCGAACGGTAGAGGGTGAACCCTGAGTCGTCGCTCCAGAGAACCTGTTTCCACTGTTCAACGGTCTACTGTCGACGTTCTTTGCACCCCGTTAGCCGAGCAGCGCTATTGCACTTGGTGATCAAAGTCTTATGGGCGGCAGCACGTCCATGATAACCGAGCAGATGGGCTTCCTTACGGATGATATTCATCGAAAGAACACTCCCGGATGCCTATTGAAACTCCTCGTGGATGTGGCTCATCGATTTGGTGCGGTTCTTAAGACTTTCTCTGGCCAGCACCCGTCGGTCTCTAACTCTCAGTTTTTTGGGCCTGCAGGGTCGGGGCACAATCCGACAGTCACCTCTCATCTTCCACTTGCCAATCACGTAGGCCACTGTCGATTTTGGGTACTTCAACTAGCTGGGTACGTCACGTATGTATCGGCCATTTCTGTGATACCCGACGATTACTCCTTTCTCGAAATCAGAGAGCTCCGAACTTCGTGGCATCTTGAATGTGACTGGTTGCGTTGTTGTTTCCCACAAGATATTTAACGGCGGCGGCCGTGACGTGTGTCAGAACCGCAGATATCGTCGATTGCAGGGGAGTCCAATTACTTGTTGGTAGATGATGTATATATATACAAATTAAGGAATTTATATACGAAGTATTATTACTTTCACAGAATGATCCAGGAGATTCTATTGTTGTAACTTTGATATCAAGGATATCAAAAGCTCGGCCTTATTTTCTGGCAGTGCCAGTTTTCTGATGAACTCATTAAGTTCAAACTGTGTGATTATATATAACTCTAAGGAATCTGGGTTTCGACAAAATTGTGGATCTCTTGAAGTTGATGACTGCTGTGATTCGCTGTGTAAACCATGTTTATCAAAGTCGTCTTCGTCATCAGAGTCTACGGGAAAAAAACTGAGGCGGTTCAGAAATTGGTAGCCCTTTTTCTTTGGGGCGAATCTTTGTAGGTATATTGGGATATGAAACTGTCTCTCTTCTTCACAGTCATACCTTTTTGACAGTAGGCACCAGACGGAAATCGTAGTCTGTGGTGTGGTTTGTTGGCTCTCTCCAAATAACTGGCAGTGCAAATGGCATAGAACGTTCCTTATCTTTCAAATACGCACTCAGTTTTGAAGCAAAGGTATGGAAGCATGCATGTGGGGCCCATTTCTTGTCAAGATCGTCGATTTCGCAATTAAAATACAAGACACATGCTTTTATCATAGTTGCACTTAACGCACACTTTCTCGACACTAATGTCACTTCTCCACGTACACAACAGAAGTTGTGTGGATTATCCACGTATTTGCGTGACATTTTAAAGGTTTCACGGCAGAAACGAACAAAATAGTAAACGAAACAAAAAAGAAACTATTCAAGACAGGAGAAACTGAAGAACTGGAATTCTGACAACTATAACAATTGAAAGTATGTATCATGCGACACTTACCACCGAACTGAGAGAAGAGAAGCGACGAATAGAAAGTATCACGTAATCACCACGCGGAGCCACACCGACTGAACACGTGATACTTAGTGAGCCTGCTGGAATGTCAGATCATATGATAAGACCTTGGTGCCATTAAAGCTGCAGTTTTGCTTTATTTTTATCACCTTTCGATAAAACACTCGTAATTTAATACCATGGGCGTAATTTAAAAATGAGAGCCAAGCGGCAATTTTAAATGTTATTTCGTATTCAGCAACCTAAAAATTAGCTAAGATTGAGGAGTTTTGCATACTTCATACTGACTAGAGTAAAATATGGAAGAACTTAGGGAATTTCTGGGGCATGATCGTCGACAGACATGTCAAAATTTGTATAACGAAATCAACTTTACACATTCGAATATGCGCGCCAGAAGAACATGGGACGACATTTTGACGAATATTTTCCATTTTTTACGCTTTCCAACCGTAGGTTGGAGAAGCGTAATGCTTCCGCTTTGTCCGTCTGTCTGTCCGTCCGCGCGATAACTCGCGTAAAAATGGTTCGGTTTCGATGAAATTTTAGTATGTGGTAGGGACCACCTGGGGACAAAACCTATTTAAAATGGGTGAAATGGGGTCAAAGGTCAGGACATAAGAGCGGGATCCATTCCATTGCCCTTATGCGTCATAACTTACGTAAAAAGAGTTCGATTTCGATTAAATTTTAGTATGTGGTAGGGAACCACATGGGGACGAACCATATCGAAAATGGGCAAAGTGTGGTCAAAGGTCAAGCAGGACATAAGAGCGGGATCCATTCCATTGCTCTTGTGCGTCATAACTTGCGTAAAAACGGTTCGATTTCATTGCAATTTTAGTATGTGGTAGGGAACTACCTGGAGACGAACCCTATTGAAAATGGGCGAAATGGCGGCAAAAGTCAGACACAGGAGCGGGACCCATTCCATTGCCTTTGTGCTTCATAGCCTGCGAAAAAATGGTTCGATTTCGATGAAACTTTAGTATGTGATAGGGGACCACCTGGAGACGAGTTATATTGAAAATGGGAGAAATGGGGTCAAAGGTCAGGACATAGGAGTGCAATCCATTCCATTGCCCTTATGCATCATAACTTGCGTACAAATGCTTCGATTGCGACAAAACATTATCATGTTTTTCCGGAGGTCTAGTTAACCGGTTATGTAGAATATCAACGAAATGGGGTCAAAGGTCATGGCACAGAATTAAGATTTATTCCGCAGCCATTACTCTCATAACTTACGTAAAAATGCTTCTGCTGCGATAAAACTGTCGTTGGACGTGCGCTCTCGAGCTCCTCAATTTTCGCCCAATTTGCTCGGTCAAAGAGCCCATTGCTTCAGACTCTTGTGTTCCGTGTGTGTATAAGGGTATGTGCTACCTTTCCTGCTACTTTTCCGAGTCAGAAAGTACGTATTTACTTCGAATTTTATAATAATATTATCAGCCGACTACACACTACTGCGTTTCTGAAGTGTGCGCCCAAGTACATGTTCCAATGCCTGCTGTTCCTTTCCTGCATACTCTGCTCAAGTAATAGGCTGCCAGCAATCTTCCCAGCTACTTTTCAGCACCAGTAAGTGAATTCTCTGCCGATATTCCTTCATTTTTCATCCCGGTGGGTATGCTTACATCTGCCCATTGTGACTTACTTTAACTTTCTTCTGTCTTCTCACCTGCATTCTCTTCAGTTGCCTTCTGTGCTTATCTTCCTGTTATCTACACGCCTTCCCGTTTACGTCACCCTCTGATAGTGGTTCTTGAATAACGTCATCGTTACCGTGCTCCATCTGTCTCTAGCCGTTCTTCCAGTGACGTCATTATCTCGCATCTTCCCATCGTCCGCTTTCTTTACGTGCCTTTTGCCATCTCCATCGTCTTACGCTCTCGAAATTCTGCTGCTTTGCTTTACAGTTTCTGATTTGTACTATATTTACTGTTTTTCTTCGACCACTGACGCCTCCTCCGGATGTACTACTTGACAGTTCAACTCATCTCTCTACGCCCGCAGTCACTGTCTTCCCCTCGGATCCTCTCTCAACTGCCTTAGGCTTCCGGTTTTTTCGTACCGGCTCCGTTTTAACAGCTCATTTATTAGAGTCCTCGTCACCTGGGAAGTCTTTCTTTGCTTCTTTAGCTCTCGGAGTAAAATATTTCGCGCTTCCACATACTAAACTTACAGCTTACACTTCAGCACTCCATCAGATTCTTCCACCTGATGTCATCACGCACATCGCACGAAAGCCTCGCATGGTGTTGGTTTATTTTTCTAATCCAGCTCAAGTTGAGTTGGTTCTTTCTTCTTCAATTTCAGTCGGCGACCAAAGTTTGTTCGCAATTCCTCTTGCTCATTGCCCTACTCTCGTTAGTTTATCTCCAGCTCCTCCTGAACTCTCCAACGATTTACTGCATGCTTTCCTTTCTCAATGTGGTTTAGTTATTGGCCCTATTAAGACTTTGCCTGCTGCTTCAGACGATCAAGGGAATCGTCCCTATTATAGTTTTGGACGTCAAACTGTCGTCGTTTTTCCTGAGGAACAATTCATTGTTTCCTGTCCGACAGCTTTCCACGTTATCTGCGGTCCACACACTCCCCATGTCAATGTTTTTACGGCCTTTTTTCTTGCAAATTGCCCTGTCACCATAGTTCTTCTTGTCCACCTCGGAATTTTTCGAATTCCTTTCGCCCTTCTGCCTTGCCAGTATCATGTGACTTTTCTTTATCATCCACATCTTTGTCGACTTTTCCTCCTACATATTCGCAGCTTCCGGTTTAGAGTGGTTTGTTCCCAGCCCCTGATTATTCTGCTTCTCGTCTTTCTCCGGAGAATATTTTCCCTGATCATCTACTACCGACAGCTCTCCTGGATGTTCTCCCTTCTGTAACTACTACACCACTTTGCACGCCTCCATCGAATCCGTCTTCTGCCCAGATCTCGTTGAAATGCCCTCAGTCACCCTCTCCGCCTTCATCTCCTGCTCCTATTAGTCCATTGTCTCCCATGTTAGACCGTGGTCTCCACTTCTATAATTCCGCTCTTCGTCTCCACAGAGCCAGCGTCTACCAGCTGCCTTATATCTCCTGCTTCCTCACCGCCCCAGTGCAACTTATCTGTTTCTGTGCCTCCAGATTCTACGTCATCTCATTTTTCTTTACCGACGGCTGATGTTGATTCGTCTCCTGCTCGTCACCTCCAGTGCGCACTCCTAGATGTTCCTGTTACAACGTCATGTTCACCACCGTGCTCCCTTCAAGCAAGTCTATTTTCTACAGGGCCCTCCACTGACAGCCCTGTAGTGTCTTCTGGGTTGCATTTGTCTTCTCTTGATGTCACCATTCAGCCTTTTTCTCCAGACACTTCTGCTTCGCCAAATCCTGAGTCGCCGGACGAAGATCCTACTCCGTCTCTTATCAGCTGTCTCATGCCGATTGTCTCTGTGCGTTCTTTACTCCCAGCAACTCTTGTCATGTCCATTGAACCTGCATCCACTTACTCACGGTGTGCTCATTTGCCTTCTGACGTGTCATCTTCCTCTACAGCCGTTCCTGTCGTCCTTCCATCAGCTTCAGCCACTTTTCCTGCCTCATCGATTGTTCCTACCAGTGCTCCTTTACATGTGCTTCATCATGCTCCATTGTTGCTTTCCTAGACTTCTGCCGATAGTACTTCCTTTTTACTTGTACATCTTCTACGGCTCGACGTTCCCGACGGCGGCGTAAGCCTCTTGCTCTAGATCCTCCTTCACAGCAAGACTTTGCTTCTTATGGTAATTATTGCCGCGCTTATGAGCGTTGGGTGAAACGTGCTATGTATAAATATCCATACTTCTCCTTCCCTTATCCGCTAACACCAGTTCCTTATTATTCCAGTATCTTCCAGAGTGTGAGCCCTTAGACTTCTGCTTGACTTTTGCCATGCTTCATGTCCTGTGTATTTCATGTTCCTTAAAATATCTCTCTGTTTGAGAGAGTGGCCTGCGCGCCCATAGTTCTTTTTTCTTATGTTTTGTTCTCCTCAATGCCTCACGTGTAAGCCTGTGATTTTGTCCACGTCTTTCTCCTTTTGCCCATGCTATATGCCACCGTTTTATTGTACACTATTAGTTGTCTAATAAAGCGATATTGAACGACAAAACTTTAGTATATTATTCCGCAATTATACTGAACCGGTTCTGTAGAATGTCATCGACATGGGGTCAAAGGTCAGGACATAGGAGCGAGATTTATTCCACAGCCATTATCCTCATAACTTGAGTAATTACTTGAGTTATAATTTCTGGAATGTTGGAAAGCGTATCATAATCAATGCATTGCAAGATTTTACTAACTTGTTAAAGAAAATCGCAGTGGAAAACTTTGGAGCATCTACCATATTGGCCAGACATGAGCCGGTGAGATTTTGACTACTTCCGGAAACCGAAGGAACCCCTTACATGAAAACTCTTCCTAACCACAAATGGTATCATTTCCGCGCTACGGCGTTCTTTGCTGAGTTACAAAAAGGTGGTGGTAACATCGGTTCGCATCTATCAAATGTTCGGCGAGGAGTCGTGTACGAATATGTAGAATCTGGCAAGGTACTATGACTGTTACTGATATCTTCGTTTTCAAATGTACTAATTACATAAGTGTTGCCACTTAAGCTCCTACAACGGTAATGGTCCCCTATAAAGGACCGAATTGAAGTTTGCTTCCGTAAAGCAACATCCGTGTAAAGAAGGATCATTTCACGAAATTGCAGAAATTTCAGAGGCAGCTGATGTATCACTTAAATTTTTTTCGGTTCTTGTTAAAATAATATCATGTAACTCTTATTATTTGTATTACGAGAAGAATTTGCTGGACTGTCGTTAATTTCAAATCAAAGATTGGAGTGTTATAAAAATTCCCTGTCATTCAATGGAAAATGTGTAAAACCTTTTCTCCAACAAGAAAAATCCGTAAATAACATGAATACCAGATATGCGACGAGCAAAATTGTTGACCCTTTGAGCTGATTTTGGTCCGTTGTTTCCGTGAGTGTACAGAAAGGGGCGTGTATGCTGAGGTGAGGACGACAGAAGCATCTGCTGATTACTACGAAAAAGACAATACGCTGTCGCCTTGCTGCACGAAACGTCCCAGATCTTCTGCTGATTCTTAATTCCCGGAATATTTTTGCGTCATCATATTTCCAGATGTAAGGGGAATTAGTTTGTTCTGACATGATTTACTTTTGCAGAACAATCGTTCTCATGTTTAATTTCTTTGTAGAACAGAAAGCATTTTTATATTTGAAGATGATGATGTTAATGAAAAATGATCAATCTGTTCCCTGTGTTTCATGAAATTAGGAATGGCTACTACCAAAAATAATAACAGACACTTTTCAACGTTCACGATGTAAAATAATAGTTGAATATTGCTTTCAACTATTATTTTATGAACGTTATCTGTTGCGATTTCTGTTTTTTAAATAGGAAAATTTGATATGTTGGGGAAAAATTATCTTCCCGGTAAAGTGTATCGAAGGTCAAAAAACAACTAGACGAAACCCGTCGAAACGGACGGTTAGGTTTTTTTTTTGTTTTTTTTTTTTTAAAGAATAAAACAACAAATGTAAACTTCATTTGATTGACAATTTCTTTCAAATACTTCAGTAAAAACAATAGTAAAGGTTCGTGTTTTTTTATTTTTTTTGACTGAAGTTTAAACGAACACCGTGAGCAACTCAATGGGATATAAGCAGTCGCCCGTCCTTAATTTAGGGTCACTAACTCTAGGGAAGGGAGAGAGCCAGTGCTGTAAGACAAACACAATATCCATGTCTCAACGGGATTCGAACCAGGGCCCTTCACGAACGAATCATCTTAAGACAGCGCTTAGACCACTGTGCCACCGGGTCGACCAGGTTCGTGATGAGCGTCACGACTGCAACCTTTTTCAGTCATAAAATGTGAGGAGGAAGTCCACTCATCTCGATCGTGTGCAAAAATTCATCTGGATAGCGCACTCTTTCACTCTCATTTTCAGTCACAACTGTGTTTGTAAATGTTGTTGGGATGAGATTCGCGTTGCGAATACTCTTCACCCGTGGGAATCAAAGGTTAGTTTTTTTTTTTTTTTGAAAAGAATAAACTCATATGAAACCACAAATGTAAACTTTATATGATTGACAAATTCATTCAACCACTTCAGTAAAGACAATAGTCCAGGTTCGTGATTTTTTTTTTTTTTTTTTTTTTTTTTTGAATGATGGTTTAACGACCACCGTGAGCAACTCATATGGGCTATAAGCAGTCGCCCGTAATATTTTCAATAACACTGGTCAACGGAATGTTTATTTACATCTTTACATAATGGGAAACGCCTTACCTACGTGAATAAACCGGATCGAATGAATGTTAAATTGTATATATAAATCACGCAGACCAACGGCATAACGCAATCAGGCCTTCGAGAGTGTTCGCTGTTCCGTTGAGAGAAACGTTTTTATACAAATGCCTGCTAGGGTTGCTTTGCGCAATGGTTAGCTCAGAGAAGAGGCTTCGGGCTTTGGACTATCTGAGTCCCTCCATGCTCCCGCCTTCAAGAGCGCGTGAGTCAACCGCAGGCGATCGAATGTCAACGCATGCTTCTCCCATAGACTTTGCATGGGAAGTTTGCCGCCCCACAACGCCTGAACCGTTGCCCCAATCTTATTTTTCTCTTCGACTGACACATCTACATGGCAAGACCTGTATTTTGTTACCTCAGCCATTTCTTTACGTTCAGCCGTTCTCTCAGAATAGGACTCACAGTAAAAAACCTTGGAGAATTAATATATAGATTTTTCAATCTGATTTTTAGAAACATGTTATGGAATAATGTAAATACGCGCCATTCAGCAGCAAATTGCGCGTATTTACACGCGCCATTCTTCATTTTTTCAAGTCAACACAAGAGTAATGACTACAGCGGACGTACGGACGTAGTAATTGCGTAAGAACATACGCTTTTCAACAGGGGTGCTATGGACTTCCTGTCGCACTTTGTCAATGATTGAGACTAATCGTGTTGTCATTTCAGTTGATCAACAATATTTTTTGGAAAAAACCGTAATAATCAATTTCGGTAAATACTGAAATAATCCGTGATCGATAATCGCTCACAATCTTTAGTAAAGTAGTGCAATTAATATAAATCGTTTCACATGTTCAGGCATTTAAAAATGTACACACATTATTTCTCCTTTGTTTATTTAAGTTATACTCCGAAGTTGAAAATTCCGAAATACGAACATCTCAGATTGAAACTGTTGTTCAAATTCTTGTTCTGACAGAGATTATTTTATAAACTGCATTTAACCCTTTAACGACCATAATGCCCAAAACGCCCGTACATACAAACGGCCAAACTGCCCGAAACGCCTATCTCTAGAGTGAGTCAGATTTCCTACCTTTACCTGTTCTTCAAATTTTTCTCGACCTATGAGGATCAGCAGTCACCATTGTTGTTATTAAACAAAGAAGTGAACCAACAGACAGTTTCGGGCGTTGTGGTATTTGGAATGATAAAAGATTTTTGGGTCATGGTCGTTAAAGGGTTAAACGATTACCACAACTAATTAAATATGTTTAAAAAGTGATCGACGTTGAAATTGCTCACAAAGAAGGAGACGGCATATGAGACTTAAAATTGTTAGGTTTGTGCATGTAGTTGGATATGGAAATCATTCTAGTGTGCAACCAATCCCGTGCACTGTACGATGGATAAAAGGGAAAACACGTGCCGCCGAAGTCATGCTGCGTCTCCATGCTGCAAGTTGTACGGAACAAAGTAGTGGAATGTTGATTGCTGTTACTGCATATTCAAGGCCAAAGGACATCTTGCAGGCCTCGTAGTTCCCCTTATCACCAGCTCGGCACGTTTGAGATATGAAGGATTGTACGATTCGTCGAATCGCAGCCCATGTACGTCGATACACCAGAACAGTTGGACGTTTTTTACAGTAGTGGTTGCAAGAAGGCACCGCCTTCGAAAGGCTGTAGAAGCAATTATGGACGTCCTCATCAAGACTCGGACGGTATGCAGAAGTTTGGCCGAAGATCTGCTCTTTTGGCTGGCATTGCTTTGACTTCCACAGAGGGTACGGCATCGCCCAGCTCGGCCGGAGCAATGTCGAGCTGCGTGGCAAAAGGAATGCTGCCATCTGATCTTCAACGATGAGTACACACACATTCTGCCTCGGTGCCGGCGTCCGCCGTGTCTGTGTCTCGCGATGACGTGCCCATAGGGTGGATTCATCTGGTGTCCGTCAGTTGCACAGTGTTCACCAAACGGCGCGTCCTCGTATGGGGTGCCATAAGTTGCGATAGCCGATCCCTTTGACACGGGTAATAGGCGCAATGGTAGTCTGGAAATACGTGGCTGATGTTTCAAAGCCCATGTTTCTGCCATTTTGGAGTGGTATACCGGTGACCGTTTTTCAGCAAGACAACACTAGGACACATAGCTAACACCTTCCAAGCGTACTTACAAGGAGCTCATATGCTTCCATAGCCGGCGAGATCTCCACAACTGTCACTCATTGACCGTGTTTGGGACCTCTTCGGACGCCGCTTGCTAGTTTTCACTCGGTCACCCAGGAATGCCGCTGAATGATGAGGCCAGGTAAAAGCTACGTGGTACCAGATACCTCAGGATACCATCAGAGGGCTGTACCGCACCATGATCCGCAGCGTGTCTTATTGCATTGCACAACATTATGGCCACATCACGTATTGACTGCTGCCACATGATTCTGTTTTGTAACGAGTCAAACTGGTGTACTCCCTTGGAAATTAAATCATACATTTTCTCCCTTGAAAATTAAATCATACATTTTCCCACTTAGAAATTAAATCATACATTTTCTCACTTGGAAATTAAATCATACATTTTCCCACTTAGAAATTAAATCATACATTTTCTCCCTTGGAAATGAAATCATACATTTTCCCCTTGGAAATGAAATCATACATTTTCTCCCTTGGAAATTAAATCATACATTTCCCCCTTGGAGATGAAATCATACATTTTCTCCCTTGGAAATTAAATCATACATTTTCTCAATTGGAAATTAAATCATACATTTCCCCCTTGGAAATGAAATCATACATTTTCTCCCTTGGAAATTAAATCATGCATTTTCTATATTGGAAACTTAATCATACATTTTGTCCCTTGGAAATTGAATCATACATTTCCTCCTTTGGAAATTAAATAATACATTTTCTGACTTGGAAATTAAATCATACATTTTCCCACTTGGAAATTAAATCCTACATTTTATCCCTTGGAAATTAAATCATTCATTTTCTACCTCATATCATACATCACTTGTGATTTGGACACATTTCGCTCAATCTTTCTGATTGTGACATACATACACCGGCTACTGAAGTAAAAGCTTTCATGCAGATGTACGTAAACGTAACTTACAAAACTTATTATATGAAAAATACGTTGTCACGAGCGCTTCCAGGTGATCTAAGCAACTGTTTGAGACTGCTTCTCGTCAGTAATCGGCAGTAGTGTCGATCACAATGGCAAAAACAAAGGATCTTTCGGATTTCAATAAGGGCTTATTGCGGGTGCCTGGCAGGCTGCAGCGACGATTTTGAAAACAGCAAAGCTGACTGGTTTCTAAAAAGATGAGATATTTCGGAATTTTCATCAGTGGATAATAATCCACATTGCTTGTCTAAGACGCTCAACTGTGGTTCTACGACAATCTGTCAGGAATGATATCGCTGTCATCTGAGAAGGCTTGTACGGAGAAACAGGGCTTCGTGTGTGCAGACATTGGTCGAAACATTCAATGAAGGCTGTTTACGATCCGTATCTCAGCGAAATACGCCCAGTTAATCGAAAAGCATCGGTAATAGCAATGATGAGAAATCAGGAAACCGCTTATTTCTGCGAAGAACTGGGATGTTCTTCTACAGTGGTATCAGGAATACCGTGAATGGATACTGGAAGACTAGATTTCTCCAGTCTTCAGACAGTTATGTGGTCCGATGAGTCGCGTTACACATTTTCCTGTACAGACGATAGGCAAATAATTTTGGCGGGAGCTTCGTGAAGCTACGGACCCAGTCTCTCTTGTAAGCACAACTCAAGGTTCTGGTCGTGGTGTCATGCTGTGGGGCATGTTCTGTTGGAATGAACCGAGTCTCTTGTGATTGCTGGAAGGTGGAATATCTTCCAAGGAATCCAAACATTGTTGCCAATAAAGTCCATCTAGCAACGCAGAAGTTTTATCCAGCAGGTGACTGCTGTTTCATGGACGACAACACTACTGTCCATCGACGACAATGCTACTACTATCAAACGCTCTTATGACATTCCAATGATCCAGTCTTATATAATAGAGTAAATTAATGTATTTCTGCAGAGCGTGAGCTCCCCGAGAATTTCCAATAAAACCTCCGTACTTTTTAAGAGTGCAAGAAAGTTTGTACTGAACGTAAAAGGGATAATTTTGAGCGCAAAACACGTATCATTTATCTTGTCCATATCTTTAATACTTTATTATCATAGTCCTGGAAATTTTTACAAGCACTGTGGATACTCCGTGATCTGCGTTTCTTGACTACAAAACAATGGCACCTCTCATTACTTTTCTGTGAACAAGAGGAAGAAACTTATAAAACGTTGTTAATTTTTTTCATGCCAGAAGTGTCTAGTAAAAACTAAGGTTCAAACACATATAAAGGAGTTTCGAATCACAGCCGAACATACCAACTTCAGTATAATCTAATATGCTGACAAATCATATTTATGATCCCGAAATATTTACCCTTCTTCTAAATTGCATTGCTGCATATTTCAGATTAACGCAAATAGTTTTTCGCGAAGACGTGAATATAATACCACGATGACGTGGAATCCACGGTTCTGATGACGCGCATTTGACTCAAAGCTACACTGTGTTATCAGGTGTGCAGAGGATGGAAGTCGATAAACGCGTTGTTCGGGTGCTCCATCGACCGAGCAGGAAATAGTGGACAGCACCACTGCTCCAAAAGGTTTCTGGCGTTTTAGGACGTCCAACGAGCCCCAACACTGACACCCTGGTTGAAGCTGTGAGAGGAACCCCTTGTACCAGCACACGAAAATTGGCGGCTGAAGTGGGATCTTCCCAACCCACAATAATTCGTCACATGCACCAGTTAGTTTTCTTCTGCAGGCGGTATCGAATTGTTCTCCGTGAATTGGCAGCCCAGCAGGTGGCTCTCTCTGTCGCAGATTGCTGTCAAATCCAGAGGAAGATAGGTTTTGACGTCGTAATGCCACAGGAGATTTAAAGTGAATATTTCTAGGTTATTCTACCATGAAGAAACAGTGACTGATGGCGCGTCTGGAAGCACAGCCAGGAAGGCATATAAGGCGATTCCAGAGTAAAGCTATTGGGGGAAATGTGCGGGTTCAACGCTCTATAAACTCGTGCCAGATGGTCAGGATGGTCTGTGCCGAACAGCGCCAGTAGATCTGTGATGCTATGCACCAACGCTTCCAGCGTTTATCAATAGGAAGCGGGTGTTCCAGCCTCAAGTCACGCCTCCGGAATGGTCCACCGAAAACTCATCATCATCATCATCAACCATGGGTACAATTCTTGTAGGTGTTTGTTGCCATTTTAACTACATTGTTCCATTGAAGTCTGTTCATTGTAGAGTGGCTCAGTTCCTAAATAGTACCACCGCACCAGTCTTTTATATCGTCAGCCCACACACGGTGAGGGCATCCTCTTGCATTTCTTCCGTTCATTAAGCCAAACACCAATGTTTTTATCTTTCTGTCATTTTTCATTCTGCAGATGTGTCTAAAGAGTCTTAGTTTTCTCTGTATGATTTTTTTGGAACAGGGTCTCTTTTAGTTGTATTGTTCTGTACACTATTTCATTTCTTATCCTCTGGGTCCATCCGATTCGTAAGATTTTACAATAGCACTTTCTTTCAAAAGCAAGTATCTTTTTCTCTGATTTTTTTGTCAATGTTCAAGTCTCGCATCCATATACAGTAATATGCTGCATGTCTCGAGAATGCTTAACTTAGTTTTGAGGGTAATAGCTTTGCTCTTCCAAATTTTATCCATGGCTTTTAACAGTGTTATAACATTTGCAATTCTAGTTCTAATTTTTTTTGTTTTTTGCTCTTTAAGTCATATGTTATACATCTTCCGAGATAAGTGAATTTTCCCACATTTTCAAGTTCTTTACCTTCCAGAGCAACCTTTTTCCTGATCTTTTTTGCGCCATATACCACTGTTTTTGTCTTTCCTATGTTTACCTCTTTAGTCCATATCTTTTACCCTTTCTATTCAGTTCTTGTACCATTTTATCCAGTTTCATTTCATCTTCTTCAATCAGTACAATGACATCTGCGAAAGATGTTTTGGGGGACAAACACGTATTGTTGAATCTTTGTCCTCCAATTGGAATTCCCCATGTCGTCGTACCTGATTTTGTCCAACATTCTCTCCAAATGTGAGATGAAGATGCTTGGCGATACTGGATCTCCTTGTCTTGTACCTCTCCTGGTGGCAAACCAAGTTCCACACCTGTCTCCTATCATGACAGCTGCGTGTGCACTCATGTTTATTTTTTTCAGAAGCCGAATTATTCTGGCATCCACGCCATATGATTCCAGCACAGCACAGCCCAGGTGATGTTTTGTTAAATATTGTCAAAAGCTTTTTGGAAGTTCACAAAGCACATGAATACTTTTTGTTCTTTAATCGTGCCTTTTCTGCAATCAGTCTTAAAGCTAATATCTGCTGTATGGCATTCTGGTTTTTACGAAAGCCTGCTTGTTCATCTGCCAGGTGTTCTTCAATCTGTCTTCTTAATCTTTCCTTCATTATAATCATCAAAATTTTATCCAGATGACTAATCAGCGCAATAGTTTTATAGCCGTTGCATTCCAGTACATTTCTTTTTTTATGGAGAACTATCAATATTGATTTCTTCCATTCTTCTGGGGTGCATCCATTCGCCCATATCTCGTTGCAGATGTATTTCTTTAAAGAAGATGTTGCCACCATTTTTTATCATTTCTCCCATTATGCCATCATTCTCAGGACTTTTGTTGCTTTTTAATTTCATTATTGCCTTCCGTACTTCATCTTCCAAAATATCATTCTCAAAATCTGTGGTTGGTGGTGAATTTCCTTTAACTCTTTGATAACCTGCGTTGTAGTATTTTTAACATTCTGGGTCTCGTATAGATCACTGCAGTATTCCGTCCATCTCTGTACAATTTCTTCAATGTTCATTAAAATCTTGCGGTGGGACTGGAAATGTTTCAGATCCTTCTCCATCATCCATACAGTCCGAACCATACCACATTCAAGTACCAGCCCTGTATGACCCATTTCCTACAACGACGTCCTTTAACTTCAGGGTGGATGTGGAATCCGACATCAGACGTTTTGTCCACGAAACCTACCGAATTGTTCCGCCATGGGATCGTGGCTGTGGTGGAACGTTGGCAAAGAACTATAGAAAACATTGGCCTGTACTTTGGAGAATGAAGTGAGTGTGTATGTCTTTCTTGCACCATTAAACCTTTAGATAAAAACGGGACGAAATGTTTGCTCACCCTGATATTTCCCCTTGTAATGTTCTTTCCGATTTCCAATATCCTTTGTTTAAAACAAAATATGTGTACTTTTTTGGCAGCCAAAGAAAAATAGTTATAGATTTCAAAAATAACTGAAAAAAATTATATTATTTCACTGGTAGGCTCAGTAAGAAAATTAAAGAGGCAGAAAAAAATGAAGTTAATGATATTGCTCCCTTGCATTACAATGAAAACATTATAGTTAACTTTACAGCTGACGTGAGCCAAAATGACATGCCTCTGTAAAATGCTAATTCTTTTAGCTGCCAAAAAACAGTTATGAATGATAATACTATTGAGAAAGTGGATTCCCTAATTAATAAAATTAAGGAAATCAATGTGGACAAAGTGTGCACCACCTCCAGCAAAAGTGATAAACTTGATAAAAAAAACTGACGAAGTCGGACAGCAGAACGTCAATACGCTAGCAGAAATTGCTCTCAAAATTGCCGGTAACAAGAAAACTAAATTTAATAAAATTGCTACCCACTCTAGTACCAACGCCGATACTGCTAAACCTTCGCAAAGCAAAAATATTATTAATGACTCGCTTAGAAAAAAATGATGGCAAAATACAAAGGCCCTTTTAGGGGCATTTTCCAGAATGAGGAAGAGGGGGAATGGTAAGGCCCTTTTAAGGGCATTTCGCATGTTTGTGGAAGAAATTTCTGTGATTCAAAAAAATGGTCTCAATATATTAATTTAGAATGCGCAAGGTATCAAAAGGCAGCATAGACAATTTACAGGATACTTAAAATATAAAAAATAGACATTGCGCTAATAAATGAATCCTGGCTTATTGACAGAGTTAAGTTCAAATTTCCCAACTACAAGGTCTACAGAAAAGATAATAAAACCCATAGTGGTGTAATTTTGAACGCAGTTAAAGATACCCTAGAACAAAGCAAAGCGTCATGCAGCACTGAGGATGGCATTGAAGCGCACTCAGTAAGTATTAAAACGAAAAAACACCAGATTAAATTTACTGCTATTTACAAACAGTCTAAGCACATAATTACTAGACAAGCCGTAGACAATCTTTTTGAAGAAGATATCCCCACAATACTAGCGGGGGACTTTAACAGCAAACACCTTTACTAGTTCTGTCCTATAGCTAATAGAAGCGGAAATAACATTTTCAAATATTTATTAGACAAAAACATTGATCTAGGTGCTCCTGCTGAAACCACCTGAACGGCAATTAGAGGAACCAGCAACGTACTAGATTTTGCGCTCTTTAAAAAAAATATTATTATGAAATATACACTGCAGAAGCGCTCTCCTCTGGTCACAATCCTGTTCACCTAAATATTTTGTTTCTAATAAAACTGTGATGGTACCACCCTAAATGGTCACAATTTGAAACAGTTTGAAGAAAAAATCAAACAAATTCCTCCACCTGAAGTAGGTGAATTTAATAGCAGAAATGAGCTTGATAAAGCCATAGAACTCTTTAACCTTCACATTAAAAAAATAATGGAAGAATGTGAAACGCCTGCCGAAAAAATTACAATCCATACTATTTACCAAAATAAATTTTGGATATTATCAAAGAAAAGAAGAGATACGGAAGCAAATGGCAGAAAACAAGAAATAAAACTTTTTATGACATTTACTACTCTCTTAACAGACAAATTAAAAGAGAAACTAGAAAATTTTAAAACGGTTCCTGGGGTGTAATCTTAGAAGAAGTTTACACTGACTATTCTGAAGTCTCCGAAAAAAATAAAATAAAATAACACTCTCGAACCTTACTTCGAGCCTGCAAAACAAAAATTAATAAATTAATCCCGCCTCTATTAAAGGATGATGGAACGCTGGCTAGAACTGACGAGGAAAAATAGAGATTTTTGCAAACTCACTAGAAAAGGAATTTAAAGTAAATGACATCCCTGACAGCAATGCAACCCGTAAAATGTATCGAGCTGAGGATACGTATTTCAAGCATGCGGAAGACATTGAATATTCCAGAGAGACTGCACAAAGTGCTCTCCTCTATGAGGAATTCACTAGTAAGAAAAAAACTGCGGTGACAGTCCCAAAAAAAAAAAAAATTAAAAATGTGATGATATAGGAAATAATAAGAAAGCAAGGCAAAACTCCAAGACGTCCAATGTTACGACCTCTCTTAGGTCCGCAAACACAGAACAGACTGCAGAAGTCAAAGAGTCTGAATGAAAAAAAAATGAACAACGGCTCTTTTAAGGGCCGAAGGAATAGTAAAAAAAAACTGGCTCTTTTAAGGGCAGAAAGAAATTTGTTTCTCCAGACTTTGAAAACCCACTTCCTTTTAAGCATAAAGAAGTGAGGTTTCATATAAGCAAACTTAGAAATGAAAAAAGCACCTGGTAGGATGGAATCAATAACAAATTATGAAAAAACTCCCGGCTGAGTATGTGAAAACCCTAAAAAATTTTTATAATAAAGCAATTGAACTAAAATACTTCCCTGATGAATGAAAGTTTGCTGAAGTAATTTTACTTCCTAAGCCTGGTAAAAACCAAGCTATTCCAGAAAATCACAGACCTATTTCGTTGCTCCCAAATATACTAAAAAGTTTTAAAAACTAATTCTTATAATAATGCAACAATTTTGTGAAGAATACCCAGTCATTCCCTTTATTCAAGGAGGATTCCGTGATAAGCACTCCACCGTGCTCCAGATCTCTGGGGTAACTGAAAAATGTGCGGAGGGGATAATAAAAATAGAGCACACAGCTGCTATATTTTTGGATGTAGCTAAAGCCTTTGATAAGTGCCCGGATGATGCGATTATCTACAAGCTTATAGCATATAATCCCCCCTGGATAATAAATATCATTAAATCATATCTTGAAAACCGAACTTTCTGTGTTAGAATCAATGGAAAAAAATCCACTAACAAAAATTGAAGCTGGTGTTCCACAAGGCAGTGTACTCGCTCCTACGTTATATAACATTGTTACGTCAGATTTTCCCAACTACAATAACAGAAATCTGACTAGGGCACTTTATGCTGATGACATTGCACTTGCCTATACGTCTAAAATTAAAAATCAAGCTGCTTTCATGTTGCAGCACTATGTGAGTGAATTAGAAAAATATTTTCTCGATTGTAAAATAAAAATTAAAACTGAGAAAACGCAAGCAATAATGTTCTCTAGGAAAACTCTAAATTATAACCCAGACTTTGAAATTGAGCTGTTTGGTAAAAAAATACTGTGGGTAAAAGATGTTAAATATTTGGGACTCATTGTGGATCACAACATAAACTTTAACATGCATGTCAAAGAAACCCTTTCGAAAGCGTTGAAACTCAGACCGTGTCTCCAACCCATAATTAAACATAAAAAACTTAGTAATAAAAGCAAAGCTTTGCTCTGGAAAGCCTGTCTCAGTCCTGCAATTACTTACTGCTGTCCAATATGGGTTAACTGCAATAAGCAGCAAACAAATAAAATCACCTCATTTCAAAATAAAACCTTAAGAACGATCGTTGGAAAAGATGGAAGAACCTCAAATAATATTATCAGAAGCATGCTAAAAATTAATTCTATTCACTATACGATGTTTGATTTAGCAAAGTGGTACTATGATAAAGCGAAAAATCACCCACACATTCAATCAGTGTAATTAAGGGCCACTTTAAAGAGGCCCTTAATTACACTGTCACTGAAACTGACAAATTTAAGAGGCCGAAATCTATTCTGAACAAAGTTCCAGATAAAATCCCAATCCATAGCTATCCACGCAACAAAAATAATAATTGGGATTAACTGACTTTAGAGGAATTATTTTACTAGCCTTTTTCTTTCGTCACGTTGTAATTCGCTGTAATGCTATGGACAACACCACCTTAGCTATGGTTATTCGCAACTGAGAAAGCAGAATTTAGTAAAAGTAAATCCACGCAAAAAAAGTGACAATCTCTCTCAACCAATAGAAAAAAATGTATTCTATGATTGGCCCTTTAAAGCAAAGGCTGACTCCAGATTGAAGAAAACGGCTTTTTTTTTTTTTTTTTTACCAGGTGCCTAACTTTAAGCACTAACGATTTTCATTTGGGTGAAAAACTGGACGTCCCTCTTAGGACTTTTTCTTGTGTGTGCTATTGTTTTCTTACAGGTTCCCTCCCCCCCCCTCTTCCTGTCCTTTCCTCTTTTGTTCCGGCTGGTCGCTGGTGGTAGACACGATTGCTTGGAGTGTGATGATGTTGCTTGGGATATAATGATTGCTACAGGTAAGTATGTAGGACAGCTTATAACTTCAATTCCTAACGGGAAACCGCATACTCCTTTTGCTCTAAATTTTCCGCACTTTTCTTTCACACTATGCTCTCTGCGCACTCTGTTCCCGCTTCTTAAATATTTCTTTTTTTTTCTCCTGCCAAGAGGCGCACGCGCTGTAGGTTCGGTGTTCTGGACCTTGCGTAGATGATCATAGGTAGGTAGGTAACACAGACTGAGTGGACACTTTTACTAGCTACAGCCGGATATTTCCTCAACGGAAAAGGACCCTAAATAGTGAAAATGTGTGTAATACACTTAAAAAGCTGAGAGTGCGTGCAATTCACAAATTAGCCGGTGGTAGATATCGAAACACGCCTCCTCGCTCCACAGCCAGTTGTTATAACCGACTAAACTACACCGACGGAATGTATCGCTGCAGATTTATTGTCTTGACATGCCGTTCATCTCTGTAGTCACGAGTCTTGAATGGACGAAAAATGTCGAAACAATGTTGAATAAATATGTTATTACTTCTTCATGGGATTTAATGAATACTGGAACTTAAATGCACTAAATCAATTCCTTGTGTTGTAGATTCTGTTCCAAATTTGACGAAAACGAAGGGAAAGCAGGGAAGCCAGTGTCTGCATGAATACTTATGTGGTACGTAAGAACACGCGATAAAGTAATATTATTTTCTTTTTCTTCGATTTCACCCGAAACCTAAAGAAAATATATCACCATGGAGAGATTATACTCACAAGTTAGAGATCGGATACTCTGGCAGTTAACTAACTAATTTAAATATGAGGGTTGTACCGATTAATAGCCCGGTACAAAGGAATAACCTTTTTATTAACTTACAGATGTCGTTAAAATTGTACGTGTTGGTAGAGTAGCTCTTTCTCTATACAAAAGTGCTACTTAACATAGTCTCCATCACAAGCGATTCATTTGCGTCATCGTTGAACCCAACTCTCGAATCCTCTTTGAAAAAATCAGGTGTGGACTGTTGTACCCACTTCTGCACAGCCACTTCCACCTCGCCTGTGTCATCAAATATTTGTCCTCGAAGACTGTCCTTCATTGGACCGAATACGTGGAAGTCGAACGGCGCCAGATCGGGGCTGTACAGTGGATAGGGAACCACCGACCAGCCTAATTTGCTGGTCACCTGATTTGTTGCCCAAGATGTGTGTGGTCTCCCCTTGTCATGGTGAACGTGGATCCTTTTCAGATTCTTGATCGATCTGTTCCTCCTTATGGCTTCTCTAAGCTTCTTGAGTGTCTCAGTGTACCCCTCGCTGGTCATAGTACGGTCACGTTCCAGAAAATCAACGAGAATAACTCCCTGCCATCCTAAAAAACTGCCACCGTGACTTTCTGTGGTGGCTTTTGAAATTCTTAGGCCTTGGTGTAGAGGAGTGATGCTATTCCATGGATTGATTCTTCGTTTCCGGATCGTAAAGATACTCCACGTTCCATCCTCTGTCACTAGATCGAAACAAAAACGTGTCTTCATTGGCTTCAAACGCTGGCTTCATTTCTGTTCCTTAGATAGCTTAATTTACGTTCCTGATCTAATACCGTTTCACGAGATTGCTGTCTGAAATGTTACAAATGTTAGCCTGACTGCAAGTGTTACTTCCTGTTGACATAGCACGTGGTTGTACTTGGTTAAGAAGACAATTAATGTGCACATGTGTGTGATTATATGTACACACAGGTACATCTATATACATTTATTTCAAAAAGAGCATTTAACCAGCTGAAGCGAATTAACTTGGTTTATCAAAATGAATTAAAAGGAGCTTGAAGTAATATATTCGGCAAGAAGTTGGGCAAACGCTGCTGGAACGAGTGAACATGGGCATCAGAAAACGTTGATTTTCCCTAACTATTTTGTTCAAAGTGGGGTTTAGGGGGATTATTGACACTGATCCTTCAGACATGATTATTTGCGCAAAAGGTATATAACTATGGCGACGAAATAAAAATGGCGAGAGAAAATGTTTGAGCCACGTGATTCTCTACCCAGTAACAGGATGTCCGTGTGAACGTGTGAAAGGGAATCAGCGCTTCTCCTTCATGCCTTCGGTGATGGAGCACAGAATATAGGACTGGAAGTGGGCGCTCATTACATGTGACAGGGTTTATTTCAGTCACTGCTGAAATGAAAGAGGAAATGCAATTGTTTTATCGTAGCTTTGATAAAACCCAGTCGCTAGGTGAACATTTCTCTCGGACAGCGTAAAACATTTGGGGCACTCTTTGGTTTAGGTACATGGTTTTATCTATTTGGTTCAGGTTCAGGATTAAATGAAATATTTTTTCTGAAACGGGACCAAGAAATAGAAACTGGTGAACTTCTGCATATGTTCCGCATACTCCTTAGGCACAGGAAATCAAATCAATGTTGAAAGTTTCCCAAATTTGTCTTCCGCCCCTTTTTCTTATTCGGAACAAAGGGTAAACGAACCTGAAAAAATCGTTAATAATTTAGGAGACAACATAGTGTCACTAATAGTGTGTTAACTTCGGCATATAAAAGATGGGAAAGGAAAATCCGATTTACTTATTAAAAAAAAAAAAAGCATACGAATTTTTAATTCAGTTAAGGCTGTCTTTGAATGAGTGTTAGGCTTCATCTTCTGCGATAGATGGCGCAAAACATCACTCTTTGGGCGTGGCTTTTACGGCTTGAGGGATTGTCCCAGAAGTTGGGGTCGGTCAGCGAATGACTGAAGAACGTCCCATATTCAGAATAACAGCGGTCTCTCGTTGGCTCCACAATGAAAACACGAAACAGGCGCTGTTACGATTTAACCAATGACATTGTTTGGGGGTGGCGCTTAGTAGGTAGCCGTATTTTCTGTCTCAAATTCAAGTGTTTTCTGGTAATGTGCACATTTTCGCTTCAAAAAGTGAACGTACAGTAGAATTTAAGGTGATCTATAAAGACAAGATTCCAATCTCACTTCAATGCCGATTCTTTGATTTCTATTTGGCCTAGATGATTAAAAAAATCAGACAGAAATGAGAGATTTCGTTTCTTTCACACAGAAACATTGCAAAGCTAACTTCTGGCGCCATCTAGAGCGCAATTGGAATACTTTCGAGTCAGATAAATTGAATTTTTAAAAACATTTTAACAAATTTTTCGGAAAAATAACTGCGACACGTATTAGCTACTGGTCGTTTTTATTTGTGCTCAAAATTTCAAACTCTACAAACTAATAATTTTTAAGAAAATGTGTACAAAAGAATTTGCATTACAGATATAGGACAGAATTTCTGTTACACTCATTCAAAGACAGCCTTAAGATGTATCCTTACTGGCTGGATAAGTAATATCTTTCAACATAAAAATTACTGAACTAAAGGGCAGTAAGTATCAACACCCAAATACCGTAAATATTTGCCTGCATATGTTTTGCTGCTGGTATACTGGTATTTTCTTAAGGCCCAAAGTGCCAATGCGGTGTTAAAAGTATCGTAGCCGTCTGCTCTTCTCCCTCCCCAGATATTTTATTTTCTAAAGTTTAACTAAGGGTAAATGAATTGCAAAGAACTGCACCCGAGGCAGAAAAATATAGATGAAAACATGCCATACGTGAGAAATACTTAATAATTTCTACTATGCTACTACTTTTAGAATTATTAATTTCCGCCCAGAGAAGAAAAGAAAAGGCAATCAAACCTTATTTGTTTATGTAGAAAAAGAAAATAAACATATTTTTAATTCCATTATTTTTTTTCTTTTCAAACCATACACTTATCTGATAGGTAAGAAATAGTTTTCACTATAAAAATGACTAAACTGGGAGGCAGTAATTAGTATTTGAATGAATGCATATCTTTGTGGGTGTGTGCGTGCGTATGCGTGTGTGACTAAAAGAAACGAAAAAAATGAAGCTATTTTTTTTTCTTTTTTTTTTTTTTTTGCTTTCCTCGGAAAAACATTTCTTTGTTGTTTTAGAGCAAGCTGACGTGCCTGAAACGTCTTTATTTTTATTTTTATACAATTTAGTCTGAAAATCTTGTTATATCCTGAACATTTCCCCGTCACATTATATGCACATCTTAAACACGAAAAACACTGAATCCCTGTGGCAAAAAGCGACTTACCTGAGTTTTACAATTGCATTTTCCTCTGCTTTTTAGACGGGGAAAAGGAATATTTCAAAAATGCCCACAGGAATTAAGTGACAGGAGCTTTCCTTCTGTGAATAACATGTTTTGTGGGGTAAAAAAAAAAAAAGGAAACGCAACAGTCTGAATATTAAATTCCTGCTTGTGATAAAATAGCAATGGTATATCCCAGTCACAAAAGTGTTCATTAAAACTGCCACCTTACTTTGAACCAAAAACGCAGGATGCAATAATTGCTGCGCACTTTGTAAATTACTTCTCTTTCTTTCATTGACAAGGCACGTTAGGTATCTCTTTCAGACGATTTTTCCCTGAGCAGCTATTGTGGATACCACTTAAAAGAGAACATTAAGGATTTTGTATTTCCTTGGGAAAGCAAAACGACATCAAATTACACTTTATCTGACTCATATTTCACATTTTTGGTTAAATGAGGTTCGTCAAAAATATTCATATATTAACCTGGAGTTATAAAAACTTAAAAGAAATTCCAAATATTGCCTCTCTCTGTGTGTAAATGATTTTACAGCAGTAAGATGAAAGCGAAATCCCACCGAGGACGAGACTCCGATAGAGACTAATTAAAACGGTTGGCCCCGGAGGTCTTAACAGAACAGCGCACCAGCCATCGAACATGGAAATAATGCGCCATAACCGTAGCCGCGAAAATATAACTGCGTTTTTACGCTTTCCAACCGTAGGTTGAAGAAGCTTATATATTCCAGCTTTGCCCATCTGTCTGTCTTCCCGTCCGCATGATAACTCGCGTAAAAATGGTTCGATTTTGATTGAATTTCAGTATGTAGTAGGGGACAGCCTGGGGAAGAACCCATTGAAAATGGGGTCAAAGGTCAGGATATAGGAGCAGGATCCATTCCATCGCCCTTATGAGTCATACCTTTTGTAAAAGAGCTTCGATTGCGACAGAACTTTATGTTGTTCTGAAGGTATACTGAACTGTTCTGTTGAATATCATCGAAATGGGGTCAAAGGTCAGGGCAGAAAACCGATATTTATTCCACAGCCATTATCCTAATAACTTGATTAAAACTGATAATTTGACAAAATTGCAACAAATCTTTAGTATGTGGTCTCAATGTACCGCTCGCTGGTCACGGTACGGCCACGTTCCAGAAAATATGTTTAGTATCATCAATATGGGGTCAAAGATCAGGGCACACGAGCGAGATTTATTCCGCAGTTATTATTCTCATAACTCGACTAAAATGTTTCGATTGCGACAAAACTGCGGTATGTTGTTCCGCAGTTATACTGGACCAATTCTATTTAATATTATCGAAATGGAGTCAAAGATTAGGGCACAGGAGCGAGATATATTCTACAGCCGTTATTCTCATAACTTGACTAAAAATGCTTCAATTGTGACAAAACTGTAGCATGTTGTTCCGGAGGTATACTGAACCAATTATGTTTAATATCATCGAAACCGGGTCAAAGGTCAGGGAACAGGAGTGAGATTTGTTCCACAGTTATTATTCTCATAACTTGACTAAAATGCTTCGATTGCGACAAAGCTGCGGTATGTTGTTCCGCAAGTATACTGGACCAATTCTGTTTAGTATCATCGAAATGGAGTCAAAGATCAGGGCACAGGAGCGAGATTTATTCTAGAGCCATTATCCTCATAACTTGACTAAACATGCTTCAATTGTGACAAAACTGTAGCATGTTGTTCCGGAGGTATACTGAACCAATTCTGTTTAATATCATCATAATCGGGTCAAAGGCCAGAGCACAGGAGTGAGATTTATTCCGCAGTTATTATTCTCATAACTCGACTAAAATGTTTCGATTGCGACAAAACTACGGTATGTTGTTCCGCAGGTATACTGGACCAAATCTATTTAATATTATCGAAATGGAGTCAAAGATTACGGCACAGGAGCGATCTATATTCTACAGCCGTTATTCTCATAACTTGACTAAAAATGCTTCAATTGTGACAAAACTGTAGCATGTTGTTCCGGAGGTATACTGAACCAATTATGTTTAATATCATCGAAACCGGGTCAAAGGTCAGGGCGCAGGAGTGAGATTTATTCCACAGTTATTATTCTCATAACTTGACTAAAATGCTTCGATTGCGACAAAACTGCGGTATGTTGTTCCGCAAGTATACCGGACCAATTCTGTTTAGTATCATCGAAATGGAGTCAAAGATCAGGGCACAGGAGCGAGATTTATTCTACAGCCGTTATCCTCATAACTTGACTAAAAATGCTTCAATTGTGACAAAACTGTAGCATGTTGTTCCGGAGGTATACTGAACCAATTATGTTTAATATCATCGAAACTGGGTCAAAGGTCAGGGCACAGGAGTGAGATTTATTCCACAGTTATTATTCTCATAACTTGACTAAAATGCTTCGATTGCGACAAAACTGCGGTATGTTGTTCCGCAGATATACTGGACTAATTCTGTTTAGTATCATCGAAATGGAGTCAAAGATTAGGGCACAGGAGCGAGATTTATTCTACAGCCATTATCCTCACAACTTGACTACAAATGCTTCGATTGCAACAAAACTGTAGTATGTTGTTCCGGAGGTATACTGGACCAATTCTATTTGATATCATCGAAAAGGGATCAAAGGTTAGGGCACAGGAGTGATGTTGATTCCAGAGCAATTATCCTCATAACTTGTCAGTTATAACTTAAGTAATGATTCCGGGTATGTTGGAAAGCGTAACATAATCAATGCATTGCATGACCTTACTAACGGGTTATGCTTTTAAAAGGTCGTCAACCTTACGCCGCAAATTTTATAAGCTCGGGATTTGTGCTACGTGATAAATGATGAACCACCATATCAAAAGTGGATGCGGCCAAAGCCATCACGAGTATTAGCAGGTCTTAGTCCTCGATTCGTGACGTCACCATCAGGGTCATAAAAAACGCTGCCGTGACTGCCATCTGAAGCAAGCAATGAGGCGATATCAAGTATCAAATTTTTTGAAAATTTACAATATCGATGAAAAAAAGTAATAAATTTCGGTAAATGCAGAAGATATGACGAAAATCAAAACAGAAACTCTTTATGAGCCATATGAGCGATGAATTCAGTGATTGCTTCATATCTACAACGTAATTCAGATGTAAAAAAGCTTTAGAATTTTCTTTTACATCAATGGGCTGTTGATTTGCACAAATTCACCGGTATTACCGTAGGCACCATGAATCTTTTTTTGAACAAATTATATTCAATTTCATCTAAATAAGTTAAGGAAGGGAAAAAAAGGCAAAACTTAAGAACTTTATCTGATGCGTTAATGAGGAACATTCCATGCAGCACATTAAAATTGCCGTTATTGATATGATAATTCGATATTCATCCAGCAACACAATATGCAACTGATACATATTTCTCTTATTTCAGCATGACGTTGGAAAAGCACGTTTCTCAATATTTCGTACAAATTGAAAAAACCGCACTGGAAAAAATAAAACAAGAAAAATTACACCAAATTTTCGGGTGTAATGAGCACGTCTTTTGAATCCGTTCTGACGCAAATTAAATTTATCAACGCTGTTCAAAGTCAACGGAACCGGTAAGGAAAACAATAGTATCTGACCGAAGAAAGAAGTTTTTCAATCGGGGTTTTTATCCGCAGATATTGCTGTAAACGCAATCGTGAACTTACGCCCTCTGTTTGCAGACTTGTACGTAAAAAAATTCGAATTTATATGAGAAACATTTCGCAACGGAAACGCTCTCCAACAAAGAAAGAATTTTTCAAATCGCGCTCTTCGAAACAGAAATATGGAGAAATATAAGATATGCATCTATGCCCCTGGCGGGAAAACCATGCATTATTTTAAGAAGAAAGTATTCTCAAAAGGTTTTTCGATGTGAATGGTATCGGTCCCAGAAAAAAAATAATCAAGTTTTTAGGAGCTCAGATTTTACTGCAAATACTTCAAAAGCAGAAATTAACACTTATGGTGGCAAAACTATTCTTTACCAAATATTAGAAATTATATGAAAAACATTTTCCATCAGGAGCTGTATGCGATACATGAAGAATTTTTCAAATCGGAGTATTAGAAGCAGAAATAACGCTGAAAATGCAATTTACCTTTGCTCCCTCTTTAGGAAAGTTTATGATTTAGTTGAAAATTTTGAATGTATATGAAAAACATTTCGCATCGGAAACACTATCCAAAAAGAAGAATATTTTGAAATATGACTTCTAGAAGTAGAGATATTGACAAAAATAAGATATACATCTACGCCCCCTGGCGTAGAAACGCATGCATTATTTTAAGAAGAAAATATTCATAAAAGGTTTGCCAACGTGAGTAATATCGGTCCACGAACGAATTTGTTTTCATTAAAAGGGCAGATTTTGCTGCAAATACATCAGAAGCGGAAATTAAGACTTAAACCACATGGTGGCCAAACCATTTTTACCAAAAATTAAAAATTATATGCAAAGGAGTTCCCATCAGGAGCTGTATTCCTTGCAGAAAGAAATTTTCAAATCGGAGTTTTAGAAGCAGAAATATCGGGGGAAACGCAATTTACTCTTGCGTACCCTGGCAGAAAGTCTATTATGTACTGGAAAATTTTGAAATTGTACTAGAAACATGTCACACTGCAAACTTTATCCGATAAAGAAATAATTTTTCCAATAGGATCATTAGAAGCAGAGATATTGACAAAAATAAGATATACATCAAAGCCACCTGGTGAAGAAACCATGCAATATTTTAAGAAGAAAAGATTCCAAAAAGGTTTATCGACGTAAATGGCATCGATCCAGGAACGAATTTTTTCAATCCAGATTTTGGGATATCAGATTTTATGGCAAATACATCAGAATCAAAAATAAACACTTACGCCCCCTAGTGGCCAAAGTATTCTTTACCAAAAATTAGAAATCATGTGCAAAAGATTTTTGATGAGGAGCTGTATCCGCTGAAAAAATATATTTTTCAAATTGGAGTTATAGGAGAACAGACATCGGGGAAAACATAATTTTCAATTTTACGCCCCTTAGCGGGAAATCTATGCGTAACTTGAAACAGTAACTCTACCTAAAGTAGTCTTCGACAAAAATGGAATCTAAAGATAAAATATTTTTTTCAATCGGATGTTTAGTAGCAAATTTATGGAATAAAATGTATTGGAAATCGATATCAACTGCATTTACGCCCTCTAGTGGCGAATCTGTGCATCGTAAAAAAAACGAAATAAAGGATCAAGATTTGCATATTTCAAGCTTCCCAATGCAAAAAGAAGTTTTAAAATCGGGCTAATAGTTAGAGAGATATGGTGTTTACAGGCGGACGGACAAACCGGTAATATAAGCACTTATCTTTTTTTACGAAAGACGTGCCAAAATCGACGCGTAATGATTAATGATTAATGAGAAGTTGCTAAGCCTAACGGTTCATGAAACGTTACTTAAGTCTAATGTTACATGAAACGTTGCTTAAACCTACTTAGTTTCGCGGGAACTATTATTCGCAAAAAAAAAAAAAAATAAAAATAAATAAAAAACATGAAAAAATAGCCTAGTTCACCAATTCATAAGAAACATGCAATCTAAATTAATAAAAACACTTACTTCTCTTCGAATCCTCATATCGCACTCAAGTCTTCAGCACTCAGTAAAATACACGCGCTGAGCAAACGGACTGTTTCTCGGTTTCAATCGTAGCGCGTTTAGTCTGTTAAGACCCGTATGCTGACGTCACAAACGGGGAAATCGCGTTAAAAAACTCTACTTTAAAATGAGAATCTGAACTTTCTGGGTTTTTTTTTTAAGTACAATCGTATCGCAAACAAATAGATGACATGCCCAAATATAAGTAACCATAAGTACTTTCAAATAACTGCGTCAATAAATATAAATATAATCTCCTATTTCTTCATTCTTAGATATCATAGGTTTCAAGAGAAATTGTTTAATAATTGTGCAAAGTGACACACATATATAATTAGTACAATAAAGTCACTGATCACAAGTAATTTAATTATGCATAAAGTGTCTTTGTGTACGTTTTTACATTAAGTGTCAATCTCATAAATAATATATTGTCGCTTCATCACTATATTTGTCATAAAATTGTGCGGTCCATTTGTCCAGCATGGGACAACGAGTATATCTATTATCCCAGATGTGCCATCGAATTTTTTTTTTTTTAATTGGAGGTTTAACGACCACCGTGAGCAACTCAATGGGCTATAAGCAGTCGCCCGTCACTAATTTAGGGTCACTGGTTCCAGGGAAGGGAGAGAGCCAGTGCCGTAAGACAAACACAACATCCATGCCTCACCGGGATTCGAACCCGGACCCCTTACAGACGAATGACCAGAGGCCATCGCTTAGACCACTGCGCCACCGGGGGGGCGTGCCATCGAATTATATACTTCCAGTTGATTCTATGAATAAATGAGTATGTATGAAGTACACGTATTCCAAATTCAAAATCGAGCCGCGGATGGCTCAGTGGTTAGAGATTCAGACTACTGATGGAGGGACCCCAAGTTCAAATCTAACCTGATAGGCTTTTCACCGTGGTGGTGTGAATTTCTATCAATCGCTGAATATCCGCCGTGCATCGGACGAGCACGTTAAGTGACGGCCCCCAGGTAGGAATCATCCTGTTAAAGTTCCTAAGCCCCCCCCTCCAATTTCTCTCTGCCTTCTATGTGCAAAATCGAACGGTAATACAGTGGTGCCGTCTAGTGTGCTCACTCTCACTTACAAGCTGTCCTGTCAGAATCGCTAGATTCGCTCTAACATTCTTCAGTTTGTGTGTGGCCTGCCCGAAAAGGCACAGAAACTGAATGAAGTTAGAGCACATATATTTGAAATATATGTATTTTTTGAGTACATATATTTTTTTTTTTTTTTTATTGGAGGTTTAATGACCACCGTGAGCATCTCAATAGGCTATAAGTAGTCGCCCGTCCCTAATTTTGGGTAACTGGTTCCAGGCAAGGGAGAGAGACAGTGCCGTAAGAAAAACACAACACCCATGCCTCACCGGGATTCGAACCCGGACCCCTTACAGACGAATGATCAGAGGCCATCGCTTAGACCACTGCGCCACCGGGGCGGCACATATATTTCAAATTAGAAATATCAGGTATACTCACAATTGAGCCGCCCCGGTGGCGCAGTGGTCTAAGTGATGGCCTCTGATCATTCGTCCGAACGAGGTCCGGGTTCGAATCCCGGTGAGGCATGGATGTTGTGTTTGTCTTACGGCACTGGCTCTTTCCTTCCCTGGAACCAGTGGCCCTAAATTAGGGACGGGCGACTGCTTATAGCCCATTGAGTTGCTCACGGTGGTCGTTAAACCTCCAATAAAAAAAAAAAAAAAAATACTCACAATTGATTCCCTGTATGTACTTAAAAAATAGTACCTGTTTTTTTTTCCAAAATGAGACAGAAGTACTCGGAGCTATTATAAGCCCAGAATGTACTCAAAAACGAGTACATTTTGCTTATTTCTATGTACCAATTTTTAACAGTGTAGGCCTCTAATACTCGAGACGGCTTAGATACATCCCGTTGACCACGTGATTTCCGACAGGGCACGATTAGTCGACCGACGTAGCATATACACTATCTACCAACAAGTAATTAGACACCTGTGATAGCAAAGGAAAACGAAGTCTATTCTCCTTCAATAGTTGGTGGAGCCTCCATGAGCGGCGATTACAGCTGTGACCCTCCGGGGCATACTCTCAACCAGGCGTTGTACGATGGCTAGCGGTATTTTCTTCCACTCGGCTTGGAGAAGACAGGTCAGTTCCTTCACCGATTTCGGACGGTGGGGGCACCCCTTAAGTCGACGATCCAACTCGTCCCAGAGTCGCTCGATAGGGTTAAGGTCCGGGCTCTGCGCAGGCCAGTCCATTCAATTAACCCCATTGTCACCATACCAAGTCATGGTGGACCTCGCAACATGACAGGTGGCATTGTCATCCTGAAAGTAACATGGGAATAGGAATTGCGACCAAGGGTCCCGTGCCATACCAGGAGAAACACCCCCACAGCATAATTCCACCGCCGCCGATCTTCACAGTTGGCAATATACATTCCGGCAGGAGGTGTTCTCCAGGCAGACGCCAAACCCAGACCCTGCCATCCGAACGGTAGAGGATAAACCTTGATTCATCACTCCAGAGAACCTGTTTCTACTGTTCAACGGTCCACTGTCGACGTTCTTTGCACCACGTTAGCCGAGCAGCGCTATTGGACTTGGTGATCAAAGACTTGTGGGCGGCAGCACGTCCATGATAACCGAACAGATAGGCTTCCTTACGAATGGTATTCATCGAAAGAACACTCCCGGATTCCTATTGAAATTCCTCGCGGATGTGGCCCATCGATTTGGGACGGTTCTTCCGAATTTCTCTGGCCAGCACCCGTCGGTCTCAAACTCCCAGTTTTGTGGGTCTGCCGGGTCGGGGCACATTCCGACAGTCACCTCTCATCTTCCAGTGGTCAATCACGTAGTCCACTGTCGATTTGGGGTACTTCAACTCTCTGGATATGTCACGTATGGATAGGCCATTACTGTGATACCCGACTATTACACCTTTCTCGAAATCAGAGAGCTCCGAACTGCGTGACATCTTGCATGCGACTGGTTGCGTTGTTTTTTCCCACACGATATTTAACGGCGTTGGCCGTGACGTGTATCAGGACCGCAGATATCGTCGATTGCAGGGGTGTCCAATTACTTGTTGGTAGATAGTGTATAAGGTGTGAGTGGAGCAGTAGGTAGTAAAATTCTTTGCCTGATGAGTATACGGAAGGATTTATCGGACTTTGAGAAAGGGTAGATTGTGGCAGCTCGGAAATCGCGGCTTCGATTACCCAAACGGCTGTACTGATGGATTTTTTGGTAGCCACAGTAGTGAAAGTGCATCAGGACTAGAGTGAAAACGGTCAT
The DNA here is from genome assembly GCA_039090855.1 of Macrothele yani. Taxonomy (NCBI): domain Eukaryota; kingdom Metazoa; phylum Arthropoda; class Arachnida; order Araneae; family Macrothelidae; genus Macrothele; species Macrothele yani. Next base: position 86,021,350 of record CM077030.1, read on the forward strand.
GCAGCGACACACAGGGAAAACTGTACAGGCAGCGCAGTTCTTCTAACAGGTCCTGAACTGAGAAGTGAACGCCGGATCCGATGATTCGAACATGCTAACAGACTGTTCAACAGTTGACTATACCTAGTACAACAGAGGTCAACCCGGAACAGTATCTGTCATGACCATGCATTAAACGCTCGCACGTATGGGCAATAACAGCAGACGACTCCGATGACATCATTTCCAAACTACGGTTCATCGGCGCAAAAGACTCGCCTGGTGCAAAGACCTTGCAAGTTGGACGTTGTATATGAGTGGAACAAAGTGTGCTGGTTTTCCTTTATTCCACTTCTTGGATGGTTATGTACGTGTCTGGCGTAAACAAAATGAGGCACTCAATCCATCCTGCATGGTCACTACATTGCAAGCCGGTGGAAGCGGTTATGTGGTGTGGGGCATGTTTACCCGCCAGGGATCCCTGGTGCATGTGGAACAACCTATGACTGGTGCTCACTCTCGTGAGTTATTTGCCGAGTTTGTATCCCTAATAATGTTGCACGTTTTTCCGAAGGGCGACGGTGTCTTCCAATACGACAATGCGCCAAGTCACGGGCCAAACGTTTGACAAACACATGCATTTTTACTTTTTTTTGTCCATGTGGCTCTCGAGTCCTGTTCCGTTTCGCCTTTCGGGAAAGTTTGAAAACTTCCAGGTATAAAGAAAGAAATGTGCTGTACTGAAAAAAAACTATCTTAGTTGTTCAGGGAATGTCTCATAAAGAGACGTGTCATTTCTCGTAGGAATTCCTCATATGGTTCAGATTTCGTTCTAACTACATAATTCTGATTGTAAATGCTTTTTCCGTTCCACACTTAAATACAAAGTAGTCTTCGATTCCCAAATACACTATTTTGACAAACGTCACCGGATACCCCACCAAAAGCAAATGAACGGATCCGCTGCGTTGTTGAGATGCGCGGTACAGCTGCAAACGGTATAAAAACAAGCCTGCAGCTGACTTCGATCATATCGCACTGTGAGGTTGTGTGAAAATATTGCTGCGGGAGAGAACTCACTTTGAGAAAGGCAAGATTGTTGGGTGTTATATTAGTGGGTTGTCCATAAGAGAAAGCGAGAGGCGTTTAAACATACCTAAGTCAACTATTTGAAGTCAATTATTTGGGATATACTGAATAGCTGGAAGACACATAGCGTGCCTGAAGCAGCAAAACGTACCGGCAGACCAAAGAAAATCAATTATACAGGACGTCGAAATTTCAGGAGAGTCGTTATAGCTAATCGACGGAGTACTGCACAAAACCTCAGTGCACAGGTGAGTAAAAATGCTTCAGCCTCGGTATGTACACGTTCTATTCGCAGAGAACTTCATTCCATGGTTGCCTTGGTCGTGCGGCTGCTCATAAGCCTTTCATCTTCACTCGGAATGCTACTCATCGTTTAGCATGGTGTAAAGAACATTTATCGTGGACCGTAGATCAATGGAAACGGGTCCTATGGACTGATGAATCCAGATACACGATCTATCAGTCTGATGGCCGTGTGTGGGTATGGCGGCAGCCGCGAGAACGCTATCTACCACAGTGTACTATTCCTACGCCCAAGTTTGGAGCTGGCAGTGTATTCGTGTGGAGGTGGTTTTCGTGCTATGGTCCTACCAACTCTGTGACAGTACTATGGAACCAAGCCTTGTTGGTACTAGTGGGATAATGCACCGAGCCATAAAGCAAGGACTGTTACGGCGTGGTTTGACGATAATTCCGTATCGTTTGTGGACTGGCCAGCACAGAGCCCTGATCTTGCTCTATTATTCACATAGAGCACTTATGGGATGAATTAGAGCGTTGCATAAAATTTTGGAACCCATACCTACTACTAAGCAAGAGTTAGCGGCAGCGTTATGTACTGAATGGAAATGCATACCTATAGCTGTGTTCTAAAACCTTGTCGAATGCATGTCTCGAAGGGTGAGTGCACGCACTGAGGCCAAAGGTGGAACGACTACTTACTAATGTATGTCAATAAATCTTATGTTGTGCTTCTCTTCTATGTGTCCTGTGACTTTTGTCAATATAGTGTACTTCTGATTGTAAATCCGATTCCCATTCCACACTGAAATGCAAAGTAGTCCTCGATTCTCAAATAAGTAAACAAATGCTTCGAACTTCTTCTTAGTTACGAATGGCGCCAGAAGTTCGTTTTGGTTCTGGTTTTAATTTCGAGAAGTTGATTTTGATTTCAGCCTCAATAGAAATAAACCATCTCGTTTTAGACTCACATCTCAGAGCTCGACGTTTTGGTCTGTAATAAAATTAATCAATGCATTCGGTGGCAGATTCATTTCACACAGTGAATCAATGTCGTCATCTGATTATTCACACCAGGGACAGCTGTTCATCCAGCTGGTGGGGTGCGGCGACCCCACGGCCCGAGCCGACTTATACTATATGATGTTTTCCTATTTTTTAGCACTTCTTTTGTAAAAACAATATCGTGCTTATGTTATCGGTTTGTCCGTCCGTCTGTAGACACGATATCTCTGCAACTAATAGTCCGATTTGAAAGGTTTTTTCTTTTTTCTTTTTTTTTTTTTTTTTTTGCGTTAGGAAGCTTGAAATGTGCGAATGATGATCTTTTATTTCGTTTTTTTTACGATGCACAATTTTGCCGATGAAGGGCGTAAATGCAGATGATACCGAATTCAAAATACATTTTATTCCATGCATTTGCTTCTAAACATCCAACTCAAAAAATTATTTTACATTTCGATTCCATTCATGACGAAGACTGTTTTATTTATAGTCACTTTTACAAGTTACGCATAGATTCTCCGCTAGGGGGCGTATAAGGAAATTGTGTTTTGCCCGATATCTCTGCTTCTAAAGCTCCGATTGGATTTTTTTCTGCAGCAGATACAGCTTCTGATGGGAAATATTGTCCAAATAAATTCTAATTCTTTCTGTAAAACGGTTTGGCCACCAGAGGGCGCAATTGTCTGTAGGGGCAAGAATTTATGCACATCGGTGAATTATGTGATATACATTTATCGGCATAATATATTTTAATCGAAACACTTTAGATTCATGTGAGGGACATTAAATTACATTAATCTTGTAAGAATGAACTGTTTTCATCAAGACATGAACATTTGATGTCAACTATTATCAGGTGTATTAAGATCTTCCTTAGGAAGGATATGAAAAAGCAACGGAACCTGAAATAACGGATGTTAAACCTTGTAAATGTACTAGTAAGGTGACATTCCAATGTGCCTATTGTAATGACGATGTACTCGCGGAGGCACCGCTATTGTTCCTAGCCGGGGTAAATGCAAGTTGTGGGATACACGGAAGGTGCAAGGTCAAGGTGAGGCGAAGGAAGGTCAGCGCCCGAATTCGCAGGTCAGGGAGAAAAAGGGTGGGGTGGGGGCGCAGAGAGGCAAGCGGGTCATCTGCTTGACGCGTGCTCCCGCTCGGAAAAAGGGTTAGCGCTGCAGGCGAAGAATGCAAGAGCCAATCAGAAGGCGAGGAGAGGTTTTTAGGGAAAAACTTCTGGATAGAAGGATTGTTAGAGGTTGGAGTTGATCGTGGAAGGTGCTGAGGCGCCGCACGGAAAAGGGTTGATCGCGGAAGGTGCTGAGGCGCTGCACGGAAAAGGGTTGATCGTGGAAAGTGCTGGGATGCAGCACGGAAAAAGTTGGTTGTAGGAGACGTGCCAGATATAGCACGGAAAAAAGTTCGTTGTTGGAAGAGCCGAAGAGAGACGCCGGTTGTCTGTAACGTAAGTACGGAGAAAACTACCTAGGAGGACACGTGTTTGTGAACAGAACACGAGGCTTAGCTTTCCAAACAAAAGGAGTGTGAGGTGCACGAAAGATTCCGACCAATAAAGACTTTCACGTTCACGATAGGGAAAGAACTTGCAAAGGTTTATTTGCAGAAAAGAGTATTCCGTTAATGAACAGGGACTCTGGCATTTTCCGAAGAACTACAACTTGCAGGAGCTCGTTTTACGGAACAATAGCTGCTAGGATTGATTATCTTTGATTAAACATTTTGTTAAGTTTCAAACAAGCCTAATGTTGAATTCATGCCTTGAATGTCTTGCCATTATTTTTACCTACCCTCTCCCGAATAGCAGATCATTTTAGTAAAGCTGGGAGAGTAAGAACGCCGGGCTGTCTTCAGCTTTTCGTTGATAGATAGTTTCCATACAAAAAGAACCTTATAAATGTTTACTTCCCGTTGTGGGAATTTTCGACAGCACGGGAAGCCAGGATCGTTTAGCTGATAAGCAGTAATTAACATAATGAGCTTCCACCCCTAGAGTGTTGATTTCTGCTTCTGATGTATTTGCAGCAAAATCTGAGTTTCAAAAATCTCGATTGAAAAAATTCTTTCGGGGACCGATACTACTCAGGTCGACAAACGTTTGTGGAATATTTTCTTCCCAAAACAATGCATGATTTCTCCGCCAGGCAGCGTAGATATATATTTTATTTTTGTAAATATCTCTGCTTCTAATGGTCCGATTTGAAAAATTTCTTTTTTGTTGAATAGAGTTTCCAGAGAAATGTTTTTCATATAATTTCAAAATTTTCAAGTAATTCATAGGCTTTCCGTTAAGGGGAGTATGGGTAAAGTGCGCTTTTCCCGACATCTCTGCTTCTAAAGCTCCGATTTGAAAAACCTTTCCCGCACCTGATGGGCTCCTGTTGGGAAATATTTTGATTGTAATTTCGAATTTTTGTAAAATATAGTTTCGCCACCAGGGGGAGTAAGAATTAATTTCTGCTTCGTAGGTATTTGCAACAAAATGTGGGCTTCTAAAAGCCCGATTGAAGAAATTCTTTCGTGGACCGATACCGCACTTGTCGATAAACATTTGCGAATATTTTCGGCTTAAAATAATGCATGCTTTCTCCGCCAGAAGACGTACATGTATATCTTATTTCTGTCAATATATCTGCCTCTAAACGTCGGATTTGAAAAATTCCTTACTTGTTAGACAGCGTTTCCAGAGGTAAAATATTTCTCATATGATTTCAAAATTTTCAAGTACTGCATAGACTTTCCGCTAGGGGCGTAAATGTAAATTACGTTTTCCTCGACATCTCTGCTTCTAAAACTCCGATCTGAAAAAATTATTTCTGCTTCGGATACAGCTCCTGATAAGAAATGCTTTGCATATAATTTCTAATATTTGATAAAGAATGGTTTGGCCACCAGGGGGCGTAAGTGTTAATTTCTGTGTCTGATGTATGTGCAGCAAAATCTGAGCTCCTGAAAACTCGATTAAAAAAATTCTTTCGTGGACCAAACCGCTCACATCGAAAAACCTTTTGACAATACTTTCTTCTTAAAAATAATGTATGGTTTTTCTCTGATGGGGCGTAAAGTCATATTTTATTTGTGTCGATATCTCTGCTTCTAAGAGTCCGATTTGAAAAATTATTTATTTGTTGGAGAGCGTTTCTGTAGGGGTTGTTTCTCACATCATTTCAAACTTTTCTTAGCGCACAAGTCTGCCAGCAGAGGGCGTAAAGTGACGTTTCAGTTTACAGCAATATCTGTAGGACTAAAAACCCGATTGAAAAATTTCTTTCTTCGGTCAGATACCACTAACAATGCAAACTTTGTGTGCGTATTTTCTTTCCAAAATAGTGCACACTTTTGCCGCTAGGGGCCCAAATGCTTATTCTGTTTTTCTCAATATCACTGCTTTTACCTGTACGATTTCAAAAATCCTTTCAACACCGGATGCGATCTCCCTTATAGAACACTTCAGGCTAGTATATGAGGAATTTTGTAGTTCACATTTCTGTCGGTAGGTGGTGTTTCTGCAGTTTGTAGCAGTGTCGCTGCTTCTAAAAACGTTATTGAGAAATTTCTCCTTTATGCCAATCGCTACAAGAGATGTGGAGTATTATCCTCTTCAAATAACGTAAAGATTTCTCGCTAGCTGCGTAAAGGTCGAAACCTTTTTTTTCCCGCCATATCTGCTTCCGGGGACTTACTGGAAAAATTATTTTCCTTTAGCATAGCTTTTTCCATGACGAATATTTTTCGAATATTTTCAACTTTTCCGTTATGCAAAGTTTTTCCGCTAGCAGAAGTAGACTTACATCATGTTTCCTTCTATATTTCTCCTGTTAACTGTTCGATTTGTAAATCTCTTTGTGTGTGGTACTTTCCTTGCAATATGTGTAATTTTTTTGCTCGACATTTGTTGATTTTCGCAGCATGCTTTTTAACCGCTGGAGGAACTAAGTACATGTTTCTACAAATTTTGTATTGTTGGAATAAGTTAATTGCTTTCGAAACCGGTTCCATTGATTTTGAATCACTTTGATAAATTTAACTCGCGTCTGAACGGATTCAAAGACGTGTTCATTGCATCCGAAAATTCGGTGTCATCTTTCTTGTTTGCCTTTGTTGTTAACTTGGCGTGTACCCGCCTCAGTCGTAGGTTGCCGAATTTGTGATTATTCGCAACGTCGGACTTTAAATACGCACGTTTTTACATTTTGTTTTCAAGATGAACTATCATCTACCGCTGAACTTTATTCTTCTCATTCCCATGTTGGTTTACTTCATTTCTTCGCATTTTATCGATAGTACTTTAGACATAACACAAGGGTATCTACGATTGTTCTAAGAGTTTTTAGCTGGTTGAAGCTGATATTGAAGCGGTTTTTCACTTCATCATCAGCGGTTTTCGAAAAGTAAATATAAAATGCATTTCGGTATTATTTCAGCTCAACTCGGATTCCCTTTCCCAAATAAATACTATAAGACGGAATTAGTTTTTGAATTAGTTTGATCGTCTGCTAATACGAGATCAAACTTCTTCTTTTTTTTTCTTTTTTTTTTTGCGAGCCAGCTTCAGATTTAACAAATAATTTCATTTAACACATGAATATACATAAAATACGGGTTATGCTTTTAAGATATATTTCTTTATTGGTCTTGTGTCTGGCGTTCTTTGGCCAAACATGGCCTTTGCGCGTAAAAAATCTACCAACCAACCAAACATATGATTGTTTAACAAGTTAATCTTCGTTTCGTGAGACGAAAATATTTTTTAATACAGGAGCAAAATGTTAAACCTGTACTAGAAGGTTTAACATAAGGGATGTGTCCGGGTTGGGTTCATGCTTTTCCGGCTGAGCCGGTACAGTCACGTGCATATTTTTACGCATGACTATTCTCACGAATATACAGATTCCAATGTGATGCTGCGTAACAAATTTTCTCTTCTATAGCGGTAACAGTTTTTCTTCTCGTATCATTCTTAGGCTGCACCAGGGTTTCAGAACACGGAAAAGGTATGTGCTTATAGTGTTTTTATGTCACTCCGTCTACATCCCTTTGTGTATAAACACCGTATCTGAGAACTTATTAGATTAATATGAGAAGCGCTGGTTTGCAAGTTTGAATTGTGATAACGAAGATCTGTTCTTCTTCGTCTTTGCTAATACATACTTTTTTGGCCAGGCGACCATAAATGCAGATGCTAATAGAAAAATATTTTGTTCCATGTCATAAAATCGAGTTTTTATGTAAAAACAACTTCATTTTAAAACTTATTTTTGTCTTCTTCTATCATTCACTACGAAAATCGTTTTCGCGTACACTTTTTTAACATCTAATAATGCATAACAATGAATGCTTACTTTGCTTGCTCTCATTGCTTCGAAAAGTCCCCTTGGAAAAATTATTTTTTTGGTTTGCATAGCTTTCACAGTGAGAAATATTTTGTATATGTTTTCTGATTTTTCATAACGAAAATTCTGATTTTCATAAATATTTTGTATATATTTTCTTACTTTTCATAACGAAACTTCTGATTTTTCATAAATATTTTGTATATATTTTCTGATTTTTCATAACGAAAATTATGATTTTTCATAAGTATTTTCTATATAACTACTGCTTTACGAATGGAAGGTGTAGATGCATATTTCAGTTCGCAACCCTATTTCTACTGCTGTAAGGCCGATTGAAAGCATTATTATTTGGAAGTAATGCCACATATTACAAAAAGCATTATGAAGATACTTTCTCCTCAAGATAATGCCCAGTGTTGCCACTAGAGGGCGCAAATTATTAGGTATCGTTATAACCATTTCCGATCTGAAAAATATCTTTTGTATTGCATATAATTTTCAATTTTCCGTAATGTACGGTTCTGCCAGTTGGCGACGTGAGTGTGCATTACTTTTTGATACTGCATCTCCTGTTCTAAAAATCTGAATGTAAAAAAATAATTCTCTTGATGCCATCCACAACGACGAGGATATCGTACATTTCCCACTTCAAGTAATATACATACATTCTTCCCGCTTGTGAGCATACAGTACATGCGTGGGGGATTTGGGGAGGATTGAGGAAAAGGGACTATCTCTGCATTATCAGGTCATATAAATGATGCCTCAAGTTTGCTTCACAAACACAAGCGCCGGCCTGTGGCGTGGTGGTCTAAGCGGTAGTTTATTACCGTTCGTCCGTGAAGGGTACGGGTTCGAATCCCGGTGAGGCGTGGATGTTGTGTTTGTCTTACGGGACGGGCGACAGCTTATAACCCATTGAGTTGCTCAAGGTGGTCGTTAAACCCCCAACAAAAAATATTATTGTTGCTCTTTATATTTTTGACAGATATATGTAGACGTGAAAGGGAATTCTTGTGTTATATACGACACTGTCATATGTAAATTCGAAAAGCATTAATTGGTGCCCATAGAGGTACTCTGGGTGTGCCTGGCGAACGCTCATCAGTGAAATCAGCCTTTAAAAAGCGAAGCAATTATGGCCCTGCTCAGTTAAATGCTTAGAGAGGAGGGTGCTCTTGCTGAGAAACAGATGTTACTGATTTGTACCAAAAGCCCAAAGGCAGAATTAACGAAATAACTTGTTGAATCTGTTATGTTTAACAAAATAAGCATGCTGTCCAGCTCTCGACTGTCTGACATCGAAAGGGGAAAAGTCGATGCCTTAAGAACACAAACTGATATGAATGCTAAGGTGTTGCCGGAACTATTCGGATAGAGCTCAAGATTCAGCCGAAAGTAACTAAAATATCCAGCTGGGTACGGTGAAAAGAAGATCACCGGCAGACCATTCAATGTTACGAACCGGGAACTTCATCTTCTGAGGGCAACGCATCAAACAGAATTGCAATAGCTCGACAACTGCGTGACGAATTAGATTTCCTTTATCTTGTTCGACGAACACAACAGTTGCTGAATCAATCAGGACTACGAGAAAACTCCAGAGGAAACCAATGCTGTCTTCAGTCCACAAAGCCAATCGAAAAGTATTTAGCTCTCAGTGGCGAAAAGGTATTTAATCCAACGAAAAAATTCTATCCGGATGGATTGTAAGCACAGTTATTGGAAGGATGACAAACAAGAGCCGCTAGTGTTTTCTACTCGACATCAGGGAGGTGGTTTAATCAAGATATGGGGTGCAATTGGCTGAAAAAAGAAAGGCGATATTTCATTCGTGGATGGAAAAATGAACAGTTCTGGTTACCAATAAATGTTGAGCAAACAGTTTCGTCGAAATGGACTTAAAATGGTAGGCAGAAATTTGTTGTTTCAGCAGGACACCTGCGAAATTTATGTGTCGAAAGCATCCCAGATTTGGTTTAAGTCGAAAAAATGGAATTATTCAAACCTTGGCCGGCAGAATCATCTGGTCTATATGAAATAGAGAATGTGTGGTGCATGCTGACACGAACGTTGCATGAAAGTGGCCGTCAATTCATGAATAAGCGCAGTTTGAAAACAGTTATTCTTGAATCATTGAATTCTGTAGATATGAAGTATATTCAGGACTTGTATGAATGCTTACCTCGTTGAATAGAAGCTTTTGACAATGCTAAAAGTGGGTGGACAAAATATTTAAAATCTGCAGCTTCTAAAAGTGACGCATATGAATTAAAAGGCCAGAGGGCCATAATTATTTCGCACTTTCTCTATCGCTTGAACGTGTACAAAGCCTGTACAAATTTGTTTTTAGCGTAAGATCTGCTTATCTTTCATGTACATAATTTAGAGAACAATTTGTTTAATGTCATCTGTTTTTTTTTTATATTGTAATGATTTTTCGTTTTTGCTGAATAATGACGCGTGGGCCATAATTATTTCTCTCACTGTATAATGGGTAACTCTTTTGATTCAAAAGATATGAGCGTTACACGCAATATTTTCTGTGTCATTTTTTTGTGCGATATGTTTTCAGAATATTTCTGTTGGCACTTTCCTTACTGATGAAGAACATAATGAAAAATGCATCACATTATTGACTACCATCGTCCAAAATAATGAACAGAGCCATTAATAAAGGAAGAGTATTTGTATTTTAATTTTATTTATTTACTTACTTTTCCTACGTCAGCGTGCAGCAGCTTGTAAGAATTATTGCTTGTGTTTCAGAAGCATATTTGAGCACATCTTTCCAAAAGATTTTTTATTATATTACAGGCAGATAAGTATAAGAATAATGAAGGAAGGGGTGCTAGACATGACTTCGAAAGCATGAAAAATGAGAAGCTTTATGGCCAGGCGTATACTTGAGGAAGTGGGGAAAGCCTTAGCTCTGTAATGTGTAAATATCTTGTGCAATCTGATGGAGAAAAATATATGAACAGGAAGTTATTTACAACGAATGGGGAGGTGTTCTGCTACGTATTTATACGGAAGAAAAGGAAAATCCACAACGGCAGTTCCATAAAAATTGAGAGTAAAATCACACAAAATGAAGAAATATAGGACAGCAAAATATACGTTGTTCTTTGTCAAAATATCTTCTCTCGGACGAAATGCAAAGGTCACATCTTTCAGTCCACTTTTCAAAGCATGTGGCGAAGGCATTTGTGGAAGCTGCTTTAGCGACCCCTGCACAGCTTGGATAACGTCAGCATCTGTGTTGAATGTTGCGCCCAGGAACTTCTCCTTTATTGAAGGAAACAACCAGAAATCGCATGGGACGAGATCAGGACTGTAGGCAGACTGTGGCTTGATTTCAATACTGTATTTCATAAGGAACTGTTGAACACAAGCAGCCACATGTAGGCTGGGAGGTATTATGGTGTAGGGTCCACTTGCCCATCAGTTCCGGTCGCTTAATCGATATGTGTCGTCGCAGACGCTTCAATACTGAAATGTAATACTCAGTATTGACAGTAATTTGTGGAAGAACGGCCTACTGGTAGACTGTACTTTTATGATCAAAGAAAATTATCATCATCACCTTCACAACTGATTTGGTTTGGCGGACGTTTTTCGGAAGAGGCGAGCTGTGTGTTTCTAGAAACTCGTTGCGCGCTTTGTGAGGGGGTCGAAATAGTGGACCCACGTTTCATCGGAAGTTATTATTGTGTTTAGAAAGTTTGGATCCTTTGCAATCATTTGTTTCCACTCATGACACACCTGAACTCTGACTAACAATTGTTCTCTCGTCAGATGATGAGGTACCCATCTGGAACACACCCGACGCAGCAGTAATTTGTCGCCCAGAATGCGGAATGACGACGTTTTTAAAATATTAGTTGATGCCGCTATGTCTTCACACGTCATTCGTCGATCTTCTTACAGGATTGCTCAAACAGTGTTAACAATACACTCCGTAATACTTTCAGGTCCACGAGTTCTTCCTACAAACGCCCTTTTTTTGAAACCATGGTGCCATCAAAAAATCGTTGACTCACCCAAACTTTTATCTTTGAAAGTTTTTTTTCATTAAATCAACTGTTGCTGGAGCCATTTTACCCAAACGATAGCACAATTTTATCACAAAACGGAATTTCACTTCTTAACGGTGAATCATTCACCTTAATAGCTGTATGGTAAAATGCAGACGTACCTTAAACAACTGGGCAATAACAAAACCAGAATTATATGCCACGGCTAATAACTGTTGTCATAGCTATTTCCTTAATTCAGTTAGTCGTCTGCGTCGTTATTTTTTCCCTTCGCACTGTTGCCAACCCCAAAACATTATTCTCAGTTTTATGGAACGGCCTTTGTGTATGATTGTAACACCTACCGAGGCATGAAACAAACTTCTAATATCACGAAGACGGACGGACGAAATAAAAATGAATAAGATATTTGCAGAATAAGTAAAGATATTTGAAGAAGAACTTGAATTTCACCGGGAGGAATATACTGCACAATAACTGCTGTCGTATTTGCTTCAACTCATACCCACGAATAAGGAAGGTAACCCTGCACACAATATTTACGAACCTGAATAAGACATATAACAGATTCTCAATACTGAGAATATGGAACAGACGCAGAGAAGATATACAGAATAATTCCCACACTTGGAGCGTGGAACAGACTTATAGAAGGGACACTACAGAGTTGAGTACCCACACTAAGAATGTGGAACAGACTTAGAGAAGAGGTACGACAAATTTTCCATTCTAGGAATATGGAGCCGACATAGAGCGGATAAACCGCCCATACTGGGAACGTTTAACAGTCTTCGAGAAGGGACACCAAAGAGTTTCCATACTATTAGGTGTACAAATATGTTTTAAAACATTTTTTGTGCTACGTATACCGCTAATTTACATAACCAACATTACCCCGCGTTGTAATCATGTGACCGTGACTGGCTCGGAGTATAAAATATGACACAGACGTTTGCCCAACAGTCAAACGCACTTTCACATTGCTAGGTGAAAGATGGTAAGCGATACTGCATTTACTAGACACTAATAGTTACGAATTTCATCAAGGAAAGAGTGCCGCAAAAGCATGTGTATCGATCTGTTCTGTTCTGGGGAGAATATTGTATCGAAAAGCACGTGTGAGTTTTGGTTTAGACGGTTTAAAGCAGGTGATTTTGATGTTAACGATCGAGAACGTAGCGGCACCCTGCAGATGGTTGCACATGAGAAACTGCAAGCATTGCTGAATGAAGATTCATCTCAAACGCAAAAGAACCTAGCTGAACAACTGGGGGTAACTCAATAAACCGTTTCCAATCTTTTATGTGCAATGGGAAAGATTCAGAAGGAAGAAAATTGGGTGCCACATGACCTGAGCCAGAGGAACAAGGACGAGCGTGTCATGAAGTGTTTGAATCGGCTGAATAAATAACACAGAAAGTCTTTCCTGTAAAAAATCGTTACGGGTGATGAGAAGTGGATATGGTACAGCAATCCCAAATGCAAAAAACATTGGGTAGACATTGGTGAAGCAACTACTTCGACACCGAAACGCAATATTTACTCCATGAAAGTTTTGCTGTGCATCTGGTGTGATATGAAGGGTGTGCTCTATTATGAATTATTGGAACAGGGTCAAACTGTTACTGCTAATTGCTAAAAGTAACAATTACTGCGATTGAACCTGGAAATCTGTCAGAAACATCCATTCACAGGCAAAGGATTGCGTCCCGTGAAATTACTACATGACAACGCTAGGCCGCATGTCGCAAAATTGGTCAAGGAAACGTTATAAACGCTTGGCTGGGACGTTTTAGAGCACCCGGCGTATAGTCCCGACATAGCTCCTTCAGACTATTATTTGTTTCGATCGATGCAGCCTGGTTTGTCTGCTGTACGGTTCCGGACATGTGACGAGGTGCAATGGGTTGTCTACTTCATCGCGTCACACGACGAAGTATTCTTCATGGCTGGAATCCGTCAGCTGCCCGACCGATGGCGGAAGGTGATAGATAATGACGGTGCATATTTTGATTCGTAAAGGTATTGTTATATATATATAGAATGTGGGACGCTAACACCAGAAAACTAATTATAAATATTGATCCGATTTATTGGTGTCAAAGTAAGAAATCAAACGAATTTTAGTCCGCAAGCTTTTTCCGTCAACGGACGGCTTCATCAGGCGGTTACATAGAGAATACAGAATCAAAATTGTAGACAGAACGTTAATTCTAATATGACAAATGAAATCATGCGTGAGGACCGCTCACAGAAATAACCACGGAACGTGGTGAATATAATATCTTAAAAGTTAATGCAAAAGCAAAAACGTAAACTTTAGGAAGAAACTAGAATCATGAAGGTCATCTTGTGATGCCTAACAGATGGTTCCAAGCTACCGGTAGTTCCAAAGAGACATCTGTGTTGCATACATCCTGCCGCGTTAAAATCTCAACAGTTTCCCTTATGGCAGCTGTTCTTGCGTCTCCATATGGTGCGATCTTCAAGATATTCTCCCATTGGGGTTGAGCCTGATGGTTAGCTACTTCTTTGGCAAGGGATGTAGAAAGCTTCTTTTGTGCAACGTCCCTCTTGTACTCATTCATTCTCTCCTCAAATGATCTTTTTGTGAGACCTACGTAATTTTTTTTTTTTTTTTTTTTTTTTTTTTTTTTTTGTGAGACCTACGTAAAAAATTTTTTACGTAGGTCTCACAAAAAGATCATTTGAGGAGAGAATGAATGAGCACAAGAGGGACGTTGCACAAAAGAAGCTTTCTACATCCCTTGCCAAAGAAGTAGCTAACCATCAGGCTCAACCCCAATGGGAGAATATCTTGAAGATCGCACCATATGGAGACGCAAGAACAGCTGCCATAAGGGAAACTGTTGAGATATTAACGCGACAGGATGTATGCAACACATCCAGGATGTATGCACTCTTTGGAACTACCGGTAGCTTGGAACCATCTGTTAGGCATCACAAGATGACCTTCATGATTCTAGTTTCTTCCTAAAGTTTACGTTTTTTGCTTTTGCATTAACTTTTAAGATATTATATTCACCACGTTCCGTGGTTATTTCTGTGCGCGGTCCTCACGCATGATTTCATTTGTCATATTAGAATTAACGTTCTGTCTACAATTTTGATTCTGTATTCTCTATGTAACCGCCTGATGAAGCCGTTCGTTGACGGAGAAAGCTTGCGGACTGAAATTCGCTTGATTTCTTACTTTGACACCAATAAATCGGATCATTATTTATAATTAAAGGTATTGTTGTTTTCTCTTAAATTGCATGTTGCGTTGTCTTAAAACGCTTTAAAACTTATTTGTACACCTGATAATAAATGTGGAATTGATTTAGAGAAGACGAACTACACAGTTCCCGTGCAGAACAGACTTACTGAAGACATGCGACTTGGTTCCCATACTAAGAATATGGAACAGATCAGATATATGACAGAGTTGTTATTCTGGGAAAGTAGAATAGACTGAGAGAAGATTTTCGACAGAGTTCGCATTAGAAATATCGAACAGACGCAGAGTAAATACAGACTTAGGGAAGACCTACGACAAAGTTTCCGTACTGGAAATATGGAATAGATGTAGAGAAGACGTACTACAGAGAGAGATTTGATTTTCTATACTGAGAATCTGAAACAGACTGAGGGAAGATATACCACAGAGTTTTCCTACTGGGAATCCGGAACAGACTTAAGACATTCTAATTTTTTTTCCTCTAAATAATCATCCATTGTCAGTCCATTGCTGGATGAGGATCTCCCAAATTTACTTCCAAAATTCTCTGTCTCTTCCACATATACACAGTTCTCTCTCAAATCAATCATATATCACTATTATTCTTTCAAATTTCATTCCCTGACACCCCGTGTGATATTGTTCTAGGATTTCAACAATCCTTTCGTATACAATCTAATATTTCAGTTGTTCAACGGCGGGCAGTTCTTTTCTTGATATATCCAGCCCATTGGCATTTCGGGGACTTTACTTTGATCATGAATAATTGTATATATACACTGGCGGAAAGTGAAAAAAGAACACCAAGAAGGAATTGGCGGACGATCATGAAATTTACATATGTTAATGGGGTCGAGTTTACCTAGGCGTGATGTTAATTTCGGGACCACCCGGTGAGTGCTTACGCCACAGCACGACATAATATGCAAATTATCGTCGGTGGTATTTAAGGAGTACGGCAAAGTGAATGTAATCAGTCGTCGGCGTACGGTCACGTGCGAAGACCCTGAAGAAGCTGCAATGCCTGGACATGGAAGACGTGTACGATTTCAGCAGTTATCAGACTTTGAGCGAGGTCGTCTAGTCGGACTCCGCGAGGCGGGGTGGTCGTATCGTCGTATTGTGGAGCGAATTGGAAGGGAAGTATCGGTGGTTGTCGATGGTGGCGTAGATGGTCCGAGGAACATTCCCACACGAGAAGACGTGGAACCGGGAGTCACAGACGGACTGTTGAGCGGACCGATCGACGCATAAGAAGAGCGGCGTTGTCA
Organism: Macrothele yani; assembly: GCA_039090855.1. NCBI lineage: Eukaryota > Metazoa > Arthropoda > Arachnida > Araneae > Macrothelidae > Macrothele > Macrothele yani. The sequence goes on from CM077030.1 coordinate 86,037,569, forward strand.
ATCAGAACATCCACTGCGACGCAAATCCGAGCTGCCGTTGCAACCAATGTGATTGTGCGAACAATCCGCAACCGTTTACTGGATGCAGGACTACGTGCACGTGTGCCTCTGGCATGTGTACCTCTGACTCCAGCCTACCGTCAGGAACGGCTGCAGTGGTGTCGCCAACGTCTGCACTGGAGAACGCAATGGCGATCTGTCGTGTTCAGCGATGAAAGCAGATTCTGCTTGGGAGCCTCCGATGGCTGTATGCCTGTTCGCAGACGCACAGGGGAGCGTCTCCACCCTTCTTGCAACCACCAGCGACACACAGGACCTACACCTGGTCTCCTGGAGTAGGGAGTGATCAGCTATCACTCCCGTACACAACTAGTGTTTGTACCGGGTACGTTAAACAGCCCCTCCTACATCCACAACATCATTCAGCCCGTTGTTGTGCCATTTGTAAGGTCGGTCCAACGTGGTGTTTCCAACAAGATAACGCACGCCCACACACGGCACGTGCAACGCAACATGCACTTCAGGGTGTGAGACAACTTCCATGGCCTGCACGTTCACCGGATTTGTCCCCCATTGAGCACGTGTGGGATTTTATGGGACAACGACTTATCCGGTCTCCACGGCCAGCCACGACCTTCCCGATTTACGCGTCCAGGTTGAGGATGCTTGGAACTCAATACCCCGAACTTACATCCAACATCTGTACGACAGACTCCATGCCAGAATTGCACAGTGTGACGCAGTTCATGGCGGTTCAACCTCGTACTAACCATGTTACATGGAAATGTTATTTTTCAGTTTACCAGCAAATACACCTGTATTTTGCCATAATGTTGTGATCACGTTATAATCTGTATTCCGTTATTATGCTGTGTACATTTCGTTGGTATCAGACGTCTCCTTCTTGGTGTTCTTTTTTTCTTTCCGCCAGTTTATATATATAACGAAATTAGCTTTTTTGAGAATATCAGGAAAACGTAAAAGTATTAAAGTTATCCTGTTAAAATCGAATGGAACTTGCAAAGGATTTGGTTTGTACTGTTAATAACAGGAGAGAAATAAAAAATGTTTATATTTTCTGATTAATACACAAAAATAGGCAACAAGTGGCAAAAATTTTCCCTGAAAGTCTCAGAAAAAAAGTAAAAAAAAAAATATTAAGTTTCTTGGGGTAATAACCGGAAATAACTGAAAAAAAGGTAGGTTTCCTTTTGATATCCAGGAAGAATTAAAAAGGGAGCATGTTTCTTGCCAACATACAGCGGGAACTAAAACGAAATAAGGTCTCTTGCGAATAACCAGGAACAACGAAAAAGGTAGAACGTTTTTTGCCAATATTCAGGAAGAACTGGAAAGAGATAAGGTTTTTTGACAAAACCAGAATGAACAAACGAAATTTTTTAGGTTTTTCTGCGAGTAACCACATTGAAGTAAAAACAGAGTGAAGGTATTTCTACTAGTAACCAGGAAGAACTAACAAATACAATGCTTACCACTTAACACCCGGGAATATTTATTAAAAGGATTGGTGCTTTCCGTTAGTTTCAAGGAAAAACTAACAGACTCATTAAGGCTTTCTCACCAATATTCAGGGAGACGAAATAAAAAGATTAAGATTCAAATATATGAACTCTGCATTGCAAGAAAGCGGAGATACAAAAAGAAAAGTTAATAACAGAGTGCAGTTTGGATAAAATAAAGCCAGAAACTCTTGAATTATGCACTGTAATAGAAAGTTGCCAGTGAAGCTAAAAGTGTTCACGTTTATAGCAAGGCCAATAACATTGCCAAGAAATATGAACAAAGCTGAAGATAACAAGGTGGAGTGCAATACCTCCAGGGGAATTGAATTAGAAGTGAAAGCTAGAGAAAAAGGGACGGAGGTTTCGAAGGAGAACCGAGAAACAAGACTACACTATAGTACTAGTGAATGCATTAGAAAGAGGGGGAAGCATGACAGAGGCGGAAGTGCTGCATTGCAATGATAACACGAAAAAGAATTCAAAAGTGAGAAGAAACGGAACATAACTGAGTGAAAAGGGGTACAATCACAGCTGTGATCCGATCGAAATAGGGTGTAAACAATAGCGCAGGGGACAAAAATAAATATCTGAACAAATGCAAATCATTATATGTACGGATATTCCGGCGAATTGCCTGGTACATAGAACTCACAGGGTTGAATATACAATATCGACAATTCAATAAATTCACTAGCGAAACTGTGAAGCACAGACAAACGACGGATTTCTGAATCATACTGTCATTTATTAGTTATTTGATGAATTCTATCATATAGCAGCAGTGGTAAGGTGTGATGACTACCAAATGCATACTTGCAACGACAGAAAATGTTTTAGGATTTATCCAAAGGGTAGGATTCGCTGTCATTTCGGTAATAGCGGAAAATAACAGAATAAACAGAAATATGTTTACATTTTTCTGCAGGGGTGAATTAAAAGGTTGAATTCCAAAGTCATCATATCCTGATTTGAAGCTTTTTTCCTGTTCGACTTGGTACATACACTGGCGGAAAGTGAAGAAAGAACACCAAGAAGGAGACGTGTGATACGAACGAATTTTATACAGCATAATAACGGAATACAGAGGATAACGTGATCAAAACATTATGGCAAAATACAGCTGTATTTGCTGGTGAACTGAAAAATAACATTTCCATGTAACATGGTTAGTACAAGGTTGAACCGCCATAAACTGCGTCACACTGTGCAATTCTGGCATGGCGTCTGTCGTACAGATGTTGGATGAAAGTTCGGGGTATTGAGTTCCAAGCATCCTCAACCTGGACGCGTAAATCGGGGATGGTCGTGGCTGGCCGTGAAGACCGGATAAGACGTTGTCCAATAAAATCCCACACGTGCTCAATGGGGGACAAATCCGGTGAACGTGCAGGTCATGGAAGTTGTCTCACACCCTGAAGTGCATTTTGCGTTGCACGTGCCGTGTGTGGGCGTGAGTTATCTTGCTGGAAAACACCACGATGAACCGACCTTACAAATGGCACAACAGCAGGCTGAATGATGTTGTTGATGTAAGAGGTGCTGTTTAACGTACCCGGTACAAACACTAGTTGTGTACGGGAGTGATAGCTGATTGCTCCCCACACCAGGAGACCAGGTGTAGGCCCTGTGTGTCGCTGGCGGATGCAAGAAGGGTGGAGACTCTCTCCTGTGCGTATGCAAACACGCATACGGCCATCGGAGGCTCTGAGCAGACCCTGCTTTCAACGCTGAACACGACAGATCGCCATTGCGTTCTCCAGTGCAGACGTTGGCGACACCACTGCAGCCGTTCCTGACGGTAGGTTGGAATCAGATGCACACTTGCCAGAGGAACACGTGCACGTAGTCCTGCATCCAGTAGATGGTTGCGGATTGTTAGCACCGTCACCTCAGGTGCAACGGCAGCTCGTATTTGCGTCGCAGTGGATGTTCTGCTTGACAACGCAGCTCTTCTTATGCGTCGATCGGTCCGCTCATCAGTCCATCTGTGACTCCCGGTTCTACGTCTTCTCGTGTGGGAATGTTCCTCGGACCATCTACGCCACCATCGTACCAGCGCCGATACTTCCCGTCCAATTTGCTCCGCACTACGACAATACGACCAGCCGGCCTCGCGGAGTCCGACTAGACGACCTCGCTCAAAGTCCGATAACTGCTGAAATCGTACACGTCTTCTATGTCCAGGCATTGCAGCTTCTTCGGGATCTTCGCACGTGTCCGTACGCCGACGACTGATGACATTCACTTTGCCGTACTCTTTAAATACCACCGACAATAATTTTCATATTATGCCGTGCTGTGTCGTAAGCGCTCACCGGTTGGTCTCGAAATTAATATCACACCTACATAAACTTGACCCCATTAACATATGTAAATTCCATGATCGTCCGCCAATTCCTTCTTGGTGTCCTTTTTTCACTTTCCGGCAGTGTATTTTGAAGTGCATCAAAAATAACTGGATAAACCAATTGACCCAGGGCATAAACCTTCAATTTTCCTGATATCGTTGATAATGACGGAATAATCACGTCATCTTTAAATCACATCATACAAAAGAAAAACACAGAATAATAAAATTTGCTCCAAAAATGCAGGAAAAGACACTTACTCCCATTGGTATTGAAAAACAAAATGTTAGTTTATGTTTGAAAACTTTTAACAAAACAATATCTACGCTTTGAAACTGAGAACAACCCTGAATACGAAGGAACTATCAAATATTTAGAGATAACTACAAAATGGTGGAACATAGCTAATAACAGACAAGAATAATAAGGCGTATCGACTTGCAGTGTCACGTCATTGCCATTTTCCGACATTAGTGATGAAAGAATTTCCTTTTTGGCAGAACGTGTAACAGGGCTGAGAGAATAGAAATCCATACCAATGATGCATACAAAAGTTCGCAAGGGCTGTTTCACGGAGGAAACTTTCTGTCATTTGTACACACAGTCAGCGCCTTGACGGGATTGATATTTTATCTTACGTTAAAGCAGAAAGATAGCTGCGTTCTTACAGCAAAATTCCAAACTGGTGCAGTTGAAGGAGGGTTTGGCCAATATCGGCAGTTGAATGGAGGTAATTGTATGTCGGTGGAACAAGTTGCGAAATCGGGAAACAAACTTAGGATTGTTCAGCTGATAAAGCTCTTTGAGGTATGGATGTTTTTCAATTAAATATTTTTTTAAAAGAATTTGATGTCGAAGAGGAACCAGATACTAAAGATGGCATATTGCAATAAAAGGAATTGATTTGGATGGAATAGATAGCCGAGAAGCCGATTTGTTACCTGTATTCCTTTACTTGGCCGGATATGCAACATTCGAACAAAAAGAAAAGTTGAGCTGTCACTTGTGCCAGAAAAACTTAACATCAGGTAAAATGATAATTCTGGTATCAGGCGATCCCGAAGTGAAAAAATTTTTGAACTACTTGACCGAGGTGGACTAACATATCAGTGTGAATAGTAATACTTTCTTTCATTGCGAAGAGAGCAAACACTCCATATGGCGAACATAAAATCACTGCTGAAAAAACTGGATCGGGATAAAACTTCTGAATTTTCAGTACCTAGAGCTTATTGTCACCGAACCAGGGAGCAAGATTTGTGAGTTTGACTGTGATTTTGATTGCATTGCGAGTACCGACCACGCGAGAGAGGATTCCTATCCCCTCTCGCTCGATTTTTTATCGAAATAAGTGTTTCGGTGCAGTCAAAAAGCTTTGGACTTACAATAAAAACGCCTTTCTCAGGGCGAAGTCCTGAGCTGACCACAAAGTCGTTTGTGACAATTTGCGGTTACGTCAACGCCGTGCCGGTTCGACTAGTGTCCGGACTCTTCGATCCGACACTAGACCAAAGCCCGCGTGCCCGGCTTTCTGAGTTTTGGCTTCAGTGGGAGAACCCCAGGGTGCCCACTCAGCACTTAGAAAAAACTTTGTTGCTTCTCTCTCACAGAGATGCCGTACGCCCATAAGGGAGTTGTGTCTAAAGGGACCAACCATAAAACTACCGTGAAAACACCGAAATGCACAGTTTCTGCCACCAGGGTGAAACCCTCATAGGTCCCGGCAAGGGAATCTCCATCTCCTAAACCCGGAACCTCCCGGTCGCCAGAAGCATTACCAGCTGCGACCCCGGAATCCTCTCCGAAAGTGAAGCAGCGGGTTGAGACTACCCTATTACCAACCACTGGGGAGTTTATTGACCTGAAAGATAGCTGTGAGGTAGAGGTTGATGAGGTTTTGGGCTCACTACCCAGGACGATAAATAAGGATGCGGCGAGCAGAATCACGGCGGCCCTGCCCAAAATTCAACTCGCCTACGATCCGCAAGGGCTCCTGACCTCAAAGCTAGAGGACAAGCTCGAGGACAGGGAGGAGCGGCAAAGCTCCTCTGCAGTACCAAAGTCCAATGCCGCAGCAGCCAAAAAGGGTGCCACGAAGGCGCAAGGGTCTGTGCCGGCACCTAAGGTAAAAAAGGTGGTGTCAGACAGGAGACACGTGCTCCTGGTCTATCCCACCGGCGAGGGCAAGTCGTCTGATGATGTTAAACAGACTCTCATATCCGCAGTGCAGCTAGCAAAGCTGCAAATAGGAGTTAAAGGCGTACGTAGAATACGAAATGATGGGGTAGCGGTAGAGTGATTAAGCTTAAGCGACGTCAACCGTTTGGAAGAGGAGTTGAAAAACAATCCACTGACCAAGGATTGCACTCTTCCAAAGACCCCAGTGAGGAGACTGCCTCGGCCCATTGTGTACGGAGTAGACGGGGAGCTCTCCGAACAGGCGCTCGAAGACGGGATAAAAGTAAAATCCCGGCATTGAAGTGGAACGTAAAGCTCGGTTCCCCATCAATGCAAAGGGGGCAAGGTCCACTGGGTATTGGAGGCTGAGCCTCTAGTCTACAAATTGCTTCTTAAGCGATTAATCTACAATTGCTTCTTAAGATGTCCAATGGCATGCAAAAAAGCACGATGATCGGATGTGTCATCTCGTACCTATGCCCGAACAACTAATTGCCTCGTGTCGCCTAAGGAAAACTCCGCTTGGCCTTCGGCCTCGTTTCCCTCAAATATCCTTGTTTAAGTGCCTATTACAACAGGGTGGAGAAATTTGCGCCGATCTCTTATAGAGAGCAAACGAGAATGAAGTATTATTAAAACGAACCGTCATTGAAGAGGAAACATGGGATTTCCAATATAATCATGAAATTAAAACGTAGAGCATGGAATGGAAATCGACGGATTCTCGACGTCTAGAAAAAGCCATGAATGTCTAAATGAAATATGAAAACCATGTTTTTTCGGGTTTTCTTTACAGCTTTTTTTTTCATTTTTGCTGCAAAGCTACAGTTAATCGAAAGTTTGTCCCTCAGACTGTTGACCGCACCTTTATCTAGAGTTTTTGGAACGTCTGAGAAAAGCAATTCATCCAGTGAAGCCAAATTTGTTTCCTGACAAGTCGTTTTTCCACCACGACAGTGAGCCTTGAATCACAACGCTTTCAGCCAAATACTTTTCTGTCCTGCATGTTCGCCAAATCCCCTCCCATGTGACTCTTTTATTTTCCTAAGGCTGAATATACCTTTAAACACTCATACTGCGATACGGTTGAAGTTTTTCAATGACACATAAGGGCGCTTCTAAACAGCCTACAGCAAAAATGACTTCGAGAACTATTTAGCTTCGACAGTTGGAAACAACGGGGTGAGTGGTACAAAGGGTTCTAATCGTTTGGCAGAGATGAGTTGGGGTTCAAACCCCGAGTGAGGCATGGACGGTGTGATGTGTTTGGGTTACGACACACCGTTTTCCGGAACCAGTGTCTCTTATTTAGGGACGGGAGTCTGTTTATAACAAACTGAGTTTTTCACGGTGGTCGTTAAACTCAGAAACCAAAAAAAATATATCAACGGAGTAGTTGGTGAATCACTGTAGAAGGGAATTACTTTGAAGGTGATCACCTTAGTTTCCAATAAAATTCTTCACAGACTCGTTGCTTAATTATCTATCTTTATACGTTGCCTAAATTTATGTGATATTTAGAATATGCCAAACATAGTTCAAGCTTGAATGTATTTCAAATTAAAATAATACAGGGTGATTGTAAACTACTTGAACAAAACAAGAGGGGTGATAGTACACATCAAGACGAACAATATTTGCAATGGAACTTACGGCCGCATTCCACTCCTAGTGCCAGAAGAGTACGGTCGAAAAACGTCCAGCAGGCACACGGAGTTCCAACCAGTACTTGAAAAGCACAAGATGCAAATCAGGTGCTCTGAACACGTGCGTAGACGATGAATAGCAAACATTCAAAAACGGAGCAGAACCCGTTCATCGATATTAACATCACATGAGAATTGACGTATACGTCTGACCGGCGCAGCGTACCGTGTGTTCCTTGAGTCTTGCTGAATGTTCCGCTCACTACACGGAGAAACTTGTGGTTTATGCATGATGGGGCCCCAGCACACTTTGCCACCAAGGTCCGATACTTCCTAAATGCGATATATCCTGGGCGGTGGATTGGAGGCGGTGGACCTGTGGCTTGGCCTCCACGCTCTCCGGACCTTAATGCGTTGGACTTCTTCTTCTATGGACACATGAAAACATAGGTGTGCGAGACACCTGTGGACTCCCTGGGAGATCTCGTTGCGCGAATCGCTGTTGCTGCAGACAAGATCAACACCTCACCGGAAGTCTACGAGAGGGTGCGACAGTCCTTCATTCACCGGAGTGGGCTGTGCAACGAAGCCTTTAGACGCCAGTTTGAGCAGCTCCTGTGAGTATTTCTCTGATGCGATTGGAATTGTACAACTCATAAATTAGGCATGTGTCTTTGATTTCACTGCTGAAAACTCAACGTGGATACGTAACTTTTCTCTTTTCTGACACTGGGAATGGAATGCTGCCCTAGGTTCCATTGCAAATATTGTTCGTCTTGATGTGTACTATCACCCCTCTTGTTCTGTTCGAGGAGTTTACACTCACCTTGTATATCCTAGAGATACTTTTGTTCACACAATACAACTAAGCCTTTAATTCGAATAAAAGTTTCAAATATTTTAATGCTTAGATACGACTAATTTTGCTGAAGATTTTATATTTAGGTACAGATAATTTTGTCACGAATTGTGAAAAAAAAAAGATGTAGGGAAAATTGACCTTCTTCCAGCATCATTTTAACCTTTCCTCCCCCCTTCCCGCACCCGCCTTTAGATGTCATATCGCTGCAACTGTAAGTGACAGTTTTCCGGCTAGGTGGCATCAAGGTGTCCTTCTGTTTTGCACGAAATGTCCTCTTCTAAAACTTATAATTTTTTCATTCCAGAACTGTATTTATAAAAACAACCCATAATTACATTGAACCTATGTGCAAAAATACTCATGCATTTGCTTTCCTTTGCACTGCATGATACGTAACTTTTCTAGTAATGATATAAATGTACATTTAGCATAGTCGGTGGTGCAGTGTTTTTTTTTATATATTGGAGGCTTAACGACCACCATGAGCAACTCAATGGGCTATAAGCAGTCGCCCGTCCCTGATTTAGGGTCACTGGTTCCAGAGAAGGGAGAGAGCCAGTGCCGTAAGACAAACACAACATCCATGCCTGACCGGGATTCGAACCCAGACCCCTTACGGACGAACGATCAGAGGCTAGCGCCTTAGACCACTGCGCCACCGGGGCGGGCGGCGTGGTGCAGTGGTCTAAGCGCTCGTTTCTGACCATTCGCCCGAGATAACTCAGGGTTTAAATACCGGTGAGACATGAATGTAGTGTTTGTATGACGGCACTGGCTCTTTCTCTTCCCTGGAGCCAGTGGTTCTAAATTAGGGACAGGCGACTGCTTATATCCCATTAAGTTGTTCACAGTGGTCACTAAACCGCCAAAGTTGGGACATAAAAAAATACTGTTGTTTTCAGCACATTTAATCACCTGCAAAACTTTTGATGCATTTTCAATCTGTTTTATCCAAATATTCTCCACTAAGCGTACCAAACCTTCTATGTTTACTTTGACGATAACTCAACTTCTTACAGGTAGATTATGAGTATTCTCTGCCATAATCACCCCGGTTAGTAGATGATCAATGTAATTGAAAAGCTATCCGATTTTTAAGAAGCACTAGTTTCCCAGTAACCGACTTCGCGCTATATTTGCGCTCGAAACTATGTGTGCACTCATATATAATCGGGTGTGGTAAATTCCATTTTTATCCGATTGCCGATGTTATGTCAACATCTTTGGACGCATTTTCCTCACGCAAATTTTTGCGTTGTGTGAGAATTTATCTGCGCTTTGCTAACAAACGCACTTTCCACAAGTCGTTTACAAAAAATCTTTTAAAGTTGGCCCCCAAACACCCTTATCGTTATCACGTGACTTCTGGTTTGACAGATGCACTATTTTCTCATTACAGACTGCAATGGTAATTTTTTTTTTTTTTTTTTTTTTGAAAAATACACGAGTGGACGACAAAAATGTTTGCCTTATTTTTTATACCACTTATCTTGCGAATAAAAGCAAATATGTGGCGCAAAATGGTTTCTATGAGGTGTTCGAGTTTGTTTTGGTCCAAAGATAGCCATTTTCATCTCGAAGTGGCTTATACCGGCCCTATGTGATGGTGTTGTTCTCATCATAGGTCTTCCAAAAAGTACAGCGACGAAAATACATGCCAACGACTAGCACTATTTTATCCTCATGCAACTCTGACGGGATAAAGACGCAGTGGAAGTACCGGGTTCAACCAAGTAGCAGATCCGAAAACTTATCTTGGGGGGGGGGGGGGTATCCTTCAGTCTAAAAAAGAGAGAGACTTCGTAGAACACACACGCTATATCTAGCTAACTAATTAACTAACTCACTCACTTACTAACAACTCTTCCTCTTCCTGGTATCCTAAACTGTTTTTTAATTTTTCATTAAGAATTTGTTCTAAATTTTAAATCACAAGCTGCGGAGGAAAACTGAAAAATCAGCACTACTTTCATTACGCTCAATTGCCCGCTTTTAGAAGAAATCAACTTTCAAAATATGTTGGTCCATTTTATTCAGATGGGCTAATTTAATGGAAACATTTCCAACTTGAAAAATTAGTAGTAGTTTTTGTTTGTGGCCCAATCGAAGTACGTATTTCGTTCCGTCACCCACACTATCTCACACACACACGCTTAAAAGTCTGCCCCATAAGGTGATTTTCTTTGCTCTCAATTACTAATGATGCCAGCAGCTCAAAAGAGCAGCTCGCCTATTGCTTGTCGTGATCAGTCAAAATCTCTTTTGACTTCCGCCTCTCTTGAATTTTTGTTGGTTTCTTCTGCGGAAGGAAGAACAGAATATTTTATCTCCAAATTTTCAGCACATTTCAGTGTTATGAAGACTTTTACGAAAACCTACGGATTTATTACTATAAGTTTACAAAAATAAATGCGTTAATTATTTTGATATTGGCCGTACAAAAAGGAAAAGCCTGCTTTGGAGGAGGTTTGATTGCCCTAGTCACCTCCCTCTGGATATGCTACTGGTTCAACTAGGGAGTGTGTTTATATCATTGCCTGGGTGCGTAAAATTACACTCAACTTTCGTCTAAGTAGGGAACCTGTGTACCACGCAAGGTTGCTCCGTGGAATTTGGTAGCGGAATTCCTTCTGTGTCCACGTCGCTGGTTTGTTCATTAGGTCTAAATCTAACGTCATCACGATTATAAACCGTAGGATGATGGATACACAGTTGTATAAATAGATAATTAGTACTCATCTTATAAAAGTGCTTTGTCTTTTGGCTTCTTTCCCGGAAGTTAAAATCTGCCGACCGCAGATTGTAGCATCTTTGGACGATGCTCTGTCTTCCTTCTATATCCTTCCATTCAGTTGCGATCTTTCTTTTCTTAGGGCATTTGGAGCTAATGCTCTACGGAGAAAACTTCATGTCACGTACTCTGAATACTGCAATGAGAGTCAAAACTTCCAAAAAACACCCTGTTTTTCCAATGTCGCTGATCATCTCAGCTGCTTCATTGGAATTGCAACTTTTATTAGCTCATCGGAAGGCACAAACTGTGTCTGAGGTACTTACTACGCAACCGCCAGACATTGCCTATGTAGCCACTAGAGGTTTGCGAAATGTACGCCAATGAATGTGTTTGCGTGCTTCCCAAACCATCTGATATTTTCCAGATATCTCAGCCTTAAGCGTTTCTGAGCTTTGAACGTGTTTCATTCTGTCAAAGTAATCTTGTAAAACCTTTTTATACCTTTCAGAAGTATTTAGCATTATGATTTTTGTTTTGGCGATGTAGTGTATGCCAATTTTTGTGTATATTCATGACGTTTTCAGGTTTTAATCTATTACAAAAGTAAATGAGTCTACAGTTTTATGGTGAAGTGTGAGTCAATCATTCGGTTCGCAATTGGGTTCTTTATTATTTTTATTTTTGATATTTTATTTGTTATTTTAATTATTTTTAATAGTTAAAATTTATGTAATCTTGGTTCCTTTTAGTGGTTTTTGGGGTGGGATATGTTACTCCTTTGGTTGACTTTTTTATTTAAAAGATAGGAAAGTATTTATTTTTTTCCTAAGGTTTTCGTTGGTCCTCTGTACTTGCAAACTGAATAATGCAGAAACCTGCACTTTCTCGTCTGTAGAACAGTAAGAGTTGTGATGTGTCGGCCCATGATGAAGCCGTAGGTGACAGCTGCCAATATGTCCTAAAGTCCTTCCTTATTTTCTCCATGTGGCGGCACTAGTCTTTCCGTTTTTGTGAAATTTGAATCTAGGTATTTTTAAGTTATGTTATATCATTTTCCTGTTCTTCCATGCTTCTTTGAATATTCTTTTTGCAGCTCTTAGCGCATTAGATTTTCAAAGCTGTTTTACGTGGAAATAGGTAGTAGTGTAAGATTTTTTCTGGATTGTTTGCTATATATATATATATGCCAAGAGTGGTACAATATCATATGCTTTCAAACATCCATAGTTCCATGGTGCTTGGATATCAAGATTTTATGAATAGATTTAAATCCTACATATTTAAACAGACTAAAGTAAATCAGAACGATTACAATATTCTTACCATAAAACAATTACATGATTACAACCTGAGTAAAATGATTTTCAAAAGAATCAAAAATCACCTCTATGACAATTTAATATCACTAAATATCCGTACACATCAACATAAAACTAGAAACAAGACAAAACTTGTTCCAATGTTTCCCCAGGTGAAATCGGCTAAAACGAACATAAACTACCCTAGTCTTAAATTGTAAAATTCATTGCCTGTTGACCTTAGATCTGTAAATAACATTGACCAATTTAAGAAAAAACTAAAATTATATCATATGGGAAAAATTTAAATAAATAATAATCTTTGCCGGAATCACAGAAAGTGCCAAATGAAATGTATTGACACTTCATACTAATAATCTATGATCTCTGGTTGAGTGCCCGGATCTGGGAGTGTTTGATCCTGAATCGAAATTAACTCAGGAATCAACTTGGTGTAATACTGGTGTTAGACGGAGATCTTATGTATGTGTTTCACTTTCTCATATTATAACATTGTAAACTATCGTCAACTGGACTGGTTTTGACACTGAGAAATATAGGTGGAAGGTTAATGGCGAGAAGGCGGACTATGGAGAGAGTGGGAGGGAAGTAATTCCCTTTATGTAATTAAATGTTGTCGCATGCTGTTTTGTCTCAGTGTTTCTAACTATTTATTTCAGGGAGAAGAGGGCTACGTCAGGCCCTAACGCCCTCTTCCCTCTTTCTTCCAAGTTTTCAACAATCATTAGTTGTCACGTTAATATACAGGGTCCTTCAGAACTCATGAGACAAACTTTAAGGGGTGGTAGAGCACACTGCAGCAAACATTTTTTGCATAGGAATGTATGGGCGCAAGTGACGCGTTGAGGCACTAACACAAGAAATAAACATGAAAGGAAACATAAATTGTGTATTTATAGCATCGTTGACAAGTGCTTCTTTACAGCAATGTTTACAATAATTGCTCAAAATTGCGTCCACCAACAGTAATACATGCGTGACAGCGTCGACGGAGTGATTGGCGTGCAGTTTCAAAGATGCCAGGTATTTCTCGCACACGTGCAGCCGCAACGGATATTCGAGCGACGACATCCTCAACAGAGTCAACTGGAGTCTCGTAAACGAGGGCCTTCAGATGTCCCCATAAGAAGTAATGGAGGCTCGATAAATCGGGCAATCGGGGTGGCCAACGGACTGGTCCACCTCGGCCAATCCATCGCGCCCCTAAAGTGGAATCCAGGTAGTTGCGCACATTAATGCTGAAATGGGCTGGCGCCCCATAATGCTGAAACCACAATCCTTGTCGGACGTTCAGTGGTACATCTTGAAGCAATTCTGGTAAAACCTCTTCCAGAAATATACGATAACATCTGCCATCGAGTCGCGTTGGTAGTAGAAATGGGCCAAGCAGATGCATAATGTGCAAGCCACGTACTGCCCTCTACAGGCAACAGTACATGCCAATCACTTCGTCGACGCTGCCACACTGTTGGTGGACGCAATTCTGAGCAATTATTGTAAACATTGCTGCAAAGAAGCACTTGTCAACGATGCTGTAAGTACACATATTATGTTTCGTTTCATATCCATTTCTTGTGTTTGTGCCTCAACTCGTCACTTGCGCCCATACATTCCTATACAAAAAATGTTTGTTGCAGTGTGCTCTACCATCCCTTAAAATGTGTTCCATGAGTTTTGAATCACCCTGTATATGCTATGTATCTTGATGCGACAACCAAATAAATGAAATGAATCTCGGAGATTGTAGTATCTCATGTCATGAATGTTATAAATCACATTTCATGGCACGTTTTCGCGCTATTTTGTTAAAACGCCTGTATGGAACAGCAACAGCAATGTATATGTAAAACAAATAGGATGCGAAAAAGGAAGAAAAGTTTCATCCTGGCTCATGCCGAAAAGGAAACTACATCTGTGACCACTAATCATTAGCATGAATTTCAATTATGTCCGTATGTTTCTAACAAGACAATAAAAGGATCCTTTTCAAGATGGAGTGTAAAAACATCCGAAATAACAAAACCTTGGCTGGACCTTGAATAACAAGTCACTCCTCTATGCTTTATCCCAGAAAACTCATATCTTTTTTTTTCTTGTTTGGGAGATTAACGACTACGTAAGCAATTCAATTCTCCCGTCCCTAATTTGAGGCCACTGCTTCCAGGTAAGAGGTAGAGCCAAGTGCGGTGGTACAAATGCACCATCCATTCCTCTCCCGGGATTCGTACTCTGACTCATCTCGGACGAATGATTAGAAGTTAACGCTTCATACCACTCGAAAACATGTATGACAAAAACCGAATCTGTACAAATGCTGAATGATTATAAATTATTATATGTAGAGGATTTTAGGAAAGTAGTGTCTGACTCCAGGTCTTAAACAACCCTTAGAAATAGGAAGCTAGGAGATTTCGACTAGAGTGCCCGATAGGAAAATGACACGGAAGCGAGGTAGAAGACGCCCTTATTTACTACCGCGGGGCCAGTATCCTTTGCCCGACGGCTTAACGTACCCATCCGACGCATGGCGGATATTTTGTGGATCGAGCGTTCGTACCTGCTGGGATCGAACCTCAGGTCCTTTCCGCGGCAGTCACTAGTGTTGCCCACTAGGCCACCTGCGGCCATTAAATGCCAACTGAAATTGCATTATCACTTTTAATAGCCCCCTCCCCTACGTGAACCCGATGTTCCGAAAAATCAGACAGAGCTTGCCGAGCCATTTGCTCTAAATTTTCTGTATCCCTAAAACAGAAATGGTTACATAGCTACCGCGTTTTACGGAAGCTGCTCGCTTTCATGATAAAATAATTCCTTTCTCTCTCTCTAATCGCAGCAGTACAGATGAGAGATGGAAACGGGTCATGGGTCAACGGGTCGACAATTTCTTGCGGGTCCAACTAGCGGTTTTATTCTCATTTTATTTTTGAAAAGAGAAAAATATATTCCAAAGTAAATGCGCGTTGTGGAATTCTGTAGTCGATACTGGTGCCCAGGAAGTGAACAATGATTTGCCATGCAAACATAGTGTCGTCTCTTTCACTAAAGCAACGAAGATTTCCACCGACCGACGTCAAACACACAGACACCATATCGTAAAAAGATACTTCATTGGCGTTCTTTTACAGTGCGATTATCCAAGGTAAGGTATTCGTCTGCTTCTCAGCTGATTCACTCCCTCCGTGAGAAGTTCACTGTATGACTAAAAGTTGCTTTTCACATCGCATCTTTTACATTGAGCATTCAAAGGTTTTCTATTGATGTGCTAACATCCTGTTCCCATGACATGTCATGTCAAAATCAACTCCTTATTTGTTAATACCGATGGATTTAATAATAAGGAGGTTGCGAAAGGCGTCGAGGCCAACAAGTACGTGCTTGCTCAAAACCTCAAGGGGAAGAGTGAATGCTAGAAATTGTTTCGTCTCGTTAAGTAACCGGTGAATATGTCTGTGTTTCTTGGTCTTGCTTGTTGTTTAAAATGTGGAAACTGTATAATTACAAGGAAAGAAGTCGACGGCGTAATAAGAAATTACATAACCAAAAATCTAGCGGACCATATGAAAGTATGCGCACCTTCATCAAAGCGTAGTATAATGAATTAGCATTATTATCTTTTTGCTAAGCCAATTATTATGAATGATAAACTTGCACTAAGCTTCAAAATAATGAATTCCCAAAAGGGTGTTGTTACTCGTTAATTATGAACTTAAACAAAGTCTCAACGCTGGTTATTTATATTAAGTAATCAAAGTCATAAACCTAACCGCCAGACAGAGGTCTGACAAAAACTATGAATTGAGAAAGACTGAACTTACTGACAAACTTGTTTATTTCCAAGACTCTTGGTCAACTAAGGCACTCATATATCTTGTACATAATAATGAATAAACTTTCCTCTTATAGTACACACTCTCACAACAACACCTCGCAACGCCAACACATCAACCTCAACAACTCAACACGTCTCGATGAACGCGCCTATATACTAGCTACCACCACGTCATGACTTACACTCATTGCCAGATCTCATTCAGCGGGTGAAATAATATTTCGTTCAGAAGGAAGATAATTTACATAGTAAAATAAAATAACCAGAGATAGTAAAATCAAAAGGAAAGTGAATATATAGTATACGTTACATCATCTCCCCCTTAATTTTTTTTTTTTTTTTTTTTCTTTTTTTATGTCCGAAAAACCTATCAATTTTGGAGTGTAAGTCTTACATTTCGATGATTGACGTTTCTCGATCTTTTTTTTGATTTGTTGTTTGGTGGTAGCCGTATTTACATTATCAATCTTGGCATGACAATTTACGAATCTGTATTCGACTGTGAAATTTGTAGTGTAGAACAAACCAAACCTGCATCGGCATACTTTCCTTTTATTCTGCCTAGCAGGAATCACTTTTTTTAATTTCAAATGACGTGCGCCTCATTCGTTGAAATACATAACAACTGTATCAGCAGCGAAGTTTGCCTGAAGCTGCCTAACAGTAACAATTTTATTATTTTCATTTCAAATTACGTTCGCCTCATTCGTTGAAATACAGAACAACTGTATCAGCAGCGAAATTTACCTGAGCTGCCTAACAGTAACAATTTTATTATTTTCATTTCAAATTACGTTCGCCTCATTCGTTGAAATACAGAACAACTGTATCAGCAGCGAAGATTGCCTGAAGCTGCCTAACAGTAACAATTTTATTATTTTCATTTCAAATTACGTTCGCCTCATTCGTTGAAATACAGAACAACTGTATCAGCAGCGAAATTTACCTGGAGCTGCCTAACAGTAACAATTTTATTATTTTCATTTCAAATTACGTTCGCCTCATTCGTTGAAATACAGAACAACTGTATCAGCAGCGAAGATTGCCTGAAGCTGCCTAACAGTAACAATTTTATTATTTTCATTTCAAATTACGTTCGCCTCATTCGTTGAAATACATAACAACTGTATCAGCAGCGAAATTTACCTGGAGCTGCCTAACAGTAACAATTTTATTATTTTACCCCTAAGCACATAGATATATACAAAAAAAAGTGGATTAGTAGATGGACATAGAAGAAATATAAAAAAAAAACACACATATATACACAAAAAAGAATGCGTAGGCCCACACGAAAAAAAGAAATTCTGACACGCCAACTGGTCGTGCAGGAAAAACAACAAACTGAAAAAGAACCTGTCCACGAGAACTTACTTATCTCGAGGACGCATAAAAAATTCTAGTGCGATAACGTTTTCCCGGCCGAATGGGACTGGTGAAATCAGGTGGCTTGGATCTCTTCCGGGACGGTAATGGAACTTCGGTCTGTTGTCGGTCAGGAATCTGGCGGTCTGGAAATCCCTGCGGCTGAGAAGAACGGTCAGAAGTCTGGCGGTCCGGAATCCCTTGCGGCTGAGAAGAACGGTCAGGAGTCTGGCGGTCTGGAAATCCTGCGGCTGAGAAGAACGGTCAGGAACGTCAGAAGTCTGGCGGTCCGGAAATCCCTGCTGCGGCTGAGAAGAACGGTCAGGAACGTCAGAAGTCTGGCGGTCCGGAAATCCCTGCTGCGGCTGATAGGAACGGGCTCCTCCAGGCTTTGGATATGAAGTCCCTTGGTGCTGGGGCCAGTTGTGTCCTTCCAGTATCTTTTTGTACGGACGTGTCTCCGGCCACATCGCTTGCTTTCGTTTACGCCCACGGGGCATGACAGTAGTAGCAGGCATCGGCCCTGTTTGCCGTGAACGGAGGTTCCAGGGGCGAAACCCTGGTGGATGCAAAGATTTCTGCCTTCGTCGCTGTTGCGGCGAAGCAGATTGGGGAGACAAGTCACGTTTGCGCCCAGCTTTTGGTGGTGCTGGACGGTGTGGAATATGAAATGTTGGATTCATAACTGATAAATCAGAAATGTCCGACGCCTCTGAGTCGCTGCTGTAATTCAGCGGTCGTGCAGGGCGATGTTTAGATTTGCCTATAGGAATACTTTCCGACGAGGTATTCAAAGAAGAAGTATCCCGCGTTGGTGCAGAGTTAGCCGGAAACGGCGCAGCAATAGTCTTGGCAATGGTTGGAGGGAAAGGAACGATACTAGTATTCGACGAACTCGATTCGAGCCTTGGTCTCATGGGAGAATCAGGTTGCGTGTGTAGAAACTCGTCTGGAGGGGGGCGGGTGAAGGAAAAATCACTGGTGATTCATCAAAAATGTTCGGTGGTTCGTCCACAATTTCCGGCGGTTGAACATGAGATATAGATTCTTGAGTCTGTGGAACAGAAGGTTGAGTAGGATTGATAATGAAATCGATATTCCGTTCGTGATACTTGCGACATTGATCAACATGTACATATTGAAAATGGTTGTTCGGTTTCTCCAGAACAATATTATTTTCAAAGACATTTGCCACCCGATATGGACCTTCGTAGCTGGGTGCAAATTTCTTCACTAAAGTATGCGAAACAGAAGACTGGAAGTGCGTTTCCACGAGAGTGAGATCTCCAACGAGAAGATCTGGTTCCCTACGCCTAGAATTATAATATCGTGCTTGAGCCGCTTGTGCTCCTAGCATTGCAACACGAGCTTTTTCTGCCATAATGTGTACTGATTGCGGAGTTGGTCGCTGGTTTAATTCGTCGATAATCCCCGTTAAATTTTCAAAAGGGGTTTTAATTTTGCGACCCAGAAAAAGTTCTGCAGGAGTAATTTTAGTAGACTCGTGGACAGACGAGCGGAGGGCGAACGCAAAAAGTTCTAAATGGTCATCCCATCTTTCATGGTGATCCATTACAAAAGTCGCAATCATTTTCACTAACGTTCGGTTAACACGTTCCGCAGGATTACTCTGGGGATGATATGGGGAAATAAATTTATGTTTAATGTGTAGTCTCGCACACATTCTTTCAAAAATGTCAGAAATAAATTGAGGACCATTATCCGAAACTACTTTATTAGGTGCACCATATCTAGAGAATACTTCATTAACTAAGACATTACAAATAATCTCAGCCGTAGCGGCTTTAATGGGAAAAACTTCAACCCATTTAGAAAAATTATCAGTTAGTACTAAAACATAACGAGCTTTATTTTTAACAGATAATGGATAAGGTCCCAATAAATCTATGGAAATAATATCAAACACATGAGAACTTGAACTAGATTTCAAGTGACCGGCCGGTCTTACATTACGATAATTATTAATCTGACACAAGTGACATGATTGAACGTATGCGAGCACACTTTGGTACATGCCAGGCCAATAGGCAACATCCCGCAATTTACAACGGGTCTTGCGAATACCTAAATGGCCTGCAAGAGGTTTGTCATGAAATTCATTTAAAAGAGCCATTCTAAGGGTTCGCGGAATACATGGGCGAAACTCTGCCCTAGTAGTCCGAGACTTTGTATAATAAAGAAGACCCTCTATTACTTCAAAATGTTGTGACCTTCCAGCCAGAGAAGGATCACTTGATAGGGGCGAACCCGCAAGCAAAAAATTGTAAATATCCCCAAAATCTGGATCATTTATTAATTCTGCCATTATCTGCTCTCTGGATGTGATATCAGCTATCAGAAGTAAAGGCTGACATCCAGGAGTAGTTTCGGTGGGGACCCCACTAATCGGAACGCGAGATAATGCGTCCGGTAATTGATTCTTATGACCTGGCTGATACGAAATTTTGATATTGCTCTCTTGTAACTTCAGAGCCCACTTCATAAGTCTTTGAGATAGGTGCTTAGCAGAATTTAAATACTGAAGGGCAGAATGATCCGTAATTATGTTAACTGTCAATTCGTTAAGATAACATTGAAATTTATTCAGTGCATACACAACAGCAAGACATTCACGTTCCGTAGCTGAATAATTGCGTTCAGCTTTGGCTAAAGTACGAGACGCAAAAGCTATTGGATGCCCAGCTTGTGACAAAACGCAACCAAGACCAACTCCGGATGCATCAGTATAAATATCAAATTCTTTAGTATGATCCGGGAAAGCCAACACCGGAGGCTGAGTCAATGCAGACTTCAGTGTTTCGAATGCAGCGTTAGCTTCAGGTGTCCAAATAAACTTCTTGTATTTACGCTTTAAAGCATACAACGGCTCACATATTGTAGCATAAGCGGGGACGAACTGCTGATACCAACCGGTCATTCCCAGAAAGCGGGATAGTTCTTTTGCTGTTTTAGGCCGAGGAAAGTCAACAATAGGCCTAATTTTTTCATTATCAGTGAATAAACCGTGGGGAGTAATTTTCAACCCCAGATATACAATCTCGTCCCGCGCTATCTGGCATTTACTAGGTTTTAACGTCAAGCCAGCATTGTATATAAGTTGGAACACCTGTTTGAGCAGAGAAAGGTGCTCGTCAAAAGTCTCTGATGTGATAATTATGTCATCCAAATAGACATGCACATGGGGACCCAGGACAGGTCTGAGAACCGTGTCCATAAGCTTTTGGAAAGTAGCAGGTGCAGAAGCTAAACCAAAAGGCATACGTAAATATTCATAGGCCCCAAAAGGAGTCACAAAGCCTGTTTTATCGACAGAGTCCGGATGTACTGCCACCTGCCAATATCCACTCGCCAAATCCAAAGTTGACATCCATTTGGTTGACGATAAGTCATTTAGAATATGTGACATGACAGGTAGTGGATAATTGATTGTTTTTGTGACTTGGTTGAGCTTGCGAAAATCTGTCACGAAACGAAATTCATTTGGTTGTTTCTTTGGAACCAAGAAGGCAGGGGCCGCCCAGGCGCTTGTTGATTCCCTGATTATGCCTTGCTTAATCATTTCCGCAATTTGACGTTGCATTTCCTGTTTCTTATGTGGAGCACAAGGGTAAGGTTTCGTCGCAATGGGTTTCGAACCATCAGTGTCAATAACATGATAAACCACCTGTGTGAAACCAGGTTGATCCGAAAATAAACCAGGGCTTTCCTGTAAAAGGAGAGAAAGCTGGTCTCGTTGCCCTCATTCAATTGGTCGCTCAACAATAAACTCGTAATATCTACAGGAACCGTCGGAATCATTTCGACAGGTTCCGGAAAGGAAATCACATGTTGTACAAAATTCAAAGTTATTTGAAACTTGTTAATAAAGTCCATACCCATGAGACATTTCACGGGTAGCTCGTCTATAAGCAGTAAAGAATGTGTAAAACGAGCTTTTCCCAGCCCTAAAGATAATGTGACAGTTCCTGCGATACTGAAGATTTCATTATTGGCACCTCGCAAATACTGCGTTGCAGGCTGAACGTGTATTGCAGAAAAAACGTCATTGCAAAACTTTGTATTTAGGGCTGATATCTCAGACCCAGTGTCGAACTTATGTCTCGACAATAACGTCTTCAAGTGTCAAGAATACATCAGGCAACTGAGGAGTTTGAACAGTCACTAATACTGTTTTAGGGTCAGAATG
Organism: Macrothele yani; assembly: GCA_039090855.1. Classification (NCBI taxonomy): domain Eukaryota; kingdom Metazoa; phylum Arthropoda; class Arachnida; order Araneae; family Macrothelidae; genus Macrothele; species Macrothele yani. The sequence goes on from CM077030.1 coordinate 86,059,583, forward strand.
TTTGGTATCAGGAAGCAGGACCGACCCTTCGTCTACTTCCTGTGGAAGTTTAAAGGAATTCTGGTGGTGTTATCATGTGGTCGGAAACCTCGACCCTGCCGGGTATCGGGAAAATTTTCACGATAAGGAAAATTGCGTGAACCCTGCGTCGGGAACTCCGCGTGTCTGTTGACATTTTCATATTCGTTACGTCTGCCCTCAGCACGGGCAGAAAAATTATTATTGCCCTGGGCATGAGAACGTTCCGAATGCTGCTGAGTGAAGCGGGGTCGAGCATACTGTGCATTATGACGATATCCCGAAGCTTGCTCAGAAACTCGCTGTTGGTTCGCCACTCTTCTGTGTGGTGGAACGTATGAAGCTTGGGTGGGCACTTGTGTATGCTCGCGCTGAAAGTTTTGTCTATTATGCCGCTGAGGGTTTTCGGAATAAGCCTCGCGGGTGCCCGAGCATGGTGAGTTGAAGCATGTTTGCCATGTCGCTCTTCATACGTGCGTATGAGGCGAAGGCATTCATGAATAGTGGTAGGGTGTCGAACCTCAAGAAAATCTTGTAAGAATGGGTCGAGCTGCTGTACGAGGGTATCCAACATGTCAACATGACTGGCATGTGGTGTGGATTCCATAGATTATATAGGCGTGTAGTTTCCAACGCAAATGCAACAGGGCTATCATTGGGACCTTGTTGACGTGAAAACAGCTGTTGAGCAAGGCTAGCTCGACTGAGGCCGAAAGGAAAGACCTCCAAGAATTCTGCACGGAAATTCTCATAATGAGAATCCGGGTTCGACCCTCGCCACTGCCGATACCAGGTCTTGGCGGTATCCCTCAAGCAAGTCCCGGCAATTTGGACCTTGCAGTCTTCCGGAATATTATAGAGATCAAAATGATCTTCCAGATCTTCGAGGAACTTTAAAGACCCCTCCAAACCATTGAAATAAATTGTTCCTGCATGCGGCACGAAATGGGCAAGCATTCTGCTTCGCTGAGAGGATTGAACTCCCTCAGGTACAACCCGCGACTCAGAGTGATAAGAAGCTGGTGCATTACGAAATGGTGAAGAACGCTTGGGTATGTGCAGATCATTCATATCAAAGTCAGAGCCACAGGCTTCGCGCAAATTGTCCAAAAAACACCATCACCCTCGAGACTTGCCGGAGGGTGGAAATTTGCAGTTGTCTCAGGTAAGGAAGCCATGGGTAATAATAGTCAGGATCTCGTGTTCGAGAAAAGTTCGGGCGCCAATTATAATGAATTAGCTTTATTATCTTTTTGCTAAGCCAATTATTATGAATGATAAACTTGCACTAAGCTTCAAAATAATGAATTCCCAAAAGGGTGTTGTTACTCGTTAATTATGAACTTAAACAAAGTCTCAACGCTGGTTATTTATATTAAGTAATCAAAGTCATAAACCTAACAGCCAGACAGAGGTCTGACAAAAACTATGAATTGAGAAAGACTGAACTTACTGACAAACTTGTTTATTTCCAAGACTCTTGGTCAACTAAGGCACTCATATATCTTGTACATAATAATGAATAAACTTTCCTCTTATAGTACACACACTCATAACAACACCTCGCAACGCCAACACATCAACCTCAACAACTCAACACGTCTCGATGAACGCGCCTATATACTAGCTACCACCACGTCATGACTTACACTCATTGCCAGATCTCCTTCAGCGGGTGAAATAATATTTCGTTCAGTAGGAAGATAATTTACATAGTAAAATAAAGTAACCAGAGATAGTAAAATCAAAAGGAAAGTGAATATAGAGTATACGTTACAGTAGAAGGAGTGAACAATCTAAATACATTTAAAAAATTACATTTGTGTAATCGTAAACAATTATTCCCATTTGTAATATACTCCATGGTCACGGTCATAGTCAGCCATTACTTCTGGATTACGCTAAATAATGGCACTAAAAAGGCACTAATATTTAGCAACTAACCAAATTTTATTATTAAAAAAGGATTTCAGTTATTAAATATTAAGCAGTTATTGGGATTAATATATATATTATGTTTATATGTATATATAGAGAGATAGTGGAAGACATCGTGATCAGAGTAAAATCCCTAAAATGGCAATGGGCTGGACATATTGCCAGAAGGACAGACCATCGATGGACAGCCAAAATTTTAGACTAGATTTCAAAGGACAGGAAAAGTCCCAGAAGAATACCACATGTGAGACGGATGGATGGAATTTGAAAGTATGCGGGAGTAACATGGAGGAGCCTGGCACAAGACAGACCGTTGTGGAAGAAACTTGGGGAGTCCTTCGACCAGCAGTGAATCAATAATGGTTGACAATGATGATGATGATGATGATGATATATAAATTGAGTTTCGAATTTATAGTTCAAAGCAGATTTGTCCGGGTCAGTTACGAGTACGGATCGGGTAGGGTCGGGTCCGTGTCGGGCCTAGTTATGGGACGTCCGGGTCCGAGTCCAAAATTTTTGACCAGTTTCCAACTCTGGTACAGATTATTTGCCTGTCACAAGTGATACGCGCTTCCTTCTTGTACTTTGTTCTCTGTCCCATGACCCAAGGTGTGATCAGGAAGAACCAGTTCCCCGGACACGGACATATTGCCACTATGTCTAAATAACTGACTTTTACACTTTCAGCAGGTAATTAGACGAAAAGGATGAGTGTCAATTATACCCTTAAATGAACACTTTGAATAGCAAAGCAAAAGAGGAAAGGAAAGCCACTTTCTGATGCTGTTGTCTTGTGGGAAACTCGTTCGAGCGGTGTTGAGACCCCAAATAAATTGGTTTCAAACGCGTTCAGCCCGCTTCTTAGAAACTTATTCATTCAAGATTATTTTAGTCCATTTTAATAACCCCGAGTTAGTTCAGTTCGGCCAGTTAAAGACTTAAAAGTTTTCTAAAGTGAACCAATTTTTATAACGACCCCGCACCCTGGGTGTTGCGGCTCCCTTCAGTGTTCGCTGACAAAAGGACTTTTGAAATAATATAAATTGGCCTCAATCTCATTATAACGAACCACAGTTAATTGTTTTACCGTTATGTTTGTCAATTTCAGATGCAAAATGTCGACAATAGCAAACCTGTGTTTCGAGAACTACAAGATCTCCAGGAGAGTAAGCCGGTGGAATAAGAGAAAAGTCTGCGAATGTTTTAATACCTAGTGGCCTTTAAGGAATGTAAATATTCGAATGCAATTAGTAAGCTAATTGTACACCGTGGTATTTCCCATTTCTGATGGCTTGGTTCTGCCAGATAGTGTACGACTATCTGGCAGAACCAAGCCATGCTTGCAGACAGCTCCTAACTTCAGGGATGTACAATGCTTGCAGACAGCTCCTAACTTCAGGGATGTTTTGCTATACTTCCCTCTCCTACAGATTTTCATGGCATAATTCTTACCGTGTAAGCGCAGCAGAGGATGGGACTCGTTCTATCTTCCCACACGATCGTTCGCTATTGCACAATTATAGGACTCTCTGTATTTCAGAAGGAAAGTTACGTTACCTGTTGTCTACAGCAGATTCTTAACCTCTATGCTACGGATTGTGAAGGACTAAGACACGGCAATACATTAACATATGGAAATGCTACGGCAGTGGTTACAAGTGTGCATCATCAAAGTTTATTTAAACAAGATTTGAAAAACGCTCGGAATAAATTTTAGTGCGTAAATTTGGAATCGTTAAACCTGATGACATTGACTTAATTTATACTACGTAACCGTACTTTTTGATGGGACATCACAAAAATAGAAAAATAAAAACAGCATCTTCATGACAATGTATAGCTACGTCTTGAATTTTGCCTATGAGGTAAACCATTCATACGCCTGTGAAGTTCCATAGGAAAGTCGTTTTAGTTCTTCACACAAAGAATGCTTTGAGTTCTACCAGGGCTCTTTGTCTCGATAAATAACTACTCATGAGCATTTCCAATTGATCACACAAGTGTTCAGTGGATTCAGAGAAGAGTTATCTTGTAGTAAATCATTTTGAGGCATGTTATTTTCCAAACAAGCCACAGTGCATTTTTTCTGGAATAGGCGATTTCCTTGACGGAACAAGTACTGCTATCACCGTCGAATTCCACTAGTGCGTTATCCAGGGTGTTGGATTTACTTCTGAAGTCATGGTAATATCGATAAAAGCCAGTGGATTGACACAAAGAAACGCGATCTTATCCCATTACACGTATGTTATGTTTTACCTTTCAGGCATACTTGTGTTATCGGGGATGCAGACAAATTCAGCGTCTCCCATCCCATAACATTGTTGCAGGATTAATTTTCCAAAATACCCTTTCCGTTAGTCATCCAGAGGCCAGTTGTTCATGTAGTTTGAGAACCACTGCAATCATTGCTCAACATGATTTCTATTTATCCCTAGTATGTAGCTGAAAGGTTGCCAGTGGTCGTACAGTACGTGCTCTTCGCGGCGCAGTACTCAAAAACTCCTACTCACATTTGAACCCAATCTTGAATTTATTGGATATTTCGCCTGAAGTTTTTCTTCTGATGCAGTTTGACAGTACCTATGCAATTTTCGGACCGTGTTCTGCGAAAATATGTAGTTTTCCAAGTCAATGTTTTACAGTGGCATATAAAGCGCGGTCACGTGCGTCATATATGGTCTATGCAACTACGTCACCACATGATCTATGCAACTACACTGGCGAGCAAAAATTAAAGACGAGACGGTTTTTCGAATGTAACTTCGTGCGGAAGTGCTCCACATCGACTCAAATCATACCATAAAATCCCCAAGATGTAAGAATATGGGACAAGTGAGCAAAACATCCAAACAAGGAATCCAAAGGATACAAAGGCACTTTATTGAAAAGGTAGCTTCGAGCACAACTGGACAGAAGACAAAAACGTCCATGTGACAGGCAGATGCCAAGAAAAATCCGATATTTAGTAGGGGTTATGATCACCCCTGACTACGTTGCAGGATTTACAAAGTCTGTCGATGCTGAGGACGAGGTTGTCAAGGAGCTGTTGAGGCATCGCTGCCCATTCTTCTTGTAGCGCCAATCGGAGCTGAGGAATCGTTGCTGGTGGCTGGGGACGTGCTGCCAAGCGTCTCCCGAGAAGGTCCCACACGTGGTCGATTGGATTTAGGTCCGGGGAGCTTGTGGGCCAAACCATGCGTTGAATATCTTCACTCTACAACAGCTCTGCGACAGCCACTGTACGATAAGGTGTAGCGTTGTCGTCCATGAAGAGGAACTCAGGACCCGCAGCACCTCTAAACAGACGCACGTGAGCAGGAGAACCTCGGTACAATAGCGGTCACCAGTGACTGACACTCCTTGGAAGACGTGGACTGAACCTCCTTGGAAGCGATGGCTACTAAGCATGATACCGCCCCAAACGAGAACTCCGCCACCTCCAAACCGGTCCCTTTCGATGACGTTGGAGGTGTGATTGCGAGTTCCTTGCTCTCTCCAGATGTATATACGTCCAGAATCGCTCGTCAGCCTAAATCGGGTCTCATCCGTAAAGAGAACTCGACCCCATTGCTGATGTGTCCAGTTCTTGTATTCTTGGCACCACAGAAACGCTGTCTTTGATGAGCAGGCATTAATGGCACACACCGTACTAGTCGTCGTGCAAATAGACCACCTATTGTACAGCCTCCTGGCCAAAGTAAAACGCGATAACGGACGTCCAGTTGTCTGCTGCATGTGCCTTGTTATTTCTCCCGCTGTCTACCGTCTGTCTCTTCTTGCCTGTAGGACAATGTGCCGGTCGTCCGCCGCCGTGGTTGCTCGTGAACGACCACTGCTAAACTCTCGGACAGCTGTTCCTGTCGTTTGAAATGCTCTCCAAGCTCGTGAAACGATGCTGTGAGCGATCCCGAACTCCTCTGCCACACTAGTCACACTTCGACCTTCTTCCAACTTCCCAATGACGCGACCTCGGGTAAAGTCATCCAGATGTCGTCTACTGGATTGCCTTTTGGCCATATCATACGGGGGCAGCAACTCGACGTCGTTCAAACCGATGTACACCGTGCAATAGCTTTCACCGAATTTCTGAGCGTACACCGCCCGTGTGCTTTATAACCTCCCCCCACGTCATGCTGCATACATGCGCTTGCCCTACCCTACCGGACCCTAGTCTATCTCCTGAGTGGTTTTTCGGTCCGTTCTGCCTGTTCGTTCCGCTGTTATGCTAATTCATCCTCTTCGTCCTTAATTTTTGCAAACCATTGTAGTTAAGACTCCTGATCGTCAGTAATGGTGAGTAGTCAATGAAAGAAATACTGGATTACACCATTGTACAATACAAATTTAGAAGATGTGAATCCGTTTATTGGTGTAAATATGACATGAATGTTAAGTCAGATAATATCCGAAAACTTGAAAATTTCGTCGTCCTGAAGCGGAAATCGAATCCGCGTCTCCCGGATAGCACTCGAGAATGCTAAACACTACACCACCAGAACAACTACGTCTCGAGGTAACCACGACATCACCAGAACGACTAACCACTACACCAATGCTAACCACTACACCACCAGAACGACCAACTTTCGAGTTTCCGATAAAAAAATATATTGGAGGTTTAACGACCCCGTGAGCAACTCAAAGGGCTATAAGCAGTCGCCCGTCCCTTATTTAGGGTCACTGGTTCCAGGGAAGGGAGAGAACCAGTGCCGTAAGACATACACAACAATCATGCCTCGCCGGGATTCAACCGGGACCCCTTTCGGACGAATGATCAGAAGCCATTGCTGAGACCACTGCGCCAACGGCGCGGCCCTATTAATTTTAATGTAACCATGACAGGATTCGCTAGTCAAAGAAGCCGGCATTCATATATAGCGACTGTGGAGGTTTTAATTCATTCCCGTGATTACACGGAGGTGCAATTTTATATTCAAATTAATCGGAAATTTGAAACGTGGTCGTTCTGGGTGGTGTAGTGGTTAGTACACTCGGACGTCATCCGGGAGACGCGGGTCCGATTCCCGCTCCGGGACGACGAAATGTTCAAGTTTTCAGATATTAATTGTCTTAACATCCATTTCATATTTACACCAAAAACTGGTTCCTATCCTCCAAATTTGTATGGTCGGTAGTGTTGATCACAATGGGAAAAACAATGGATCTCTCAGAGATCGATATGGAGCTCATTGTTGGTACCCTTCTGGCTGGAGCGACGTTATTAAAAATAGAAAAACTGACTGGTTTCACAAAAGGTGAAATATCCTGAGTCTTTAATCAGTGGAAAAATAACTATCATTGCCTTTCCCACAGGCGTGACTGTGACGCCACGAGAGTATGTCGGGAACACAGTTACCATCGTTTGAGAATGCTAACGTTGCCTACTACAAACAGCTAACAGAAAATCGCCTATGCACAATCAAATCAACATTTCTTACAAATCTTTGCGCACACTGGCTCTTATCTCTCGAGTCTTACTACGTAGGTGACACTTTGACCTGCTGTCAGGTTCTTGCGAATGTCAAATTCATCAAGTGAGAATCTGTGGTGTTAAGTCAGAAAATGTTTAATGTTAAGTCAAAAAATGTTTAAGAATCTGTCGCGTTAAGTAAGAAATGTTTTCCTTTTCAGTTTTCAAAAACTGAAAAGGAAAGTTAGAGGTGTATCTCACAAACTATTTGAAGGTATCTAGATAATTTCTTCGAACTAGTTCTAGATGAGGTCGATAAGTTCTAGATGACATCAATGTTAGCTGTATAACGAAGTAAATTTCTCCGTCATTTTCGGTCCACGCCGGGAATCGAGCCCGAGTCCACTTATTCCGGAACAAGTCACTCTACCAACTGAGCTACACAGACGTTCGTTCTCGCTGCTATCTGCCTTTATGTCGTGTTCGTCCTGCGGGGCAGGCACATCCCCCCACCGGGAAGAGGACCGGGGCATGGCCCACGGGTCAGCCGTGACCATGAATCGTTGCAGGCAGCCATCCGCTGTAGAACGTGCACTTGAAAACTCCCAGTCAATCTGGTGTGTGGAATGCAACGTCACACACATTTATTTTTCGAAGCGCTGAAGAAGGGATTCTCTTATTTTTCGTAGCTAGCGGTGTGGATAGAACATCACACCATTGCGAGATCTTTAACCGCCGGGTCATCCGAGAAGTTCGGGCGCCATTATAACGAAGTAAATTTCTCCGTCATTTTTGGTCCACTCCGGGAATCAAAGCCGAGTCCAGCTCTTCCGGAACAAGTCACTCTACCAACTGAGCTACGCAGACGTACGTTCTCGCTGATATCTGCCTTTATGTCATGTGCGTCCTGCGGGGCAGGCACGTCACAGCTGATAGTAGTGCTCACCAAAGGACTCTTGAAAGTAAGGTGCTAAATGTGCAGATTGGCATTCCTGTTTTTGTGCCTTCCTTGAAACTATTAGAGCTTTCTGTCGGTAGATACTCTGATCATATACCAGCGTGTTTGCGATACAGCACTTCCTTTGCTTTAATATAAAGGACGTGGAAGCATTCCTAGAGGCAGTAGGAAACGAAAATTCGACATTACCGTCAAAAGTGATTGATTTTCCATCCCTTATATTAATACAAATTATCATGGGCTCTTCCCTGGATGTTCCTTTACAATTGATTCAACGCCATAATTAATCAAATTTTATTCATAGCCCATTCCTTATTGTTATTTTGAATTGTAATCATGGAGCATATCACTTGCACGTGTCATAAAATCGTTCAAGAAAGAATCAAAACGGCCTAAACCTATTATTCAGAGGAAGAAGTAATTTCAAATCAACGGTGAGAACGTACATTTTTATAGAAAGAATATATTATTTCCTAATGTTCTACATTTTTACTGTTTATGAAACTTAATTGTGACGCTAGAGGCACTGGTTTCAGGCATTTATCCTGGCAGGCCAAATTTTTGCGGTTCGTTTATCTTTTCGGATAAATGATGAAGGCCTTTAATTTAAATTGCATCAGGAATCAATCAGGATGATTTCGAGAGTTTTATAACCATTACAGGTGATACAAGTTATTTTATGTACAATGTTTACATAGTTCGTGGATTACCATCCGCGGAACTTAAAATCAACATATTTCTCCATCTCACAGAAACCTCCGTCTGTCTCTCTGTGTCCTCATTTTATCGCTCCCGGACCCATCCACGTTGGGGGTCCGTTCTTTAACAGTGAATGTCATTTAGGTTCCGCCTCCAAGCATGTGGGAAGCTAACTGAACATCACCATTGTAGTTAACAAGAACTCTCTTGAAGGGTACGAACAACCATGGTGTCTTTTAGGAAGAGTCTCACAAAATGACAGGCAGTGTTTTACAACAATGAACGGTCCGTTCTCGTATAAAGTGACTTATACTTCTGTTACTTGCGCATATAATTATACAAAAAATATACATATTATTTATTGCAGTGCATAAACTGAAAGAAATACACTGCGGGACATAGAAACTGCCCTGCCCAGAAGGAGGTGTGCAACAAACATGTAAATCACAGGGAGGATTTACCCACTCGAGATATGCATATGATGTTAAACCGGAGCCGATCAGGTCACACGTTCGTGAGATATAGGTGCAGTAGCAACAGGGATAGCAAAGTATGGGCGCTCGTGGAAGTGTCGCGGACGTTTCAGATTTGTTGTTTGTGCTGGGAAACTGTTCAACAAAGGCCGAAGATGCCGGGTACATGCCATCGGCAGGTTTATCGTCATTTGGATGCGTTTCAGAGACGAAGAATTGCAAACATGTATAAAGCGGGCTGGTCTGCACATCGTATCGCTGCGCATGTGCAACGGGATACACGAGCTGCCGGAAACTGTTGACACCAGTGCCTACAGAAAGGTTCGTAGGTGCGTCGGAGCAGCAGTGGTGCAGTCTGACAGACGTCAGCACGCCTGGACCAGCGGATTGTTCGACATGCTCTTTCGTCAGCAGAAAGCACTGCAGTCGATATTCGACGTGCTGTGTAATCGGCCATTGACGTCGTCATAACGACCCGAACTGTAAACCGAAGGTTACATGTGGCAAATCTGCACAGTAGGCAACCGTTACGTCGACAGCCATCGATGGCCAACCATTGAAGCGCTCGTCTGGCTTGGTGCTGAAATCATGCGAACTGGGGTCACGAATGGATCATTGTGGTCTTCAGTGATGAATCCCGTTTCTGTCTGGGTGCTGACGATTGGCTGATCCGCGACACCCTGGTGAGCAGCCGGATCCCGGTTTCGTTCGTGACCGCAACACCACCCGTCAGGCAGGCATCATGGTATGAGGTGCTATTGCGAATCACAGGAGGTCACTTCTTGTGCGCATCACGGGCACACTGACAGCGGCACGACACATGAGCGAGGCTCTGCAACCAATTTTAATACCGTTCCTGAATGGCCTACTGCACTCCACTTTCCAGCAAGATAACGCCCGTGTACACACCGCTATGGTCTTCAGACAATGTTTGCTACATGCTCCAACACTGCCGTGGCCAGCGAGATCGCCCGATGTATCCCCAATCGAAAACCTGTGGGACCACATTGGACGTCGTCTGCAATCGAATCGGCCTGCGCACGATCTCGATGAATTATGGGAGCAAGTCAACCGTTGCTTGGTGTTCTATTCCTCATAATGATTATTGTCGAATGTATGACATATTGCCACACCATATTGTTGCCTGTATTTCCATACGCTGCGGTACAATCCCTTAATGAGGCATGCCCATTATTCTGCATTATATCATCTGATAAACACAGTACGTGTCTGAACATAGTATCAAAGTAAACCCTTATGCTGAACATGTAGTATCAAAGTAAACCCTTATGCTGAACATGTAGTATCAAAGTAAACCCTTATGCTGAACAAGTAGTATCAAAGTAAACCCTTATGCTGAACATAGTATCAAAGAAAACCCTTATGCTGAACATAGTATCAAAGTAAACCCGTATGCTGAACATAGTATCAAAGTAAGTTCTTATGCTGAACATAGTATAAAAGTAAACCCTTATGCTGAACATAGTATCAAAGTAAACCCTTATGCTGAACATAGTATCAAAGTAAACCCTTATGCTAAACATAGTATCAAAGTAAACCCTTATGCTGAACATAGTATCAAAGTAAACCCTAATGCTGAACATAGTATCAAAGTAAACCCTTATTCGCATTCTCAATTTTACACCTCTATCCTCACTCCTTCTGGGTGGGGAAATTTCTATGTCGAGCAATGTACATAAACGCTAATTAAATATTAATAGCTGCATTACGTTCACCGAGATGTTCACACTAATAAATGCATTTGTGCTCTGTTCTTCCACTGTTAAGTAAAATATTTTGGAAAAACTTCGCATATTTGGCGAACGCTATTTCAGTACGTAAATTGTTGTATTCAAATTTGTAAACAAGCACTAAAAACATTATAATAGAACTGACCATCTGCGTTTAGTACAAGGGTGCCAGTGAGTCTTTAAATC